>CM052897.1:30933164-31160627 GCA_028534135.1 Potos flavus
AAACTTTGCTTTTCCTTTCTTTTTTTTTTTTTAAGATTTTATTTATTTATTTGACAGAGAGAGATCACAAATAGGCAGAGAGGCAGGCAGAGAGAGAGAGGGAAGCAGGCTCCCCTCTGAGCAGAGAGCCTGACGTGGGGCTCGATCCCAGGACCCTGAGATCATGACCTGAGCCGAAGGCAGAGGCTTTAACCCACTGAGCCACCCAAAACTTTGCTTTTCCTGATGACTGGGAGCTTCACTACTCAGTTTTCTTATAGGTAATCTACTCAGGCTTAACTTCTATAAGGTGATTGAATATATATATTCTTTGAGAAGCAAGAGAGCCAGTTTTTCCTTGCCTATGTTTTTTTCCCCTAAAAGATAGGATAAAGTCCTTATCTCTCTGTTGTTCTATTAAACACTGTGATATATTTATATTTATTTTAAATATTTTTTTTTTAATTTGTCCTCCCTCAAAGGGAACTGAAATTTTGGCAGGGGCAGGTAGAGTATGACAACAAGAAATAATTTCTTGTTCATCTTATATTCTCAATGCTTAACAAATTTTTTTTATAAAATGGTAGAATTTTAACCTGTTTTTTCCCAGGTAGATTGTATTCAGAGTCATAACTCAAATGCCACAGGCTTGCTGTATTTACTTGCATTCATATAGGAATTCCAGCTTTCTATCGTGGAGTGTGGTTACGTACGGGGTGACTTACATGAGCTCATAAACAGTGTTGCTGTTGCCTTCTCTGTAAAACTATTCGAGATGGAATCCATACACTCTTGGTGCACTCTGGATACCATTTACAATGACAGTCTTCTTGCTTAGGGCATTAATTTCCCAAAGCTACACCCTGAGCTGCCAAAGCAGTACTGAGTTCCCTTCAGTCAATACTGTTCATTTGCTACGCCATTTTCCACGTAAAAATGGGGACTATGTTCTCTCCAAATGCAGACCTTGTCATCATTAATTCATTTATTCAGTTAACAAGTATGTGTTGAACGTCTTCTCTGTGCTAAGTACTTTCAAGGCACTAGAGACCAAACAAGGAAAAAAGTAGTAGAGTTAAAACAATAACCAAGATAGCAGAGGTATCGCTTATAGCATTTATATGTAAGTGGGAGGAGAGTTGATAAATATTTGACAAATCTATGACTTTAAAGAGTAATATAGCAGTCTGTCTTCCATATTTCAAATGTCTTACTTCTTTCAATCTGAGTCACAAGATGCCTTCATATTTTAAGGCTTCTGAAGTCAAGATGTATTTTACATTGATAGGTAAATTTAATGCAGTGCATCCTTTTACATTGTTTCTGTGAAAATTTGTTATTGATAATGTATGTAATGAAGAATGGCTTAAGATGAAAGAGATATTGCAATACCTTCTGCAGACAATACCTGTAAGGTCTGCCTGCTACACTTCTCATGCAACATTGAAAACAAGTTTATTCAATTGACCTGAGGACTAGATAGCACACTGTCCGCCACCTATCTTTCCCTTAAGGTCCTGTATTCAAACATTTCCTGACCCAATCCTTTCAATCAGCTCAGGATATATATTCTTCATGGGTCTGTGTTACTTCTTTGTTAGATATATGCACACATGCCTCAGACTTACCACGGATTCCACTTAGGCTTGATCTGTGACACTATATAGCTGGAAATTATCCTGTCTGATCCCTTTTTTTTTTTTTTTTTAACAGATAAGAAAACTAAAGGTTGAGATGCTCAAAGTTTACTCTAGTGTCAGAATTAGAGACATATATTCTCAACTTATAATCCACTTATCTTTCCACAAGACTAGGCTACAAACTTACTTTCAATGCTTTTAAAATTCTTTTATCTTTGCCTCCAGACCTTATTCTTCACAAATAACATATGCAAAATATTCAAAATAAAAACACGCAAGACCTTGAAACAAGCTTTGAAAGCTATTGGATGCCTTCTCTGTAGCAGGGCTACAGGAAAAATGAGAATGTATAGAGCCACCTAAGCCCTTGAAAATCACAGGCTCGTGGACAATTGAATATCAAGCATTGAAATTTATGATTATCTCCAAACACTGCATGCTCAAAAAGAATATATTAATGTTATACAAACAATTTCTGTGGAATAATAACTTAAAACGATTGTCAGTTACTGGCCATACCTAGGTGGAATCCTATTAAACACAAAGGACAATATAAATTCTGGGTGATCTATCAGCATAGGCCTCATGTTTGATGATAAAGAAGAAAAGTTATATAAAATACACTATGAGTGACTTTATCCCACTCTCTTAAGTTCATTTTCAGCCAAGCAGTCGTAAAGCTAATAAAATTCTCCCTTTACAGAAAGGCCAAGAGTCACATCTATTTTCTCTTTCCTAATAGGCTATTGGCACAAAGGCATCAATGGGAAATGATGGTGGGAAATTCAGCTCGAATAAAAGATACTTTTTCTGAGAGTGCTGCGAGAAAACATTATGTGAAAGACTTTGGACTTTGTGGTTAATATTTTAAAGACATCGAATATGAATAATGTTATGTTTTTATAGAAGAGTAAAAGGAGGACACATATTTAGTGTTAAAAGAGTTTTGGAAAAATGCTTCACTCTTAACCACTCTTTAATCTTGGTCTCAGAATCATGGTTTTTGCCAAATATCATCCAGAATTATCATAAGGAATTATATACACTATTAAGCTAATGTCTGATGGGTGATCTTGGGAAAGAGGGCTATGTTTCTAGGCCATCTTTGCTGAACTTGGAATTCTACTTAATACTTCTCCTGAAGACACTATTAAAAGAGCATCGTAAGGGGAGAAGCAGCTGATGAAATAAGCTTGAGAAAATTCACATTTCTTTCCTCAGACGTAAATGCTTATTCGCAAATGTATTACTTTGCTAGAGCTGCTGTAACAGAGTACCATAAGCTGGGCATCTTAGTACAATGGAAGTGTATCGTCTGACAGTTCTAAAGTCCGGAAGTCTGAAATGAAGATGTGGTCAAGGCCCTGATCCCTCTGAAGGTATACAGAAGCAGCTGTTTCCAGCCTCTTTTCTAGCTTTTGGGAGTTCTGTGGCTAGTGGCAGCATAACTCCAGTCCTCACATGTTGCATGCCTGTGTCCAAATTTCCCTTTCATAAGGTCACCGGTCATTTTGGATTAGGGATCCTTCCTACTCCATGATAACCATATTCAATTTAATTAATTACATCTGCAATGACCCTATTTCCAAATAATGTCGTTCTGAGGTCCTGGGGCTTAGGGCAACAACAAATAAATTTTTAGGGGACACAATTCAACCTATCATAGCATATTAAAATCTTTTGGAAAACCACTGAAGAATAACACTTAATTTGGTTTTATTTAAGCCAAATTGTCTTATTTTTTAAGAATACTTCATTACTATATTCCTACCAGCATTTTATATAAAACAGTATAAGAAAAAGGCAGAAGAGAATATTAAGGCATAAAATTTAGGAAATACCTAAATTTAAGGTGATAATCACATGAATCGAAAATACAACTTGAAAAGAAGTTGTATAAATAACTGTTGAAATAGAGAGACAGAAGTACAATGAATGTAAAAGGAAGAGATTTCAGCACAAAGAAGATATTCAGTGCCATAATGCCTGTAGCAGTTGGCTTTTGCTGCGTAACAGATCACCCTAGATTGTAATGATCTAAAACTGTAAGTACGCATATTTCTCATATCTGTGTCATTCAGTTAATCCATACATAACTTGGCTGATCCTTGCTTATTCACTCATGTATCTCCATGTGTCTCTCATTCTCCTCTTGGGATCAGTACGTGCACCCAGCATGTTCTCTTTATTGCAATAAAGAGATACAAGAGAGCAAGTAAAAATATTTAATTCATCTTGAAGCCTGGGTTTGAAACTGAACAACTTTGCTTCTGCCTCATTCTACTGGCCAAAGTAAATCACATAATTGAGCCCAGAATTAGAGTGCAGGCATTCATCTTCACATCTGAAGATACTTGTCCACTGATCATACACCCTGAAAAAGCTAAAGGCCAAAGGAAGTCTATTAGCCCTGTTCTACCACCCATAGATGCATCAACTGCAGGATTTTTACATTTTTAATGTATCTCTTCAACCCAGAGTTCCTTCTTTCAACAGCAATTGTGGGCTTTCAAGATACTACTTCAAACCAAGACCCAGAGAATCTAAGGGCTGCCCAAGGGAATGGCTGGTGCATATGTTCATATTTAACAATGATGTAAATAAAATGTCTGTTACTGGGTACTGAGCTGCCGATATTTAAGTCAATATACATAGGAACACACAACACACATATTTGCTCTACATACCAGTAAACTAAAATGTTGGCTCTTTAATATAACCTCCCTCTTTACTCTCTGATTCTAACTTTTAAGAACAGCCCATATCTTCACCTCTTCTGGTGGACTGCATTTTCTGATATTCAATACTCCAAGGAACACTTTAATGATATCAGATATGAAAGCTGAGGATATCACTGGAGAGATGCATAGCTCTTGTGAACATGTGGCCACATTTTATTGCATAAAATTAGCTATGGCATGGAAATGGAAAAGTCAATGCATAATAAATGAGAATACATATTCATTCATCTAATATTTATTGAGTACTTACTATATATCAAGGATTGTTCTAGCTCTGGGGAGAAACCTTATATTACTGAAATCATGTATTCCATAAGACTTTTCATTATATCACATTAAATAAGCTCTGGCATAAGAAAAAATTCAATGCATAATAAATTATGATACCTGTTTATTCATCTATATTTATTGAGTGCCTATGTTTCATTCACTCTTCTAGGTTCTAGAGATACCTCAGTAAACTCACATTTGAGTGGTAGTTGCAAATCAAAAAATATACAAAAAATAACACTAGGTTACTGGTATAAAAGTGCTATACAGAAAAGGTAAGCAAACTGAAAGAACAGACTGTGATGGGTGGCTGCTATTTTAGATTGGGCTATTAAGGATGTCTTTGACGAAGTGATACCTGAGCAAAGTAAAAATTAAAAAGGGATAGAGAAAACCAAGAGAATATCTGGGGAAAGACTCTACCAACGCAGATAAATAGCAGATACAAAAGCTTTGCAGTGTTATTATGTTTGACCTATTTAAGAATATAAAGAAGACCATTCTGGCTATCGCAGAAGTAGTCTGCATCCAAATCAAGTAGGGAATCCATTAGAGGCCTTGTCAAGATTTGGGATTTCATCCTAAGTGTTAGGGAAGAGCATGGGAGGTTTTGGATAAGGGTCAAAGAGAATAGCTGGTCCATCACTTTTGTTATTAATGCATGCTCTTTCTCTGTTCACCAAAGCTCTACAATCTGGAACCAATCAATCTACCTTCCAGACTTATCTCAACTACATTCTTCCATAAATCCTAATTCTCTAGGAAAAGATCCTGTCATTATTCCCCATTACTTCTGTCACTGCTTATCAAATCTACTCATCTCTCAAGGCCTCCAAGGTTCGAATGCCACCTCCTTTACAAAGGAACATTTCTGATTGGAGAAATTTCTCCATCTTCAGGCTCTGTATCCTTTTATTCTCTCCATGAGTCTTTATTTCTATGTTATTCCCTAGAAGCCCTGCTATTCAACACAACTGTCCAGCAATCAAATACTAGATATATAAAAATGGAGAATTGTTAACATTGAGACATTCACATCATGAATATTTTATATTAAATTAAAATATGTAATTATACATTCATGAATATTTTAGTGTAGAGCCAAGATCTTTTCTTTGAGTGTGAGTCTATTGATTAGACTTCTGCATAATGGTCTTTCCTAAACCATGCTCATAATATTTTGCCTACTGATCTCAATTTTAGTTAATATTGAGCAGCAACTTACAGAAACCTGTACAGTGATAAATGTCAAGGTAAAAATTCTTGATTTTTAATTTATTTTGTAGTCTTTTAGTCTCCTCTAGAATCCTACTGCTCAAAGTAGAGTTCATGGGCCATCATCTTCATCATTATACCTTGAAATTCATTAGAAATACAACCTTAGGCTCTATACCAGAACTAAGTCAGTATGAACTCACACTTTAATGCAATCTCAAAACAAAAAAAGGCACCTGGGTAGCTCAGTGCTCAGTCTGTTAAGCATCTGTCTTCATCTCAAGCCATGATACCAGGGTCCTGGGATCATGGAGCATGGAGCCCTGCATCAGACTCCCTACACAGCAGGGGACCTGTTGCTCCCTCTCTCTGTCACTCCTGCTTAAATTCTCTCTTTTGCTCAAATAAATAAATAAAATCTTTAAAAAAAAAATCTCCAAATGATTCTTGTAAACATAAAAATTGGATAAATGGTCTATTTATTAGCACATATTAGCACATCTATTAGCTATTAGCACATAGCACATTATTAGCACATCTATTAGCACATAACTAATTCAACTGCAATTATTTTTTAATTGCCTTTATTACATTTCTTCAAAAGACTGAACTACATTTTCACAGAATCAACAATTTTCTCATTTGATTTTTCTTCATTTTATGTTCCATTGGTGTATGTATATGGAGAAAAGACTTATACTAGCAGCCTGAGACTGCTGTGCTTAGAAAGTTGTGCTTGCAAAGTTGGTCCTTGGCTGGTGTTAGGGAACTTGACAGGCAATTTCCTAAGACTGGTAATAAAGTTGTCTCTAAATGGTAAAAGTGGCTCACTGTGCCTAATCTGTTTGTGCAAACACTATACTTTACAATGAACACCTGCTCTTCTGAGGGTCTGGAATTTTGTTATGTGCTAGGTGGAGAATGCCTATGTGATTGGCTCTCAAAAACCCTGCCCTTCCAGGCTCATATGAACTTCTCTGGCAGACAACACTTTACATGGGTTGTCATAACTAGTTCTTAGAGGAATTGAGAGTATTCTGTGTGATTCTATTGGGAGAGGACTCTTGGAAAATTGTGCCAGGCTTCTCCTAACTTTGTGCTGTATACCTTTTCCTTTTGCTGACTTTGCTTTATATTCTTTCACTATAATAAATCTTAGCTGTGATTACAACTAAGTGTGATTACAACTATACTGAGTCCTTCCACAAAAACACCCAATGTGAGAGCAATCTTGGGGACCCAGAACACAATATGATTCTAAATTAAAATACCATGTCACTAAAGCAAATTTTGGAACACAGGTAACTGATTTTTAGTAAGTATACAGTTCAATTGGTTACATGGATATTTAAGAGTCACCATGGGCAATTAGTGCATCCCAGACATAAATCAGCATATTTTCAAAGAGAGATGAGGTGATATTGGTTAACTTACCAAAGAACTAAATCTCTCCTGAAGGCAAAATCCAAGTTTTGCAGACCTATATATCCCCCACAGAACAGAACACTGTGCCCTACACAAAATAAGCTGTCAGGAAATATTAAAATAATTCTTTAACCATTTAAACATTTGAGTTATATTTTAAGCATGGTAAAAGATTTACTAAGGTATTTCTTAATAAAGGAAACAAGTAACATGCATAGATAAATCCACATTTTGCCTATATTTTTAGAAAGAAAAATATAGTATATTTCAGTTGTTCCTTATCAATTTAATATGAAAAGATACCAGTTTTTTTCTCAACATACATCAAAGTATTTATTCAGTCTTTATTTTAGTAAATTTGGCTGCCTACTTCAGGTCTTATGGTTTTTATTCTAGTTCACTAAAGCCCTCAAAGGCAAAGAAAATCACAGGGGTATTCCTACTCCAAAACAAATCTGACATTCCCCATAGCCATCATTCTTCTTAACTTGTCAACAGATTCAGTTCAATTTTTATATTGATATAAAATTTGAACTCCGAAAGCTAAAATTCCCAGGAAGCTATGATCCTTCTATGCTGGTTTGAAGGACTTTGCCATTTAGACAAGTAAATGACTCCGTTTAGAAACCATCATTATGGTTTACTATAAAAATCAAGAACAATTGTTAAAATGTTGACTTATCATAATGTAGGTGAAATTGCTTCACTTTGCTGTTAACATGATTTCCCACAGCCTTTGGTCACCCAGAGAGGGTTAGCTTTAAAACATTAACTTTGAATGGTCTCTGATGTACATGTGCTAAAAATCATCTCATTATCATTTTTTTTTTCTGAATTCAGACCCTTTGAATACCTAGACATCTGGTACCAAGTCTATGTGATTATAATTTTAACTGAATCCTCAAAATTACTGGTCAACTTCAACTTGTATTGGGCCAACACAAGTAACCTTGTGGAATGAAGTACTGTTAAGTACAGTTTTCCACCTATTTTGATGCAGAATCTTTTGTACTTATCATATATAAAAGACTACAAAATACTATCTTGCTAAAGACATTTAGAACATTGATTGACAAGAAAAATTATAAATTATAGATTCAATTTTAAATTAAATAAAACCATATCTTCCTATATGATTTTTCCCCTTGCCCTTAACCACAGATTTCACAAAAATGTTGGCATGCTGAAACAATTTGAGATATTTATATTTTTAAGAGGCAGAAGAGAGTTTCCTGTTATCCTAAGGAACAAAGAAAATGGATTTTACATGAGGTATTTTTCATTCAAATGCTAATAAGTTTAGGACAATTTATAAAATCTAGAGTAACTATTTTAAATTTACCTGAGCATTATGCAGAAAAAAATCTTTTATTCAGATGTGAAATCTAAAACATCAATTCAGAGCCCAGTCCAGTAGTTGATGCATAAAGGGAATAAATCTCTTGAATAGAGAAATAATTAAAGTATTGGTGAATAAATGAATGAATGCGTGATTCAGAGATTTTTAGAGGTGAGGATCTAAATTTAGATTTTAGATCCTGACCTTCCTTAAACTGTAAAATTTACTAGGAGAAAAAGAAAAGGCATCTACATATAGCATATTAATGTCTTTAACATACTGTTAAAATAACAACAAAGACATTGGGATGCTGGAGAACAGAATATTATGTTTTAGAGTAATTGTGATGTGTAATTTTCCCTTCAGTTCTTAATATCTAAATCAAGTAAGAAAGATATTACCATACTATCAGAGTTGTTTCTAATCACGGGTTTAGTTACCAACCTCTATCAATAGTACCAAACATATTTATTTGTAGAACATGCATGCATGTCAGAATTCTCAATTTCTTCTAAATGTGTTTTTTTTTTAAACCCTCTAACGGTCTTAGTCAGTCACTATACTCACTTTTAAAATAAGAAAACTGGACAAGAAGTAATTATAGGAGTCATAAAGAGGTTTAAATGAAGTAGAAAATTATGTAATAAAAGATACTGTGTAATGTGATGCAAAGGTATTATTTATTCTTATAGTCACCAATGCTACGGTAAAATGATCCAAGATTACAAAATGTTTTTACAAATCCTGATAGGGAAATTTTTTAATTTTGGATTTTAACTCCAGAAAAATTTAAAAGAAAGAGACAAGTGCATCAATCATCAATGCTAAACCACTCAATTCTTCTGTCAAAGAAAAAAACGTCAGTAGACTATCTTTGAAAAACACAAGGCCTGAAAAAATACAGAGAATGAGATATGTTTTGCTCCAATTTCAAAGACTGAGATCTACACATAATACATCAACCTCAATTTATTTCCATTCCTGATTTCCTCAAATACCCATTACCTAATCCTGATGTTTCCTCCCAAAATTAATGTTTTAATGTTCTTACACATCTTGTAGAGAGGATATTTCCACTACCATCATTTTCTGGTAGAGGAGAATGATACAATTCAGTCTGTGCTTTGGGATAATCCTTTATCACTTGTCTCCCCATTTTGGTATAAACTAGGTTAAAATGTCCACTTTGGCATCTGAATAGAAAGTCTGGACTGTAAATATGAACTGAATGCATAAAGAGATACTACAAATCATTGCTCATGAAAAGAAAGGTCATTCCTCAAACAATGCTAGAAAAATTAACTGAGAATTTGAAATACATATTTTTTAAATCTTTGCGTAATGACATACCTCAGACTAAAATTGTATATGGTATGTAATGATTTGATTGTGATACCAGCAATACTGGATTCTTGGCAAGGCAGAGAATTAGGCAATTTTGCAGGCCTCAGGCCCTTGAAACCATCAAGACTATCTCTTCCATTCTCATCTCTACATTTCTTTGCATGCTGGCCTAATTCTCTTTTGCTGCTAAAAGATACCTTCTGCTAGTTGGGGCATGGCATCAACAACTAGTGGGCTCAAATTTTCACCCCTTAGTGACAGAGCTGAAGAAGCTCTCCCTTCACCAAAAGTTTGAAATCTCCCAGGAAAGAGGTATATGTGCCTGGCTGGGCTTGAGTTAGTAACCAATTCTCAAACCACTGCTGTGGCCAGGGAGGAAATATCAGTTCCAATTTGGACCACAAGATAAGGTTAAGATAAAATTACCCTGTCCCAAAGAGAGGGAGATGCCGGCAATCAAATCAATACAGTTATAGCAGAAATGTCCAACATTATTTACATTAACCATGTAAAACTGCCTAAGAAAAAAATTAAAATATAGGGTTGTGTATAAATGCTCATAAAACATATGAACATAGGCAAGTTATTTCATTTCGCTGTCTCCTTTTTCACCTATAAACTGGGATTCATAATTGTCTGTTTCTTCTAGAATGATCATTCTGAAATTAAAATACAAAATACCTTTAAAGTGACAAGATCTTCCCTTGATATGAAAATTATGATTCATAATTTGTTAGTATTGTTCAAAATTTAAATTTATACAATCTGTATTCACTTTGAAATAATTCTGTTAAATCCTACTTAAATATAATTTTTTAAACAACGTGTTTGGGCTATTATCTTTTATTAATAATAATGCCATTAATTATTTTGATATTCTGAACCATATTGTCATATGCATTTGTAAAATATCAGCATATAAAGTTGTAAATGAATACATGTATGGTATATAAATAACCCAAAGTGCTAACTCAAGAAGAAAACTGAGATGTCCTAGTCTACAAGTAGCACCCACTAAGAGACCTATGAATCAGGCCACCCTGTACCATGTAGCCGAGCTGACCCTCAGCTGAATGTAGCCTCATTACTGAGCTCAGGGGAAACCAACAGAGGAAACTCTCACTAACCTCATCATAATACAGAAAATAATAAATCACTGTTGTTTGAAACCATTAAGTATGGGGTAGATTTTTACATAGAAATAGATAACTGTTTAGGAAATCCTATGCAGTTTTATAGTAATTTCGGTACTTAAAAATTGTAGAATTTGAAACAAAAAGAAAATAAGATTCTAGAAAATGAGAAAAGTATGCTACTTTAAATGTAATTCACCTGAAGTGTTTTTTTTTTCCCCAACTTTACTTCCATTTTTTCCCCCTAAGCCTTTGCTCTTTTGATTTTCTGAAACCAAGAACTAGTTTTATTTACACAATAGCTCTTGGGAAGGTTTAACAAAAAAATCTTCCAATATTCTTCATATAGTGTCTCAAGTTTGTGTGTGTGTGTGTGTGTGTGTGTGTTTAATGCTCAAGATTTTGGCAACTTCTACTGAATATCCTAATAGTTGAAACATTTTCAATGTTCCTTTTATACATGCGGCAAGAGTTAGTATAATGGTGTCCATGATCCTTGATTATTAGATTAATACATTGTTCAATGTATTCTGCTTTCAAGTGAAATATACAGATTCTTCAACATTGAGGCTTTGTATGAATAGATCTAAATTAAATGGAGAGTTGAGACAATTGTCTGGTTAATAATTCCCAAACCCTACTATTAAGAAAAAGTAGAGGTTTGAGGTTTAAAAATTTCAGATGGGCTGTCGACATTGATTAAATCATCCAGATTTCCAATTCATTCTTTTTTGCAAACATGATTTAGGTCTGTTTGATAAAGAACAATAGCTTTAAGTGCATCTGTCTTCATATAACAAAATAGAGTGTTGAAGTGGTTATCTATTTTACTTGGTCTAATATCAGCCATTGTGTATTTTCTAAATATATAAGGAAATTGCCTCCATTCTGCTCTTTACCTTGAAAAGACGCCATAGTAGGGTGATGTTATACATATCCAATTTAAAACATAAACATTTGAAATGGAGTTAATAATTATAATTGATTTAGGACTAGAAGACACTGGAGAATACTAGATACCATGTGTTTAAACATGACTGATTTTAACTCATCAGTTACTTTCTGAGAGGGAAAGTAATGGTTATATCTGTTGTTCTATTCTTAGGGCACAATTTTGACTTTGCCATTAATTCTTTTGACATTAACTCATTAACTCATTACCTCTTGTGACATTCACAGGAAGCATATTTTCTCTTCCCACTAAAAGAGATTGTATGTAATGTGAAAAGTGAAAAAAAAAATCTGACAAATTTCCAATTAATATGATTGACACATAAAGTCAAACAATAAAAATCAGGAGCCAAACATAGCTTTTCTCATGAATGATTTACAGAATAATTTGATTAGTCCCTAATATGTCACCAGTGTACTCAATTTTCAAATTCCTTGATCACTCTTTGGTTCTCCTATGACCGCAACACACAGTAGCAACCAATTATTAACCCACATTGATTCCACTGACTTTCCAATAGGTGCTCCATATTCTTTTCATTGAAGAAAGGAAGAAAGGAAGGAAGGGAGGAAGGAAGGGAGGAAGGAAGGGAAGGAGACAGTGGGGGTGGCAGCGTTGGGAGAGAAAAAGGAAGAAAGAGAGGGAGAGAGAACACTCCTGACTGGGCTTTCTTTTTTTTTTTTTCTGACTGGGCTTTCTAACATTATGTACACCTAAGTCTCTTACCAACAGAGGAATCCCCTTTGAAAGATTATGAGTGAAGCCCCATAGTGACATCACAGTCTACTCCTTTCATTTACTTAGACCAAACTCTTCCTGGTTATTATCAAGTGTTACTATCCATTTTGAATTAACTGAGTCAAAATTTATGTACAATAAATATTAATCATGTTCCCTTTCACTATCAAAAGTGTTCAAGTTTCAATAATAACTAGGCCAACCAATGAATAGCTTTTCCCCTGTCATTCCATTTCTCATGAATATGTATCTCCTTTCAGAAATTTTCCTCAGTCAAAAGGAGGAAAGTACGTCAATAGTGCTGTCATTTTCCTCTATCCCTTCCTTCTTCCTTATCTTTTCTCTGAACCAGTTCTTTAATTCTATCCATCCCTTCCTTATTTATCTTTCAGGGAAAGACCAGATATATCCTTGATTTTATAACCACTTGCTAACGGAAAAAGTATTACTTAACAGGAAGTTGAGGATGAGCTCTTGTGTTAGAGGAAACCTTGCCTGAACTTACTTAGCACTGGTTTCCTCACTTGTAAAAGGGAAATAGTAAACTATCCATCTCATAATGGAGTGGTAAGAATGCGTCATAAAACTGTTTTGAAATTATAAAATAATTAAAATGTATACTTTGATTTATATTACAAATTAAAGCTAGCTTAATGTAGGGGGGAAAAGGGCATTTTTCCAGTATTAATTTTCTGGGTTAACCAATTTTAATTCATTTTTCAGGAATCATAAGTAAACTGCTAATTTTATAACACATTTCTATTTCTGAGAATTACAGAATATAAGCATCAGAAGGGACCCTAAAAATGACATGTACTGGGAAAGGAGTGGCAGAGGAAAGAAGGAAGGAAGGAAAATGGAAATAACAGAGAAAGAAATAAAGAACTATCATACCTAGAAAAGTAATACAGAAAAATTTCAAATTAAATCCTAATAATTGAATGATTGTGGTTTATAAAGGCCACGTTATTTTTTTTTTACATAAAAAATGAAAATATACTTGAAAATGGCACAAAGGGTGAATTCCCAAAGATTTATAAAGGATGACAGATACATAACTGTCCTGAGGCTCAATTAGTAAAATTCCTTCATTACATTTGAAATTTTGCATCATATGTTACACATTGAACATAATAAACTCGCAAAACATGTTTGCAGTCAAATAATATAAAACTGTCTTAGCTCTGAGGAAAGTTAATAAAACAGCCAACAGAAAAGTAGACTTAAACATTTTGACGTAGCATTAAATATTTATTTAAATGGACAACAAATATTCTCTAACATTCAGGTTCAACAACAAATATCTGCTGATGGTTGTATACTACATACAAGATGACTTATAAGAAATAGTTGCTACTTCACAAATTAAATAAAGTCAGGTTGAGAAGAAAGAACATTTATGTAGGAAATTATATTTTTTTAAAGTGGGATTTATATTTCTGAGTAATTTAAAGTATCAGGGACTATATTCACTCTCCTTCCCCAAAAACCATGAAATACAAGAATAATAGAGGAAACAATGGTAAAGATATTGGATATCAAGTGACAAAGGATAATCGTCTCTGAGTCACAAGCAATAAATGAGGTAAGTTCTGAGACTCTAGCCACGTCCTATCTCCAGGGACTTTCCAGATCATGACAAAAAAGAGGGTGATCCAGAAGGAATCCCACAGTCTCCCTGAATTGAGGGAATGGAGCTGAGAGCCACAAAGTAAGAACCCTAGAAATCTGCAGAGGCTCCTCCTCCAATATTCAGCAGAGTACTAAGCAGCATGTGTGTGTGTGAGGGAATTATCCAAAGCCAGAGAAGAGCCACACAAAATAATTAGAGGAAACTACTCAGAGCACACACAGGGACAGAAATAATGTGTGTCCCTTAGCTAGACTGACCTCTAATTAATAAGGCATTGGGGAAAGTGCTCAGAAAATTTTGCCTCAGGAGTGGGGAATAAATAATTAGCCATATAGTACACATTGCTTTGGTCCTATCTTATTAATCTCAAAAGCAAAATCTAAAAATGTATCAGTTTTCCAAGTAACTCAAGCATGTTCCAGAACAATGCTCAAGAATATTTTTATGTATATAAATAAATACCAGCACCTAACATGGTAAAAATCACAATGTCTGTATCTAAAGAATATATAATGAAAAGCACAAGAAACACTATGTTGGCAATTACATTTTTTCCCATTATGCAAATTTATTTTCAAAAGAAGGACTTCTGCTCTCAGAAAGATGAAGTAATTTGTCCTAATCTTTTGCGAAGTACAACTAAAAACTCTGAACATATATAAAATAAATATAAAAAGACTGAAAAGTAGAGAGGAAAAATCCAACTTGCTAGGGAAATAGAAATTGAAGGAATGACATGGTAGTAATTTCCATGGGTTTTCATTTAGCCTTAAAATATTATGAACATGATGCTAGAGAAGCCAGCAAACTACAGAAAGAATATGTAGAAAGGTATTTTTGAGAAAAATATGATAGGATTTATGCTTCTGGCAAATTTGGGGTATCAGGTACTGGATTTACTCCCTGGCCGAAAACCACATGAAAAAGAGGCAAAATGTTGGAAAGAGTGACTCTCGGATACTGGGTATCATGTGACAAAGGTATGTAAACAGACACACACACACACACACACACACACGCACACACACACACACACACACGACCCCAAAGGCCGCCTATGTTCTCTAATGATAGGACAGGGAAAGGGGCAACCTAGCAAGACAGAAAAATTTTAGATAGCAACTGCTCTACTCCAGGCAAACAGCACAAAAAACAAAAAAAATGCAAACAAAACTGCAACCACATATTCATTGACTCCAGGAGAGGCTGAGTTCAGAGTTTAGACTTCCAACCTCTCAGCATACAATGAGTCATTCCAGCTGCCTCTCCACGATTGCCAGGGTGGTATCAGAGAATCCCAAGGAGGAAACCAGGACTTTCATCCCTTTTAGGTGGTAGTAAGCTTTACCCCATATGGCATAAATGAAAATCACCACGGGAGCAGAAACAAGTAATTTCTGTTTCTTCAGCCAAGGTGAAACCAGTGGCGTCCCAATGGGGAGCTAGAACTCCCACTCAGCAGTAATGAGGGGACATTCTCTTTTGTGTCAATAGAGGCTATGTAGGGAATTCTCACTTTCAGTCCCACCAGGTAGTAATGATGTGACACTACACCTGCCCCCTTACCTGCAGAAGTGAGGTCGGAGAAAGGCAGCCAAAATGGAAGTTTTGAACAAGGTCCAGATACTCATACCATTAAAATAATCCAGATTTCAATTTAAATCACACATCATACCAAGAACCAGGAAAAAATCAACTTGAATTTAAAAAAAAAAAAAGACAAATCAAAAGATTCCAAGACCAATATAAGAGATAATTTTGAATTACCTGTCAAAGACTTCTAGCAGACATCATAAAAATGCTTCAGTGGGCAAACACAGGCATCCTTAAAAACAAATGGAAAAAAAAGAAATTATCAATAATGACATAAGTATCAGAAAAAATAGAAGATATAAAAAAGAAGCAAGTTATTGTCTAACTAAAATATATAATAAAAAACTCAGTGATGGAATCAACAATCAAGTTAAGTTGATAAAGATTCAGTGATCTTGAACATAGAATAGAAATTATCTAATATGAATAATAAGAGAAAATAGACTGAAAAAATTATATAGAGAATCCAAGGACTTGTGGGACTATAGTAAGAGATTTAACATCTGTGTTACTGAAGTAACAGAAAGAGAAAAAAAGAGCAGGATTGGGCGCCTGGGTGGCTCAGTGGGTTAAAGCCTCTGCCTTTGGCTCAGGTCATGGTCTCAGGGTCCTGGGATGGAGCCTCGCATCGGGCTCTCTGCTCATCAGGGAGCCTGCTTCTCCCTCTCTCTCTGCCTGCCTCTCCGCCTGCTTGTGATCTCTCTTTCTGTCAAATAAATAAAATCTTTAAAAAAAAAAATAAAAGAGCAGGATTGGAAAAGTATTTAAAGAATTAATGACAAACTGCAAATTTAGCAAGACATAAGTCTCCATTCTCAAGAAACAGAGCAAGCCTCAAAACCCAAGATAAACCAAAAGAAATCCATACTGAGACACATCGTAATCAAACTTCTAAAGACTAAAGACAAAGAAAAGACTTGAAAGCAGTGAGAGGGAAATGGGAAATAGTTCCTAACTCATTTTATAAAACCAGTATCACTCTGATACCAAAGCCAAAGACACAAGAAAACTGTAGGCCAAAACCTCTGATGAACATAGGAGCAAAATTTTTTTAACAAAATACTAGCAAATCAAACAACATATTGAGGAGATTATACACCATGGCCAGGTGAGATTTATCCCTAGGATGTAAGATTGGTTTAACATATGCAAAATCAATGTAAGACGCCACGTTAACAGAATGAAAGATAAAAACCATGTGATCGTCTCAACAGATCAGGAAAAAGCATCTGACAAAATTCGACATTCGTTTGTGATAAAAGTAATTTTCAAAAAATAGAGACAGAAGGAAACTTACTGAACACAGTAAAGGCCAACTGTCAAAGTTCACAGTTAACAGCATAATCAATGGAGAAAAAAACTGAAAGGTTTTCCTATAAGATCTGATACAAGGCAAGGATTCTTACTTCTGCTACTTCTACTCAATATAGTCCTATACATCTTAAGAGCAACCAGACAAGAAATAAAATGTACCTAAGTCAGAAAAGCAGTAAAATTATTTCAATTTGTAGTAAACATGATCCTATTTGTAGAAAACCCTAAGCGTTCTACAAAAAATTTAGAATTCAGAAAGGTTGCAAGATACAAAATGAACATACAAAAATCACTTGTATTTCTTTACACCAACAATGATCTATCCAAACAGGAAATCAAGAAAACAATCCCATTTATGACAGTATCAAAAAGAATAAAATACTTGGAAATAACTGTAACCAAGGAGATGAAAGAGCTATACTGAAAACAATAAAACACTGTTGAAAAAACTGAAGACACAAATAAATGGACAGACAACCTAGACTGGATGTTCCTGGATTGGAAGAATACCGTTACAATGTCCGTTCCACTCCAAGTGATAATATAGCTTCAGTGCAATTACCTATCAAAATTTCAATGGCATTTCATAGAAAAAGAAAAACAATTCTAACATTTGTATGAAACCACACAAGACCCTAAACAGTCAAAGCAATCTTGAAAAAGAACAGAAATAAAGGCATCAACTCCTGATTACAAATTACATAATAAAGCTATAATAATCAAATAATATAGTAATGGCATAAAAATAGACACACGGATAAATGGAACAGAATAGAGAGCCCAGAAATAAGCCCAAGCATATTTGGTAATTAATTTCTGACAAAAGCACATGATGTGGAAAGGATAATCTCTTCAATAAATGATGCTGGAAAAGCTGGATAACCATATGCAAAATAATGAAATTGGAACCTTATCTTACGCCATATACAAAAGTCAAAATGGGTTAAAGACTTTCATATAAGAACTGAAGCCATAAAACTCCTATAAGAAAATATAGGGAAAAACTCCTTGACATCGGCTTTGACAATGATTTTTTAGATAGACATCAAAAGAACAATTAACAAAAGCAAGAGAGCAGATTTCAGGCACTTTCATCACACACACACACACACACACACACACACACACACACACACACACACTATGTGAGAACATGCTAATTAGCTTGACTATAGCAATTATTTCATTTCAATTATATATATAATATATATATAAAATGATCATGCTGTACACCTTAAATATAATTTTTATTTCAAAAATAATAATGAAAAGAAAACTGGTTACTCAAGTTAATGGAAAAATTTTAAAGTATGTTCAGACAACTTGATTGAATCTTTTCTTACAGCTGTAAAACCTATGAAATTTAAGTATATATATAGTATATCTGATCAAATTTAACTTTCCAATTGCATGTGTCACAGCTGTGAAATATTTACTGGATTTTGAAGGTCCTTATGAAGAAAATGATATCATATACCTTATTTATGATTCTGATGTGGATTATATTTTAAACCGATATTATATTCTGATGTGGATAATATTATAAATTTCATGGGTTAACTAAAAATGTTATAAAATGGGAGGAAAAACCCTAACCTTATCATTAGCACATTAAATAAGTGGTCTAACCATCTCCAAATAAAAGGCAGAGATTGTCAGACTAGATAAAAGAGAAAGATCAAACTCTAAGAAATCCTCTTTAAATATAAAGATACATACAGGTTAAATGTATAAGAATGTATAAAGTTACAATAAGATAAAAATAACCCAATAAAGTAGAGTCTCAATATCAGCTCAGTAGATCAGAGTTAAGAATATTATCAGGGATAAAGAAAGTCATTTCATAATGATAAAGGAGTCAGTTCATCAAAAGAACCTAACAATGCTAAATATTTATACACCCAGCAGTAGAGCTTTGAAATACAAGAAGCACAAACCAGAATTGCAAGGAGAAAAAAACAAATATGGAATTATAGTTGGAGGCTTCAATACCCCTCTCTCACAATAAATGATAGGACAAGTAGGGAAAAAAATCTTTAAGAACATACAAGAATTCAACATTTTCAACCAATTGGATCTTATTGACATTTATAGAATGCTCTACCCACACACACACACAAAAGTACACACACTCTTTTCAAGTGCATACGAAACATTTAACATTACAGACCACATTCTAGACCATTAAAAAGTCTCAAAATGTAAAATGATCCATTTTTACAAAATGTGTTTTTTGACTACAGTGTAATTAAATTTGAAATCAATAACAGAAAGACATCTGGAAAACCCCTAAATATTTGGAGACTAAATAACACATTTCTACATAACTCATGTGGCAAAGAAGAAATCACAAAGGAAATTAGAGCTATTTTGAGCTAAATGAAAATAAAAACAGAACATATTAATTTGTGGGATGTTGCCAAGTACTATTTACTAGTACTATTTGTGGGAAATTTCTAGCACTAAGTGCCTATATAAAAAAAGAAAGAAATTTCAAATCAATTACCATAATTTTTATCTTAAAATACTAAAAAACAAAAACAAAAACTCAAATTAAACCCAAAGTCAGCAGAAAAAATTGTGAATTGAAATTGAATTCAATTGAAAATGAAAAAAGAGAAAATCAATGAAACTAGAATCTGGTTCATTGAAAATTCAGTAAAAATGATCGTCTCACTAATCAGGAAACAAAAATATCAGGAAAAAGAGAGGTGACATAACTACAGATACTATAGATAATAAAAGGATAATAAGGGAATATCAATATAACATAAGGACAGAAAGCAAAGCAGATCAACGGTTGCCAGAGGATAGGGACATGGGAGAGAGGACGTGTAAAAGGAAGGGATCACAAAGGTGAATGAACTTTTAGGGGTGATAGGGACACTATCTTGATTGTGGTGATGATTTTATAGCTGCATACATGTCAAATTTATCAAATTATATGCTCGAAATATGTGCAGTTTGTTCTATGTAAACTATACCTTGATAAATCTGTTAAAATGCCAGAGATAAATCATGCCAAATTATAACAAATTTAAGAAACATAACAAAGATTTTTTTTAAATATCAATAGTGATGGAAGTCTTCATAGAGGAAGTGAGGCCTGTCTCAGCTATTAATCCTCTCTACTACTCATAAACTTATTAACTATTGGCCAGAAATGAACCATACATCCATAGAGTTGTAGGACTATCAATTTTTCTTTAATCTGTCACTAATTATTAAAACTAGTTTCTCTACAACTAGCTATTTCACATACAAAGATAGATTTCACATAAATTGATAGACTTCTGGTTGGTTTTTATTTGCTTGCTTTGTTTTAAAAAATGTGAACATCTGGCAATGCTAGACACATTTTCCCTCAGGAAAACACCTTTTTCACTTTTCTAAGAAGTTCATACTGGCCAGTTCTACACTGAACACTGGACCTCTTCCATGGGTATAAGTTGCCATCTGCCATCAGAGTCAGCTGTTATTTTTTGGAAAGAAGAAAAAGAAATGTTTTTTCTAGCTTCACTCACTTATGCTTGCTGCTGTGGTTCTGGGGCATTTTACTTCGAACCCTTGCCATCAGCTGTTATTAAGAATCTTAACTGATTAAAACTTTGGTCTTATGTGGTCTTCTTAGGGTAGTACCCACAACCACCACCTTAATATACTCAAAGAGTAACATTCCTTAGCTACTGCCACCCTGGGAACATTCAAAGCGGTAGGCTTAGAAGTACACCCATACAGCTCCATACGAGGCATGTTTTCTGCTTTTAGGCTCCAAAGAAATCTCTCTTCCTTGAGGAAAAAAAGCAAAAATGAAAGCTTTCCCTTTGCCCCTCTGTGACAGAGAACAGAGTCAGCAGAGAGAATTTGTTTCCGTGGTTAACAAGAGCAAGAAGTCAGTATTTTACAAAACATATTGCAGGGAAGAAAGCTTTTATAGAAAACAAGAGTCAGTGCAAACACTGGCAAATACAATAATCAATGCTCATTGCAAAATATAATTTGGCTCCAGATGGGACAACTGTTTAAGTTTGGGAGATAAAGAATGTCAGTTTTGAAGAAGAATTGAGACTGCAAATGAATTAAAGACCTTTGATCAATCTGAGATTAGAATCCTTCCTTAAAAATAAGTAACATTTCTGGCGCTCTTGGGTGGCTCAGTCGGTTGAGTCTGCCTTCAGCTCAGGTCATGATCTCAGGGTCCTGGGATGGAGCCCCACGTCAAGTTCCCTGCTCAGCGAGAAGTGTGCTTCATCCTCTTCCTCTCCCTCTCCCTCTCCCTCTGCCCCTAACTCCAATTTGTGCTCTCTCACTCTCTCTAGATCAAATAAATAAATACAATCTTAAAAAAATAAAAATAAAAATAACATTTCTATGAGCTAGGCATTATGCAAATTTGTTCAGAAACTCTCTTGTGTAGGTAGTTTGTTATCCATCTGAAGAAACCAAGGCATAAAACGGCAAAGAAATAATTACGCCAATATGAAACTTAAATCTGTGTGATCCTTGATCTCTTGTCCTTACCCATTTCACTGTACTGCCTTTCTGTTCCCTTCATATAAAGAAACTAAATATTGAAACAAGAGCTCTAAGTATATTGCTTAATTTTTGTTGTTATGTGTGTACTGATGCTTACAGTGATGCATAAGTATCAACTTTTTTTACTCTTATTAAGAAGCAACTGATCTTCTCTGGGCAGAAGCCATTACAAATGATTCCTGGGCCAGTATAAAAACAGGTGAGAACAAGTAGATGAAAAGTTGTCAAATGTGCCTGGGATCTAGGGGCATTCAGATAATTGATCTGTTTATGGTCCTGTATTGGGACCCAGAGGCTATTTACACTCTCGAATTCCCTTAACTTTCTCCTTCTTCCTCCCACACGAACCACAATGGACTTGAATGAAACATCACACCATGGGTTATAGCATTTGGCTTTCTGATTTAACTGGGAAGGGCAGGGGCTTTCTCTCTGGGAGGGGGAGAGAGAAAATATTGACCATAGAAAATGAAAGGGGATTTTCTCTCCTGATAACTCTTCCAAGCTGCCCTTTCTCCTTACATTCTGAAGTTCTGTCAATCAAATATGCACAGTGAGGGCCCTGCTGCCTCTCTCTCCAGCTCATTGTTAAACAGTAGCAGGCAGTAATGCATAACATCTTCCTTTCGTGACTCTACATCCCTTACTGTCAGTACTCTGGACTTGCACTCCCCAAATAACTATCAGTACTTTAATCCTTACTTTAGACTCCATTTTCTAGAGGACCTATGCTACGAAAATTAATACTGGAAGTGATTATATAAAACCAAAACTTGGGAAAGTATTTTGGAACTGGATTGCTCACTTGTTTGAAAGCAATTGTTTGTGATAAGGAGGATGCAACTGCAGCTATGTATCTACACCGCTGCCTCCAGTCATAGAGCACTACCTCTATCTGATTCGGTTCAATCCAATTCTGTGAGGTAGTGTTGAGCCTTTCCAATCTCACCGAAACATACTGTGCCAATGGAACTTACTTTGTCCAGATTGTGGATCAGATAAGGGCTTACAAACTGTATGTCAGTCAGAAACGGAAGATGACTAGGCATTCCCTGCAGTCCTTGGTGGTTAACAGTCTTCACTCCCTGAGAGCTCAGAGCTGAAGCACTGTCTATGATCTTTGTAGCCCATCTCTCCATTACCATTTAATTGACATCAGGGGATTGCTTCTGGACATGTCTCTTCATCACGACTACCTCTTTTTTTCATTGCTGAGAATACAAGTATAAGCATTCTGCTTATTGTGGGTATACATATAACTTGACACTTTTTTCCAACTGATAAGACAAATCAAATGCCATATGAATCTTGTTTGCTAAGATATGGTCTGAAATGAATATCGAAATTAAAGTTGATTTTATGACCATTCACCACTGAACCTTACCGTCTAAATTGACACGAGTATTAGGTATAAGCAAATTATTATAAATTCATTTCTCAAAAGGCAGCCCAATTCTTAAGTTTCTAAAATCTATTTATAATGGCCCACATTAGGGTCAAGAATTCTAATTTACAGTAAAGAACTAAGTCGCAATCTCGGACTGATCATAATTAGCAAAATCTAATGGAATTCATTTCCCAGAATTATCTTGACGGAAACTAACTTCTCTATCTTCTCAACACTGCCATCTGTGATAATAATGAGTTAGAGTTAGCAAAATCCAAGGAAGATAAAACCAGAGTATTCAAAAGACAATGATCTACTATGTTACATGTTGTGAGCATCATCTTCTATCCATTCTCAAATTTCAAAAAGACCTGCGGGTCCTTGTCATCTCTCTCCTCTCTGTCAAATAAATAAATAAATAAAATCTTTAAAAAAAAAAAAGGGGGGGGGTGCCTGGATGGCTCAGTGGGTTAAAGCCTCTGCTTTCGGCTCAGGTCATGATCTCAGGGTCCTGGGATCGAACCCCGCATCGGGCTCTCTGCTCAGCGGGGAGCCTGCTTCCCCCTCTCTCTCTGCCTGCCTCTCTGCCTACTTGTGATCTCTCTCCTCTCTGTCAAATAAATAAATAAATAAAATCTTTAAAAAAAAAAAAAAAAAAAGACCTGCAGGTCTTAAATGCAACATCCTGTTTCTTAGATACAACCAGATCTTCTTTTCACAATTGTAAGGTAAGTCATCGAATCTTTTAGTGTTCAAGTTATAATCCTCAAAGCTCTTTTAGTAGTCACTACCCTCAAATTATTTGTAATCTCCATAATTAGTGAGTGAAGTCCAATCAGTGATGCTGTGTATTTTTCAGGGTGGTGCTCAACAAATGTTTAGGAACTAACAACCCTATATTTCATAGAAATGTGGATAATCAGTCCCCATCTAGAGACATCTTAAACCTAGACACTGTGAAGACGCTAGCACCTGTAACAGCTTTGCTATTTTTTAGTATCCTATTGAAAACATGTTATTTAAATAAGATAATATCTCAAGAAAATCCATATCTCCATATTAATAAAATTAAGATTAATAAATTGTATGACGCAGTTTTGTTGGTAGTAATAGTAGGGGTTTTTGAATTGTTTCTTTGTCCTCAGTAGCCATTGGTTATTTGCAAAAAATCACTGAAATCTAGCACTTGCCACTGGTTTTAAGTAGAGTCCAAGGCATCTTGAATTTAGAATATGAGGTGTTCATTCACTTAATGCAATTTTATTTTGCCTGAATCTATTTCCTGCACCACCAATAAGGAAAATATATTATATCATATATATCATAATGCATATATATATATACATATGAACACACTCATAGGATATGTGTGTGTGCATTCCATAGATTTTTCCTACCACTCTGAATATATTGAGGAGGTTCCTAAAGCAGGTTTTAGATTTTGATACAGGGAATACTCTAGGTACCACCCTTGATGAAAGAGAAATAGGATATAGTGACTAGCCTATCCAGATTCTGTTTCTTTCGTATCAGTACACAGAATGTAAAAACGAAGGACATCCAGTTATTGGTACTGCTAACAATATTGAACCAGAACTAAAAAAATATTGGAATTCATCACAATCAGAAGCATCTACTTTTCTGAATTCTTTCCAAATCTGGGCATATACATGTGGCAGTATCTATCTACTGAACATTGGTATTACCCATTAAGGAAATTCCAATTAAGTGCTACCATTACCAAGATATGATTAGATTTCAGAACCTTAGAAAGAAAGGGGTGGGGAGGAGGAAGAGGGAAAGAAAGAGAGCAAAAGAGAAAGAAAGAGAAAAAGAGAGAAGGGGAGAGGGGACATGGATGCGGGCAGGGGGAAAGGAGGAGAGAAAGAAAGGAAAACAAAATAGAGCCAAAAAACTAACACTGCTCTCTGAGAGCACAGTTTCTTCCCTGTTACCACACTACTTCACTGCTGGGTCCAAGACAGCTATTCATGGTGGCATAACTCAAGTGTCTCCCCTAAGCTACCTGAAGGCATTTAACGTTACTATTGAAACTTATATCTGTTTTGATATATTCTCATTGGCACTAGTAGGTTTGAACCTCGGCCAGTGTCATTTCCATGTGCCCCTCTAGGGAATATTTTTTTACCCTCTCTTACCTTAACTTCAGCTTTTGCCTCCCCTTTTTGGATCAGCTTTAATAACTAAAAGAACTTGTGAGGAGATGAGGAGCAATCATACTCTAATCACAGTTAGATAGAGCAATTTACTCAGAAAAGCTTGAACTTGAAACTGATCCAAAATATATTTGAACTTATTTCCAGATTCCATAGATTATCAGGTTATAAAGGCGCCTTTTCCCCTAGCGTTCTGGAATGTGATGGAACGAAAAAGAAAAGGAAAAGAAAACTGAAAAAGAAAAAGAGTACAAACTGCCCTTTAGTTCTCTACTCACCAAAATGCCTGCTTGGAAGTATTTATACATTCTGCCAGTCACTGACTCGCTGTTTTGGTTTGGTCTGGAGTGCTGAAGTACAGATTTCTCAGGCTTATTGCTTCTGTATCTAGCAACAATTAAGTAAGACACCTAGGTCACAGTTCAAAAGGTCCCTGACCTGATGCTGGGGTAGGATTTTCTGAAAATAATCCCAGCTTTTGATAATAGTTTCTTCCAATAAAAGAGAAAATAAGTATTTTGATGTTGAGATACATTCATCGGACTGACAAAGCATCTTTTAATTCTTCCAGGTTATCTGCTATCAGGCTCTTTCTCTCGTTTTTTGTTTTTCTGTTTGTTTGTTTTTTTTTAAAGATGCATCAGGAAGAAAACCTGATCACTTTTACTGGACGCCAAACTAGCTCCCAACAAACTCTTTGTCCGTAGGCTAGCACAAAAGGTAGATAATTAATTGCATAGAAACCACACTCTTGGGGCACCTGGGTGGCTCAGTGGGTTAAAGCCTCTGCCTTCGGCTCAGGTCATGATCCCAGGGTCCTGGGATCGAGCCCCGCATCAGGCTCTCTGCTCAGCGGGGAGCCAGCTTCCCCCCTCCCCCTGCCTGCCTCTCTGCCTACTTGTGATCTCTCTCTTTGTCAAATAAATAAATAAAATCTTAAAAAAAAAAAAAAAAAGAAACCACACTCTTTGGTACAGCCCTCCATATTACCCATGCCTACTAAGATTTTAATGAAGTTTTTCACATCCCACAGATCCTATTCTCAAGTAGTCATTATCCTGTCACCAAAAATATGAGCATCAAATCAATATTTATTCCCATGGATTATTCCTCTACCAACCTCGTGCTTAAGAAGCAGGAGAGATTTAACTCTAGCTTAGAGGTACTCTTTTGCCTATGAAGTAATTCAGGTTTCACTCAGGATTTACTACATTGAAAGGTGAGCAGATGTATAAATCACCTATGAAAAAGATGGAAAGAGACCAAGAGAGAAAGGGCTGACAGCTTTAATATGACTAATGGCAAGGTTATATCTATGTATCATGGAAGGGCCCCCAAAATTAGTGGGGATGATGCTGAGTCAGTTCATAGACAATTTCCTAGCTACCACTGTAGTTAGGATAAGACTTTCTTTTCATGCCACCATGTACAAGTGAGTTGCTTTCTCTATGCATTTTCTAAATAGTACATAAGACAGAATTAAATATCAATTCATCATTCCCTTGGGGTAATGATGATAAGCTCTGAGACCCCCATAGAGTCTGCCCATATGTATCCCTACTCTACCGCACACACCGTGGTGCTCCATTCTGACAATGGGGTTCTCAAGTCATCCCTACCCAGTGATTATTTGAAAATTCTAATGCCATACTGATTATCAGTTCTCATTCTAGTAAACCATTGAGACTTACTTGTTTTTTGTCAGGCCCCTACCCTAATATCAGCAAGTCTGACTCTGAACCCTGGCCCAGACCATAACTATCACCTGGGTAAAAAAAAACCCATCTCACATGATCATGTTAGTCTACTTTGATTATAGGTATCACCAGTCATGTGCAGGTGTGCTGGTTAATTTTCTGTGTCAGTTTGTGCTAAGGGAGGCCCAGATACCTGATAAAACATTACTTCTAGGTGTGTGTGTGACAATGTTTCCAAAAGTGATTAACATTTGAATTGGCTGAATGAGCAAAGAGGGTTGCCCTCACTAATTTGGATAGGCATTAGCCAATCTATGGAGATCCTGAATAGAACAAAAAGGCAGAGAAAGAACAAATTTGCTCTCTGCTTGAGCTAAGACATCATCTTCTCCTTCACCTTGGACATTGGTACTCTGGTTCTTAAGCATTTGAGATTAGACTAGAACTATATCACAGACTTTCCCTGGCCTTCAGCTTGCAGAAGGCATATCATGGGACTTTTCAGTGTCCATAATCATGTGAGGCAATCTCTCATAAGTCCCTTTATGTGTATATGTATACCGCATATTGGTTCTGTTTCTCTGAAGAACTCTAACATAGCAAGTAAATGTTCGACAATCAGGAATCAGCTGTGCCAGGGGTTGGGGGGGTGCATCATGAATTGTAGTTTATAAAAATTTCTGTAAATACTCCTACCACAGCCAGGTGCGAGCTACCAATATATCATTACTAAATGCAGAGTTGGAAGAGATGCACACTATCTGTTGGCATGAGCAGGCAGAACCAGCTCCGGCATACTTATCTCAGTTACCCATAATTCTTTTCTTCCTGCTCCATTTCTTCATCCTGGAAAATTGTGTTTGTTTGTTTTTTTTTTTTACCTCAGCTATAAGTATGACTAACTTTGTGATTGTGGAATCTACTCTACTACCAATAGAATGCCTGTGCAAATAAACTTCCTTATTTAAGCAGACCATCCACGTCACCACCCCTACTCCCACCGTAGGCTCAAACCAAGCCCCATACTTACAGGCTTACTGCCAGACCCTGATCTTTGTTATCCCAATATATCACCAAAGGTTACTGAAAAATAAAAGGACAAAATCAAGAATGCTAGAATATACTCAATCTTTTCATATTTTAGGCCAATTCAATTTAAATTGATTACCTACTACCACTTAGTTTCATACTAAGACTGAAAATAAATGATTTCATGTTATTAAACTATCAGAAACTCATAGGAAAGAGGTTAGAGAGTCTCAATTTTTTTTTCTGGATACCATGTCGTTAAATAATCTAGCAGGTGGTCATATTTCTGTGCTTTGTATTGAGTAGCCTAATTGAGGTCTCCCCTGTTCTTGTGTAATTTGTCACTGACTATCTCCTAATATGCTGAGTATTGCATTTCTTCTGATATTATCTAAATTAAAAGAAAATTGACAATAATAGAACCTGTAACTGGCCGGCTAACAGGTTTAGTGGAACTTCAAATGAACTAATTAAACAGATGGAAGCCATCTGGTAAAGCAAAACTGTACTAGAGAAAAATGGTTCCATTTCCCGAGTCAGAGATCTGTGTTTCAATCACTACCTCTGCCAATATCACTTGAGTAATATTGAACAAGTTACTAAACATCTGTTGCCAGAGGCTGCTAGCTGATCATCATAACTACTTTTACTTCTCCTAGGTTCCTGGCTAGACTATTGTCTCTTAACCTTTCTTACAGCAAGTTGTGGCCAGTCTTTGCCAATGGAACATGAATAGAAAGGCAATGGATGCTACTTTGGGGCTAAGTATTTTAAGATTCCAGTATTTCTCCTCCATTCCCTTTCTGAAATACAAACTGGATGCAAACGATAATAAAGACTCTAAAGAATGGTGGAGCAACAAACTGAAAGGAGCCCAGGTCCTTGAATCACTAGTAGAGCCTCCTGCCAACAGGAGCCATCTCTTGGACTTTTACTTAAGTGCAGGGTCGTTGAACTTTAGCCAGCCTATTTGTTATATCTGTAACAAACCTTAATGAATGCAACATCTTCGTTAAATGAAAGTTTAATAATACTGCCTGCCTGAATTAACATTCTCTTGGTTGGGAGTAACAAAACTTCACTCAACCTAGTCTAAGCTAAATGGAGAAATTTTCCATAATGAAGTGGCAGTCCAGAAATACAGCTGGGCCTCAAGAGGCAACAGAGACAAATAGGAAAGTCATCTAAAACTTAAGAAGCCACTTCTTACATCTCTGTCTCTCTCTAATGCATGCACACACACACCTCTCTCTGGCAACTATTTTTTTTTCTGTACATTTTCATTATTCTATCTTTCCTTTCCATGTAAATGTCACTCCACAATTTCTGATTTTACATACCTGATGTTCAAGAGACTAAAATGTCTCAATTGCAATTTCAAATCAAGAGGATATAATCTATTTAAGCCATTTTAAGTGTTCACTCACTTAAATTTGGCCCAAGAGGACCAAAGGAATGGGATCACAAAATACTAACATCACAAAATACTAACATCATTGCCAAAGGCCCATTCCTCTGTGTGAGTAAGGAGGTATTGTTCTCAAGGATAAGAGGTTTGGGTTAAACAGATTTCTCAAAATGGGCCAAGTACACTACTTCATGAGTTATCATAAAAATTAAATGAAATGCTCATAAAATCCTTAGCAAAGTTCCTAAGGGTCCATGTTACTTATTATTCTTATAATTATTTTTAAAAACTATACTAATTTTCTCTTACCATAACAAATTATCACAGACTTAAGAACCTAAATAACATCCATTTATTATCTCACAGTTACCATGGGTCAGGGCACAGTGTGGCTCAGCTTCTCCCTATGGTCCTGGTCTCAAGAACCAAAACAAGATGTTGACAGGACTATATTCCTGTCTAAAGGCACATTCTTGGGAGCACTTCAAGGTCCATCTAGATTGTTAGAATTCAGTTGCACTTACAGGAAAAAGGTCTCTGTTTTCTTGCTTGACTACTAGCTATGGGTTGTCTTTATCTCCTAGGGTTCTCCCTCTGGTTCTTGTGGTTGGCCCTCTATGTCTCAGAACCACCAAATCCTTATTGGAATCTCTCTGCCTTCCCCTTCTGCAGCATCAGCATCTTCCCTGCCTTCTCTTCCACATCTGTCTCCAGCCAGAGAAAATTACCTGCTGTCAAGGCTCGCATGATTAAGTTGGACCCATCTAGATAATCTAGAATAATCTCCCTATTTTAAGGTATGTAACCCTAATTATATTGGCAAAGTCACTTTTGACATGAAACATAACATATCCATTGGTTCCAGTGATTAGGGCATGGGCATTTCAGGGGGTTGTTTTGTCTACCACAAACAGATATGAGATATTGCTACGCCAAGCTTTTCTAATTTAGAAAACATGACAAATACATATAATCTAACTATCACTTACTTTTAAATAGTTGAGGAAACTTTGAAGCATGTCATGGTTTGAACATAATTATAATGATTATACACACAATTTGCATTTGCCTTTACATGTAAATTACCTTGGATATATATTTTTTAATTTATTTTTTCTCTATTAGTATATACCCTCTTCAATCTCTTCATTTCACAAATACTTATTTTATGTCTTCACAATTTCAGGTGCTGAGGTTACCGTACTAATCAGTATGGTTCAGGGTCCTGTGCCATGGGTAACAAGCAATAAGCAAGGTAGCACATGGAATATCAAGGTAATTTCAAATGTTGATAAAATAGGGTCTTGACATAAAATCTAAATGACTGAATGGGCAGAAGGTTGCTCTGTTTTAGACTGGCTTATCAGTCTAAAGGTGGTCTCTCTAAGGAGGTAGGATTTGGGCTTTCCTCGAAGAAGGTATAGTAGCAGAATACACTCCAGAGTTGTGATGCCTCCAGCTTTGCTTTTTTTTTTTTTTTTTTTCAAAGTTGCTTTGGCTATTCAGGGTCTTTAGTGGTTCCATACAAATTTTAGGATTATTTGTTCTAGCTCTGTGAAAAATGCCGTTGGTATTTTATTAATAGGGATTGCATTAAATGCAAAGATTGTTTTGGGTAGTGTAGACATTTTAACAATATTTGTTCTTCCGATCCATGAGCATGGAAGGTCTTTCCATTTTTTTGCGTCTTCTTCAGTTTCTCTCATCAGTGTTTTATAGTTTTCAGAGTATAGGTCTTTCACCTCTTTGGTTAGGTTTATTCCTAGGTATCTTACTATTTTGGGTACACTTGTAAATGGGATTGATTCCTTAATTTCTCTTTCTATTGTTTCATTAAATGTTTATTGACTGATCAATGGATAAAGAAGATATGGTACATATACAATGAAATATTACTCAGCCTTAAAAAAAAGAATAAATCTTGCCATTTGCAATAACATGGATGTAGCTAGAGAGTATCATACTAAGCTACATAAGTCAAATAAAGACAAATATCATATGATTTTGCTTATATGTGGAATTTAAAAAACAAAAGAGAAAAGGGGGAAAAAGAGAGAGAGAGAGAGAGAGAGAGGGGCAAACCAAGAAACAGACTCTTAATAGAAAACAAACTGATGGTTAGCAGAGGGGAGGTGGGTGGGGGGATGGGTGAAATAGGTGATGAGGATTAAGGAGTTCACTTGCTGTGATGACCACTGGGTGATGTATGGAAGTGTTGAATTATAATATTGTAGTAACATACTACAAAACTAGTATTATAATGTATGTTAACTATCTGGAATTTCAATTAAAAAAAATTTTTTTAAGTATCTATGGGAGTAGGAATTGGTTTAGAGTATCCTGGCAACCAGTTTGAGGGAAAAGTGACAAGTAGCATCAAAGGTACTAGATGAGTTCAGAGAGGGGGCAGAGGCCAGATCATTTCCTTTTAAAGTCTAATTGTCAATATAAGTACTTAAAAAATCAAAATCTGATTTTAAAACTATAAAGCATACAAATGATCAGTTCAAACTGAACTTCACCAAATTGGTCTGTTTGGGTACAATATCTTTCATCAAACATAAAATTGTAATTAAAGAGAAAGTTATAATGGATAATTCACCCAGATGTTCCCAAGTTCCCTAGTCTATTACAATCAATCTTCCCCTATGAGTGTAAATAGAACACATATTCTTTCATAAAAAGATGCCTATGTCCAATCTGTAATGGGAGAACCTTGGATCCTTCCTTTTCTTCACACCCTTTCCTGAGAACCATTAGAGTTTGTTTCTTCAAGTCAATTTGTCCTCATTTACTGCATCTGCTAAGTTTTAATCTCACTTATGTCTGTGCTCTGCTTTTATTTCCTCCCCAATGCACTCCTAACATCCTCCCCCCAACAGTCACACATAATTGTAGTAGATTGGTTTGCAGGAAAGAAACATAAGTTACATAGCAACTATTTCAAACTTAATGATGGCCGTCCCTGTTCCAAAACACAGGCCATTCCCACCTAGGAGGAGGGGTGTTTGTACTGTCCTCTTTGTCTTCAATAATGTTACACATTCTCTACTCCTTTATTTGTCTTCTATTACCTTAGCCCTTCTCTCAGGATTGTCACAGAAAACTTCAAATCAACTGTCCCCATAGCTGCCATATCACAAGAGTACCTCAAGGTTTTTTTTCTTAAATGATATTTCTGCCCTTAATAAGAATTCTGCTATTGGATTAAAATGTTCTCCATGTCTTATAAGCTGTGAAGACTTTTTTGAAAGACATAGCTAATTTATTTTTCCTTTAGGCACTAACTCTCTGCATTTGGACATGTGTGTCATACATATACACACACGCATGCGCGCTCAAGGAATATGTGTTTTATAAATGCAAAATGATAATAACAATTTTTATCCATGATTTCTTGTGATGTACTAGAATCCATCCATGAAATGATCTATTGCTGATAAATATTTAAAATCTTTAAAAGGAAAAAAAAAAAAAAGATCTTGTTAACATGTATAAAAGCCTTTATCCAGTGACTCAACTTAAAATGGCCTTGTTAAAAAGGCTGTATTCAAATTTTTAGTGAATTAGTATAGAAATTCATTTGTTAGTGTTAAAAACTTCTGGAAACTTTTGTGATCTTAACAGAGTCCTTAAATATGAACTACAAGCAGCCCTGGACATTCTGTGCATTTGAATTAAACATCTTTTGTTCAGACTCCCATTTTTTAACATTATGTATTCTAAGGCCTAAATACTTTGAGGGGAAAAAACAGAATTCAGACTCTAAGTCAGTTCAGAAAAATCTCAAGATGTTAAATGATGATTCTATCTGCCAATTGACATCTGAATATGCAAGTGCCACGACCATGTTTCTTAGAGAAATGCATGTGTATTTAAATGATATGGAATGTCAGCATCATTTTGATGAGAGGGAAGATTAACTCCTGGTTCTGGCTGCATATTAATTACAGCTCGGTAATTTACTAACAAGTAACTTCACTTTTCTGTGCTTCAGTTTCCTCATCCATAAAGTAGCTAATAATTCGTACAGTCGTATAAGAATTAAATTAATTAGTACAGGTAAAGTTCTTACATCAATGCCTGTCATGCAATGAGTATTTTTTAAAAATTAGCTATTAAAGGGCACCTGGGTGGTTCAGTCGGTTAAGTCTCCAACTCTTGATTTCAGCTCAGGTCACGATCTCAGCGCTGCGAGACTGAGCCCCGCATTGGTCTCCATGCTGGGCTTAGAGCCTGCTTAAGATTCTCCCTCTCCCTCTGTCTTTCCCCCTACGCAAGCATGTGCTCATTCTTTCTCTCTCTCTCAAAAAATAATTAATTAAAAATTAGCCATTAGGGTATAAAAAACTGTGTTAAGATGTAAATTATATTAAACTTCACAGAAATGCATTGAAAGTACTGCTGCTATTAACATTAAAACCAGTGGGTTATCCAAGACTTTGCCCTCAATCAAGTGGCAATTAGACTAATCTTCTCAACTGAAAGACCAGTTGTGAAAGAAAAAAAACAAAAACAAAAAACAATGTACGAAATGCCGGGAAAAGTTCATTGTGTGTAAATTATTTTATAACACTATTAGCTCTCTGGAGACAGAATCAAACTACCACTCATGTCAAAATATAATATCAAATAAAAAAACTTGTAAGTTACTTTCTTCTTAATTCATTTACTTTTCTCTTGTTATACTTACTTCATCATCAGTATGTTCTCTAAAATGACATGAATTCCTTGTATGCTCAAATCAAAATGCATTAGCAAGATATTTTATAATTCACAATTTTTAGGCTATTTCGAGATTTTTCTTCAAGGACTCCCAAGTGCCTGAAATATCTTTTTCTGTCTTCTGATATAAAATAAATTTCACTATCTTTACATATACGTGATTTTGCTTGCCTTTCACAAGTTATAATCTATAATATAACTTGGTTTTAAAGGTATGCTACAATTTGAGAAATTCTGATGGCTGATTTTAGACATTATTTTAGTTTTTGAATGGACATTGGTCTTTTTATGAGACAGTCCATGATTGTCAGTAAAGATTTAGAGATAAAAATTTTAAAAGGACCTTCAGAGAAGGGGCCATGTCACTAGAGCCACAAGGTTAAAATTATGGTGACATGCACCAATCATACCTTCTCTTTCCCAGTGCCCACCTGTGAACCAGGGAAATGTTCGAAAAGGCAGAGGACTTAGATCACCTCCAGTCCTCTTTCATATAGGGGAGGGTGGCCCTGTTCAAAGGGAGAATGTGCCTGCCTGAAACATTCAAGTGACTCTCAGACCTTTTTACACCTTGAGATCACTTTACAAAACAAGAGCTCTTTTACTATGCTTACTTGCCACCACAAAAGAGAAAATCTTTTGAGGGCAGTATCCTGGGAAAAACAGATGCTGCTCCAGTCATGTTTGTTTCCTCCTTTCGTCCTCCCTTCTTGCCTTTCCTCTTTCCTCTTCCACTGTTCACATACCTCTCATATAAAAATAATTGTAAATAAGCATTTGCCATGAAAAGCCACATTCCTCTCAAATGTTGTGCTACCTTTTCCTCTCCCTTCCATTTGGAGTCTGTATGGCACTTCTTTTATTACCATCTGAAGTTAACTTGAGCTTTTGTGTGTTAAGGTGTTCACATTTCTTCGCTCCTTCTTCCTGTCACATAATCCCTCTCCAAAGACTTTACCAGTGGGCCTCATCCCGTAGCTCTCTTGTCGGAGTCACCGTACACAACATGAACACAAAGACTACACATGGTTATGTGTAGGCACATAAATGACGTCCCCAGTTAAATTTAGGTAAACTCAGCAGTGAACCTGCTTAGTCCTTCTGGTGATGGATCTTGAATCTCCTATCCATTATCTTTCACATTGACTTATTTATTTACTGAAGTGTTCCACATCTTCTCCAGTTTCGGGTTTTTTTTTTTGTTGTTTTTTTTTCTTACTTTGCTGGGCAATCATCCATTTCTTCTAGGTGTCAAAATAAATTTCTCTGTAGTAACCTCATCTAATTCTTCTCAGCTTTTCTGTATTTGGGAGTTATGTTTTTCTTCTCATTCCTAAGCTTTCTCATTTCTTTCATAACTGATGAATCAAATGAACAAGTAGTTTGTTTTGGTCATGGGTCTTTTAAAGGAGCCAGGTTTTACATTATTTAATATCTGTACTGTTATTTGTAAAATTTGTTCTCTTTCATTTTGACTTCTTTCCAAGTTAGTAATCATTGTTTGAGAAATTATATATATTCATTTGTATATGTATACTTATTTACGTACATTTATATTTATATGTGTTTATCTTATTAAGATAGCCACCTCAGAATCTATTTTAAAAGTCAGCATTAGCAGGATATCTAATGTATGACTATATTTTACCAAAATATAGATGTGTATTTGTACAAATTGTTAAGCAATGAATCTGAGGGTAAACATCTGATTTTTGTTTTTTACAATTTTTGCTTTTACTATAAAATTATATTTTAATGTCAATTATTTTAAATTATAAGAAGCATGAATTTAAAACTATTAAATCCATATATGTCAGAAGGCTTTTATAATTCAAGAGTAATTTGTCCTCGTTTTGGGACAAATAAAGTAATTTACTGTACTTGACATTCATGACTTTTTCGAGATAAGTATGTTTTAATGATTCTTAATTACTGGTTTTTAATTAAAAACAACCAGAACTCATTTTCTGTCCTTTCTACATAAGCGTATGGCATAAAATGACATATTTAAAAAGCCATTGATTTCTTTTAAGATAAAATTATGGTATCTGTTATAATTCACAATATTAGATTTTATACATATCTGTTGTAGATATAAGATCTGATATTTATTTTAATCTTTACGAAAATCCTGAAGTCCAAGTAAATGACAAGAAAGTTTTATATTCTCATTATGTGAGGTCACATTGATTAAAAGATGTATAAATAAATTCAGGAAATACCAATGAACCATTAAGATAGTATAACAACAACAACAACAACAACAACACAGATTTAAAAAGTACGCAGTGAAGGAATTAAACATATTGAAGACTTACCACTTACCTACAAACTCTGAGCATTACAAAGAACTTTCATATGGGAGACAAAAGGGAGAATAAAATAATCACTAACTCTTAACTGTTAAACATGTACGATTTTCCAAAAAATAAAGCCTGGATTTTCTAAAAAGCAAAAAACCTAAGATTACAAACCCTTATTAAGTGTAAACTTGAAAAGCTGTTATTCTTGACTGTATCTGGATTTACCTTTACGATCAAATTATTTCCAGAACAGCTCTTAGGCTTTGAACTATCAGGCTTGTACAAACAAGATAAGAGGATCTGCCTAGTTTTGTACCTTGATAAATACAAAACCAAAGCTATCACCTCTTGTAAAAGGTCTTCTGTGTCAGCAACTTACAACAGTACTTGAAGAAATGTACTTTAAGACCAGGATCCAAGAAAACTATTTTTTAGAGAAAGAATATTAATTTCATGACCCTTTCTTAAAACAAGACTAAACACAGTACAATGCTGTCAAACCTCTAAGGCAATTGATGTGTGTCTTAATAATTTCTTTTTAAAACAATCTACTTTGCCTTTATTATCAATATCTAATTAGAAACCATGAAGTATCTCCTCATAAACTGATTCAGAAATCAACTATGGGTTTTGTTCTCTGTTTAAAACAGTAAAAAGATGGGGCACCTGGGTGGCTCAATCGGTTGAGTGTCTGACTCTTGGTTTTGGCTCAGGTTCAGATCTGGTAGGGGGGTGTTGTGAGATTGAGCCCCAAGATGGCCTCAGTGCTCAGCAGGGAGTCCGCCTGAGATTCTCTCCCTTTCCCCTCCCCCTCCCTCAGTGTGCACTTGCCCAGGCACTGTCTCTCCAATATAAATAAATAAATCTAAAAAAAAAAAAAAAAAATCCAGCAAGAAGAAATGGGTCGGGGGAGGAATGGAGAGAGGGAAAAATGAAGGGGGGAGAGAAGATAGAATAAAAGTTTCTCAAGTTACTTGGAATCTCGAATTGGCCCCTTATCATCTGTAGCAAGGACAAAGTCATCAAGACCATTAACATGACCATCCTAAGGAGAAGATTAAAGTTTCAGAAACCAGCATGGTGTGAATCATCTTGGAGTGGGGGAAAAGCATTCTGCTTAAATAGGAAGAATTATAAGCAATTTATACCATCTTAAATCACAAAAGATTGAACAAGAAGAGATCAAAGTGTAATTTTCATCTATAGCATTTGAATCCTGAGTTTTGGTAAATCTTTGCAGGAGGCAAATTTTGAACTAGAAATCTGAAACAGTTCTTTTAATTTTACTACAGCCCTTACTGAAACAACAGGACTTCTCATCAGAATTATTTCTTCTAGAACCTAAATCCTTTTTTTAAATGTACAATATTTTTTAAAAGAGTAAAGAAAAAAATCAGTTATATCAAAATTAGCTATGAGAACAACTGGGAATGCTAATTTCTCGTTAAAATTTTTAAGATTACTGTTAGAAAAATTCAGAATTGAAAAAAAAATTTTTTTTTAAAGATTTATTTATTTATTTGACAGAGAGGGGAGAGATAACAAGTAGGCAGAGAGGCAGGCAGAGAGAGAGGGGGAAGCAGGCTCCCCGCCAAGCAGAGCCCCTGCAGGGTTTGATCCCAGGACCCCAAGATCATGACCCGAGCCAAAGGCAGAGGCCTTAACCCACTAAGCCACCCAGGCGCCCCAGAATTGAAAATTTCTTAAGGCCACATGTGCCATGTGCTAGTTAATTTAGTTTCTCAAAAGAAGTCCCCTCAATTTCCCTTATTTGATAGACTTGAAAGTTCTTAGCATCTGATGCTCCCCAGATCGCTGATTTTCCATCACAGATCATACTGTCTTTCCCACTAAAAGATGGCAGAACTTGTATAACCCATTGCTGTTCTATTTTATGATTTGTTCTATCATCCAACTACATTCAGAATTTTTTCCATGTTTTATATTTTTTTTCAAGTTATGCATAGTGCTTGGTTTTGTTCGGAATTATTTTACAAATCTCCATACTAACATTTTAAGTTCCCAATATCAAATTCTGCAAGTCTCCATAACGCTGTTCCCATAATCCAAATAAAAACAACATAACAAATTTGAAAGCTGGCACTTTGGTTAAATGTTTCATTGCAATTATGAAGTTCTAACTAAACAACTTTTCTTTTTTTAAGCCAAGATTTCATCATAATTAAAGATGTTATAGAAATATGACTCAGTGAGCTTAGAAGTAATTTAGGAAAGCAAAATAAAAAACCCCATAAATGAGCAATTTGCATGTTTTCCTCCTCTATTTCATTGCCATGGTGGTGGGAAAATAGACAGTTTATGGATAATGGTGGTCTCATCATTTCTAGTAAATCAACTGACTGACCAAAGTCTCCAGAAAGTTTCATGGTTCATGAAGTTTTAAATTACAAATTCTCACATCATCCATTTTCCAATTTATAGCAGTTGGAGCAAAAATCTAGTTTTAAACAATTAGCTCAGAAAGTGCTGGCCCCTTTTTGTTCAATTCCATCAGTACCATTCTTGAATGTGAATCCCAAGTCTCTAAGCCAATACAATCCCTTCTCAAAGGGATCCTAAATATTTGCACTCTTGGATTCATTATTCAATGACAGATATTTTGGTACTATTAGCTTTTCATTGATCACAAATGCTTCATAGTTTTGGTATTTTTGATTTGTTTTGAGAAAGAAAAATATTACATTGCATTACAGGACAAAGAAATGAAATATATCAGATAATCAATTGGCTATTAAACAAACTGAAGTATATGAATATAAGGGTATGCCCTAATTTGCTGCCTGTTGGTTTATAATTTATGATTTGAAAAGGTATAAGGTATATAAGATAACTGCCATTTAGGTATCGAGAATATATGTAAACTATTGGGTTCTCAACCTATGTGATGCCTCAAAACTGTCTGATTCTAATAACCACTCTCTACTCCCTGAAATAACTGTTTTCTCTTGCTTTCTGTTTTATATTTTCTTTTTTGTTTTGTTTTTGTTTCTCCCTAGTGGCGATATCTTCTCTACCGTCTCTCATTCCTGAGTTCCTCCATGTTTGGTACTGAGCCCTCTACCTGGATGTTGCACCTGTTCCCAGTCGCTTAAAATATTCTCTCTGTACTGACAACTCTAAAACTCTATCCCCTACACAGACTTCTACTTGGATTCCAGGCACTCATACCCAGTTTTCTATTTAATATACTTAATCTTCACAGGCATGTCAAATTAAGTAAGTCCCAAACCAAACTCACCTCCTGGCCTTCTGCAAACTGTTTTATCCCAGTCTTTTCTCAGTATATAGGATACCATCACTTAACCAAATTGCTGAAAGCAATACCACATAGGTGATCATACTAAAAAACTGGAAGTAATCCAAATCCCTTCCTCTTCCTCACCACCCACATTCAATTTGTCAGCATATCCTATATTTCTGCCTCAAAAATTTATCTTGGATATGTCTACTCCTCTTCATCTCATCTCTCACTGCCTTTGTCAAAACCCTTTCCAGGCTACTAAAGTAGCCCACAGTTTTTCTTGCTTTTCCTGTGGTCTTCCATCATCTTATTGCTATGCAGCTCCCAGTTAAACATGAACCACATGAGGTCAGGCCTCTTTGTAAAATCCTTTACCATTTTTCTCCCTTGTACAAATCTCCAAAAGTTGGCCTAGAATTCCTTGCAAAGTAAGACTCTTGATTATGTCTCCAATTTTGTATATCCTCTTAATTACTATTAACATCATTTCATCTCCTACAAATTGCCAATTTTTCTCCCAATTTAGGGACATAATATATGTTTTTCATGCAACCTGAAATGCTGTTGTTCCCAGGCTCTGAACATGGTCGCCTCCGTCAGACCCTTCAAATCTCAATTTAAATGTCACCTCATCAATAAGACAGTCTCTACTATTGTTCTCTGGTCATATAAGGTTAAGCATCAAAAGTACAGCCTCTATCCAAGCTCATATTCCAGCTTTACCTCTCTCTACCATAGAACACTGGACAACTCACTGGACTGTTTTTTGCTTGTTTCCTCACTTTTAAAGCACAAAAAACAGTAGTACCTACCTCATAGAATATTGAGCATTTTAATTAATGAGTAAACACATAGAATTCATTCTGGCACTGTTTTACCAATGCTCAATGTTAATAATTTTCTTTTTTTTTTTTCTAAGATTTTATTTATTTATTTGACAGAGAGAGAGAGATCACAAGTAGGCAGAGAGGCAGAGAGAGAGAGGGAAGCAGGCTGTCCACTGAGCAGAGAGCCCGATGCGATGCCGGGCTCGATCCCAGGACCCTGAGATCATGACCTGAGCCGAAGGCAGAGGCTCAACCCACTGAGCCACCCAGGTGCCCCTGTTAATAATTTTCTTTACAGTGCTTCATAATTTGCATTTACTCCTATACCAGTTTGATTTTGTTTTTGTTTGTAGTCAGTGTCCCATGGAGGACTAAGAACTTTATTAAGCTGGGTAGTTTTATATGTGTTTTCTTTTTATATCATTGTAAACTCAGTAACAATGTCCAGCACACAGTACATGTGCAACAAACTATTGAATCAAGAAATTATTTTTGGGGGCGCCTGGGTGGCTCAGTGGGTTAAAGTCTCTGCCTTCGGCTCAGGTCATTATCTCAGGGTCCTGGGATGGAGCCCCGCATCTGGCTCTCTGCTCAGCAGGGAGCCTGCTTCCCCTTCTCTCTCTGCCTACTTGTGATCTCTCTCTCTTTCTGTCAAATAAATAAATAAAATTTAAAAAAAAAAATATTTTTGAATGGATTTAAAATCTCCTACTTAAAGATACATCTGGTTGTTGTTTTTCCTTAGGCTATAGGGAAAAATGTAGTTCGTTGCTTTAACCGTATGCTTTCATCATTCACTTCTAATATACATATACACATAAAGAATTATAATTTGCTATATAACTAGGCTCTTGTTTTTAATCCTCAATTCACTCTCACTAAACACTTTAGCCATGAGTTGCCAGATGTATCATTTTCTCTTTATTCTCTACTCTTTTCTTCAAAAAACCTTATCTTTTAACATGGGTCTTTGCATTTTCCATAGCATCACAGGCTTTTCTTGTAGGCTTTCATATGACATCTGAACTTTCAGAGACACCAACATTATAGCTTAAAAGCCTGCAAAACTTATCAGGCAAAACTTCTATGTTACTGCTGTCACTGTTGAAATTGCAACACTTTCTCTTGACCTCTGCATACTTGAGCTCTGCAAAAACAATGTTTTAGGCATTAGATCACAGGGATTTTTTTTTACTCTTTGTTTTCTTCTATATTTACTTTGAAGTTTGTCTTCAACCAGTTCCTATCCTGAGACAAGTCTGAAGGTTCCCAGCCTTCAAAACACTGAACTCTTAGCTTTATGTCCATCGCATGACCTATCTTCCTCCAGGCTGCTTGAAAACATTGGCTCCACTTCCTATTTGCCATGCCCTGAAAAACCTACTTCAAGCTTCTTAGTGATTCATCAGGTCTGCTCAGACTGTGACACTGTATTGCTTCATTCTACTCTTTAGCTTTCCTTATTTGATAAAGTAATATATTAGGAGTTGTATGCAATGTTAAAAAAAAAAAAAAAAAAGGTAAACCTAAAAATAACTTGTTTTTTCTTCTATAACCCCACTTTGCCTCCTTCAACTTACCAGGTCATAAATCTCACCCTTGCAAGGGTAAAATTATCTTCAAATTAAGTAAAATTTAGACATATTTACACTTATTTTTAGCACTTCCATTATGTTACCTGTTCTGGCACAATTAGAAAACCATATATGAAAGGAGGTCACAGTAACACAAGAGGCAAATAGAAAAGAAAAACAAAAAATGCTCATCAGTAGTCATTATGAAAGATATACCTATTGAACAGTGGAATTCCATTTTGCACATACTTGGTTAGAAAATATTAAGTTTGATTAAGCCTAGAATGGGCATCAGTAGGCATTCGTGGCTGAAGTATAAACTAAGGTACTTATTGTGGAGGAAAATTAGGAAATATCCAGGAAAAGTTAAAATGTATACATACTTTAACCCAGCATTTACACTTCTAATAATTTACCTAGCAAACAGCAAATGAAGTACACAAATTGATAAAGATATATTCATAAGGAAAGAGTAAGCATATTCTAGTTTCCAGCTCCCCATTCTTAGCTCACATTATTTCAGTAGAGCTAATACCCCATGCTCCGAAAGCAGCATATGATCCAAAGCTGAATACCCAGAATATCACCTCACATGACCCCAACAATTGATCAAGAGAAAGAGTTTTGAACCAATCAGACTCAATGGAAATTATTCCTATCATATATGACTGAGGAGACAGAAGACAAGATCACTTTTTTCTGCTGGGTTCCTGGGACAAGGCTGTAAGTCTGGAGCTGCTGGCAGCCATTCTGGCACCTTGAAAGGAAAGCCAGCCTAATGAGAGAATCAGTCAGAGGAGAGGCAAGCCCAAAGATGGGGTGAAACCAATTACAGATGACACTAATTTAGGACATGGAACCAATCACACTGGAAATCGGTTGTACTCCTAATTTTTTTGAACTGTGATAGCAAACTTCCTTTTCTGTTTAAGCTGATTTTAATTGGGTCTTATGACATTTTAAAACCAAAAGAAGCCCATCTAATAGAAAGATGGTATTTTAGCACAAAAATGAAAAAAGTCATCTATGTAGAGAATTTTAATCATGGCAAATTATGACACATACTTAAAAGAAACACTAAACAATATTAAAGAGAATAAACTACAGCTATTGATATTTCTATAGCAGACATCAGGGATGTAAGAAAGTTCTGGAAAAAATATCCTAGCTACTTAAAAATCTAAAAGTATATGTATACATACATTTGCATAGACTTGTATATGTATAGAAAATTGTTAGAGTAGTGAATAGTGGTTATTTTCACGATTTCTCATTTAATTTCATACTCTATTTTACACTCACCTATTCTATTTGAATATTGTACCATGAACATGTAAGTTATATTTGTAATAAATGTGCAAAAAATAAAGATGTAGAAACAGCAAAATATAAAAGCACTATTTTTTCTTTCTAGCTTTATTCAAGATGAAGTCAGTCTTCTACTACAGAAGAGAGAATAAGATCTAATACCATTCACTATTTCTTTGCTTAGATATTAACAGTGTATATATCAGAGTTTTGACTATGATGCATATTCAAACAGAAACAGAGGAAACAGGTCTATGCATCAAGCCAAAATATATTTTTCTTAATGTAACCAATATAATTGCTGTGGTGTGGTGGACAGACTTTAAGGTGGTCCCCATGATTCCATCCTTCGTGTTCATTCCCTTGAGTATGACTTATTTCTAACCAATAGAATATGGCAAATGTAATGAGATATCATTCCTGATTTTATTATATAGAAAAGTGGTCAAATGTCACTTCTGTGATAACATCACGGAAGACTCTGTCTTGCTGGTCAACTTACTCTAGAGTCTCAGATGCTCCCACTTTGTCCTTGGTTTTGAAAAAGCAAACTAACACAAATCCTATAGTCAGAAGGAAATGAATTTTGCCAACAACTTGAAGGAGATTGAAATCTGATCCTTTCTCATTAGAACCTCCAGATGAGAACCGGCTAAGCCATACCTAGGTTTTCAATCTATAGAAACTGAGATAATAAATGCATGTTGTTTAAAGCCACCACATAATTTAAAGCCCAAAACAGAGTGTTGGCGTTTTCTACCAAAAAAAGGTACTTAACACACATAACAAAAAAAACAAAAAAAAAAAAACCCAGGAGTGACTGTGGGGGAGGGGGACAAAGCAAATGTGTATCACACCAAAGGTAGAAGAAAGAATGGTTTACATGTAAAACATTTAATGTAATTGCAATCCTTGGTTTCTAAATAATACAAATTTAATGAGATATTCTATCCTAGGATGCATATGTGAAGCTCTCAGTAATTACAAGGGGAATTATTTGCATACCTAAGGTCTAAATTTTCTCTCTAAAAAGCAACAAAAAAAAAAGTATGTATGTATAGGTAAATTCAGAATGTGTTGTTTCCTCTAATGTTTATTGAACTGTACACATACACTGATTTTAAAATGTAAAATGAAATCCTTTCCAATTTTGAATGGATTTTAATCAAGTCAACCCACTCACAAAGTCCCACATAAAGACATATTTTTATATGAAATATTTTTCTCTAGTAGAGTTCACATAAATATAGCCTCTAGGACTTTTTAGTAACTGTGGCAAAAAATGTTGATTGGGAATTTATTTTTCTTGCAGCTTGTGTATGTTTTCTTTTTCTTGGATTGTCTGCCCTAATAGTTGAGGGATTTGAACAATTCTTTCCACAATGGTAACAATCAGAGGTCAAAAGTTTCCAAGCATGGACTAAACCTAAACAGCAAGAAAAAATATCAAAATGTATGCAAAAATATACAGAAATGTTATTGATCTTATAAAAGCAAAACATACCAGGAAACTGCCTTAAGAAAATAAACCTCATGTTTATCTAAAAAAAAACTATCAAAAAGTATATAATAATCACATCAACTGCCTTAAAAATCTTAAAACAAAAGCTATATCTATAGGATGAATAGCCCCAAGCCAAGAAAAACTTTAATGTCATGTTCTGAACGATAATAACAGATAGTGATCAGTATAATTTAGGAAACAAAACCCCACCAAGTAGAAAAATTGACAACTAATTTTTTTTTTTTTTTAAATCAAACCAATGTTGTGTGTAAAAGTTGCCAGAATGCAATGGAGAATTGAAGTAATTATCTGGATAATTAAAGCTCAAAAACGTAAATCTGCCCCATTATTTATGTATTTCAGGGAAAAACTGACTTGGAATTTTTATTTTACATGACTTGTAACTCTATTTCATGGATTAGCATTTCTCTACACAAAGACTGAGCAAAAACTTTACTCAAAGGTTGAGAATAATTAAAGAGAACTACAACGTAGATACACAAATATCTTACACTGCATACTTCACATAACTTCATAGTGCTGTGGAAACATTATAAAGAATTGGGGCTTTATCCTAAGGCTAAGGGAAGCCATCCATATAATTATATTTGCATTTGAAAAAATTTGCTCTTCCTGTATGGAAAATTTGTTGCCAGAACAAATGTGGAAGGGCCATAGTACAGATGTCAAAGTACAAGAAGGTGAATGAGCTACCCGTTTCACTCTACGGTACTTCACCAACTAAGCATGTCTGCTTCTTTTGCCCTTTATTCACTTTTTCAGTTCATGTCATTTCATCTATGAAGGAGTTCATGAAATTCCAGCCTGTTCTATAAAGTCAACCATTCCTGCTTTTGTGTCCATTAAACCCAGTGTAGGTTTCTACCAACGTACATAAACCATTTAAATATAGTTAATTGTGTGCATACATTTGTTCTTCTACTAGTCAATATATTCCTAATGAGATTTGTTTTCTGACTCCAGGATCTAACACAATGTTTGAACCTGTGTTCATCAAGCAAGTTCTGACTGACATGAAACATTTATTTTTACAACTCTTTTCTGTTCCCTCCCTAAAGACCATTCTTAAAAGGACATTTTGAAAATATCCATTTGGGCAGATTTTAAAAAGTTATAGTGCTGTTGAAATGGTTCAAGTTGTGAAAGGAAGAACTCTTGTCTGTATTGTTCTCACTACATCTTCTCAGCCTAGAACAATTCTGGCAATTAGCAGGCACTCAATAAATATTTGAAAAATAAAAGAATGATTCATTTTTAACTCACATATCAGCTTTCTCTTTCCTTTTTAAAATGTCAGCCACCACTAGTATATGTAGTAGGCATAATTCATGTCTACTGTTAGGATATTCTTTTGTTTACTGGCCCATGGAACCAGTACTTTTATTTCTGAGGAGTTAGTGCAGAGAAGGATATATTTCTTCTGCCACAAACTCACCACACAGTCTTCAAAAAGGAAAAATGGTAGACTTGATACTGTAGTTGCTTTGATCTAAATGAAAAGCAGTCAAAAGTATTAAACCCTTCAAAGGGGAATTGTATTGTGAATATACCCCTTTTATTTGACCTTGTTCACCTCTTCATCCATTCTTCTTTTATCTTCAAACTTGCTGCGTACAAATATCTACTACCCTTTAAGTAAACTGTATCTCTTACACTGTTTGATTTGGTGCTTGTCCCCTTATCTCACCAGCCCTTATGTAGGTCATAATAAGTTGTACATTTTCCAAGGCCCATTATTTGATCTACAGCAACAAAAGGAGGTAGAAGAATAGGTTTTGGTAATCCAAAACTAGTCTCCTTCCAGAACCCTATCTCCCTCTTCCTCTTTCCTTGTCTCCCTCATCTCTTTCATACATACACCACATACCTCGTAAAGAAAAGCATTTTCTTTTTTTTTAAGATTTTATTTGAGAGAGAGAGTGTGCACATGAGTTGGCGGAGGAGCAGAGGGAGAGGGAGAAGCAGACTCCCTGCTGAACAGGGAGCTCAACACAGGGCTCCATCCCAGGACTCCAAGATCATGACCTGAACCAAAAGTAGACCCTTAAACAAATGAGTCACCCAGGTGCACCGAAACACATTTGTCTTTCTAGATTCCAGAGGCTAACTAGTGGAGGTCTATAGCAGAGAGCAAAGGAAAACACACCTGAACACTTATGGCAACAATATCACTACGTGTATTATACAGAAGGAAGTTCAATGCCACCAGTACCCACCTGTATTGTTACAGCAGCCTGAACTACCACAGACTGGGTGGTTAAAAAAAACCCACAGGATTTATTCTTTCAAAGCTCTAGAAGCTAAACATCTGAAATCAAAGAGTCAGCAAGGCCATGCTCTCTGGAGATTCTAAGGGGAGGATACTTCCTTGCCTCTTCCTAGATTCTGGTCATGGTTGGCAATCTTTGATGTTCCTTGATTTATAGGTTCACCACTCCAATCTCTGCCTCTGTTGTCACATAGTGTTCTTCCCTCTGTGTGTGTTTGTCTTTGTGTCTTTTTCCTTCTTTTATAAGGACATCAGTCACATTGGATAAAGGGCCCACCCTACTCTAGTGTGACCACATCTTAACTACATCTACAACAACTATTTCCAAATAAGATCACATTCTGAAATTCTGGGGAAGAAATAAATTGGATGAAGTGGGGGAACACTATTCAACCCAGTATATCACTTTGGATAAACCTTCTTTTAAGCTGCTCTGTGGCGGTGGTGCCTATCAGTAAGAGCAAATTAAATCATTATTAGAATCTTCTGTAACAACACTCATCAGAAGCTTTAAGATAATAGCATTGATTTTTCCAAATTCAGAATGAAGCTAGTGTCTTTTTAACCTGAAATTCTGATGTTATATGCAGGTGATAACATATGTGGAAATTTCATAACTTTTTTCCATATGGAGGCCACCTCAAAACTCCCTATTTTAGTATATTGCCTTTCTATTCCTCCTCTCTCAGTAGCTTCCACGTTATTTTTAAAAAGTCGTCCCTATGTGTTCAACAACTGCACTAAAGGAAGTTTAGAAAAAGGCATGATTTTCCTTTGCAACATTAATCAAAATATGAATGATCAAATCTACAATAGCCCTGGCATCCTGCCCCACAAGCAGTCTGGATAAAATAATTTCTCAATACATTCTTTCTACCTCTGGTTAAAAAAAAAAAAAATGTGAGTTTCATAAATTTACCTAGCATTTTCCTTTCATTTCTTCCTAAACTTGTTTTTCAAGCTTCAAGTTTGTAATTTATACATAATGTTTATGGCTATTGCTGATTTCTATCAGTTTAACCTCATTTATCTTCCCTCATCCCTTTCTCCAATTGAGTAAATTATTAGTCTTAAGCCCTGATTGCTTTCTTTAGGTAAAGAAAGTGAAAACTCTCGCAATTTTTAAGGAGGAAATAGGGTTTATTAGAGATGAATGGAGATCCCGCATCTCTAGTTTGTTTCCATTACTCTTTCTGATGAAGCCCACAGTCATGATGACCACACTGTCTACAGAACGATGCCTTTGTTCCTACCTGGAGGGGTGCAAATCCCATCCCTAAATCATAAAACTAGTTTGTGGCCTGTTCTCTTGTGAATACATACAGAGTTTATTTTTTTCTTAACCTTGCTCATAAAGACATATGAAACTTATGTATACACACCCTGCCTTGGGAGCTCTTTCTGCAGCTGTGTACCTATTAAAATGGCATTTTGTTATGCAGAAACTCCAGAACATATGGAAATTGGGGGTTTTGTGGCATTGCCCTTTTCCCAGACTAAGGTAAACAAATCTGGGTCCAGTAGCATCTGAGGAAGACTCTACTATCTATTCTTATCCTTGCAGGAAAATGCCTGTTCATCTTTGTTTTCCATACCTAAGCTAATTCCCTACTCATGACTAAGCAAGCCCTCCCTGTCCCCACCTTAATTTCACAATAATTCACATACTTAGAAAACAACATTTGACAAGGGAAACAAAGGCAAAAATGAACTATTGGGACTTCATCAAGATAACAAGTTTTTGCACAGCTAAGGAAACAGTCGGCAAAACCAAAAGACAACTGACAGAATGGGAAAATGTATTTGCAAATGACATATCAGATAAAGGGTTAGTATCCAAAATCTATAAAGAACTTATCAAACTCAACACCAAAGAACAAATAATCCATCAAGAAATGGACAGAAGACATGAACAGACATTTCTCCAAAAAAGACATACACATGGCCAATAGACACATGAAAAAATGCTCAACATCACTCAGCATCAGGGAAATACAAATCAAAACCACAATGAGATATCACCTCACACCAATCAGAATGGTTAAAACTAACAAGTCAGGAAACAACAGATGTTGGCAAGGATGTGAAGAAAGGGGGAACCTTCCTACACTATTGGTGGGAGTGCAAGCTAGTACAGCCACTCTGGAAAACAGTATGGAGGTTCCTCAAAAAGTTGAAATAGAGCTACCCTACAACCCAGCAATTACACTACTAGGTATTTACCCCAAAGATACAAACACAGTAAACAAAGGGGCACCTGCACCCCAATGTTTATAGCAGCAATGTCTACAATAGCCAAACTATGGAAAGAGCTCAGATGTCCATCAATAGATGAATGAATATCCCAACACAATGGGATATTACTCAGCCATCAAAAGGGGTGAAATATTACCATTTGCAATGAGGTGGACAGAACTAGAGGATATTATGCTAAGTGAAATAAGTCATCAAAGACAGATAATTATCATATGATTTCACCCATATGTGGAACTTAAGAAACAAAACAGGATCATAGGGCAAGGGAGGGAAAAACAAAACAAGATGAAATCAGAGAAGGAGAAAAACCATAAGAGACTCTTAATCATAGGAAAAAAAAAAATCAGGGTTGCTGGAGCAAGGGGGAGGTGGATGGGGTAACTGGGTGATGGACATTAAAGAGGGCACATGATGTAATGAGCACTGGGTGTTACATAAGGTAATGAATCACTGAATCCTACCTCTGAAATTAATAATACACTATGCTAATTAATTGAATTTAAATAAATTTTTAAAATAAAATAGCCTTTGATGAGGAGCTTTGCCTAAATCTAAATGAAGTCTTGATAACATATATTCCCAGGCCCTAATTAATTATTTTGGCTACCCACTCAAAGATCTAGAATAGTCAGTCATGATTTCCCTTTTCAAAAACCAGGTTTGTTTCCCACCAGAAGGTCGTATTTATTTAAGTTCTTAGCATTCTTACCCTTTATCATATAGATTCTACCAGATTATTGGTTCTATAACTTTATACTGGGTAAAATATATCTAATCCTGGAGATTTGTTTACATCACATCTTAATTGTCAATAGGGACTTGAAATTATATTTATATATCATTACTTAATGTGTTATTCACACAAAGCTTATTAAAAAAGTATTTCAAGAAAAGTAAAATTACCCCTCAATTTCCTCAGTAAAACCCAAAGCATGAGAAAACTAAATAGAATGTTCATGACACCATAGATTATTGGAAGACAGAATTCAAGGACAGAACTATCCCTATTGGGACTAAATTCCCCCAGACTAGAGGAATTCAAGCATATAGTGCAGATAAACTCAAAGTGTCCAGGATGGACGAGTGGAAAGAAGAGGAAGAACAAAGAAGTAGCAATGTGTGTTGGTCACCAATGTATGCGTGTCACCTTTATCGTTCTGCAGTTTTGTGATTCTATTTAATTATCCCTATCTCTACAATCTCCTAACTTATTTCACAAGAGTACAGCATTCTCCATTAAAGACAAAAAACAAACGGAAAGGGTAACTATAGCATTCAAGTTTGTTATATATCTCATGCAATAAATGCTTAACTCTTTCCTAGGAAACTAGATTCTATTCCATGTGTTTATTTTGCAGGGGGTGGGGGAGGGACGGAGGGAGAGGGAGAGAGAATCCTAAGCAGACTCCATGCCCAGAACAGAGCATGACACAGGGCTTGATCTCAAACCCTGAGATCATGACCCAAGCTAAAATCAAGAATCAGATGCTTAACTGACTGAGACACCCAGGCGCCCCTATTCCATGTTTTCTTATACAGTGACTTTGAACATAGTATTTCTGCCATTGGTTGTTTAAAAACAAATGCAATGTCTCAAATATAAAGAATATTAACATGTTTCCAAGAAAGTTGAAATTGTTTCACGAATCAGCATTTCTAAGGCAAAACCTGGCAGAGAGTGAAAAAAAGATTTCCTCTCATAGTTACATCTTTTTTGTGTGATTTTTCAATTACCTGTACTCCCAAAAAGAGCATCTATAGTTTTGTTTTTGTTTTTTTTTTTACTTAGCATGAATACTCTAAAGTCTTTTTTTTTTTTTTTAAAGATTTTATTTATTTATTTAACAGAGAGAGAGATCACAAGTAGGCGGAGAGGCAGGCAGAGAGAGAGGGGGAAGCAGGCTCCCCACTGAGCAGAAAGCCCGATGCGGGGCTTGATCGGGGCTCGATCCCAGGACCCTGAGAACATGACCTGAGCCGAAGGCAGAGGCTTTAACCCACTGAGCCACCCAGGCAACCCTAAAGTCTTCTTTTCAAACCACCATGACAACTCACTGAACTAGTCAATTACTCTGCCCAATTACAATTCAAAAATTCATATTTGCATTTGCCACTAATTTTTTTTTCAAAGAATTTATCTGTTTGACAGAGAGAGATCACAAGTAGGCAGAGAGGTAGGCAGAGAGAGAGGGGGAAGCAGGCTCCCCGCTGAGCAGAGAGCCCAATGTGGGGCTGGATCCCAGGACCCTGGGATCATGACCTGAGCAGAAGGCAGAGGCTTTAACCCACTGAGCCACCCAGGCACCCCTGCATTTGCCACTAATTTACCATTTCTTTTCTTTCAGCTCTTTACTATTTGAAATTTGATTTTGATTCCATCATTGCCCTCTCGTATGACAACTTTTTTAAACACAATACAAAGTGACAATAAAGACTGCCTCTAAAAACCACCTAAAATCTTCAAATTCAGTTTATTTTCCTGTTTTACAAGGTTCATGCAGAGTAACATGATTTTTCTTCCTATTCCAGTTACCAGTTTTCCTTCTGTGCAATATTAAGTATACAACATATGATTATAATTTTTTAAAAAATTGAAGTGTTACAGAAAAAGCTAAAGTCCCCTTTCTATCATCAATTCCACTCCTTAGATATAATCATTATTTTATAGATACTCTATTGTATTTCTGTGCATTTACATCCACATATCTACCCAAAGAATATATATATTGTTATGTAGGTTTTAAAAAATTATGTTTTAGAAATCTGCCACACTATCTTTCTTTTCGACTTTTATATCATAATCCATAGAATGAATATATCAGTTTATCAATTCACTTATTGCTGGACATTGAATCATTTCAAATGCTTGTTTACCAACAATGCTATAGTGAATACCCTTGCATCTGCTTTTCTAAGCACGTAACACTTAATATCCCTTCCTTTTTCTTCACCTGATTAAACTTCCATCTAAATGTCATATAAGGTATCTCAAATATTACTCATTTCTGACACTCTAATTGTTTTTTTTTCCCACTTCCCTCAGAATGTGGTTGACCTTTTATTTTGACAATATTGCCCAGGTTTTTTTTTTTTTTTGTTTTTCCCCAGCTGCTTGCATATTCCTTGGGATATTCTAGCTATTTTACTTAATTTTTCACCCATTAACCAAATGTTTATAAACATGTTCTATGCCACAAAGAACTACTTCAGGTACTAGGAATGCAGCAGGAAACAAAATACTAGAGAAGACTATCTCGTATATCTGGAGCCTCCTCCAGTGCTGAGCATAATGTCATAATTTATGTAAATGCTCAATAAATCTTTTGAGAAGGCTGACTTATGCTCATGATATGCTATAGATAAATGAGATCAAAGAACTATATACATACTATATATATATACTATACTGTAATATACATACCGTAATAGTTTTATGTGTCAGCTTGTTTAGGCTATGGTACCTAGATATTATTCTGGATGTTTCTGTAAGGGTATTTTTAGACAAGATTAACATTTACATTGGTGGACTTTGAATAAAGCATATTGCCCTCCATAATGTGGTGGGCCTCATGCAATCAGTTGAAGACCCGAATAGAACAAAAAGACTGACCTCCCCCAAGCAGGAGAGGATTCTTTCAGCAGAGGGCCCCTCAACTTGAACTGCGACAAGGACTCTTCCCGATCTTCAGTGTGATGACTGTTACACTTGAATAGCAGACTTTGGACATGCCAGCTTCCATAATTACATGAGACAATTCCTTCAAACATACACACACGTATGTGTACATTCCATTGATTCCATCTATGGAGAACCCTGACTAACACATACAGGGGAAATAATAAAATAGTTTAGTTCTTACTCTGAGATCATGGTTAAGCTTTGTAGTGACCTCTATTATTTCTGCCCCTCCCTTTGGAAGGGCTTTCAAATTGAGACTTGGCTGTGTACTTAGTGTGATCCTCTCCTGAGGAAGAATTATACCTGCCCACTCAATTAACAATATAAAGCTTGCCCATGTGACTTGTTTTGGTTGACAACAGGTGAGTGAATATGACCTATGCCATTTGCAGACATACTATTTTCCCTCTGCCACATGCATGAATAGCACATCATAGAATGAGGTAATTCCTTCATACTGAACTCGAGTGAAAAGGTACAAGAACTAGAGCTGTGACTAATTAATAAGCACGGAACATAAATGTGAATACAAGATAAGGCTTGCTTGTTTTAATGATTTTGCAACTTCCATTACTATGGTAAAACTAGCCTTAATGGACTGATACTGTCTTAATGGGTTACTGAACTAATAATGCCTTCCCCCATCACCGAAAAACTTTATTTAAAAAAAAAAAAAAAACGAAATCTTGCCAATTGCACTGAGAATATTATGTTAAGTTAAATTAGTCAGAGAAAGACAATGATCATATGATCTCACCGATATGTGGGATTTAAGAAACAAGGCAGAGGATCATAGGGAAGAAGGAAAAAAATGAAACAGGATGAAACCAGAGAGGGTGACAAGCCATAAGAGACTCTTACTCATAGGAAACAAACTGAGGGTTGCTGAGGTGGTGGTTGGAGGGATGGGGTATCTGGGTGATGGACACTGGGGAGGGTACGTGTTGTAATGAGCACTGGGTATTATATAAGACTGATGAATCACAGACCTATACCCCTGAAACCAATAATATGTTATATGTTAATTAATTGAATTTAAATCAAAATAAAAAGAAAAAAGAAATCGAGACTTTTTCAAACATACTGAAGAATATAATTCATAGATCTGAATTTCAACCTCCATAAGAGAAATAAAAGTTGAAACTTTGACATTTTCTGCCAACTCTGCCCATTTCCTGACTATGTCTTAATGATTATCAGGTTGTGAACTAGATGAAGACTAATTTAAAGTAATTTAATATTTAAAAATAATGTAAAATTTCAAAATGAATTTTTAACATTCAATAATATATATATGTTGTATATATACATATCCATGTAATTTCTGTATCCTTGGGCAAGCATACATATGATATATATGATACATACTCCATATTCTTGAACACATTTTATTCTCTATTTATGTATCAAGTCCCCAAGAACGGTACCTGGCAAGCTAGGTTTCTGGTTGTTTCAGTGACAGTTACTAATCCCATCAACTTAATGTACAAAAAAAAAAAAAATTTAAACCTTCAATTACCAATCCTCATAGGCAGCAGTAGTACTTGGATTAGTCAATGACCTTGGATTGTTAAGAAAAAAGCCAACATATTTCCAGCTCACAAATTTACTCCTGTTTTTTCAGAATTTTATAATTTTACCTCTGACATTTACATCTATTATTCATTTTAACTTCGCATCTGTGTAGAGTATAAGGTTTTCTGACTTCATTCTTTTGCATGTGGATGTGATACCATGATATACTGTAAAAGCATAAGCAATAAAAGAAAGAATAGACAAATTGGACATGATTATAGTTAAAATTTTGTGCAAAGGATGCCATCAAGAGTGAAAACACAACACATGGAATGGGGAAAATGTTTGCAAATCATATGTAATAGGGGACTTTGATCCAGAATGTATACTAAAAAGATACAATAAAAAGACTAGTGACCCAATTTTTAGAAGGGCAAAGGATTTGCATAGATATTTCTCTGAAGATCTATACATAGCCAATAATTACAGGAAAAGATGCTCAATGTCATTAGTCACTAGGAAAATCAAAATCACAGTGAAATACCACTTTACACCCACTGGGATGGCTAAAAAAAATAAAAATGACATACTGAAAAATTGGGGCTCCTGAGTGGCTCAGTGGGTTAAGCATCTAATTCTTGATTTCCGCTCAGGTTATGATCTCATGGTCATGAAATTGAGCCGAGTCAAGCTCTGCACTGGGTGCGGAACCTGCTTAAGACTCTCTCCTACTGCCTTTCCTGCCCTGCTCTCACTCGCGCTCTCTCTCTCAAAAAAAAAAAAAAAAAAAAAAAAAAATATAGTAACAAGCATTGGTGAGGTTGTGGTGAAATGGGAACCTGCATACATTGCTGTTGGAAATGTAAAATAGTGCAGCTGCTTAGGCAGGTCCTCAAAAATTGAGACATAGAGTTACAATATGACCTAGAAATTTCACACTAGCTATATACTCAAGAGAAGAGGAAACGTATTTCCACCAAAAACATGTGCAAGTTTTCAGAGCAGTGTTAGTCACAGTAGCTGAAAAATGGAAATTAGCTGCATGTCCATTGACTATTGAAAGATAAACAAAATGTGGTATATCCATGCAATGGATTATTATTCAGCAATAAAGAGAATGAAGTAGTGATACATACTGCAACACGAATGAGCCTTGATAATTTTAGACTGAGTGAAAGAAACCATTCACAAAAGACCAGATGTCCTATTAGTCCATTTCTATGAAATATCCAGAATAGGTATCTCCATGGAGGCAGGAAGTTAATTAGTGGCTGCCAGAGGGTGGGGAGACTGTTAAGTTTGGGAATGACTAATAATGTGTGCAGTTTCTATTTGGCTAATAGTGGTTGTGGTGATGGTTGCAACACTTCGAAAACAATAAAATCCATCCAATTGCATACTTTAAATGGGTGAATTTTATAGCATATAAAATATGTCTTAATAAAGCTGTAACAAAGAAATTATTAGTATCACCATATAATCTACATTGCGAGGCAATGCAAATATAAGTTAACAGTCATTAAAAGCTGTATTTATTAGAAAAATCAACTCAATTTATTGGAAGACATTTTAATCACAGCATTTAATAATTAAATAGAATCTTAAATAGAAAGTGTTAAAAACACAGAAAGTAATAATTAATGTAAAATAATGTTCTCATTAAAAGTATCTGAATTTTAACCAAGCCACCAAGAAGGCTTGGCCATAAATGGGATAGTGGAGTAAATGTATATGTTCTAAGTACATTTTATGTAAGAAAAATATATTTTGATAATAAACTCCATATATTTTGATTATAAAAACACTTATTATTAATTTAACTGATTAACATAGTCCTCACAGAAGGCAGAATAGAAAAATGAAAATGTAAATACCAGTCTACCACTTGCTTCAGTGCCATATTTTAGTGTTCGGTAGGTGCTGAGAATTCTTATATTTGAGACACACCCCCTTCATATCATGTCAAATCTATTTAAAAGTGAGTACATGCCATGTTAAATATATTGGCTATAAAATTCTGAAATTTTAAAATAAAGTCATATTTGGTTCCTTTGGTTGTGAATCACATTTAATTTACCATTGGCTATAATTTCTCAGTGATCATTGTGTAAAGTGAGAAATCTCACCATTTCTAAATGAAATTTTTTATGAGTACTAAATACAACACTTACTGAGGCTGTTAAATTTAGTGATCATTTAAATATTCATTTTAATTTTGAAGTGTTTTAGATTTTTGACACCAATTTTTGTTTTTTACATTTCAGATACTTTGATAATCTGTGGCTCTAAATACAATATTCATAGTGTTGATTGGATATACTGGCTTGACTATATAGGTGACTTTGTGCAAATTAATTAAGTTCTTCCTGTTCTCTCATTTCTAAAATAAGACTGAATAGTGTCTACATATGGTTGGTAGGAGGACTAAACACCACCATGCATTAAATACTTATTTAAATTCCTCACATATAGAAGATACGTATTAAATCCAAGTTAATGTGTTAATATTTTCAATGTGCCAGACATCGTGCTTTGCACTAGAGATAAAGAAGACATGATTCCTTTGAGGGACACCATCCAGCAATGAACAAGTTATTTAACTAAAATATAGCAAGTATATTAGTAGAAATATACACAAAATTCAAAGTTATCACAGAACGGAGTAACCTTTACCAGGAAATAGGTGAAGCCAGATTTTAAAAGTTACACCACAGCTGCCTTGTGAAACAAGTTAGTTAAGATCAGAGAGGTTCACCACCGCTAGATCCCATGTGGGTGGATCCTCTCCATCTCACCACCACTGATCTTAGCTGTTTACACTAGCAACAGAGTACTGAAATGAACATGTGTATCAGAGTCCACTCAAACTGATTCAAGATGTAGCTGTGCCACAGATTCTCAAGTGGTCAAAAAGTGATTCAGGGTACCAGTGTGGTATAGCATGGTGATAGTGGGGGGAAAGCTATTTGTGTGTGAAGATGGGACAGATGAGAACTTTTCTGTAGTTTTTCATTTGATTTTTCTGTGAACCTAAAATTGCTTTAAAAAAATCAAGTTTATTAATTTAAAAAGAAAATTGATTCAGGCCATAGACCCCTATACAATAAGCAATATAAAAAGAATCCAACATAAGGAGCTTTCTAATCCTGATTTGATCTCTAATTAGAAAGAAAATGTTCTTGTACTCAGCAATATTCAAGTATTCAAATTTCTATCATTAAACATTTATTAAATGCTAAATATATACTCGATAACATACTACGCACTGAAAATAGCAATATAATGATTGTGACTTAGCCCTGATAAACTTAACAGTTGATGGAGGGAACAAGTATTGCATAAAAATTCTTATTTTTAATATAACAAACACATTTTAATCACGACCTTGCCTCTGCAGGTTTAGCTCATTTTTAATAAATATTTATCATATAAGCTAGTTGGCAAAACCAGTCCACATGTCAAATCAAATCTTATATAAGAAAAAAATTCTAACTTCATTTTTCAATTCTAATTTCATGAATTTTATAACTCTCAAAGATGACTATAGTCAGCTAGATAAGATATATTAATAAAAGGTCTGTCCAAAGTACTAGACAATAGTGAATCTATTTTTGTAATTTAGAAAAATACATCAATATGTTGTTTCTTATTGCTTGTTTTAGAATAAATACAATGAGTAGCTAATACTAAGTCATTTGAGATGAGGAATTTCTCTGTAGTATGTATGTTTGTTCATGCATGTATTTCCCAAAATTCCTGAGTTCAGCTTTTATGAATAATTAAAAAGGAAACAAAAAATAACTATCAATTTCATTCTATAAAATCATTGTGCTTTTCTATTTTATTGTAGTAAGAACATTTATGAGATACATTCTCTTAAAAGGTTTATGTATACAATATGTTATTGTTGACTATAGATACAATATTATTTGCAGATCTCTAGAATTTATTCATCTGGCTTACCTGACACTTTATGCCCCTTGATTTGCCTCTCCACCCAGCCCCTGGCAATCACTATTCCACTGTTTGATTCTATTAATTGGACTTGTTTACATATCTCAAATAAATGGAATCTTGCAGTATTTGTCTGACTTATTTCACTTAACATAATGCCCTCAGTGTGTATCAATGTTGTGTCATGTAGCAGAATTCCTTCCTTTTAAAGATTGAATGATATTTTATCTAGACACACCCCCCCCCCCCCAGATTTTCTTTATCCGTTAATCTGTCCCTAGACATTTAGATTATTTCTGTCTCCTGGCTGTTTTGAATGGTGCTGCAGTGAACATGGAGGCATGAATGTTTTTCAGGATTCTAAATTCTTTTGAATAAATACCTAGAAATGGGATAGCTGGATCACGTGATAGTTCTTTTTAACCTTTTTAGGGAACTCCTTACTGTCTTCTATAGCAGCTGCACCATTTTGAATAGTCTTTAACAGTGTGCATGGGTTCCAATTACTCATCCTCACCAACATTTGTATTTTTTTTTAAAAAAACATCCATCCTGACAGGTATGAAGTAATTTCTCATTGTGGTTTTAATTTGCATTTCCCTTTTGACTAATGACATTGAACATTTTTTTTTCATATACCTTTTAGCCATTTGTATATCTTCTTTGGAGAAAAGTTGTTCGGATCCATAGGTCATATTTTAAACTGGTTATCAAATCTTTTGCTATTGAGTTGGCAGCTTTCCTTGCGTATTTTGGGTATTAACTCCTTATATATGGCTGCAATTATTTTCTCTCATTCCATAGGTTGCCTTTCCACTCTGTTGTTTCCTTTGTCACACACAAGTTTTTTAGTTTGGCCCCACTCATTTATTTTTTTTGGTGCCTATATTTTTGGTGTCATAATCATGAAATTATTGCCAAGTCCAAAGTCTGGAAACTTTCCCCCCCTGTTTTCCTCCTGAGTCTTACAGTTTCATGTCTTACATTTAAGTCTTTAATCCATTTTGAGTTGATTTGTGTATAGTAGAAGTCCAATTTCATTCTTTTGTATGTGATTTTCCCAACACCACTGAGAGATCATCTTTTCCTCATTGTGTATTCTTGGCACTTTTGCATAAGATCATCTGACCTCACATGCTTAGGTTCATTTCTGGGTTCTCTTTTCTGTTCCATTAGTCTATATAGCTGTCTTTACGGCACTATAATACTGTTTTGATTACTGTAGCTTTATAATACAGTTGAAAATTAGGATAGGTGATGCTTCCACCTTTGTTCTTTTTTAAGATCGCTTTGGTTATTCATGGTCTTTTGTGGTTCTGTGTGAATTATAGAATTTTCCTGTAAAAAGTGCCATTGGGATTTTGATAGGAATTATACAGAAGCCACAGTTCATTTTGAGTGATGTACATTTTAACAATATTAAGGCTTTAAATACATGAGCACCGGATGTCTTTGTGTCTTAATTTCTGTTAGTGTTTTATGGTTTTCAGCATATAGGTCTTTCACCTCCTTAAGTTTACCCCTAAGTATTTAGTCTTTTTGGGCTATTGTAAGTTGTTTTCCTACTTTCCTTTTCAGAGTTTTTTGTTACTACATAGAAATGCAACTAATTTTTGTGTGTTGATTTTCTATCCTGCAACTTTATTTGATTTCTTAATAGTTCTGATAGCTTTTTCATAGAGTCTTCAGATGTTTCATTATAACATGTCATCTACAAACAGGAATATATATATACACACATACGTACACACAAATATCTTCTTTATCCATCAGTTGATGGGCACTTGGGCTGTTTTCATAATTTGGCTGGTGTAGATAATGCTGCTGAAAACATTGGGATGCATGTATCCCTTTGAATCAGTATTTTTGTATTCTTTGGATAAATACCTAGTAGCACACAATTGCTCTTCTTTTCAATTTGGATGCTTTTTGTTTTTTTCTTGTCTAGTTGCTCTGGCTAGGAATTCTAGTTCTATGTTGAACAGAAGTGGTGAGAGTGGATATCCTTGTCTTGTTCTTGATCTTGGAGGAAAGGCTTTCAGTGTTTCATCTTGAGAATGATTTTAATATTGGGATTTTTATGTATTGGGATTTTTATGTATTGCCTTTATTATGTTGAGGCAACTTCCTTCTAATTCCTAGTTTGAAAGTTTTTATCATAAAAAGGTGTTGAGTTTTGTCAAATGCCTTTTCTGTATCTACTGAAATGATAATGGAATTTTATTCCTTATTCTGTTAGGGTGGTGTACCACAGTTGGTTTTCATATGTTGAACCAATTGTGTATTCCAGAAATAAATTCCACTTGGTCATGGTGTGTGATCAATTTTTTCATCTATGCATTTCATGGGTAGTTTTTTTTTGTGTGTGGATCTTTGTCTAGCTTTGGCATTAGGGTAATTAATGTTGGCCTCATAAAATGTGTTTGGAATGATTCCTTCTTCAATTTTTTGAAGAGTTTGAGAAGGATTTGCAAAATTTACTAGTGAAGCCATCTAGTCCTGAGCTTTTCTTTGTTGAGAGGCTTTTGGTAACTGATTCCAATTTTTAAAAATCATGCTTTACTTTTAAGAAATATATACAAGAGAAAATCAGAAAACACTCAGGTTTTAGGATACCTTAATTAATCACTAAAAAAATATCTCCATTTTTTGCTATCCCAGAGGTTTACACAGGAGAAATGTTCCATTGCAAGATTGGGGATCAACAAAATACATAGTTAAAGGACTGAGGATTATCTTTCTTTTGTGAAGGGAAAATGCCATTGTGACCCCAGGAAGATCTGAGGCACAGTGATTTTAGGAAAGAGAACATGGGAAGTTGAAGGTCTAAAAATGCCTGTGTAGCTCTTCGAATTCTCAGCTTGATAACCACCAATTTAAACCAATTTAAATGTTGGTAATGGGAGAAATCTAAAAAAAGGGGAAAGAAGAGAAGCTTGAAGAGGCAAAGACATAACTTGATGCTTGGCTAGAGCATATTATAAAGCTGAACAGGTAGAAGTTTGTGATAGAGGGGTGACCAACAAACTTCTAACATCATTGTGGTAGGCTTCTGAGATGGCTCCCGATGATCCTCACCTACGGTATTTATGTTCTTATGTAGTGGCATCCCTTTGAGTGTGTACTAGACCTAGTGACTTGCTTCTAATAAATATTGCTACAAAACTGTTTAGATGTCTTTTCCAAGATTAGATTACAAAAAGAGTGACTTTGGTTTCTGTCTCTCTGTGTGTCCCTTAGACACACCTACCTCACTTTGGAGGAAAAGCTTCAATGTTATGAGTAGCCCTACGCAGAGGCCTTCCTGGCAGATAACTGAGGTCTCTCACCAAAAAAACAGCCAGACCTGAGACCTGCTAACATCCATGTGAGTCAGCTTGGAGACTCCTTTACTGGGATATTTGTAGCCTTAGTCCATCCCTTGACTGCAGCCTTGTGAGACACTCGGAGTCAGAGATACAGAGCTAAGTGCATAGATTTCTGACCGCAAAAACTGAGACAATAATGGTTTGTTGATTTAAACTGCTGAATTTTGGGGACACCTGGGTGACTCAGTTGGCTAAGCGGCTGCCTTCGGCTCAGGTCATGATCCCAGGGTCCTGGGATCGAGTTCCACATCAGGCTCCTGGCTCAGCAGGGAGCCTGCTTCTCCCTCTGCCTCTGCCTGCCACTCTGCCTGCTTGTGCGCTCTCTCTCTCTCTCTGATAGATAGATAGATAGATAGATAGATAGATAGATAGATAGATAGATAAAAATAAAAATGAGTAAATAAATCTTTAAACTGCTAAATTTTGGGGTAATTTGGTGTGCCATAATGGATTACTGCAAACATGGTTGTCTGTTATTCTATTTTTAAGTTGTTTAAATGTTTAAAATGTAACTTGTTTAAATGTAACTTAACCTTGTTTAAATGTAACTATTGTCAAGTAAGATGCCAAAGACTAGTGCAGAGTTCTTAAGATTCAGTATCACAAATTTTATGATTTTAATATATAGACATACATGACATATATGTATATACACAAAATAGAATTAATTCAAACAGGTGAACTCTGATAAGGCCTTCCAATTCCCAGCTATAGTCACCCTTTCTCATGTTCACTTCATTCCCCTCTGGTCTACACATTCACTTTTGCTCCCCCTCCCCACACTCAGATACCACGCACATAAGGACATACACACTGCAGAAAAAGGTTATACCACTAGCCAGATTTACTATTGTTGTTGGATGTAGGTTAGATGCTTTACGGAGCACTTGAGATGATTCCCATTATAATTCAAATAAAAAAAAAAAATACCATCTTTTTTTATTGCTTCCTGTAACAACCCTGACTTAGGAAAATGGATCTATGGGGCACCTGGGTGGCTCAGGCATTAAGCGTCTGCCTTCGGCTCAGGTCATGATCCCAGGGTCCTCTGATAGAGCCCTGTATCGGGCTCCCCGCTCAGCAGGAAGCCTGCTTCTCCCTCTCCCACTCCCCCTGGTTGTTTTCCCTTCCTCTCTGTGTCTCTGTCAAATAAATAAAATCTTTAAAAAAAAAAAAAAAAGGAAAATGAATATAAATAATTCCTGCCACAATTCCATCTTTTTTTTAAACTATGAAATAAAATTACTTATCTATCATCTTAAGAATTTAGTCAGCTAAAATGACTACAGGTTAATAAAGCTGATAAGAACTTTTCTTACAGTATATTTGACTTCTGATTTCTCAATTTCAGTGAAATAGCATTTCCTATCCACCGCAGGAGTTCCCTTCTGGTAAGGTTTCAGCAAAATGTCAATACCTCCCATGGAGATAGATGTCAGCATTATGACCTGAGCAGATACTGGAAATTATTGGGCTATTTCCTTTTTCAAGATTTCAAAATATTGTGAGGTAACATTCATACCACCTATATTTTTCACTTAAGAGTGGTTTGACTTATTCATATATTTGTACTTCTTTATAACACTGTTCTTGATTTCCTTGCTCTAAAACTCATTGCTTTGTACCTTTTTCCTTTTGATATTTGAGTAGTTCATACGGAGTCCACCACCCTCATTTTACACTGTATTGGATACAATAAATAAGATTTTTTTTAATCCTAAAATTTTCTTTACTTCCACTTCAGTAAGATACAATTTCATTACGGAAGAATTTCTTCTCTTGTGAAAGTGTGTACTATGCACAAAATAAACCACATTACTCACACTTAGTCTACCCATTTGGAATATGCTTATGCAGAGCAATTTTCCATCAAATAAAGAAGAGTCACAGATTTTATCCTGAACTAAAAAATCCATTATACATCTAAGTAAATCTGACTGCTTAAATGGTCTCAATGCTTTGTAAAATTGAACTTGGCTGTTTGTTTTCCAGGGTGATCATTAAAGGACAAAGCAGAATGTTAAGAGCTACAGCATTACTGGTAAGTTTTGCTTGTTTGCATCTCCCTGTAAATGAGCAGCCAAAGGAACGTCTGTGCTTATAACAGTTTTCTAAACAACCCATCTCTAGAGGCTAAGTGGACATTAGATTGATAGTCTTATCAATTCATCTTCTTTTCGTGTCCACTGCAGCTGCTTTACCTCAGATTCCCATCATTTTCCCCTTTTCTTTTAAATGTTTCATATTTTAAATTCCAAACACACAAAAAGTAGCCAATTTCAACCAGAATGCTTAATTACTAACATTTTATGACTTTTGCCACAATGCATCCCTGCCTGTGTCTCCATATAAATATATACATATATGTGTATACTCAGTGTGTGTGTATATATATATATATATATATATATATAAACACATCTCTTAATTTTTTTCAGAACCTTTTGAGAACAAGCTGCAGATGTGATACCCCATTATCCCTAAATACTCCAAATGTTCCAGTGTGTATTTCTCTAAAACTAGAACATACATGTGCATAATGACCTTATAACTCTAGCTCAAAGATGGTTGCAAGAACTTTGCTATTTCTCCATTGAGATGTGGTATCAGATGCTTCTCCCCTTAAATCTGGGCTGACATTAATGATTGCTTACCAACATGACCCATGAAACTGTGTTACAGTATAAGAAGTCTGATTCCCTAAGCTCACTAAGCCGGAGTGGTCACAGGTTAGCAATCCCTGACAGTCCCAGCTGAACCCAGACTCCCAACCATCCCTGCCAAGTCTTCAGAAATGTGATTTAGGCCATACTGGACTTGCCCACATGCCAATGTTTAATACCACACCGCGCAGAACAAATGTTCAAGTAAGTTTGGCCCAAATTCCTGGCCTAAAAAACCATGAGATATACTACAATGTCTATTACTTTATGTCACTAAGTTATGGGGTATCATATTGCCCAGAAATAGTCCAAATACCTCACAAGGTCTCATTTCTCTTTCTAGTTATCTTAGCAATATGCTTACATTGAGTTATCATGTATTATAGACTCCTTCAATCTGGAACAATTCCAGAGTTTTGTTTTTTTTTTTCTGTCTTCCATGTTCATACCGTTTTGAAAAAAATAGGCCTTATAGTAGGTAGGATTGTTTTTAGCCTGGATTCATCTCAAGAGTTCTCATGATCAGACTCAGATCATGCATTTTTAGCAGGAAGAGCACAGAAATGATATTATGGTCTTTGTGTTGCATCATATCAGGACTCCTACAATGTCAACCTGTCCCAACACTAGGGATATCAATTTTGATGACCTGGTCACTAATTTTGGTGGTGTATGGCAGCTTTCTACATCTTAAATTCACATTTTTCTCTGGTAACTAATTAGTATTTGGTGGGGGAGGGATTCTAAGATTATAGTAATTCCTCAAACTGTACCTATTAACCTTAGCATTTGTGGGAAATTCCCTACTGAATCAACTTATCTGATGGCTGTCAAATGGTGATGCTCTACTTCCAACATTTACTGAAATTCTGAGGAATAACTTTCCTATTTCTGTTATTTACTTAATTGCTTATTAATGTACACTAACGTATATTAGATTTTATTTTATTAAATGGATGGTAACCTATCGATATTATTTTGATACCCAAGTCACTCTCTATTTGCCCATTGAGAGTCCCTTCAGACTGGTGACATTTTGTCCTTTTGGGACAGCTTTATTTTGTGAGGACTTTTTTTGCACAGGATGTTTAAGGCACATCCTGTACTTTCCTGGTTCTCTTTCTGGAATCAGCCATATGTCTTTTAATGAAGGAGGATATTTAGAAAGCAAGCTCTGGGTACTTGAGGCCCTCGTTGCTTCTAGATGTCATTTCTAGGCCCTCTCAGAACTAGGAAACATATCTTACATTTATACAATTACATCTATGAGTTCACCCTGCTGCTTCATATTATTATATAACATCTGAGGATTCTTTGAAGTCTTCTCCATATCTGTAATTTTATTACAGCTGAGAAACTTGACTCAATATATATTTCATTTACTCAGTTTACTAATTTGTCTGTTGCTACCCATCTCCCAGCTCATAAACCATCTCTTCCTATGGCTACCTCTGCAGTCCCACCAGACCCCATGTCCTCTTTTTTCAAGTCAGCCATCTCATGCCTCCATGGAGATCCTCAACTTTGGACTGATTCTTCACATATCCCTACCACCCTCCCTCCTTGTGCCATACTTTTGTCTGCTGTATTAACTGCCGGGGAAGGAAGTCGCAGGCAGTAGAAGTACGAAGGGAGAAGAAGACTTCCTTTTTTAGGACATTGTAATACCTTCTCAACAGCTCTCTGCCCTGACTTTCCTCCATCTCATCTCTTTTCTACCCTATAAATTGAAGACAAACTATTCTTATAAAAAGCACAACATGTAGCAATGAAAATAGCAAACTGAAAATAAACAATCTTAGTATATATCCTTACTTTTTCACTTACTTAATCTTGTTACTTTGGACATTTATCTGAGCCTCAGTTTCAAAGAAGAAAATAATGTTTATAAGAAGTATTGTAATATACTCTGGTTTCTCTTCAGATCTTATAAGAAGCATTGTAAAGTTTCAGACTGAGTATGTAGAATGCCAAGAACATAACTGCAGCTGTTATAATTATGAGAAATTCCAACAGGATTCCAAAATTCCTCTTAAAAACACAACAATATAAAATTTAGTTTAAAACTAAATACCTTTCAATATACCTCATCACCTACAGGACAAAAATCTAAACTCGTGTGTCTCTTTGTTTCTTAATTTTCTATCAGCTGTCCTCAGCTCCTATCTCTAGCCTCACTTCCCAAATCTCCCCAACTCTAACACTGCAGCCAACCTAAAGGTCTCACCTTTCCTTGACTTTAGTATGTTGTTCTCTTTTCATGCTTTGTACATATGATTGCCCCAACTTAAACTGTTTTTTTCTTAAGTATCCAATTAGTGTAAGCCTTTACTTATACTTCAAGACTTAGAGTGAGTTCATCTCCTCTGTAAACTTCCCCTGACCATCTCCAAAACAAGTATGATTAACTTTTCATCCATTGGACCTCAACTAGGACTCTCAATTGCCTTTACTATGTTTAGCACTTGTCACAACATGGCAACTATTTACACATACACATGCCTTACTAGACCATGATCTCATTGAGGTTAAAGACTGTATCTGTTTCTTTTGATATACAGTTTCTGGCCAATAGTTCAGTCTTGCCAATAAGAAACCTCCAATAAATATTTTTTAATAAAGAATTCTTACAATGGTTATAATGACCAATTACTCATCACTTATAACTATTAATTATTCAGTATTATACTAAGTACTATCTATTCTTTATAGAAAATAACAACATAGGGGAGCCTGGGTGGCTCAGTGGGTTAAAGCCTCTGCCTTCGGCTCAGGTCATGATCTCAGGGTCCTGGGATCGAGCCCCGCATCGGGCTCTCTGCTCGGCGGGGAGCCTGCTTCCCCCTCTCTCTCTGCCTGCCTCTCTGCCTACTTGTGATCGCTCTCTCTGTGTTGGATGAATAAATAAAATCTTTAAAAAAAAAAAAAAAGAAAATAACAGCATAAAACCCTGTTACATTCTTTCTAAAAGATCTCTATCCTATAAGTTAGGAAAATAGGACTCAGAAGTTACTAATTTGTATAAGTTCACAGCATCTAGTAGAACTGACATCAGGGCCTAAAATATTAATATATTTGTAATACAGAAAATATACAGTATACACATGAATGCCAAGGTAAATACAAAAAAAACCATATTTTAAAAGTAAAAGTAGGTTTGTCACATTATTGTGCACTTTATTTTCACCTTAACACAATAAATCATAAAAAATAGTGAAAGTAAACATTAAGGGTTTAGCTAAAGTACTCTATAATATTGCTGCTTCAACCTTATTTTGTGTGGCCAGGTGACCTGCGGTGGTCTTGAATGGACACTAGCCCCTCCCTAGAGGGGCTTTATATACTCATGAGTCAGTCTTTTTGCTTGAATAAATTTGTTTTTAAACTGAGTTATTAAAACAAATATATGAGGTCACAGAATCATAGAACTTCAGACTATCTTCCAACGCCTTCTCTTTGTTCATAAAAAGGACAAAAAGGGGGTGCCTGGGTGGCTCAGTGAGTTAAAGCCTCTGCCTTCGGCTCAGGTCATGATCTCAGGGTCCTGGGATCGAGCCCCGCATCGGGCTCACTGCTCATCAGGAAGCCTGCTTTCCCCTCTCTCTCTGCCTGCCTCTCTGCCTACTTGTTGTAATCTCTCTGTCAAATAAATAAAAATCTTAACAAAAAAAAAAAAAAAAAAAAAGGAAGTCTTTAGCCCTATAACCCTTTGTTTTTCCTCTTTCCTGTACTTTTTCCAGAATTTTCCTCTGGTTTTCTTCTTCCCTATATTTTCATTTATCCCAACAGGTAGTATGGCTGCATGCGGAAAAACAAACAAACAAACAAACCCAGGACACCGCAGTAGCAAGCAGGAAATTACTTAGAAAGGATGTATAGGAAATGGGCTCATTGATACCTTGTTTCAGCTTGAACCAATACCACCTTGCAGGTGTCATTAAATCTAGTAAGCCAGGTTTGAATAGGTCAGAACTGTATATAAATGATGCTACAAAGTCCATGAACACTGGACATATGAAATTGGACATTCCTTTTAAAGAGTGCCTACCAACTCCTGCCACGAAGTTACGGTCTTGGTGAATGAGACAAGCAGGGCTCAGAGGACACAGATGGTTAAAGAAGTAACACTGATCTGTTATAGTCTACTTAGATTTTCAAACATATTTGAAACGATCATGAAAACTTTATTTCTATTTATAGCTAAGGAAATGCAGAATTGTGGAATATCTTATGTATTCCCTGCTTATGGCTGACTTTGAGAGAAGAGGAGGTTCTAAAATGCTGGATTGTGAGGCAAATGTGGCAGTACTACATTTGTCATTTTCTAAGTCCCCTTACAGGACTAAGGGCTTTGATTAAGACTGGCACATACACCTTCAGAATGTTCAATATTCAAGAAGAATAAAAATGAGGCCAGTAACTCAGACTGATCTTGTCAGTTGGTACCAGAACTTCAGTCTTTTTACACACAATGCTGAATTGTTTTGAGTGAGCTAACAATTGATTTTCTTACTACCTTTGACGTATAAAAGGAAATCCCTAAATACGGTCATGATGCCACACCAATAACATATTCCTGAATGTGCTGATCACATATATTCCTGAATGTGCTACATCCATAGTGATTGAGTTTTGTAATTTGTAGCTTTGCAGTTGAGTTTGACTATCAAGAAAAACTCTTCAACACTTTCTGAAACTTAACTTCTTTGACCAATTAACATAACTAGTCAAACTACTTAAACCATTTGCCAATATGGATGCCTCTCAAAATACACTAATAGAGCCCGATTTGCTCAGGTTCTAAATTACTGCCCAATTTCTCTCTTATCTACTTCTTTTTTATCATGATACATTTTAATGAGGTAAAGTTAATAAAACAATCATCCACATTTAAGTAACCACATCATTCTTATCATTATCAAAAACAGAAATTTTATAGTGAAAACACTAATGAAAAACAGAAGGGGTCAACCTTAAATTGGAAAAAAAAAAAAAAAAGATAAATGCAGGGGCGCGTGGGTGGCTCAGTGGGTTAAAGCCTCTGCCTTTGGCTCAGGTCATGATCTCAGGGTCTTGGGATCAAGCCCGGCATCGGGCTCTCTGCTCAGCAGGGAGCCTGCTTCCCCCTCTTTCTCTGCCTGCCTCTCTGCCTGTGATCTCTCTCTGTCAAATAAATTAATAAAATCTTTGAAAAAAAAAAAAGATAAATGCAAAACTGAAAAAAAAAAAAACAATTCATTAAGATCTTAAAAATTACTTGTGGGTTAAAAATTTAGTAACTACATATTGAGTTTTTAGTGTTCTAATGGTATATAAATATTTAAGAACATAAACACTAAAAGTTGCCCAATCAGAAGTGAGAAGATAGAATAGGAAATCCAGACACACCTCAAGTAAAACTCTTCATTATAAGAAATGTCAAAGGATATATTCATAAGCTGTATTCCTATAACGTTAGCCTGAGAAAGTCATGAGGAACTGGTGGTAAGACATCACACCTGTGTCATATTACCAGCTTGATATCAGATGGTTAACCACATTATTAACTCATTCGCTTCAGATGATGAAAGGATACTGGCACAGACAATTCTTTTAGACTTCTTCCATTTCAAAATTACAACAGCACAGACTGAAACTAACTTTGAATACAAGAAACCCAAATTTTGTTTCTGTGTTTCAACAACATGCTGAATCATTGATACTTTATTTTCTTAGGTTACTTTTTAAAAATCATCAATAAACATTATTTGTAAACACACATCAGCTACAATAGCACTTGCAGAAGCTTTAACTTGTATAAGGTGCAAATTTCACTCTACTGGATACAGAGAACAGAAAGAAGCATTTAAAAACGGTCAATTCTGAAGGACTGTGCCAAGAAGATCACAGCATAGCTGTGGAGGGAGACATTTTAGGAGTTTGGGGAGCCTCAAGAAAAACTCCACATCGTCCATAGGGTAGAAGACTGTGCAAAATTGCTACTTTAAGGGGAGGGTTAAACTTAGGCAAATTAGGAACAAAATTCAAGATTGAACTTAATAAAGCAGAGCTGTGGTATACGATGATTTAGAAGTTTGTCTGGTGGAGAACACAGACCCAGCCTCTCTAGAAAATAGAGAATTTGAGAGGCAAAAGGCAAAGTGGAGAAAGATTTAAATTTCATATTTAGGATATGGAGGTTTCTTCCTCACCCACATTTCCAAGCCTCAGTTCTACTGTCAACAAGTAAATAATCTAAATTCCTTGGCATAAATGTGACAGTGGTAGAGAATCTGAGCTACGACAAATCTGAGAGATATAGTAAAGGAACAAGCAGACTCTGGGGGGAGTGGGGTGAATTCTACCTTCCTAGCTTATAGGTCAATAGCTAGGAAATATTCTAAGCATTGGGAACAATTGCAAGAGCTTAAGCATAATGACAACTTAAATGATGCATTAAAAACTTTAAAACATTCATATATGTTATTTCACTTAATCACTCAGGAAGGAGTGGGATAGGCAAAGCAGTGTATTGGAAAATTTGGGTAGAACTTACAAAATCTATCAATAAAGAAGGGAAAAGAGGCAGAAGGTGTATTAGAAGACTATTACTAGGAAGAAAGTAAAAGACACTAAGATCGTAAACAAGAGGGCTAGTACCCTCAAGAGGAATTAAAACTTTTAAAATTACCTTTGAAATAGGAACTGTTCGGCAACATTCAGAAGTGTGGTGAACTTGCTGTTGACTTCCCAAGGACTGGATTGATAATACATCTTCTGCTTAGATTTCCATTCATCCTGAAGATGGAAATACGAAGAAACTTCAAACCAGTAGGTTCAGAAGCAAGCACCTTCAGGTCTGAAGAGAGGAAAAAAGCAGGTTCTAGAAGCCAAGCAAGCTATATAAATCCGTGGTCCTCAAAGCTACTTTATCAGCATCACCTGAGAACTATGAGCTAGTCAAATCACGGGGCTCTCCCTCTCATCTACTAAATCAGTTATTCCTGCGGTAGGGCCCCACCTTCTGTGTTTTAACAAGCTCTCCAGCTGGTTCTGATGCATGCTCAAGAGCCACTGGTAGAGCCAGTGTTACGATGTAAGTTACTGATTTCAGCTGAAGAACTGAGAAAGCGTCCTATTGAGAAAAGGGGCCTACTCAAAAAACATAACTTGGTCACTCCGTGGGTAATTGAGCATTTCAGTCTGCACATGCCCAAACAATGCCATCTTGCTAGAAATGATCCCCCTGAAAAGGCATATAGGAATATAAATTTATTACAGAAATCGAAATCAAGAATATTTTACAAAGCAAAATCAATTTGATCATGTCTTCTTTGGGATTACCCATTGCCAGATCCTGCTCTTAAACACACAATCTGCTATGTTAAAATTAAAAAAAAAAATTAAAAAGAATTTTATACCCAGAGAAAGAATGGTATTTGATAATGTTTTGTTCTATCATACCATATAGTAACACTTTCCTGCAGACTCAGGATATTCAGCTGAAGTGTATGCTTTTATACCATTAACAATATGCTTTATTATTATTGACTCCTAGGTATTTTTTTCAGCACAGGCCTTGTCAACTGTTTCTAAACGAGTTTGACAGATGCAATAAAAACTAAAATAAATGAAATTCTATTTTACAGTACCTATGAATCTTCATTATAAGATTACCAATATTATATATTGGCTAAGTATATAATTTTGTTCTGAAGTGTGGACTGTTCTAGCATCTCCATACAACACCAGCCTTTTCAAAAGAGAGGAAAACGGAAGTCTTTAAAGCTTTGATCTCTTACTCATTTCATTCAGTTTCAAAGTCAGGCTAGTTATAAATGTTCTAGACATGCCACACCATGTTTTATTTCTGCATTATTACTTTACTTTTATAGAGAATTTGGGACTTATATCAAAGGAAATATGTTAAATCATTCCAGGCTCTAAGTTAGTATGAATCACCTTTTATTAATTTTTAAAATTTCCCATCCTGTAACTATACCAGCTTTATTAAAGTTGGTGATTTGAAAAAGAAGGCCCAGTTACCAAATATACCCAAATTGTTAGGTTTATATGAAAAGATTTTTCCTTCTGTTCTAACCAAATTGTTTGTTTTAGGGGATCCCAACAAAATAAACCAAGGAAAACTTGTGCTTCCAAAAGTACACTTACAAGCTTTTTTGTCAGGAGCAGAGATGCTCCCAAATCCCTCTGAGAGAATTAATCGTTTCATTATTAAGGAACTTCTTCCTGTTGTCATTTTAAAGTTATTTATAACATTATTTTGAGATTGGATCCTTCACCTTCCACAAACAAACAAACAAACAAAAAAAACCCAAAACTAAAAACTGGGAAACAGCTATTACCATTACAATAATTTCCCCAGGTAGTCATCAAACCTCCAGGAAAAGAGGCTTCGGAGTATGCAAATGTAGCTAAAATGATACTCTTGCTCTCTTAATGGGACAAGGTTCCTTGAAATAATTTTTAAATACAGAGATTTATCAAATTTATTCAATTTAATCATAAGTTTGTGACATTCAAATATAATGGAGAGGAGAAATGAGATTTCAGAACATTACATTTCTGTAGTATAAGCCACACTGAGTCACTGGGTTTGCTATTATACAAATAATGTAGACAGGAAAGGAATAGCCATATTTTAACTTATTTTTTTTTAATTAATTTATTTTTTTTTAAAGATTTCATTTATTTATTTGACAGAGAGGGAGATCACAATTAGGCAGAGAGGCAGGCAGAGAGAGATGGGGAAGCAGGCTCCCTGCTGAACAGAGAGCCCGATGCGGGGCTCGATTCCAGGACCCTGAGATCATGACCTGAGCCGAAGGCAAAGGCTTTAACCCACTGAGCCACCCAGGCGCCCCGATATTTTAACTTATAATTATGCCAAAGTTAAAGTTATTACACTAATAAATTTTATCACACTTATACTTACCACATTTATTTTTTAACCCATTCTTAATTTGGAGGAAGTTATGAGCCCTAAAAAATCATTAATTCCAACATAATGATATTTCATATCTTCTCATCCTCTTTCCCTTCCAACAAAAGAATTGGAGGGTTCATATAACTGAATTTTTCAAATTAGAAATACACACACGTGTGCACACACACACACATACACACACACAAGAGCCAGGACATATATCACTTCATATAATTCAAGTAAACAAGAATGCCAGACAATATTCAGGGTACTGTGTTAAACAAAATAAAAACACAGATGAGTAATAAGGAATCTCTGAATCACAGGTAGCAACATTTAATATTATCAAAATTAATTCTTTCTCTATTATATCCTATAAATTCCATGGAAGAATACTACAGATATAAGAAAAGACAACACCCCTATTTAAAATTGGGAAAATGAAACAGGCAATTAATAGAAAAAGAAACATATAGAAAGCAAATATATCTGAAGATATTCATGGACTTACAAGTGGTCAGAGAATTATAAATCAAAGCAATAATGGCGTTTTATTTTTCCACCCAATGGTAAAAAGAAAGAGAAAAAAAGAAAGAAAGAAAAAAAGAAAGGAAGGAAGAAGAGAAAAGAAAGAAAAAGAAAGGAAAAGGAAAGACGACAGACAATATCCAATGTCAATGAAGGTATGGTGAAATAGGCTTCAACAGGAAGATGTTTCAGACTACCTATCAAAACTGAAAATATTTACAACTTTTGACATAGCAATTTATAACTGGGAGACTATGTTTCAAAAATATTTAAACACAAAGAAAAATATAGTAGTTAAAAAAAAAAGTAGTTTCAATGAAGCATTTTTTACAGCAAAGAAGCAGAATTGTAAACCTCCAAATCTGACATGGGAATTTCTCTACAATAGATAGACTATTCGTATTTTTATACTTTTTAAAAGAAATATGTGCATATACATAAAGATATGCATTACATAAAAAGACTTATAAGTACTTAGAGAACAATCTGAAATTATGTTAAAAATAATAATAATAAAATAATATTGTTGAATAAATTACTCAATAATATGCCAGGTACTGTGTTGTGTTTTATTATAAAAATCCTCAGAGGGGCTCCTGGGTGGCTCAGTGGGTTAGGGCCTCTGCCTTCGGCTTGGGTCGTGATTTCGGGGTCCTGGGTTCGAGCCCCGCATTGGGCTCTCTGCTCAGCGGGGAGCCTGCTTTCCCCTCTCTCTCTGCCTGCCTCTCTGCCTACTTGTGATCTCTCTCTCTGTCAAATGAATAGATAAAATTAAAAAAAAAAAAAGATTCTTTCTCTCCCTTTAAAAAAAAAAAAATCCTCAGACCAATTTTGCAACTATGAGGAACCACTTAACAAATATGGAAAGTGACGATAAATATCAAAGTTTTAAAAATATTACATTGTGGAACAGAAATGGGTCTGAGAATGATTGCCCAAGGTAAGGTAAATTTACAGTTTTTGGTATTGTATTAGAGGAATTTTTAAGAAAGAACATGCACATATTTCTTCACTAATTAAAAATAAGGAACTAAAATGATACCAAAATAATTATAGTAATACACAGAACGTGTTAAATAATATAAGCCATAACGTGATCATAAGGTTTCGAAGAAGGAAAAGAGAAATTTTGACTGAATAAGAACATCATTTATAAAGGAGGTAGCATTTAAGACAGGCCTAGAAAGATGGCCCCTGAAAAATGTAGCAATAGGAGAAAGTACTTAAACAGAGCCTGGAAGTAATGACAGGAGGCAAAAAAAGTCAGTATAAGAGAGTCCAGGGAACAGCAAAGAACTGTTTAAAGACGTTTAACAAAATAGCAAGAGAGATAAGAATAGAGCTGGAGGAGGGCTTAAATGATTCTGATATATCCAAGAAATGACAAGATGTAGTAAGAGATAAAGCTGGAGAGACAAGAGGGCTTAAAGCGTTTTGATTTCAGAAATGACTATAAATTCCATCCTTTGGAATAAACTAAAATACAGATTCTCCAAAAAAGTGATTCCCAAACCACAGATCCTTGGAACCGGGCAAAGTTTTTACTCTGAGATTCACAAGTTTGTGAATTCACAAATTCGCAAAGAGATTCACGAATCTATATATGTAATTAAAAAAAAAAAAAGTCTACAGTCTAAATGTCTTGAATTTTTAAAGTTGGGCTCAAATTCAGGCTGGATGCCATAGTGGAAAAGGTGATGTTGGGTCAGTTTCTTCTCTTTTTCCATATGAGGCTCCTAATTCTGCTTCCCCACTCTATGGGCTGTGTCTAGGTCTTTCAGAATTGAAACGGGAAGAGAAAGAGGCAAAGGACAGGAAAATCCCCCTTGGTGCAGATGTAATTTGGTACTAGTTTCTTCTAGGCTTGCCAATGCAAAAAATACTATTCTTTTTTATTCAAGCTTATTTATGGGTTCCTCAGAGCCCTTCCATGGCTGGGGACTCTCACCAGCAGGTGCTGTAGCCCAGGCTCTGCACTCCCTGGGTGAATGCCATTTGTTAAGCAACTCTATAAAGACACTTTATTTTGGAGCCACCTCATTCCTCTTGAACAAAAGCTTATATTGTCGTTTGTTTTTTCTCTCCTGGGGGAACTTCGCAGGATCATCCTTGGTCTGGAATAGCTCTTGGCATACAAGCTATTCCCAAAGCTACTATGTCTCATTTCTCTACTATCGAAGCTGCTATCCAACCTGACTCTTGCTTCTGGGTTTTCTCAGGTGTGGTTAGAAAACTATCTTCTTCGCAGCCCACAAATTACTGAAGACATAGGTGAAGCTCTTCAGCTAATCTTCTTAAAGCCCCTGTAGGCTTAGGTGATGAGAAAATTTCTTCCAGGTAGGGGAAGAAATCAACAGCACCCTAGCAAATCTTTTCAAAGAAATCCAACCCCTGCCCGCAAATTGGTCAGTTCTATGAAAACTCTTTAATATACTTAAAGGTGAGGGGCTGAAGATTACAACATATATTTTAGATCATCCTTCCTTTGCAAGCCCTGTTGAATATTCTACCTTTGCTTGGGAATATAAAGGCATTTGGCAGAAATTGTCTCAAGTCTTCTAGAAATTAACATTGAATTCTAATTTAATAACCGGTTACAGACTTAACTAAACCAGAAGTCTGAAATTAAACCTAAAAAAATAAAATTAAAATTAATAGGATGTGTAACATGGCATGTAAAACTAACGAGGTATATAATATATACCATTCACTACTGCACAGTCTCTAGGTCACATGACCAGTTCCCTAATTTTTCTAAATTTAAGTCCTAACTTTTTATGCTCTACCTAGTGTTCTAGTAGTGCAAATTTTCTTGAGATTGCCTGTACTCCTGTACTCTCCATGCTATAGCTTCTCTCCACACCTCTGCATGTGCTCTTCTAAATAAGTTAATGAGCTTTGAACAATGTATACTTTGTATAACCAGCACTCCAATCAATATATATTCATTTCCCTTCTGCCCCTTAGCAATCAACTTGCCACCCTACCTCTACCTTAGGCTACTACTATTTTGATTTCTATACGATTGATATCTCATTCTATTATTATTTATTTATTTTACACTGGACTGTTTCTTTTCTAGCTTCTAAAATGAATACAAAGATCTTTCATTTTTCAAGAAACGTGTTAAAAGTTAGAAATTTCCTCTAAGTACTGAATTAGTTGCATTCCATGAATTTTGACTTTTTTTTTTACTATTAAGTGTGAAGTGATTTCATATGCTAATATTTCTGATGATTTCTGCTTTAATACATGGATTACTTAGAAGTATATTTTCTTTTCAAATATTTGAGATTTTTTTAACTTAAAATTTTAATCTCTAATTTCATTCCATTGGGTTAAAAGATATATTCTGTAAGATTTCAATGCACTGAAACTTACTCAGAGTGATCTTATTCTCTGGCATATGTTTTATCTTGGTGAATGTCCCCTGTATACTCCAAAAGAATGCATATTATGCCATTGTTAATATTGTTTGTTAAATGTAAACTGGGTCAAGTTGGTTGATGGTATTGTTCAGATCTTCTATACCAATACTAATTTTGTGTTTACTATACAACCAGTTACCCAAAAGAGGATTTATTGGTTCTCCAAATATGTTTGCCAATTTTTCTTTCTATCTCCTTAGTTCTTTCAGGTTTTGCTTCATGTATTTTGCAGCTCTGTTATTAGGTTCATACACATTTAAAATTGTTTTATCTTCCTGATAGGATTGCCACTTTTATCATAAACTTTAAAAGCTGTTTAACACCTCAGGTTTTAATGCAGGCTGATATTGCTTTTGGCTATATAACTCTCTCAAAAACTTCACTGGCTTACTATCTGTCTGATTCTTCAGATCCCTATACCAATAGATACACTTATAATTCTTTTCTGGAATATGCCTTTCTCTCTCTCTCAGCTTAATTAGTTACTTTATTTAGGTTTCCCGGAGACAATTCTTACTCTCTTTTACTGAGCTGTTTTACCTAATTCACAGAATGTTTCTGGGGGCCACATTAATTTAGTCAAAAGGTTTAATAAAAAGTAGGATAGCCTCCCCATGATTTTTTTTATTTGCCTGTGACTGTCTTAGACTCAATACTAAATAGATTTTGTGGTTTTTATAAATTAGCACTATTTTCTTTTAAGTATTAGAGAAAAAAAGTTTTGTTGTCCAATCTATAAGTCTCAGAAGTTCTCTATTCTGTTTTTTATCCTTTCTTAAAAAAAAAATCAATCCTCTTTTGAACTCATGTCTTTCTCATAGAACCTTTTAAATGCAGCTGATAAATAACAACCAACTCACACTAGGAACATTTTTTTTTCAAAAGTGTTCATGTAAAACCTTAATTTTATTGTGTCATTATATGTCTTCCAAGTTATCTATTGTGCATTTTATGAAACATCATTGAAAACACACATTACTCTCTCTAGATTCTATTTCCTCCCTAGCCAACAATAAAATAAGTGATACATATTTTTGGCTTTTGGTTTAGGCAACCCCTCACTTCCAGTATCAGTTTCACTATTTGTCAAGTGAACTAAAATAACAAACAACCCCAACATCTCATCGACTTACCACATTAAATACTTATTTCCTGTTCATGTTGTGTAAGAGTTGGTAATTAGCTGAAGGTCTATCTCAGCTATGGTTCTATTTCATGTATTCTTCATTTGATCAAAACTATAGAAGTAGTCCCAATATGGCACATACTCAATCCAGTATCTTGAACTCTCCATCTTTGTTAAGAACAGTTTCCAAGATCTTACTTTTAGAGTTCTATGTTAGAGTTGGCCAGAAGAAGATTTTGCTTGATATCTGTAAGAAAGAAGTGAAACAGTAGCCATTACTCTCTGAAGAATATCAAAATAATATACCATTAAGGCATATGGGGAAGTGTTGAGTGCACTCTAGTTTATTCTTGCTTGTGTGTGTGTGTGTGTGTGTGTGTGTGTGTGTGTGTGTGTGTGTGTGGTTTTTTTGTTTGTTTGTTTGTTTTGTTTTGGTTTTTTTTTTTTGCTCTAAATTTAATATCCTTCCTAAGTGCTATCCTGTTAACCAATGGTGGTGACCAGTAAATGTTTGGTTGTGGATGTACATGGCAAAAGACCGCCCCACAATCTTCTCCTTCCTTGGTTAGATGTGCTTGACTTCTCATATTCATTAATGACTTCTCTGAGTCTCAAAAATCTTTGTCTAGTCCTTCAATTTTCTCTCTTTCTACATTTGTATAATTTCAAATTCTTAAAATAAATCCCTTATTCTATGAAACTGACCCCATTGCCTTTGAATCCTAACTAACACACCTGTAGTTTGACAAACAAAAAGATCACATTTAAAGTGACTGCTTGGATGCAGCATGGATCACAACTCCTCATGTTCTATTGGCATTGGCTAAAACATAGCCAATATGAACATCATTGGGATGGGAAGAATCCTTGCATGTGTGTCCAAATATTTGCCAAAATAATATAATCTACCACCCTTACATTCCCTGAGGCAATCACTAGGTTATATGTTTGCATTAAGCATTGACAGCTCTCAGCAAGTTTTGGGGATGGACACAATTCCACAGAAATCACATGACTGACTAGAGGAGGAGATTTTCCAAAGTCAATTCAAGGACTAGTACAAGGAAACAAGGATAATCTGTGTGGAGCAGTGACTCACATGTGTCCACTGTGATTAATTGTTAGCAAATGAAATAATTGTTCATTTTGTAGTGAAGTTTAAACTGTCCTAAAATAATCCTTTCTTACCTTTTCTAAAACCAGAATTAAAGATTTCCCTCAAGTAACATCAGCATCATGGGTGAATAAGACATCCCTCATCACATTCCTCCCCACATCAGCAATAATTTGACATCCATCCACAATTAAAAGTACCTTTGTAGGAGCTGTGGGATCTAGTACCATGTATGAGGAGATCCAGAGACAATCTTCCCCACCTCTGCATTGGCTAATAGGCATACACACTTTGGTCCTAACTGTAGACCATGCAGTGACCTATGAACTGGTTCCAGACCTTCTCAGCTGAAGCCCAGGAGTCCTTGGACAGCATTCTCTTAGGTAATCACCCATGGATGAAAGAGATTTTGTGGAAGTACAGCTTTCTAGCAGAGAAGCTCTAGAATACCGATGCAACAACAACAAAAATTCTAAGTTTGGATACATTGAAGATGGTAAGAGTAACAATTAGACATTACCTGCATCACTCCTCATCCCAGGTAGCACAGCTGAGTGCCAAGAAAGACCTTAGCCCATGATTTTCCTGTGGGGAAAAACAAAAGTGTGTGAGTGAGTACCTGGATTCCCCAGCTGTGCAGGACAGTGCCGAGAAGGCCCACTTCTCTCTTGCCTCATGCAGAGCACTGAGGCATGAACTGCATCACTGGGGGACAGAAAGAGGCTGGCAGAGTAGTCAATAAGATTCCTAGAGTCCATTAAAAGGGCATAGATCCTGCTAATTCACATCAAGGACTCTATCAAGAATCATAGTTACAGCAGCTGGGGGTGCATCACACACACGTATTTCCCCAACTGGCCAATGGGCAGCCCTAGCGATCTGTATACTTCACTCCCCTACACCATTGAGCCAGCTCCATGGTTCATGCTTTCAACAACAGTAATAGCAAGCATTGACAGGCAGCTAATGAGCACATGGAGAAGGTCAGCCAGAATCTGTGGGCCAGGGAGAGATCAGAAGCTTGAGTTTTACCTCTGCTCTTGGGAAATCAAAAGAGAGGCTGTCAGCACACAGCCTGGTACACTACAGGATTAACAAAGCCATATAAACTTAAGAATTTTGCCACAAGAGGGAGCAAGGAGGGTGGCGCAGGTCTGAGAAAGGTGCCAAAACCCTAGCAGAGCTCGTGGAAATTATTTCTCATCTAAAGTCCGTAAAGAATAGAAGAAATGACTGCTACTTCAAATGTGAAGACAAAAATTCAAGACTTCAAGGAATATAAGAAATCAAGGAAACATGACACCACCAAACATTCATAATCATCTTCCCGGAACCAACGCCAAAACTATGAAGATCTGCAGTTGACCTGATAAAGAATTCAAAATGCTGGAATTTTAAAAGTCTAAAGCTCAATGGGCTATGAGAAAACACAGAAAGCATTTCAATGCAATCATAAAATAATACATGAGAAAAATGAGAAGTTTAACAAGGATACAGAAATCACAAAAAAGAACCAAACAAATTCTAGAGTTCAAGAATACAAGGAATAAAATTTGAAAATGAAATAAAGCATCAACAGCAGCAGGGATCAAGTCAAAGAGGGCAGGGCCTTCAAATTACCTAGTTTGAGAAGAACAATAAAAGAATGAAAAAGAATGAAGAAAATCTATGTAATCTATGGGATTCCATTAAAAGAAACGATCTTCTAATTATTGCAGTCCTGTAGAAGAGGAAAAAGGGAGAGCAAGTTTATTTAAAGAAATAATGGCTGAGAACTTACCAAATTGGGAGAAATATTTGGATATCCACATTCATTAAGTTCATAGTTCACCAAACTCAAAAGAGATTTTCTCCAAGACACATTATAATAAAATTGTCAAATAGCAACGTTTTTTTAAAAGTATCTTTAAGCCACAAGACAAAAGAAGCTTATAACTTACAAGGTTTTCAGCAAATTTCTTAGCAGAAATCTTACAGGCCATGAGAGAATGGAATGATATATTTAAAGAGCTAAAAGAAAAAAAAAAAAGATCAATTGAGAATATTCTATCCAGCATGGTTGTCCTTCAGAAATGAAGGGGCGATAAAGACTTCCGGATGAATAAAAGCTGGTGAAGGTCATCACTACTAGACTTTCTTTGTAAGAAATATTGAAAGGAGTCCTTCACTAAAATTAAAAGGTGCTAATAAGTAACGTTAAAAATGAAAATACATAACTGCTAAAAGTAAGTACATAGTCAAAATCAGAATACTCTAAAACTATAATATGATGGTATATTAAACACATAACTCTAGTATAAAGGCTAAAGTAGCAAAATCCTTAATAAGAACAAAAGTACTTTATTAAAAATAACTATAGATATAATAACTTGTTAATGAATACATAATATAAAAGTAACTAAATTCTGACATTGAAAATATAAAAATGGGGGCAGGAGAGTAAAAGGGCAACCTTTTCATGTGTGATCAAAGTTAAATTGCTATTGGTTGCCTGGGTGGCTCAGTCGGTTAAGCATCTGCCTTTAGCTCAAGTCACGATCCCAGGGTCCTGGGATCGAATCCTGCATCAGAGTCTCTGCTCAGAGAGGAGTCTGTTTCTCCCTCTGTCCCTCCCTGCCCTCGCTCGTGTTCTCTCTCTCTCAAAAATAAATAAATAAACTTTTTTTAAAAAGTTAAATTTCCGTCAACGTAAAATAGACTGCCATACCTATGACATGTTTTATGTAAGCCTCATGGCAATCACAAAGCAAACATCTACAACAGATACACAAAAGACAGAAGGGAATCAAAGCATACCACCACCCACAATCATCAATTCACAAAGGAAGGAAGCAAGAGATGAAAGGAACAAATGAAAGAAATAAGAGAACTACAAAATAGCCATAAAACAATCAATGAGACAACGTTAGTAAGTCCTTACAAATAAAAATTACCCAAAATGTAAGTGGACTAAATTCTCTAATCAAAAGGTATACAATGGCTGGATGTGGGGGTGGAGGAAGACCCATATATGCTGTTGGCCAGCAAACCCTGAGATAGCAAATGAAAAGATTACTCCAGACACCTTAGTAGGAAAAAGAGAGGCCTGAGGGCCAGACACTCTAGTGGTGAAAGGTCTCAACCCAAGCTCTGTCTTCACTTTTATTGTGAGTTTAATCAATACACAACATGCAAGGCAAGGTGTTCGTGAACTACGTGACCACTAGAGGTGTCTGTATTTTAAACATTTACTCCATGGATGAGAACCTTGAGCCTCAGTAAGGATCTGGCCACTTTTGGCCAAGAAACTTAAAAGGAGGCCCAGGGTTCCGGGCACTGCTCCTTTGTTTTTCAATTAGTCTCATCCAGGGAGGCATATACAAGTCAGGTTTTATCTATCCAGGCACTGTGAATCCCCACAATATGCTCCCTACATGAGACTCATTTCAGCTTTAAATATACATAGGCTCAAAGTAAAGGGGTGGAAAAAGTTTTTTCATTCAAGTAGAAGCCAAAAGAGAGCAGTAGTAGCTATACTTGTATCAGACCAAACAGACTTTAAGCCAAACATTGTATCAAGAGATGAAGGTTATTATATAATGATACAGGGGTCATTCACCAAGAGTATATAACAATTATAAATATATATGCACCAAACATCAGAACACCTAAATATATTAAACAAATACTAACAGATCTGAAAGAAGCACATGACAATACACTAATATTAGGGGACTTCAATATCCTATATTCAACAATGGCTACATTACCCAGACAAAAAATCAATAAAGAAATATTAGAGTTGAACTATACTTACGCAAAATGGATCTAGCAGACATATACAAACATTCAATCCAAGAGCAGCAAAATATGTATTCTTCCAAGCACACATGGAACATTCTACAAAATAGCTCATATGATAGGTCATAAATCAAATTTTAGCAAATTTAAGAAGACTAAAATCATACCAAGTATCTTTTCTGATCACAATAGTATGGAACTGGAAATCAATAATAAAAGGAAAAGTGGAAAATTTACAAATATGTGGAAATTAACTCAAAGTAAATGAAAAACTGAAACATAAATCCTGAAACTGTAATACTCCTAGAGGAAAATATAGGTAACAGTGATGTGATATTGGTCTTGGCAACAATCTTTTGGATATGACACAAAAACAAAAGCAACAAAAACAAAAGGAAATAAATGGGACTATATGAAACTAAAAGAGTTTCTGCACAGCAAAAGGAACAATCAACAAAATAAAAAAATTACCTATGGAATGGGGAAAATATCTGCAAACCATATACCTGGTAAGAATTTAATATCCAAAATATATACAGAACTCATACAACTTGATAGCAAAAATAAAAAAAAAAATTTAAAAAACAATCTGATTAAAAAATGAGAACTGAATAGACATTTTCCCAAAGCAGACATAAATATGGCTAAATAGGTACATGAAAGATTTTCAACATTATTAATCATGAGGGAGATATAAACCCAAACCACAATGAAATATCACCTCACATCTATTACAATGGCTACTATGAAAGAGACAAAAGATAACAAGTGTTGGGAACCCTTGTGCACTGTTAGTAGGAGTGTAAACTGGTGTAGCCACTATGGAAAACAGTATGGAGATGCCTCAAAAATTTAGGACAAGAACTATCCTACAACCCAGCAATCCCACCACTGGGTATTTATCCAAAATATTTGAAATCAGTTTTTGAAAAGACTTCTGGACTCCCATGTTCAATACAGAATTATTCACAATAGCCAAGACATATAAACAACCTAAGTGTCCCTCTACAGCTGAATGGATAAAGATGTGTGTGCATATACATATATATACATGTATGTCTGTATATATGTATATTATACATATGCATACACACATACACAATGAAATGTTATTCAGCCATGAGAAAGAAAAAAATCCTGTCATTTGCAACAACATGGATGTAACTCCAAGGCATTATGCTGACTGAAATAAGTCAGACAGAGAATGACAAATGCTGTACAATATTACTTAAATGTGAAATCTAAAAGAGCCAAATTCAGAAAGTAGAAGAGTGGTTGCCAGGGACTAGGGGTTAGGGGAAATGAAATGGTGGTCAAAGGCTACAAACGTTCACTTTTAAAAAGAAATAAAAGGTATTCAAATTGGCAAAGAAGTCAAACTCTCTCGTCACAGATGACATGATACTTTATGTGGAAAACTCAAAAGACTCCACCCCCAAATTACTAGAACTCATACAGCAATTCAGCAATGTGGCAGGATACAAAATCAATGCATAGAAATCGGTTGCTTTCTTATACCCTAACAATGAAACTGTAGAAGGCAATTAGAGAATCATTTCCATTTACAACAGCACCAAAAACCATAAGATACTTTGGACTAAACCTAACCAAAGAGGTAAAGGATCTATACTCGAGGAACTATAGAACACTCATGAAAGAAACTGAAGAAGACACAAAAAGATGGAAAAACATTCCATGCTCATGGATCAGAAGAATAAACATTGTTAAAATGTCTATGCTGCCCAGAGCAATCTATGCTTTCAATGCCATCCCAATCAAAATACCAGCGACATTTTTCAAAGTGCTGGAACAAACAATCCTAAAATTTGTATGGAACCAGAAAAGACCCTGAATCACTAAGGAAATGTTGAAAAAGAAAAACAAAGCTGGGGGCATCATGTTGCCTGATTTCAAGCTTTATTACAAAGCTGTGATCACCAAGACAGCATGGTAATGGCACAAAAACAGACACATAGACCAATGCAACAGAGTAGAGAGCCCAAATATGGACCCTCAACTCTATGGTCAAATAATCTTCAACAAAGCAGAAAAAATATCCAGTGGAAAAAGGCAGTCTCTTCAATAAATGATGCTGGGAAAATTGGACAGCTAGGTATAGAAGAATGAAACTCGACCATTCTCGTACACCATACACAAAGATAAACAAAATGGATGAAAGACCTCAACGTGAGACAGGAATCTATCAAAATCCTAGATGAGAACATAGGCAGTAACCTCTTCGACATTGGTCACAGCAACTGCTTTCAAGATATGTCTCCAAAAGCAAGGGAAACAAAAGCAGAAATGAACTTTTGGGACTTCATCAAGATTAGAAGTTTCCGCACAGCAAATGAAACAGTCAACAAAGCAGAGGCAACCCACGGAATGGGAGAAGATATTCGCAAATGACACTACAGACAAAGGGCTGATATCCAAGATCTGTAAAGAACTTCTCAAACTCAACACCCAAAAAACAGATAATCATGTCAGAAAATGGGCAGAAGACATGAACAGACACTTCTCCAATGAAGACATACAAATAAATGGCTAGCAGACACATGAAAAAATGTTCATCATCCTTAGTCATCAGGGAAATTCAAATCAAAACCACATTGAGATATCCCTTACACCAGTTAGAATGGCAAAGATTAACAAGGGAGGAAACAACAAATGTTGGAAAGGATGTGGAGAAAGGGGAACCTTCTTACACTGTTGGTGGGAATGCAAGTTGGTGCAGCCACTTTGGAAAATAGTGTGGGGATTCCTCAAAAAATTAAAAATAGAGCTACCCTATGACCTGGCAATTACACTACTGGCTATTTACCCCAAAGATACAGATGTACTGAAAAGAAGGGCCATATGTATCCCAATGTTCATAGCACCAATGTCCACAATAGCCAAACTTTGGAAAGAGCCAAGATGCCCTTCAACAGATGAATGGATAAAGAAGATGTGGTCTATATATACAATGGAATATTACTCAGCCATCAGAAAGGATGGATACCCAACTTTCACATCAACAAAGATGGGACTGGAGATTATGCTAAGTGAAATAAGTCAAGCAGAGAAAGTCAATTATCATATGGTTTCACTTACTTGTGGAACATAAGGAATAACATGGAGGACATTAGGAGAAGGAAAGGAAAAGTGAAGCAGGGGAAATCGGAGGGGGAGACGAACCATGAAAGACCGTGGACTCTGAGAAACAGACTGAGGGTTTTAGAAGGGAGGGGGTTGGGGGGATTGGTGAGCCTGGTAGTGGGTATTAAGGAGGGCACGTATTGTGTTGTACATAAGCACTGAGTGTTGTACATAAGCAATGAATCTTGGAACACTGAATCAAAAAAAAAAAAAAAGATGAATATGTTCTAGGGATCTGATTAATTATCAGTAATTATAGTTAATAATACTGTATTATATGATTGAAAGTTGCCATAGGAGTAGATTTTTAATGTTTGCACCAGAAAAAAGAGATTATTATTACATGAGTTGAGGGAGGTGTGAACTAACCCTACTATGGTAATTGTTTCTCAATATATGAGTATCTTGCCATCACATTGTACACCTTAAACTTAACACTCTATGTCAATTATATATCAATAAAGCTGAAAAAAATTAAAAAATAAAAAAACATCCCAAGCATATTTTTAAGGATAATCATTTGAACTAAATATACAAAGTATTGAAACTCTATTCTTTTCCATGTAAACATCCCTTATCACCAAAAATACTAGTTTTTTGGAGGGCTTGTTTGGCTCATGAACTAGCACTTTCATGTTAGTGAATGTTATTTATAGTGTACATGAATACTGTCTCTCTGTAAACTTTATATGTGCTTAACCAAGAATTAATTAATAAATTAATTAATTTTAAGATTTTATTTATTCATTTGAGAGAGAGCATGTGAGTGAGGAGAGAGCATGAGCATGGGGGAGGGGGGGAGGAGAGGGAGAAGCAGACTCCCTGCTGAGCAGGGACCCCCAATGTGGGGCTTGATCCCAGGCAGGACCCTGAGACCATGACCTGAGCTGAAGGCAGGCTTAACCAACTGGGCCACCCAGGTGCCCTAACCAAGAATTTAAAGGCAGTAGTTTCTTAACAGCAGAGTGCTGCTTCTCCTTGCTAGTATTCCCACTTCTTTTTCTACCGCAATTAAAATCAAACTGCTGAAGCAAGGATCTTGAAGGATCTTTTTAACTGGTTGTAGTTAGTAACACACAAACCCTCCCGAACATCTTTAGGGGCAAACCAAACAACCTAATTCGGGTGGCCAAGAATCTCCATCTTCAGAGTCATCCCCTTCTGTGCCATTTTAATTGCTTTCTGAGTTTCACAGAAAGCTGACATTTTCAATGAAGACATCAACAGCAAAGCAGAGCCAACCCATGGCTGTATACAGCCTCACATTTCAGACTTTTACAAGTATTTTTAGCTGGATCCAGTCCATAGTGCTAAATATGCTTTATTACATCCATTCCCATGGAAACAGACATGATATCATAAACACAGATTTATAAATTCACTGCCTGATTAGGGAAAAAAAATAAGAAAACTTTTTTGGCTAAAAGAACAAGAGCTCTTATTTGAACAACAACAACAATAACAAACCCGGTGGTGGGAACAAGGAAAACATTGGAAACAACAAAAAGTTCTCTTTTCTTTCAAAAAATTTAGTTTCCCCAGAAGGAAAAAAAAAAATGTTGTTTGAAAGCTGGAATTGACCTATTAGACACAAATTTAATGAGAAAATAATTCCAAGTGATGTCAGCTACTTAAGCCTGGAAGTTATTTCCAGGGCTAGTCATTCCATTATTTTACTGAGCAGCTGCTGGTAAGGAAAACCACACTCAGTGTTAACAGTCCACTTCTGGACTATTACACCAGCTGGCTAACTCTGCCTCTCCCCTTTCAACTGTATCATTCAGAACCCCTAATGACCCTCCTCATCCAATGGAGTAACACGGAAACTCTTTTATCTGGCCTTCAAGGCTCTCCAGAATCTGACTTCAAACCTACATTGTAACGTCAAACTTTAAGGCTTTTTTATATGCACCTTCTATGTAATTCAAGTTCAAATGAGCTGTTTAGTTGTGCACAGTGCTTGTACATTTCTGCCAACTATATTTTGCTCCTGTTTTTCCTTCTCAAGAAAAAGTTCTGACTCATCACCTCCATAACTTAAAATCCTACCTCTCCTTTAAGTCCCGTATCAAATGTGACTTCCATTTAGAAACCTACCTTCATTGCCCTAGCCATACAAAATTTCCTTCCTATGGTTCCTTATTTCTAACCCTGTCATAAACCCAAGACACTGCTTTGAATTGCCTTTCTCTATTAAACTTTCTGTCCTTCATCATTAGACTATAAGCCATTATACAGAATTTGAATAACGCTTACCCATAATTAATATGCACTAAACAGGGCGCCTGGGTGGCTCAGTGGGTTGAAGCCTCTGCCTTTGGCTCAGGTCATGATCTCAGGGTCCTGGGATCGAGTCCCACATCAGGCTCTCTGCTCAGCAGGGGGCCTGCTTCCCCCTCTCTCTCTGCCTGCCTCTCTGCCTACTTGTGATCTCTCTCTCTGTCAAATAAATAAATATAATCTTTAAAAAAAAAATAATATGCACTAAACATTACTGAAAGTAGCAAGCAATGAAGATGTTGAAATTTTCATCTCTATAAAAATTTAATCTAAATGTATCAAATCCAGGTAGAACTTAAACTGGGGGGGTGGGGGAGAAGGTACTTGTAAATCTCAGTGCTGCACTGAAGTAAATGAGCAAATAATTCATTTGGAATACTCATATTTCATTCAGAAGAGTTCTGTAAGCCATGGTGAGAAGGGTTGATGCTTTGGCATCTTCCTTTTATAGATAAGAAAATGTATGTGCAGAGAGGCTGTATGGTTTACGCAAGTCACAGTGGAAATCAGAGCTGAAGCTAGGATTAGAGATGACAGCTTTGAGGTCAACAGCTTCATTCACTCAGCTATATCTCTTAAGAAGCCATTTCTAAGCTTCCAATGGAGTGATTCTGAACCCTGCCATGATACCAAGTAGTTTTGTTTTTCATTTCAGTACTCCACATACCTCAGTGTCCCCACTGAAAATCAGTCTGATAATTTGCAGCATTAAAATTATTCTAAACAGCACAACTCCCACATTCCTCCCATATCTGAATGATTCAGATTAAGAATTTTAAGTCTTTAGAAGGGCACCCTGAACCTTTTCCAATTAAATGTTAAAATATACTTCCCAGAACAGTGACAGTCACAGAAAGCACATAACTAAATATTGATATATAATAATTGAGCTAAAATAAACTGCAGTGAAAGTAGCAGATAAACAATTCAAGAAAACATCAACATAATTTAATTGTATTATGATTGCTTTGTAATAATTAAACATCAAAGTCAACATGTATAAAAGGATACTTCTGAAGCAGCAGCACAAATTGCCTCAAAGCCAACTTTGCTTGAAGATAAGCTGTAGAGTCTAGAAAAAAAGAAAAATTAAAAGGCCCCTTGTGTAAAAAGGTTTGGAAATTGGAAGTTTAAATAGCTATTGAACTGTATAAACTGTGGGGGGAGGAAGATTTTTCCATAAACTTCAAAGAATTTTCAAACAATTCAATATTATGCTCTTTTCCACCTAATTCCCTAATTTATTAATAAAAATTTGTTAGACTTCATTATCTAAAAGAATCAGAGAAAATTAAATCCTGAAAGTTACGAGAACAAAGGAAGGGCACGTAGGTCCTCATTAGTGAGAAAATGTATCACAGTTTCTCTTCTGTGATGGGAAACAGTGTCTGCAGAGCCACCCAACCAATAGAGCAGTTTCCAAGGTCTATGTCTTCTAAAATGGACAGATCACAAATAATCTGACCCAATTTTCTGCCTTGTTTGCACAAAGCAGCAAAATTTCGAAAGTTCTAGAAAACCCTAATATTTCTCTGTAAAATTGCAAGTGTCAAGTATTTTTATAGGAACATAAAGAGTTCTATTGAGACAAATACCGGGCAATTTCTTTCTTCCTAAAATCTATTTAGCCAATTCTAGTGCTGGGAGATACAGCAATTAAAATTTAAAGGGAGCTTAATATGCTCTGGTCTCATTTTAATATTAGCTACTTGAAAATAATGCCTGTGGTGTTGAACTTTTGTTATTATTATCTTCCTACATTTTTCTACAACTGGTGACATAAATGTAGCCTTTCTTCCCACCTAAAAACTATCCCCAAAGAAAACAAGGTTTCCTTCTTAGGATATGTCTATAAATCATGTCATAATAAATCAGGACTGAGATATACAAAGTCACCTTAAGAATTCTGGATGCCTTCCAAGACAGGAAGTCTTATTAACATATCTAAACACAGTCTCCCTGAGTCAGAAGCAGAGTTGATCCGCTCTGGAATCATAGATAAACCAAGAAGCAAAGTGGTACCTTCAAGGACTACTCAGACCAGCACGTTTCCATAGCTGAGTGGGTCTCTAACTTGCTGCACTTTGGAATCACCAGGGAGATTTTAAACTATTGATGTTTATGTCCTACCTCAAGAAATCCTGATTTGAATTGATCTGGGTTGTCCTTAGGACACTGTAACTTTTTTAAACTTTCCAGAACGGCTACCCTATCTCCGAGTTGTGATGGACATATTGTAAAATCAAGCCCATCAAGTTATTGGAAGAGGTAAAGAATGCTTTTCCCTGTGAGTTTTGTTTTATAAAGGTATGACATAGAATACCATATCATGTTGCATTTGGAAAATGAAAGAATGAACAGGGCCATTGGAAAAGAAAGTGTCTAAAACCTATTGAGATACAAGGTGAAGTTTGAAACAATAAATTCCTAAGACTTTTTTCTACTTTACCCTCACCCTTTCTTGTGAATCTACTAGTTACTATGGAAGAAGAAAGAATTGACAGGAGGCTGGAAAAATTTGGTAATTTATTAAATGAAACTTTAACTTCTATTGGGTGTCATAAAAATATGGTCAAATTATCATTATTATCATCAGCAGCATCTTTTTCATTACCATCATCACCATCATCATCATCAAAATTTCCTCCACCCAACTAGTCTCTGTTTTAATTTACATTAATTTAAAATACTAGGTGCCATAGGTTAACTCCTGTACATCTTAACTGATTAAGTGAAACAAAGAGAATACTCTTGGAGTATACCACAAATTGAGGTATTCATCTAATATTGTCTTTTTTTACCATATACCACAAGGAGTCCACAAGGAACCATATGTGTAAGAGTTGTGATCATAATCCTTATGATATAGGAGCTACATTTAACTTTTTTTTACCAGATATTTAGACACCTATTGTTAAATACTTGAATTATTTTTACTCTATATGTGTTATAAACAAATAATATCCAAAAAAGCTTAAAAGTTTATTATATAGTTTTAAACCCACAAAATATTGAGGAAGGAAAAATCAAACAGGGACATGTAATTGTAGTAAAAAATAAATAGTTGCCTCACATATTCCTCATTTATTTTTCACTATTTATATGAATGTCCTCTCTAAGCTTATAATCTCCACTTTTTGTAGAATTACACATTTTCTAAGTTCGATCAAGAAATAGCCTATGTGAGATCGATATGTAACTAATATTTTCTCATGTTCAACCACCCTTTGGATTCAAAATAAGTAACACAACAGTAATAACTCAAAGTTTGGTTGTACATTGCTACCTCCTATCTAGTCCTAGATCTCTGGTCTCATCCCTAGGTTATCATCCTTAGGGTTATCTCAGAGGTGTTAGCTGACACTTGATTTTGCCTCAGTTTACCATTCATTCCACACGTAGGTTTGAGCACCTCAAATGTACTAGATAAATTCCTTCGTTAATGTCTACCCCTTGAAGATGATGACTCCCATAAGCTCTTTCAAATGATCTGTTCTGGAACAACCCTGATTATCACTCAGGTCTCCCACTTCTCCTTAGAAGTTCCAAAGAAAGAGGTGACAAAAGTGGAACTGACTGCACTTTCATACTTACTGGGCTGAGGCTATCCTGTCCTCTATGATCTGAAGAGAATACTCAGTGTTTTAAAGCTCTGCATCATCTTTCATTATCTAACCACCGAGTTTGTGTCTCTACCTAGGAGAATCCCTTACAGAAATGAGACTTTCAGCTTCTACCTGCAATCTTTGTTTCAGTAAGGCTCCTACTCAGGCCTCTTAGTTGTAACAGAAAATACTCACCTTCCCTCAGTCTGTCTTCAGAAGCTTACCTTTTCCAGTCTCCTTTGTCCAATTCAAATCAATGCATCCAAATACACATCTGGGAACCATTTGCCCTGCTATTTTATCACCCACTTCCAACTCTAAATTACAGTTTTGTCTTAGAGATGGCTCTGCTCTATTTGTAAATTTAGGTAACAAAACTGATGCATACAAGTAGTAGATAATATTTGACAGTATAAAAAAGTTACTTTCTATATACCCTAAGTTAATACAAATAATAAAATTATTCAATTTTTAAAAAGTATGAACCTAATCTAAAATAATATCAAGCTGGCTTTTTGCAAATAGTCAAAAGCAATCTACAAAAATGAGAAAATGACATGTTGAGATAGATCAGTGTTACTGGATGGACATGCTTTGGGGAGATCTCAAGCAAGCTACACAAGTAGTTGAAGTGAGGAATAAAGCATATTTACAATGAAAGGAGGGTATATTTGGCATAGTTAAAATCTCTGCCATCTTTGCCATGGATCACTGGCTCAAGACTGGGCATCAGACTAAAAAGTCAGACATGTATATGTTACTCCAAAACTGACTCAAAAGCTAGCTATCTTTTACAGATTGATACTGACTGACCAATGGAACCAGTGAGATTCTCCTTCTCGGGAGTTTGAATGTATGACTTATAGAGAGGGAGCTAATAAGTTTTAGAAAAGACAGAAAGACACAAACAAAAACACGTAAAGAAAAAAAGTAGAGGGGTGCCTGGGTGGCTCAGTCAGTTAAGCATCTACCTTTGGCTCAGATCATGATCCCAGGGTCCTGGGATCGAGCACCCTAGTGGGCTCCCTCCTCAGTGGGGAGTCTGCTTCTACCTCTGCTCCTCCCCCTGTTTGTGCTCTCTCTCTGACAAATAAATAAATAAAATCTGTTTAAAAAAATAAATAAAAAGAAAAAAATAGAGACGATTGCTGACAATGACAAGAGAGTCATCAAGTCACCATTCGTATGCAGGGGCTGGAGAAAGAGTGGGAGAGTGTAGGTGGTAGGACAGTTGACACTTATGACTCAGTAAGTGTCAGGCACTGCTCTATGCTTAACAAGCAGTAACTCGTCCATTCTTTTTTTTTTTTTTTTTTAAGATTTTATTTATTTATTTTAGAGAGAGAGCATAAGCAGACAGAGGTGCAGAGGGAGAGGGAGAAGTAGACTCCCCAGTGAGCAGGAAGCCTGGATGTGGGGCTCGGTCCCAGAACCCTGAGATCATGACCTGAGTAACTCATCCATTCTTAAAAAACAGTGAGAAAGATACCATTTTTATCTGCATTTTACAGCAATTTTGGTACCTACCTGATACCTTAGATCTGAGGAGGGGTTGAGGGTCTGGACTCTGAGACAGACTGCCTCGATTTGAATATGGCTCTGTTGAATACTGAGAACCAAGTGAGTTAATATTTGCAAACGTGATTAAAATATTGCCTGGCAACTAGTAATCACTATATAAAAGTGTAGCAATTACAAAAATATAACTAAACATGCAAAAATGTCAAGCCAGTGTTTACCAGAGAAACAGAGCCAATAGGATATGTAGAGATATACATAAGGAAAAATTTATTTAGGAACTGGCTCATGTGGTTATGGAGGCTATGAAGTTCTACAATCTTCTGTCTATAAGCTGGAGAACAAGGAAAGCTGGTAGTATAATTCATTCTGAGTCCAAAGGCCTGAAAACTAGAAGACCTTATAGAGTTGCTCCCAGTTACATGACTGAAGACAAGAGAAATGGAAAGACTGTTGGTGAGAGTCCGAGTCTGAAGGCCCAAGAACCAGGAGCTCTAATGTGTGACAGCAGGAGAAGATAGACATTCTAGCTCAAGAAGAGAGAGAGAGAATTCCTCTTTCCTATAACTTTTTGTTCTATTCAAGTCCTCAATGAATTGGATAATGCCTATCACATTTAGTGAGAGTGGATCTTTATTTAATCTACAGATTCAAATCTTCTAAGAACCTTCTCAAGACACATCCAGAAATGATGTTTTACCAGCTCTCTAGGCAACATTTAGCCCAGTTGACATATAAAATTAACCATCACAAACTCCATATGTATGCTTTTTATTAAAAAAAAAAAAAAAGATTTTATGTATTTATTTGACAGAGAGAGAAAGCATGCCAGGGGGAGTGGCAGGCAGGAGAGGGAGAAGCGGGATCCCCACTGAGCGGGGAGCCTTCCAGGATCATGACCCAAGCCAAAGGCAGGCGCTTAACCAACTGAGCCACCCAGGCACCCCTATCTGTATGCTCTTAATAGTTGTGTTGTAGAGTGAGAGCAGAAATTGACAGCCGCAATTCCGAGGAGATAAAATAAGCATGTGTATTAGATCTATGTGTATTATACAGGGTGATGTTTACACAACTCCAGGCAGTGGAGGAGCTGTCCACACAGGCTACGACATAGATGATGAGCTCCCTACAAAGCACAATAGCGTAAATTGTGCCCTGCATTTCTTCAACATGCCAATCCAGAGCCTGAATAAAGTCCCCATTCTGTGTCCCAGGCAGACTGTGTAATAGTATTTCCATTGAATTGGTTTACCATGAAGAAAGAGTTCGGTCCACTTTGCTTGCCAATGGATCCTCAACACAAATCACTGTTAGGACTTAAAAAATATTTAGATAAAATGAGAACAGGCTTCTTCCTTGCAACCCCAAAGGGTTGTATTAACACATGTATTAATGCATGCACATTGAAATAAGTTTAAAAGGAATTGTCCTCGTTCCTTGAGTTTGGATTTATTAATACCAGTCTTAATTTTGTGTAATTAATGTGGTTTGTGCATATATTCGAATGAACAGATATGCTCTAGAAATCTGATATACACTTAAGTAGATTTATTGAATATCTGTCAACCAAGGTTAAAATAAAATGTAACCATTTTATAGTTTTCTGGCTTTTTAATGAGATGAAAAGGAGAAAGGCAATTTGGCAGTCTCTACGACCTAAAATCTTGGATGATTTCCCTAAGCCAACAGATCTGCTTTCGCCTTATTTTGCATCAAGCTATCAGTAATAAAACTTTACAGAATTTATTCCTAAAAATGTCTTCCTTCTTTATGATGGGTGTGTGAATGATTCTCTAGGGTAGTAAATTTCACTCTTTCATTATGTGGCAAATAATCAGTGTTGGTAAAAAAAATTTTCTTTTTAAATGCCTTAGAAATTATCAAAAACTTAATGCATAGGTCTGACAAGTGAAAATACATCTAGGATATATATTCTTTCAAACAAGACATATTCTGGAAAAATTATTTTGGTGGAAAAGAATTTAAAATTAATATTGTTCTTCTAAAAATCAGCATATTAATTAATCTTTGCCCCTCTATCTTATGATTAATAAATATTAGAAGTACTTGAAAATAGAACTTTGGAATCTTACAGTTTATATTTAAAATTTCTCAAATGAGATACTGATAAGTTATTCTTATGAAATATAACCATTTCATAATGTTTTAGTATAGAGATATAGAAAAATTCTTGGAAAAATATCAATTTTATGTTTATAAAGATAATAGAGAAAACATATACAAAATTAATATTAAGATAATTTTTAAGTAAGTACAAAAAAGTAAATACCAAAAAACAAAAGGTTGGGCTTAAAAACAGAGATTAGCATTATAGTCCCATTTTTTCTAATTATGTGCCTTATTAGATAGTAGAAAAGATTGTTCATGAATTCCCTAAACATTGTGTCAAATTGCCCAAGATTAATAGTATCATGTGTATAGGCAATAGGGATAAATTTTCTTATCCTATTTAACATTTCATATAACAAATTACTCATGCATTCAACTGTAACATACCTGTAAACACAAGTCAGTAAGGCAGAATGGGCAAAATTCAACTAGATTCCAGTCTGGAGCAATAGAAAAAGAATTATTTCTGTTTCCTGACCCTACTGCGATAAGAGAGATCTCAATTTAAAGGACATGTTACTTAATTCACATGTGTTTTTCAAGTACTTGGAGTAGAATTAGGTATTGTTTGATCTAATACCAAATTTATGTATCCTTTCTTCTATATCAGCTTGTTGCTCAAGTTCAAAAACAAATCATCTTTTATTTAATATGAAATTTAAAGAAGGAAAGATTATTTCTGTAGTTTTTTTTTTTCTTTCCATTGACTTAACATAAAACAAAAGAAAGCAATGGTGCATACAATCATGGCTGAGAAAACATCCCCAAAAAGGAATGTTTTGTAAATATCAGAAATTCTCTACAGGAATAGAAACATAATGAGCTATTCTTTCTGAACATGAACTGGAAGAAGACAGATTATAAGATAGCATTGTAAAACTGTTGCTATCAGTTTTTAACCCCTTAATTTTGTTCCCTTTTTGATTTAAATAAACTGAAAACTCAAGGCTATATTACTTTTGAATCACTAAATTTATGGCCATGGAGTAGAAAGAAAATCACCTTCACATACTTACCAGCTTTAACAAAAAAGGGCTTAGTTGATTCGTAAATAAACTTTAAAAACCATATGAAGTTTCAGGCTTACAATAACACAATTTAAATAAAACTAGTATCACACACGACTTGCCAAATTTTGACCCACAAAAAAATAAATGTCCAATTTCCAGGCTTTGACTGACATCTATTCTTTGTGGGAAAGTTCAATTGTTACTTAGAACAGAAGTTATAATATTTAAGTCTATTATGTAAATTTGGGGATATGGCATTCATGAGCAGCTTAAGATAATTAGACGTGGGTCCTCAACTACTATATCACGTCAATACTGGCATTAACTCTTGCGAGCAGAAAGAAAAAACAATCTGCCAGTAGAATTGTCTAAAAAAAATACATCTAATTAAAATGCGAGGTTCTAAATCATCTGTTACTCAAAACTAGATATATTGAATGAGGCAAATGAGTTACTTATTTCTGTGATGAATCATAGAATATAGTAGTGAGCTTGAACTGGCTCATACCAGATTATGAATTCTGATTATTTAATTTACAGGAATTTTCCAAGCTGTTGTTAAAGACAGCTATTATTACAAATTAAATTACATAAATTTACAATTCAGTAAATTTTACATGTATTAAATACTCAAACCTCATCACTTGCCAATTATTTTAGTATCTCTTATAATTATCTTTGTTATTGTATTATTTATCTTCCTCATTTCTATATGGAAAAAATATCGTAATGGGCCACTGCACACCTCTTCCCAGTTCTATGTTCTTTGGCACAATGTCAGTAGCTAAAGTCAGCTGTTTCAAGAATATTTATACTGCTGTAATTGGCAAACATTAAACATCAAGGCTTGATAGACGAGGGTAAACAAAGTATATCATGGCTGTATCTGTCATATTGTGAATAGACAAAATACTAGGAAATATTCTTCCATTACTTAAAAACTATGATCTGATTCAGCAAAGAAGTTGGTCATGTCATTGGCAATGGAGTGAAATTCCAACACGTGTTTAGTTTCATTTTGTCTTATTCTTAACACATATAAAAATATCAACCAACAGTAATGTTGAAATACAAGCATCAGTTGCAACTACAGCTTGTCTGTAGATATACAAATTTGGCAAAACCCAAACAAAACATTATGTGAAAATCAATTGGCTATATAGAATCTACGTTAAATATTATTGCATACTTTATTATTGTTTGTAAACTGTGCGCTACACATCCTTTATATCGGTAAAACATACAACACATTTATTTATATGCACTGTTTTGTTTTGTTTTGTTTTAGGGAAACCAATTGTTAACTTTTTACCAGCACCCCAGAGATTTTTGTGTCACTGTCTTGGCCTAATATAGGTGAATGAGGAGGGGTCTTTTTGTTTGTTTTTTAGGTGTCCTGAACCTGTATGGAGCAGCTAAATCTGCTCAGAGTAGTATCTGGCTCTTTCCTAAATGCTTTGGAAGTTCACGGGTGTTTGCCAGTTAGGGGAAGGAATCTTCTGTCACAACTGTGCCCACATTTGATTGCATAGAAAATTTTAGTATAAACTGAGGTGAACAAATGGCAGATAAGGTAATTGCTCTAATTAAATCATCGATCCCAACAAAAGGGATTAAGAAATTTCAAAGGTTATTAATTCAGAAAACTACAATGCAGTCAAATTCTTCCATCTTTCTGCTCTGCCATTCTCATTATTTTGGTTTTTATCTTTAAAATGTTTGAAACAGCTCCAGTGATCATATTCTCACAGTGAAACATGCAATTGCGGAAGAACACAAAACTTTTCCTTACTTTAGGCAAGAAAAACTTGCAGCAAGCTCTCAACAGACTTTCTCTCATTTTTTTATTGTATCACATACACACTCCTAACTCAACTACAGACAAGAGAATTGAATTATCCTGACTGATTCCCTGTCTCATATTCCCCTAAAACACAAAGCATCCTGACACGTAAACAAAACTGAAATTCAAAGAAGTGAGGTTTGTAACCAACAGTACTCCTGCTAGAACTATAAAGATAGAATACCCATCTTTGCCCTCAGAGAATTCAATTTTTTTAAAGATTTTATTTATTTATTTCAGAGAGAGAGAGTGGGAGGGGGGAGAGGGAGAGAAAGAATCTTAAGCAGGCTCCATGCTCAGTGTGGAGCCTGACCCAGGGCTTGATCTCATGACCCTGAGATCATGACCTGAGCCAAAACTAAGAGTCTGATACTTGACCAACTGAACCACCAGGTGCCCCTCATCTGTTTTTTAATTAAACAGACAAGTAAATGAACAACTACAATCTACTGTAGTCAGAATTTTATTCCCTCAGATGGGTCATCACAACATTGACTATGAATTAAAATGGAAATGAAATCTGTGATGTAGGCAAACCTAAATTTAAAAAAAAAAATCGTATGTGAGTATATACATTCTGATGAGTGAGCCCAAACATATGAGAACTCTGAACTAGGTTCCAATCCCTACTTCTTCCCATAACCTCTTGTGTAACATTGAGCAAATGCTTTAGTTTCCTCGTCTTCAAAGAGTGAATGTACAAGTTAAATCAAATTTAAAAGCAAGAGAAAAAAGAAATCATACATATGAAGTGATATCTTCATGTATCGGGCAGTCTTGCTAGAATTAAAAATGTATATTAAAGCGAGAGTTGAGATGGCATTTTTTTTCCCCCTCATAAAACAAAGATTCAGGGAAATTGGGACTCCAATGCTGCTGATAAGCTGTGAATAGATAGGATCTCTGGCAATCAATACCAGAAGGCTTAACACGATTGCCTTTTGACTTTAAAATTCTACCTGGAAATGTATGCTTCAGAAAACATCATGAATGTATACAAAGTCTTAAAAGCTATTAAAAAAAAGTATATTACTGCAAAGCATATCACTGCAGTGATATGCTTCATGTATCTAGCAAGACTGCCCTTCATGTGGGGTCACAATGAATGATCGCTATCTTTATAACAATAGATTTTTTTTTTTGCCTCCCCACCGAGAGAATATTTACATAAATATTAGAGCAGAGAACACTGAAAGTGCAGGAATATTTTCAGCTAACTTGTTTAACTTGAAATTAGGGCTCTCAGAGAAAGAAAAGTGTGTATGGAAACTAAAAAGCAAGAATGTGAGAGACTTTGTCAGACGATGCTCCATTTTGGCATCAATATATTTTCGACTTAAATAAAATGAAACAAAACTTTTGCCTTGCTAAGATTTCAGTTGTTCCATCAACAAATATGTATTGTGTGGGATGGTTTTCAGATTACTTACTATCTTTCCAAGTCATCAAGACTCCTGAAAGACCATGGCTCTGGAGGAAAGAAAAGGAAAGCTCCTAACTCTAAGATGACTGGCTAATGAAAGAGTGAATGAGCGAATTTCTTGGTGGTGGGATACTCTCTGCCACCTTACAGCTATAAGCCAAAATGACAGGATCAGATTTTTTAATTTTGTAATTTTTTTTAGACACAATGATCAAGTTTTAATTAGACTTTGATAAACCCAATGTGAATTTGGTCTCATCAGGTGGAACATTTTTAAATTAACATATAATGTGTTATTTGTTTCAGGGGTACAGGTCTGTGATTCATCAGTCTTACACAATTCACAGCGTTCACCATAGCACATACCCTCCCCAACGTCCATCACCCAGCCACCCCATCCCTCCCACACTCCTCCACTCCAGCAACCCTCAGTTTGTTTCCTGAGATTAAGAGTCTCTCATGGTTTATCCCTCTCTGGTTTTGTCTTGTTTCATTTTTCCCTCCCTTCCCCTATGATCCTCTCTGTCTTGTTTCTCACATTCCTCATGTCAGTGAGATCATATGATAATTATCTTTCTCTGATTGACTTATTTTGCTTAGCATAATACCCTCTAGTTCCATCCATGTCGTTGTAAATGGCAAGAACAGGATCAGATTTTTAAGACATGAGCCAAAAAGTGAATTTCATCTTCTTTCCTTTAGCTTTCTTCCTTTCTCCAGTCATCTACATCTTAGTTTGCAGACATCATATGAAGCACTGTGCTAGGTTCTGGGAATGCAAATAACTTTCACCATGATCTTAGCTGTCAAAAAAGTTACTATCTAGTGAAATAAATATATAACCCAAGGCAACATACTGAATACCTCAAGAGATGCATGTGCAGCATGGTACAGGAAGCCACTGGAGCCAAACATAATTTTTTTCAAATATAATTTTTAAGAAAAGATACAAGATGACTGTTTGTAATAAATACAATTTTAGAAACATCATCTGTCTACATGCTTAATTTTCAGAGAAGTAACTATACCTCTTTGAATATGCTGTCTGCTTCAATAAGATCACTGAACCATAAACTAGAAAAACATCACAACTTTCATCTCTTCTAGGGATTTAGTAACAAGCACCATTTTCTAAAACATTCAAATCACATAGTTGTCTATCAAAACTTAGTGATTCCCTAGGGATCAAGAACTCACAACAAACTAACAACCCTTGGCAAGCTATGTCAGTATTTGATCTATCATACTGGAAAATACATTTTCCCTATGTTTGCCCTTCCTTAACAAAAAACACAGTCCATTTCTTCCTTCAGTCAAACCTGGGAAGATGAAGAACAGGTGAACAGGGAATGTTACCTTATAAAATAGCTTGTTTGTATTTAAAGAGACTTATTAATTTACCCTTTTAACTTATCTTTTCAGAATAAATGAGGCCAAGTTTTTTTTATTATTAGCTTAAAAACAATTTCTTACCTGTCCCATCATGTTAAATGGTCTCTAGTCTTTTCTCATTTCCTGAAATGGATTATTTTATTTTAAAGATTTATTTATTGTTTTAGAGGGAGAGAGAGCACAAGAGAACAAGTGGGAGGGGCAAAGGAAGAGAGGTCTCCAAGCAGACTCTCTGCTGAGCACGGAGCCCAGTGCGAGGCTTCATCTCATGACCCTGAGATCATGACCTGAGCCGAAACCCAGTCAGACGCTTAACCAACTGAGCCACGCATGCATCCCGTGAAATTTATGATTTTAAGCTGGATACAATATTCAAGTAGAGTGCTCTTTCAAAGATTTTTGGAAAATGGTTTTTATAAGGAAAAGCAGAATTACTATTTTTTGAAATTATTAAAACTATATACAAATTTGGATATTAAAATAATATTCATTTTTAAAAAGCTAAGATGGAAAGGTATTTATAAAGGTATCCCTTTACTGTAAAAAATTCAAAGGCAATATGAGAGGTTGTGTATTTCTGTGAGTCAGTCTATGGTAAATCAGAATTACATGCCTTATCAAGTACTGGTTTACTAGAAAAATGTAATTCTAAAAAAAAACCCTTAAAAATGACTGGTAATATCAAGTTATAACTTCTTTGTGAGCTGTTTTTGAAGTGCTGATACACTTCATTTGACTTGGCATAGTCCCCTTCCCTAACTTAACTTCTTGTTCTGAATTCTGACTGATTATTAGTCTATCTCCAGTGAGTGTAATTTTCTGTGATGGACTTATTGGCTAAGAATGGTAAACCTTTAAAAGTTTCTAAAGTAGTTAGAAAGTTTAGGTAAGCAACTTAATCATCCATGTGTACACAACCTTTATTTACAAAAATGTGGGACAGCTAACACACAAGAAAATAGATATAAAATTAAAGAATCAAAACCAAAAAAACCGTTAGAAGAAAAAGTTGAGACTTAAAAAAATAAATTCTAATATGTAAGCCATAACAGGTATAAAAAAAATCTAGGCTTCATTTTTGTATTTAAGATCCTTGATAATCAAAGGGGAAAAACATGTTCAGTTACATAACTGCATATACCTCAGAACGTTTTGTTGTTGTTGTTGTTGATAGGATGTAAAGAAAATACTTTACATAATAAAGTTCACAATCTGAAGTGGTCACATGGAATAAAACCTCAAACTCTTCAAAAAGCAAGTAGAGCAATAGAATTTCAGAAGATGCCAACTTTTGTTAACACTAAAGCTCTGCTCAAGCCAACAGTGGATTCTGTGGATACAAGAATGAGGCTTCCCTACATAGGACTGGTCATTTCAAATTAACGAGAATGAGAATAAACTCAATTAATATTTGAAATGCTTGAATCTATTGATAAATGTAATTTTATGGAAAGTTCTCTTGTACCTGATAATCTCATTTGCTTTCTTTTTAGTATTTTTGCAACTGGAAAAGTAACTTTTTAAAAATCTTTTTAGGCTTATAGCAAAGAGAAGGTTGTTTATCTCAGATCTTTGTGGGTAAACTGCAAGAAATTGCTGGACACCTGCATAACTAAAGATATTTCTTATCTGGTACGAGATAAGAGACCAAGAGAAAAAGCCCTCTTGTCATTTTCGACTTTAAACCAGCTGTCAGAAAAAGCCCTTCCCCCTTAGAGAACAGATAACACAAGGAGCCCTTATCATATTTTATGTCACATAAAGGCTAATAAAAACAGACTTCTCTTACTTCATTTGTTTCTAGAAGTAAGTGACTCGGTCGAGATGTTTGAAAAGCAGAACGCTTTAAAATAAAATCCAGGTCAAAAGCACACCTTCAGAAAGTGAGCAGCCACCTTTTCAAACCATTGATCCAGGATGACTTGGGTACCACTAGTTAGAATTCTGTACAAGAAAACTGCTAATGTGATGTTCTAGAGTGAGTCCACTGATTCTCATTTATTCCAACCAAACCTGAAATGTTTCTTTGTGAGATTGGTTGCAGCGTAGTCCATGAATTGTATGGGCATTCGATAAATGCAGAGATTGTTTAATACCCAAATATCTTTACACACTGACACACATACCTTTATTATTGTTATCATTCCCCTTTTACCATCTCCAAGAAACAGAAAATTTAGCATAATTTCATGTATTCAAAATAGAAAAGCTCATTATATTCTCTGTCTTGGACCCACATATCATAATGCGATGTCAAATTTCAAAGACAATAAGATAGTGTATTCCTGATTTATCATATATGTTTTTAGTGCTAGAGACTAAATTTCCTGCCCACATTTTAATATTTAAAAGTACCTAAAATTAACCAGAATAGCCAACATGATATTGAAGAGAAAGAACAAAGTTGGAGTTCTGGCACTCTCTGTCTTCAAGACTCAGTAATCCAGAGTGGTATTGACAAAATAATAGACAAATCAATGCAACAAAATAGAGAGCCTAGAAATAGACTTCTTATAAATATAGTCAACTGATCTTTGACAAAAGAGCAAAAGCAATACAATAAAGAAATGATAGTCTTTTCAATAAATAATGTGTTAAGACAACTGGACATCCCCATGGGAAAAAAAAAAAAGATGTAGAGACAGACCTTATATCCTTCACATAAATTAACTCAAAATGGATCACAGACCTAAATGTAAGACACAAATGATCAAACTCTTATAAGATAACATAAGAGGAAACCTAGATGACCCTAGGTTTGGCAATGACTTTTTAGATACAACACAAAAGGAATGACCCCTTAAAGAAAGAATTAATAAGCTGGACTTCATTAAAATTTAAAATTTCTGCTTAGCAAAAGACCCTGTTGAGAAAATAAAAAGGCAAGCCATAGACTGGGAGAAAATATTTTCAAATGAAACACCTGAGAAAAGACTGTTATCCAAAATATACAAAGAACCCTTAAAACTCAACGGTATGAAAAAACAACCTGCTTAAAAACTGGGTCAAAGATCTTTACAAACACCTCACCAAAGAAGATATACAGATGAAAAGATGCTCCACATTATATGTTATCAGAGAAATACAAATAAAAAGAGCAATGAGATATCAGTACATATCTATTAGAATAACCAAAATCCAAAACACTGATAATACCAAATGATTAAGGGAATATGGAGCAACAGAAATGGTTATTCATTGCTGGTGGAAATGCAAAATGGGACAGACACTTTGGAAGACAGTTTAACAGTTTCTTACAAAAATAAATACTCTTACCATACCATCCAGCTCTAGTGCTCCTTGATATTTACCCAAAGGCATTGAAAACTTATGTCAACACAAAAACCTGCATGTTTGTAGCAGCTTACTCATAACTGCCAAAACTTGGTAGCAACCAAGATGTCCTTCATAGGTGAATACTAAATAAACTCAGGTACATTTAGACAACGGAATATTATTCAGTGCTAAAAAGAAACGATCTATCAAACCATAAAAAGACATGGAACAAACTTAAATGCATGTTATTAAATGAAATAAATCAGGGAGACTGGGTGGCTTAGTCGGTTAAGTGCCCAACTCTTGATTTCTGCTCAGATCATGATATTGAGATTGTAAAACCGAGCCCCCCATGGGGCTCCATTCTTAGCGTGGAGTCTGCTTGAGGTTCTGTCTTTCTCCCCCTGCCCTCCCCCAATCTGTGCTAAATAAATAAATAAATAAATAAATAAAATCGAGGGGAAAAAAGAAAGAAACCAAGAAAAAGTTATGTACTGTATAATTTCAACTATATGACATTCTGGAAAAGAAAAAGTATGGAGGGAGTAAGAAAATCAATGATTGTCAGGGGTTAGCAGGGAGTGAGGGATGAACAGGTGGAGCATAGAGGATTTTTAGGTGTGATAAAGTGATAAAGTCATGTATCACTTTATATGATTCTATGATGATGGATATATGTCATTACATTTCTCCAAACCCATAAAATATACAACAAACAAAACCAAGTCTGAATCCTAGTGTAAACAGCGGGCTTTGAGTGGTAATAATGTGTCAATGCAGGTTTATCAGTGGTAACAAATGTGCCACTCTGGTGAGGGATATCGATAATGGAAGAGGTTGTGCATGTGTGGGGGCAAGTGGTATAGAAGAAAGATCTGTATCTTCCACTCAATTTTACTGTGAATCTAAAATTGCTCTAGAAAGTAAAGTATATTAAAAAAAAAAAAAAAAACCTAGGATTTACCTTCAAAAGAGCCAGGTTTGCTATGAAGCTAAAGTCACCATCGAGAAAATATCTTAAAATTACATGACTGAGGGCACCTGGGTGGCTCAGTGGGTTAAAGCCTCTGCCTTCGGCTCAGGTCATGATCTCAGGTCCTGGGATGGAGTCCCGCATCAGGTTCTCTGCTCAGCAGGGAGCCTGCTTCCCCTTCTCTCTCTGCCTGCATCTCTGCCTACCTGTGATCTCTCTCCTCTGTCAAATAAATAAATAAAATCTTAAAACAACAACAACAAAAAAAACTCTTTAAAAAAAATTACATGACTGAAAATTTAAAGAGATAAGGTGTATGACTAGATTAATAAAGTTTAATTCCATTTTTAAAAGTGAATTTACATTTCTTACAAATAGTGCATATATTTCTATGGCAATGTTCTTGCTATGTAATGGCATTTTGAAATAATTTTAATAATGATATGTTAACAAGATTGGGTATTTACTGTTTATTTGCTAAAAGTCAACAGAATATTTTACACATTATTTCATTTAAATTTCATAATAGTTTTTAAGGCAATATACTGTTGTTTTCCCCAATGTACAATGCCCTTTGCTGTGGGGAACAGTATTTTGCTTTATAATAACCCACTTAAAGTTCACTTCCATTTTTTGTTTTTACTTTTGTTTTACAGATACAGAAAATTCTGGAGGCTTTGTACAAATTCTCTTGATAAAATCTTTCATGTTAAAGGTGATTCAATATTGCTTCCTAAAAAAAAAAAAAAGAGAAATATCCTAATAAGTTTCTTTCAAGAACACTTTCTTAACTTCCAACCTCACTCAGAATAAAAACCAAAGTGCTTATTATAACCTCTAATTCTACATGGTCTGTGCCTCTTTAACTTTCGGATCTTTGAAGATCAGGTTATTATTCAAATATGCCAGACAAACTTCTATCTTTGGGCTTTTACATTTGCTGTTTCCTCTTCCAGGAATAATTTTTGCCCAGATATCAACACAACTAGCTCTTTCACCTCCTTATGGTCTTTTTGTTTGTTAAAGATTTTATTTATTTATTTGAGACAGAGAGAGTGCACAAGTTGGGGGAGGAGTAGGGAGAAACAGACTCCCCGTTGAGCAGGGAGCCTGATGGCTGGGCTCAAGCCCAGGACCCAGAGATCATGACCTGAGCAGAAGTCAGAGGCTGAACCAGCTGAGCCACCCAGGCACCCCTCCTTAAGGTCTTTACTCAAAAATTATCTTCTCTGTGACTTCTTCCTTGGTTATCCTATCTAGAGCCAACCTACCCAAATACCTTACTCCATTGTCTGGATATTTTTATTTTTTACCCTTAACATTTAGCATTGACTAAACTAATACATATACTTATTTATCTCGTTTATTCTTTACCTTGTTCTCTAGAATCTTTGGAGTACCTGGCACAAATTAGAAGCTTAAATATTTTTGAGTAAATTATCTCAACAGCAGCCGATATTCTGCTTAGGAATGAACAATTAAAACAATGAACAAGAAAATGATATTTGTTTCTATTACCATTTAATATTATTCTAGAAGTTCTACATATGCAATAAAACAAAACAATGACATATAACAATTAGAAAAGAAGATAAAATCTGTTTTGTAGGTGATCCTGACCATCTTTGTGTATAACCTGCAGCTTTTGTAAAACCTATCAGAATAGAATTTAAAAGCATTAAAATTAGTTAGGGATTTCAAGAAGCCTATTAATTATATAGATAGATATATGTATCATAAGTATATATGTAATTCAAATCTTGCTTATGGACTGGAATAAATTAAAAAGTTAGAAAGCCAATATATATTTTTCAGAACAGCATGCAAGATACATAGTATTTTGAGATAAAATTGAAAAGAAATTGTAGACTTCATATGAAGAAAATTTGGTGAAAAGCAAAAGCATTAATAAACTAAGACAATTCAATATTATTAAGATACTATTACATGCAAACTATTTTAGTGTCAATTTTTGCCAGAATATGTTCCAGATCAGTTACACTGTGAAAATGTTTAAATTAAACCAAAAATAACTAGAGAAGATATTGTTGATTATTTTTCCAATATTAAAATGAAGGTAGCTGTTCTCAACATGAAAATGAAGAAATCATCAAGGCAATTTTTGATACATTTAAACTGTATTTTAAAACTTTTATTTAAAAGTGATGTTAAGCAAAATAAAGACAAACAGAAAACTAGGAAAAAACATTTATAACCTATAGGAAAGCAAAGGGTTGCTTATTCCTACTAGGGAAATCATACTTGGAATACAATAAGAACAATACGTTTATCTCTACACCAAAGAAAATAGACATTCTCAGAAGAAATTAAGACAGCCCAATAACATATAACAATCCTTTTGCCCTTGCTAGTAACACAGAAATGTGAATGAAATACCCAGTGTTGCCGCGCTTACATTGCAAAGGGCACCTGTACACCATTTGTGGGAATACAAAGACTACCTTGAGGAGACAATCTGGGAAAGTGTTTCAAAACCTTATATATGTTTATAGGATTTACCCCATAGATTCACTTCGGAAAATATGTTTTAAGAAAATGATCATAAGAATACAAGAATATTTTTCACTACCTTTATCTAGAACTGTGAAGAGATGGGAACAATCTAAAACTTCATATATTTTACCATAAAAGTTTATATTTTAAAAACTACTCCAGTGGAAAAGTCTCATAATATCAAGTTAAATGAAAAAGTAGACCTCCACAATGTACTTCCTTATGATTTTAATTTTACATAATACAAATAAATATTAAATATCAGATATGTATTATATATGCATCAAATAAAAACTTATTTCTAAATGCTTTGACATACTTTTTTCTGCAAAAAGCATAAATTTCCTAATTTGTTTTGTTTCTGAAATGGAAGCTTATGCATACATTTTATTTGAGTTGGGTTAGGGAAGGATGGGAATAAAGGTGATGGTATTCCCCTTCCATCCTAGGAAAGTACGGTGTCAAGTAGAATGGTTAATAGGAGAGATTCAGTCGTCAAACTACTAGGCTCACATCCCAATCAGCTTCCTATAAGCTATGTGAACTTGGACGAACACTGAAAGTCTACACCTCGGTTCTCCTAACCTGTAACATGGGGATAATAATAATAGCCTCATTGAGTTGGAAGAACTGAAATAGTTAATACCTATAAAGCACTTAAAACCATCAGGGGACACAGTAAGCACCACATAAGTGTTAACTACTCTCTTCACTGCTAGCACAACTCTACTGAACTGACAGAACCCTCAGGCAGTCATTTATTTCAATCCCTTATATCTAGTCTCAATCTTGTGCTTTGAATATTTTTATATCAAGGAGTGAAGATGTGTTATGAACATCATGCCACAGTAGAAAATGGCAATATAAGTATAAGAAAATTCAAATCAAACTGGCAACTAAGTTTTAAATGCCCTGTGAAAAGAAGTATGTCTCAAAGGGAGAATTCTTTTAACAGATGCCTGAATACAGTGCAAGTTGGATGGTGGACTACCACTTATGAGATTTCATTAGTGGTTTGATAGCCATGAACTCACTGATAAAATCAGGATTGTAGAAAGGTATATAGCTCATTTAGAAATATACACACACAGGAACAGCATAACCTCTACCTCCTGTGTGGTTCACTTGCCTGCAGAGGTTTCTCTGTGAATCAGACACAAAAATATCTGGATTGGAAATGATTGACCCGATGTACATTTTCCCCTTTGTGTGTCCCATTTCTCTTTTGAATGTATAATTCCAAACTGAACTATGGGTACTGAAACATTAAAAATTCCAGGTGGAATTTTTAAGCAATGAGGCAAGGTAATTTATTGAGCTATTAATTTGTGTTCTGTTCTTACTGTGTTTTTCCATCCCCACATTCCCATAAGGTATCCAGATCTTTTTGCCCCTTTATCTCAGAAGAGGCTTGTGGTTGCAGGGCTCAAAAGCATTAATTGACTACAGATCTCCTTAGCTTTTGTGTTTCGAAAACTAGATTTCAAGGATGAGAAAAAAAATCATCAGGTAAAGACAAAAAAGCTTATTTTTGACAGAGATAGGGATAAGCAAAAATAAGAGGGAAAATGCTGAGAGTCCTTACAACTGAGGGCGATGGAAGTTATTGAATCCTGAGAAGAGTGGGAACCCGTTTCCTGTCCCTGGCAGCATCGCATCATGTGGCAGGATTTCACCTATGGGCTGCCTTTGGGGAGGCTGGCTCTCTATGTAACATTATGGACTCAGAAAAGATTCCCATGCCCACATTTGGGATAAAGGCACCAGGGATGGTTAACCTGCAAGCTTCTGCAAGGAATGTATCAGCAGCTATACTGACAGACTCAAGTCCAGAGTGCTATCTTCAGCTTGTCAGGTTTCTGCACAAAACCAAGAAGGGAGGTTGCCCACAATAATTAAATGATTAAAATTTTATTTAAGTTCCAAGTCTGATCTAATCATATATATGTGTTTATGACATTTCTTGTCCTTCTAAATTTATGGACAAAGATTCATAACCGATAAAATGTAAATTAAATATCAATATGGTTGTATATGAGCAGAAGTAAGTATATTATTAATACATACAAAAAGTTCCAAACTAGGGGCACCTGGGTGGCTCAGTCGGTTGAGCGTCTGACTCTGGATTTCAGCTCAGGTCATGACCTCAGGGTGGTGAGATGGAGCCCTATGTTGGAGTCCACACTCAGCAGGGAGTCTGCTTGTGATTCTCTCTCTCTCTCTCTCAAATAAATAAATAAATCTTTAAAAAAGAAAAAAAAAAAAAATCCAAACTTGTTCCTCCATGATTCCCAAGTTGTTGCCAGACTGAATGAGAGCTTATGTTGCGCTTCCAGATCAAATGTGGTATAAGAATAATAATAAAAAATATGATTGCATTCTATTTCCCACTTTAAAGAAAATGATAGGCTTCTTTTCAAAGTCACAAGTTAAATTGCCACGCTGTGATTTTTTTTCAAGGAGCAGTGTCGAAGCTAAACCATTCACTGCTTGCTTATTTTATGAACTATCTAGTGAAAGAAGTCATAAACTGGAATTTAGTGTCTCTTTATTATCTATTGAGCAAGTTAAGCCCATTCTTTAGAAAAGACTGTGTGATAGCATTGTATAAGCATCAAATCATCATTATTTCCTTTGCTATTCAATCAAGGGATGCTAATCATAATTAATGTGCATGTAATGTGTAATTTCATAGGAGTAAGGCCATATATTAGCATTAATTATAAGACTTCCAACTCCTTCATCTATTAAAATACTTAGCAATTTTTGTTAAGCCTCAGCTTTCAAAGTACCATTTGGCCAATTTCATGCTTTCAAGGTGAATCTGGGGTACGCTGGATCTTTCAATAAGTAAAAGATAAAAGGAAATGTAAATTGTTTTTCCTAATCTCTGAGCTATCCCTGCATCTTATTTTATGTTGCATAGCTTTCCTGGTCTGGCACAATCTATAACTGACAGAGGAAGATAATTTTTTAACTCGGAAAATGCCCACTTCATGACTGGAAAGAAGTAAAGAAAAGACAGTTGGTCTTCATGGCCTTACTCTCTACAGGAAGCATCTCCACCAGAGAACATGTCATTTGAAATCTGATTTTAGAGTTATTTTCCAAAGTTGCCTATCTTGGTGCCTAAAAGTTACGGCTCTAGTGTAGATTGACAACTATGAATATTACTGAAACTTATTGTCTCCTTAGTGAGAGATTTAAGACCAGGTTCGAATACATAAGTTAACTTTACCTAAAGCAGCCCTATCACCTTTTCTTTTTGAACAAGCCGTATCACAGTTCATAGTGATTCGGATACTTAAGTCAGATTATTTTCTATAGTTGACAGTGCAAGAACGATGCTTCAGACAGCTTCTCGTGTCCAAAGGCATGATCCACTGTGTCAGGAAAGCGGGAGCACTGTTCTAGCATATTATGGTGTCTGTGATATGTCTTACCGACAACATTACAGTCTTTTGATTTACATGGACTGGACTTAAAATAAATGAGTGGAATATTCCCCAAGGCATATAATCAATTGCATCTGTTGCAATCCTGGTATTTCCTTTGCCCTGTTTATACCATTACTGCCTCTACCGAAGCAGTATTATCGTTAAGTGTTTCCATGAATGTATCCTGGCACCAGCTCACAATACCATGCTAAACTACAAACCCTTTCAGCCTCCAAGGACCACAGTATTAGCATTGCTCCGATACTCTATTGATTGTGATAAATGTTATGAGAGAAAAGAATATACATCTCTTATTGCATTTCTTTGTACCTTTGCGTTTGATGAAATAACAGCAAACTCTGGTGGAGACAAAGACATCTGTTAACAATGGTGAGGTAATCTTGCTGTACTGCAAAATAATGTAAAAATAAATTACTGGGTGTTTCTGAACAACATTCTCTGAAGTCTGTAAAAATTGGAAGCATTTGACTTTGTTGTAGTAAGATTAGGAAATATCAGACAGGAAAATGTGCTTTGCATTTAAAACAACATATGGTAGAATCAGACGATATTTGTGCAACAAGATGTATTCCTAGAAAATGACTCGATCTATGTATGTGTAGTTTAGTCAGCTTACCTTACTGATAAGCTCTACTAATTTAAATCTCCTATATCTAGTTTTGGTATCTAAATGAATGAAAAAGTTTAAGCTGAAAACAAGAGGGGCTAATGCCAGTAGGAAAAAAAAAAGATAAAGAAAAGCTATCATTCTGTCAAGCTAAGTAATAGAAACAAAGCCTATAAACTTTTTAAGTTTCCCTGGATGTTTGTTTTAGTTTAAAAATAGTATTATATACCTTATTATATGTTTTAGTATATATATATGATGGTTCATAAAGACAGTTTCACAAAAAATTTTTTTTTCCTAATTAAATGAATCATTATTCAAACCTATAAAAGATTTTCCTAGTAAAAATGAAAAAAAAAAAAAACTAGTAATGAAATGGTTCCATTCTGTTCAATCTAATAATCCTTTTTATTAAACTTTATATAGAAATAACATTTTGCTTTTCATGTTGGAAAATGTTTTAAAGTTTTATTGCTCTACAGATTTTAAAATATATTCAGTAGTTTATATTAAATATAATATGCCATTGCAAATGCTTACTAAGAAGTTAACAGTTATAGTTATATTTTTAAAAAGAAAACTTTAATTCTAAATTAATGTTAAATTTTTGCCTCCGTTTGAATATCATAAATGCAATGAAATCTTCTTTAAATTTCTGCTTATATTTAAGATTTAAAATTCTCTAAATTAATTCATCTATCATTCACATCTTGTGTTAAAAACTTAAAACTGAACCTAATAATCACCAAAGTACTCAAATACTTAATGTTTAAAATATTATATAATGCAAGTGAATGTTATTTAAAATAGAAACCATAGATATTTTCATTTATGTTCTCATTTCTTAATCACTAATGCAACCAAATACAAGTAAAATATAAGTACAAAAACATAATATTTATTAGTGGCAACCTAATATTCATTAAAATAAAAATAAATTCAAATATATATGTGTGTATAATGCATTGGTGATTATTCATAGTAAGGGAAAATCTCTAATTTACTTGTGTCATCGGCTGCACCATTGTCAAATGACTTCACAATTATGACGTAGCTAAAACTATCCTATAAAGTTTTGTCATTAGCAAGCTCAACATCTTACCAAAGGCACAACAGGGTCATATAGGACAGATACAGGGGTATAGAAGCACTGGAAGACCTAGTGATAAGAGATGCTCTAGCAGTCTTATAACTTGACTAGCAAGCTTTAGTCAAAGCTGCACAAAACTGTCCAGCAGATTTTCATGTCCCTCAGAGTAAATGCTGAAAACCTTACAATGACCTACAATATTCTACATAATCTGACCCCATTAGTTCTCCGACTTGTACCCTATACCTTGACCGTACTTCCCATACTCCAGTCCCACTGCAGTCCTAGAAGTTCTAAGAACTTGCCAAGAATGCCCCAATGTCAGGACTTTGCACTTGTTCTTTCCTCTGCCTGGAACATTCTTGCCACAGACACACTGTAACTTGAACCCTCACTTCCTTTGAGTCTTTGCTGAAGAGATTTTCTCAGTGAGACCATCACTGCCACCAGCACTTCACCTCTGAGCATGCCCTACCCTCCTCTTATTTCTAATAGACTGTGTACTTTCTAATGATCTGGATAGTTTCCCTAGTTTTTAATTTATTCTCTCATTTCCCTGCCAGAATGTAAACCCTTTAAGAATGGAGATTTGTGGTGGGGAAGATCTATGTTTTACTCTCTTATATCCCTAGCACATTTGGCACAAAGAAAGAAGACTATAGGAGATATGCGTGTGTGTATATATATATATATATATATATATATATACCCTATAGTATGTTGACTTAAGAAAATTATAAAATAAAAAATCAAATTTGAGAATCAAAAAGCATTTCATTTTCTTGCTGATAAAGAAAAAACAGTGTTGCTTCTTATAAAGCAAACCTGTTCTGAAGATGCAATCTATTCATCATTTCTATATTATCACTTCCAAGACGGCCAAACCTTGAGACCAAGTTACTTTTATTTTAAATGACGAAAATATTGTTCGACTAAGGCTGGACTGGAAAATCCTCTAAACACATGTTCTACCCTTTATTCTGTCACTAACAGAAACTGGATTATACCTGAAGATCCTTCTAGATGCTATAAAACAATTTACCAAAATATTAATATCTTAAAACAACTATATCCAGCAATGGAATTTGTAATATACAAAAAATTTACAGTCCAAAAGATAACCTATATTCAGGAGTATTTCCATTCAAGGTTACTGGGCTATTCAAACGTAAGAATCATTGAAATAAATTGCAGGTCAAAAGCCCAGAGTATGTTATGGTATACCCTGCCAATTTAAAAGAAAAGATGAAGTCCATTATATCTTAAAAATGGACTCTAAGGATAGAAAAAAGTATGTTCTGTAAATATAATCTTCAAACTTAAAATGACCTAAGAGATCATCTGCTCTGATTCCTTTCTTTGATAAATATCCAGTACACAAAAGACAATAAAGAAATATTTGAGGAATGAAATGAAAGAAATTGAAGCCAATTATATATTTGCCTTAATTCATATTAAGTGGCAGAAGCAAGAATAGAACCAAACATTCTGATTTTCATTCACAGCAAACTAGCTCAATAAGTCAAAGATGTAGAAAGTTGAAAAGATAAGAGTTAATCAAGTCTGAAGTATAATCCTACAGTTTTTTTTTTCTAAAAAAGGACAACTTTGACCAAGAAAAAATAGATGAGAATGTTTCCAAAGTTACCTGATGATAAGAATGGCATAACTTTAAAAATAAATAACTAAAATAAAGACAGATTCCCAACAGTCTCATTATAGATGAAACAAATTGGGACTTGGAGGGAAGCTACTAGAAATCTACACCCTAGGTGTAGGATAAACCAAGTTGGGAAACAATGGATAATGGCCAGGTAGTTCCACTTCCATACAACCAATAAATGATGATATTTAAAAGATTGCTTTTGCTATCAGATTTATTATGAAAAGTGAAGAACCAAAAATTGCAAGGTGTACTACAGGATGAATTGTCACTCGCCAGTCCTGAGACAAATACTTTCTCTTTAACACTTGTTTTATACTCAAGCCACAGAGGATACATCGTTGTCTCTCCTCACCTGCCTCTCCCTTTTTTTGAGTTTCTTCATTCAAAAAAACTCCTCAGAATCTATAAATAGAAGCAAAGTTTAATCTCAAAAAAAAATCTGAACTATCTGTAGTTAAGCTTGAGAGTATTAGGAATTTGCATTCATTTGCCAAAATTCAAATATAATGTTTACTTTATCAAATGTAAGTTATTTTTCTTCAACGGATAGTCATTCACAGAGCTAATGCTAACTTTAGATTCAAGTTTGAAGTTTGTGATGTTTGTCTACCTTTTTTAAAAGAAAAAAAGACAAAGAGCTATTAAAAATGAACTGCCTCTAAACATAGCTTTGTTTTTGTTTTTTAGAGAGGAAGGGAGAATCTTTTTTATTTAAGTTCGATTAGCCAACATATAGTATATCATTAGTTTCAGATGTAGAGCTCAGTAATTCATCAGTTGCATATAATACCCAGTGCTCATCACATCACATGCCCTCCTTAATGCCCATCCCCACACATTTCTCTCCTCCAGCAATCCTGTTTGTTTTCTGTAGTTAAAGGGTCTCTCATGGTCTGTCTCCCTCTCTGATTTCTTCCCATTCAGTTTTCCCTCCAATTCCTTATGATCCTCTGCACTGTTTCTTATATTCCACATATGAGTGAAGCCATATGATCATTGTCTTTCCTGTTTGACTTATTTTACTGAGCATAATACCCTCCAGTTCCATCCACATAGATGTAAATGGCAAGATTTCATCCTTTTTGATGGCTGAGTAATGTTCCACTGCATATATATACATCTTTATCCATTCATCTTCAGTGGGCATTGGAGGAGAAAGAATCTTAAGCGGGCTCCACACCCAGCGCAGAGCCCCACGGGAGCTTGATCTCACAATCCTGAGATCATGATCTGAGCCAAAATCAAGAGTCAGACACTTCCTCGACTGAGCCACTCAGGCACTCTGCTTCTAAACACAGTTTTGTTTTGTTTTTTAAAGTGCTGTCTTATAAACCATTTCTTAGAATGATTATTTCAATATGGCTGTCTTTATTTGAAACAATATTTTTTTCTTATTTGAAACAATATTTTCAAAAGCATTATTGATTTATCAAACTGTCATACTTGATCTTAATTTCATCTCTAGCTATTAACAAAAACTCCAGAAAAAAAAAAAGTTTTGGTAAAACTGTACACTGAATATTCATAATCATCTTCAATAGCACCATCACTATTCAACACATCAGATGAGAAGTTAAGCTGAATTTTCCCTGATGTCAAGATAATCACAATATAGAACATAATGTATTCAGAAAAAAAAAACCAAACAAAGAGCTAAGAAAAGTAGCAATTCTTACAGAGGGGATTTTTGGAAAGTTCTTAAAAGCATGGCAGGATAGGAATTTAAGGCAAGTGTTCACAAAACTCAGGAAGTACTGTAAAGTACTTCCAAAAGTACAGTAGTACTTCCAAAAGTACAGTAGTTCTTTGGGGCTCCTGGGTGGCTCAGTCAGTTAAGTGTCTGTCTGACGCTTGATTTCGGCTCAGATCATGATCCCAGGGTCACGAAATCGAGCCCTGTGTTGGGTTCTTCACTGGGTGTGGAGCCTGCTTAGGGTTCTCTCTCTCCCTCTCCCACTCTCCCTCCCCTCTCCACCCATGCCCTCTCACTCTCTTGCTAAAAAAAACCCAAACAAATAAACAAAAAACAGTAGTCTTTTTTAAATAAACATGCAGATTCAGAGTCTGAACTCGGCAGATTCTGATTAGGTGGGTCTGTCACTGTAGCTCGGGAGTCCATGCTGCAACAAGTACCATAGGTGATACTTGGATCACACTAATTCAACTATAGACTAGGTTCTTAAATTCAGTCTCACTTTAGAAAATTACACAGGACTGGGGTGCCTGGGTGGTTCAGTCAGTTAAGCATCTGCCTTTGGCTCAGGTCATGATCCCAGGGTCATGATCCCAGGGTCCTGAGATGGAGTCCCACATCGGGCTCCCTGCTCAGTGGGGAGCCTGCTTCTTCCTCTTCCTCCTGTTTGTGCTCTCTCTCAAATAAATAAAAAATCTTAAAAAAAAAAACCAACACATATAAAAAAAATTACACGGGATTTAAGAATATAGTTGTGTACTTGAGTAGATGTATATTCCCAACTAGATACCTCAGTGCCACACACTCTTTCCTGCCTGAATTCAGTCCCAAGGTTAAATGGAAAATATGTGTACCCATTTTCTGCTCTTGTTCCTAATACTAACAAAATAACATTTGGCCTAGACATCTTCTCTCACTAGATCAGAAAAGACAGTTTCCAAGGAAGATCTTCAGAGTAAAGTTTTCTCTGGGTCATCCAATTCTGACTCCCAATAAAATCAGAAATCAAATCTCTTAAAATGTTCTTTTCTTCATCAGATGGTATCCTTGTTAAAAATACTGGACCAAGTGAAAACCATTGTGTCCCTCCCGAGTTTAATTTGCTCATTTACAAAGATGTTATCAGAAAGAGTCCATTATGAGTAGTAACTGAATATGGAGTTACTGTAAGAAAAATTTTATGAGGGGCGCCTGGGTGGCTCAGTGGGTTAAAGCCTCTGCCTTCAGCTCAGGTCATGATCTCAGGGTCCTGGGATCGAGGCCCACATCAGGCTCTCTGCTCAGCGGGGAGCGTGCTTCCCCCTCTCTCTCTGCCTATTTGTGATCTCTCTCTCTGTCAAATAAATAAATAAAATCTTAAAAAAAAAAAGAAAAATTTTATAAAAATGGTCCCTCCAACCTGTTCCATTGGAGATCAAGTTTGTTTCTTCAGTACTTTTTTTTTTCAAGATTTATTTGATACAGAGAGATAGAGAGAGAGCACAAGCAGGCAGAGTGGCAGGCAGAGGGAGAGGGAGAAGCAAACTCCCCATGAACAGGGAGCCCAACATGGGGCTCAATCCCAGGACCCTGGGATCATGACCTGAGCTGAACAAAGGCAGACACTTAGGGGCCCCTCCACTCTTTTATCTAAACTTACAAAAGCAGTTAGAGCCATTTGTTTTCCTGAATAAATCCTTACATTTAAGTTAGGTGTTTTACAAACATGGGGGGGGGGGGTTAGAAACAATCATCCCCCTCTTAGCATGCCTTTCCTTTTCACAGCCATGCCTCTCAGAAGAGGTCAACCTTTGTCAAAATCCAGGAGACCCATAATGATTTTTCTTTTCCCTCAGATTATACTAGATAAAAACCAAAGCTGATAGTAAGAATCAAGGATTTCACCAGGCATATTAAATATATCCCCACCATTCCCGTCATAATGTAGACAGTGCAAAGATTAAGTGTTTGGAAGAAGGGTACTATCAAAACTAGATTTGTCCTTTAAAATTTGTGAATACTTGGCTTTAATGTAAAAAATGTAAGAGTGCCTATTAAACATTAAAATCGGACTTATTTTACAACATGAATACATTTAAGAATAAGAATGCTTCTGTGTTAAAATCTCTAGTTTTAAATTAAACACAAAAAAGGGGTTATTGGGAGAAACAGGACATTTTTATAGCCAGGGGATTATTTACCATGCCTCCTAAATAGGCATGGTAAAGAGACTTAGATTCTAGTTTTTTCACCAACTAGCTGCATGACTTGGAATGTTATTTACTTTCTCTAGACCTTACATTCCTTATCTTTAATGGGAGTCTAGTACTGTCAGCAATCTCTAAATTCCTTAACACATTAAAGACTCTCTCATTCTAGATTGATCAGAGAAGGGTTTTTACCACTAGTTTCATTGAGCAGTTTAAAAAAGAAACACCTATTCTGGTAAGCAGACAAAGGAAATAAAAGAACTTATACGAGGCTCCTAGGAATCACTCCAGGGTCTTATTTCCCAAGCCAAGTGATGGGGAATATGTTATGTTGATTTAATTCTGACAAAAATATACTCTTCAGTATCTAAGGGGAAGAAAATTTTAGCTGATTGAAAAGAATTCAGAGAGCTTTAGGACTTCAAACAGTTCTTACAAATCATTTTACTGATTTTAAGTATTCGATTCCAGCATATGGATTAGATTGTGTAAGAGTATAAACAGGTCAAATATTAAGCTAGTAAAGCCTTGAGAAAAAATAATTTAGATTTTTACTTGCCTTCAGTTGTCCATAACTGAATTATCTCCAAATGTGGAAAGGTTTTCCTGTCCCTTGCATAAATCACGAAACTTATCAAAATACCAGATTTCTCTACCCTTCTTCACTTATTAAACTATTTAACTGAAAAATGCCTTCTTAGAGATGAAAATCAAGAGCTATCATAATTTCATTACTGCTTTAAATAACAGGCTAATAGTGTAATTTTAGATGGTCATGATGAAGTTTTAGAATATAAGTGAGGTTCAGTGCGGTGGAGTCTGGAGCTGATGACCAAGAAAGAATTCTTGAGATGTCTTTGGTGCAAAATAGTGGTGTATTAAAGCACGGGGAGAGAACCTTGGGCTGGAAGAGTAGCTGCACTGGGGTTGTGAGGGGTGGCTGATTGCGTACTATGGGGGTAGGAGGAGGTAAGGAAAAAGGGAGGTTTCAATAGAACTTTCATATGCTAAAGAGGACCTACAAGATACCAGAACACTTGCCATTGTCAGGTTAAGATTGTTTTTCCCCTCTAGCAAGGTATTAACATTAACATAGTTTGGAGATTCCCGGAAGAATGTCACACATGTCCCACCCAGGAGTAGGGGGTGAGGGGAAGTTGCAGGGTGTCAAGCTTCTGCTTTGTCCTCAGGTTGCCTTCTGTTCCCTCATCATTGCCCCCTGAACAATTTTGACTCAAATCTTTAAGGTTGTTAAAGGTGGAAGGTCTCATCTTCTGTAATGTCTTCCTGCTGAACACGGGCATAGAGATGTCCCTACCTATGGGTCAATATTGGTCAGTAGGGAAATGTATAGGGGTGTTGTGAAAGGCAGAGGCAGCTGAGTCCAGGGGAGACTGATCAAATGATCTTCCCAAGTGGAAAGGATCAACTGCTGGCTTGACGTTATGGCAGCAAAGGAGTTAGCACCAGGTGGGGAGACATGGGAGAAAACAGCAAAACATGATTGGTGTGACAATAAGAAAATGAAGCTCAAATAAGAGTTTTTTGATAATTGACAAAAAACCCTTTTTCAGGGGCGCCTGGGTGGCTCAGTGGGTTAAAGCCTCTGCCTTCGGCTCAGGTCATGATCCCAGGGTCCCGGTATCAAGCCCATCAAGCCCCGCATCCGGCTTTCTGCTCAGCAGGGAGCCTGCTTCCCTCTCCCTCTCTGCCTGCCTCTCTGCCTACTTGTGATCTCTCTCTGTCAAATAAATAAATAAAATCTTTAAAAAAAAAACCCTTTTCCAGTCCAGGAGTTTAATCAATCATTGAAGGTTCGAGAGGGACCGTCTAAAGTGCCAATTTGCATATGTCAGAACGCCAGAAATATTTTGCGATAATCTGGAACATATACATAGCATTTTGTTTTTGTGATAGCACAACTTCCACCTTGTGTAGCAGTTAAAACATCAGCAACTAATGCCATTCTATTTTGTAAAGCTGCTTTATACATTTGTATTACCACAGTATTTAATAGAGAAATGCTACTTTGAGGGTTATTTAGGGATGACTGTGGACTTAGTAAGAGCTTCCATGTGCCAAACAACATTCTCCAGTCTTAAAGAGGGAACAAAGATTGAGGCTAAGTGATTATACCAATCTAACACAAAACATGCCCACTATTGTTTTAATTAAATTTGGAAGACCAGCTGGGTTGGTAGAATGGCTTTAATAATGGGTCATGCATTTAGGCAAACCCTAAGGTGCAGTGATTGAGCCACCTCTGAGGAAGCCAGGGTTGCAGGTTAGTTCAATGTATCCAGTGGGTTCCATGTGGAGCTAGCCATCTGATGCCAGGTCGCCTTACCCAATCAGTAGCAAACCCATCAGTAGCCCGGAGTATTATTATTTAGGAACATGTTTAAACCAACTGTCATTTGTAGTTTCAATAAGGGCATCTTAAATCTGGTCAACTAGAATAAGCAAGATCAATAACCTCTGAACAGTTATGCTCTATACAGAAGTACATGGTCAGGTCCAGGCATAAGGGTAACTAGGTTTAAACTTTGATAGGTTTTAAGTATTATTTTAGGCATAACTATAAGCATAGCCTGGTGTTTAGTAAGTCAGCCTCCTATCATCTATTGGTGGCCTTTGGTATCTAAGACACTCTCTACCTACTGTGAAGCTATTACAGTCAGGGACTATCCCCTAGTGAGTTTTGAGGCTCCTTTTACCAGGAGGACTGTTTTATGCTTAGCTAAGGCCTTTGTTTGCAATTGTACCTCAATAGGGGTGGCTTCTAGGGTAAATATGACTACAAAATGATGCCATCAAAAAAGATCTCTTTGTTTGAGGGAAAGGGTTAATATCCTAATTACAAAGGATCACTGGCAAGTGGGAGAAAACTTGTCTCAGGAGATAAGGGCATCCCCAAGTGCATCATCCAACCCAACCATAAAGAAAGTGGGGCCATCCATTATCTCTACAAGTCTGTTAACCCTGTGGAGTGGGGTATGCTCTGGCTTTTAGGAATGATTTCATCATCCCAACCACACAGAATTGGTCAAGGTGATACTTAGGTCATACAGTTGTTGGAGAATTAATCCCATTTTCCAGCTGTTTAAATAATTGTGTGCCTATGGGGTTCTGTTATTATTCCCACAGAATAACAAGCAAGAAGATCGTCTAAATGAGCTATTGTGTAACTTCTCGGAAGTTTACCTCAAGTTGTCTAGCTTAGGTAAACAACAAACATTTATAGACAATCAGATCTAGAATTTAACATCCACAAAGATGTGTTATTGAAACATAATTTTTCTCTAAAATAACTCTCATTTCCAGATATAGCCAAATCAGGACCAATTTATTTGAAAAACAAGACGAGTTTTTAACAAACTTGGCCTAATTATTTACATAAGTTCAGCAAGAATAGTGAGTGATCATATAGATCTTTTAGAATCTGCTTTGCTGGGGGCGTCTGGGTGGCTCAGTGGGTTAAAGCCTCTGCCTTTGGCTCAGGTCATGATCTCAGGGTCCTGGGATCGAGCCCCGCATCGGGCTCTCTGCTCAGCAGGGAGCCTGCTTCCCCCTCTCCGTCTGCCTGCCTCTCTGCCTACTTGTGATCTCTTTCTCTGTGTCAACTAAATACATAAGATCTTAAAAAAAAAAAAATAGAATCTGCTTTGCTGGAACTTCTTATAAAGAATCTCTAGGTTGAACTTTTAGTAGCCTCTCCAGGCCAGAAGCCAAGCCAAGTACTTGCCATCAGACATGCCTGCAATACCTGTAGATTTGGGCAGATTCCTCCTCCTGTGGTCCCCAAAGTATCCTGAGGTTCCTGCACCTGCCAGGAAGTGACATTCTTTGCCCACCTGGTAAGTGTGCTGGGAACTCTGTAAGCAACGTATCAGGCTTAATGGCTCCCGGTTTCATAAAGTCAACCTTAGCTCCTTAAAGCTGTCTGGCCATATCTGAGTCTATGCATGTTTCTCTCAAATATGACATTCTAGCCAAAGCCTTGGTAAAATAACCCATGTTTCCAATGGTGTCCTGTTACAAGGAGACCAGATTCCTATTGAACTTATGCAAATGACTAGGATTGCCAAGGAAGAAGGAATACTTACTGAGATCTTTTGAGTTTCAGAGGGTTCACAAAGAAAAGTTGAATGTTTTGATTTGTTTACAAATGAGTGTTTTTACATTTCTGTAAGTCACAGATATCTTAAGTTTCCTTAGTCTGGAAGAGCAAACATTAGAGAACCAGCAAGGTTTCAAACAAGAGTCACAACACTATAATCTTTTAGTTATTTTAGTCCCATGTTACTAATTCTGGTTTAGCTTGAATACAGCTTTAGTTAGTTCTGGAAATTCTTACCCATTTTAGTTTTAGGATTTTCAATATATTGAATACCTGTTTTTGTCCTTTATATGAACCTCACAGAAGATGAAACTCATTTTACAAGAAAATTAGAACAATTATAAATGAAAAAAAAAAACACTCAGAAATGGACATAGTTAATGATCTGATACGAGAGTTCACTATGATTCTATAGACAAGGAAACTCAGTTATTCTGTGACACATTGACACATACCATTTCAACAGCCAGAACCAGAACGTAACAAACCAAACAAGCAAGCCTAATAAGTCAAGAGTTTGTTCAAGAGTTAAATCTTGGGAAAGTTTGTTAAAACCTTCGAAAGCTTTAAAGCACATGCCTAAATAGGATTAGGGATGTTAAAGATCTGATAAAACAAAATATAGAAACTGGTTTTTCTGGGCAGGCAAAGAGAAAACTATTTACAATTTCTTCTTAAGAGCAGATCAGTTAATCTAAGAAAACTTTTGTCTTTTTGAACAGAGAGAAAGCAAACTTTCAAACTTATACCAATGTACTTTAAAATCCGTTTATTTCAGGGGCGCCTGGGTGGCTCAGTCGGTTAACTGGCTGCCGTCAAGTCATCCCAGGGTCCTGGGATCGAGCCCCACATTGGTCTCCCTCCTCAACGGAGAGCCTGTTTCTCCCTCTCCCTCTGCCTGGTGCTCTGCCTACTTGTGCTCTCTATCTCTCTAATAATAAATAAATAAAATATTTTTTAATCCATTTATTTCAATCTTAGTCTGTCCTGACCACAGCTACAATTCCTTTCCAAAGTTTTTCCATCATAAACCTTCTTCGACTTTTCTTTGCATTCAGATTTTGTCCCAAGCCATCTTTCCCAAAAAAACCCCATCTTATTTAGGACAAAATTACCTCATTTTACCTTCAAAAATGAATTCCCATTCCTTGTATCCCTCTTACATTATCTCCTACTTTTCTGCATACAGACTTGCTTCCCTTATTTCTATCAGTCTTAATTACATTTAGAATTTTGCATTTTTTTAGAAACCTTAATCTCCAGTGAAGACTAAGGAGTAACCAATTGTGAACTGTTACACCAGAATTCTTTAGATGGCAAATTTATAAATCAAGCACAAAACATGTTTACCAACAGATTTAAATATCCCTAGTTCTTTGCAATAAGTCAAAAGCACAAGCCTATGTCCAGTTAACAGCGATTTAGCACTTTATCCCATTTGGAAAAGACCTAGATGTCCAACAAATTTAATTCCATTTATCATCCAAGCAAAACTTTAAAATTTCAGGTTACCAAAGACTTTGAAAAGTATTTTAGCAATTACCCATGAAAACTATGAGATAGACAATTAACCATCAGTTTAGTCATCTTTTTGCTAACAAATTGCAGAGATAATGAGTTTATTTGATCTTTGGCAAATCTTGACAGAGTAAGTTCTACGTTTACTGCTGACAGGGTAAAAGACCTGCTTATCTTAATCAAACTAACAAACTTAACTTAGTTTAGATACTGATTTACGTTCCACCTGGGCCCACCCCACTGTCAATTTTTACCTGAGACACTGATGGGGAAATCTGGAGTGGGAAGTATTAAGTCCAGGGGTGCTCTTCTCGCTCCTTGGCAATGAAGGGAGGAGCCATGGTGCGGGCGGCACCGAGGACGGTCTAGAGGCCAGTTACGCAGGCCACACACAAGGTGGTACAGAAACAGGAGAAAGGGGACGCAAAAGAGACAAAGTGCTGCTAGAAGGCAGAGAAAGGGTTCCCGGTTTTAGAGCTCATCAGCTCCAACAGAGGAGCAGATGCCATGTTTTCCCACCAACAAGCGGGGGAGAGGTTAGGCAGTCCACGTGGGGCCCAAGACGGGGTATTTCCCCAAAGCAAAGGGAGTTTCGGCAGGTGCTTGAGAATATTCCTTTCCTGAGGGAGACTACCACAGTTGGCTCCAGTTATAGCCATTAACCCGTGAAATCAGTGAGGGAGAAGTCCCCACATCTATTACGAGGAACAGAGACAGGTAAAGTCAGAGTCCCCTTTGCTGGGGATGGCCTGTGTATCCTCCACTAGTAAACCTGGGTTTACTAGAGGCTTATTTAGATAATTATCATCTAACATGGCAGGAGGGAGTTTACTAGCTGACCCATTTGGGCAAACACATTCTGTAAGAGGCCCTTAGGTCGGGGTCCTGGTGTAGAGCAAAAAAGGCCTAGGTATGATCAATGAAGGTATCCTAGGTCCATTTGCCCTATTTCCTGCAGAGGAGATCTAACTCATAGATCCCACTGAGGCCATGAACGCTTACAGGAGCTCAGTCTTTTCCTAAGCTTTGCAACACAATTTGTTTCCAGTGGGTTAAAAGGCATTCCAAGGCAGAGTTCCTTGGAAACCAAAGAAGCCCCTACTAAGGCCATGCTCCCAGAAAAGTAAAGAAAGTCCTTTACCAAATCCCTCCCCCTCCCGACTCCTGGGTGGCATCCCACGCAGGATATGTCAGAGGTTCCCGTGTGTTAACAGCAACCGGAGGTGTCTCTCAAACAAGACATCGCTATTGATCACAATCTTGCCTTCCCATGAAGGCATTCCTGCCATAAAGGGCCCTGGAGGGGTGCCGGCATCCCTGCCCTTCTCCATCGCATTCTAGGCTACAGATGGGTGCCTGGTGAATGGACTAAAATACCGTGCCACGTCATTGTATGTCCTGAAGGCTGCATACTGCCCTGCCATTTTAACCCATGGAAAATACTACAAAAGTTTTACCAAATTGTAGCTTTAAGTAGTTAGTAGAGGACAGTGACAAGAAACAGTAAAGATTGAAATCCATCATGGTCTAAAAGCAACGTTCCAACACACATGGTCCTTATAGCCAACTTTCCTAGGAAACGGTTCCTGGTTGGGTTTTAATTCCATTGGGTACTGGTTTCGGCCGGCTCCCATTGGAGGTCCTGCGGCCAGAAGTGGCTAGACCAGAGATGTGGAGGGGATCACATTAGATCAGTTAGGAGGAAACCTCACAGGGGAGTCTTAAGATTGGCAGCCATCTGCGTGACTTAGGTGGCTGTCCCGTGCCCAAGACAGACAACTTTGTATAAGAACAGGAATTAAGAGAGAGCATCGAGTTTCTGGGTCTTATTACCATTCTGGCCAGGGTACTAACTTCCGGCCAAAAGGCAGGCTTTCTTCTCCCCATAGAGTAGCCACGGGCTAGAGGATTACAGCCTGAGCAATCGACGTTAAAGTGTTCCAATAAGACCATACTCCTTGAAAAGCCCCTGAAATGAGAGTAAAGGGAAAGAAAGTACTCACCAATTTTGCACCGAAGTTCAGAGTCCGGATGTAAAGACTTAAAGCCCCACGTTTGGGCGCCAAATGATGAAGTTTTAGAATATAAATGAGGTTCCATGGAATGAGGTCCGGAGCCGATGACCAAGAAAGAATTCTTGAGACATCTTTGGTGCAAAATGGTGGTTTATTAAAGCACAGGGACAGGACTCTTGTGCAGAAAGAGCTGCTGCACTGGTTGTGAGGGGTGGCTGATTACATACTATGGGGGTTGGGGGTGGTAAGGAAAAGGGAGGTTTCAAAAGAACTTTCATATGCTAAGGAGGACCTGCAAGATACCAGAGGACTTGCCATTGTCAGGTTAAGATTGTTTTTCCCTCTAGCAAGGTATTAACATTAAACATAGTTGCGAGATTCCTGCAATAATGTCAGTCCCACCCAGGAGTAGGGGGTGGAGGAAGGTTGCAGGGTGTCAGCTTCTGCTTTGTCCTCAGCTTGCCTTCTGTTCCCTCATCAGTCAGACACTTGAGAATCCATGTATCCATGCACTCTTCAATTTATAGATGAAAGATACAGCGCATTGACGTAAAGCGACTTGTCCAAAATCAAACAAATATTTAGTGACCAAAGAAGTCTGCTTATACTTAGAGCTCCACTCTTTTGACTGCTTTGTTATTTTCTAGATTTTATAAATTGATCAAGGAAAAAAATTCCCTTTTAAAAATATGGAAAATACTGTATACCGGATCCTCTTCTCAGAAATTCACTAGGCACATTAGCAAAAGAAAAAAATTCACTTATTTGATTTTGTTCAGTGCAATGTCCTCATTCTTCCTGTTACACATTGTCACTGTATAGTCTACATATCTTGCTATTTAATACATTATTATATAGATTATGCAATTCTTTAAGTATTTGCTTCAATCTAGAGCCAAATTTTGTCCTAACATTTGTAAACCAAAATAGCTAAATTATTTTACTAATATTCATCAATAGAATCTTGGGTAAAATACATGAAAATTGCTTCAAAATATGCCAGTCCAAAAAATGAAGAACATAAATTTGGATCAGGCCAAAGTTATCTGTATAGTTATACTTATCAAGATTTCTGGATTGACTGTGTTAGAGCAATTGATCACATTTCTGATAGTTGCTCAGTTGGCTACATAAAACTTGAACTCATGGCCTGGGCCATGAGGTTCTAAAACTTCTTTGATAAAATGTAAAGAAAAGAATTTAAAGACTTAGGAAGATAGGATTGTTGACATGGATTTACTGTGTAAGACTTAGTCATTCATGCCCTAGATGACTCACAACACTTTGAGAGCTATGTGGTGAGGGAAGCACCAACATTCTCGAACACTGCAGAATTTGCTGTCCTCTCTAAAATAGACTTTCATGAGGCAAGATACTGTTATGCCCAGATTTTTAGATCCCCAAAGACCACCAGGGAGCCGAGTCTGATGCAAAAGCAAAAGAGCCTTTATTCAAGCTAGCTCGAGCTCATCCTCCCACACTTAGCGACGCAGCGGCGTGTTGTGGAGAAAGAGAGCAAGTCTCGGAAGGCGCAGCAGTTTTATAGGGGCCAGGGGCTAATGAGCTGGTAACAAGCACTCAGTGGCCAATAAGATTGTAACACACACAGGCCATACGCAGATGGCCAATTCTCCCTAAAGTAGCTGTCTGAACCAGCCTATCACTCTGGTCAGAATTGGCAAGCGAGTTTGGCGGGCTAAAGGCGGGGCTAAAGGTGAGGTTTACAGTCTTTGGCGGTTAGGGGTTCCATATTCCTTAATGGAGTTAGCCTTGCTCTGCTCTTTCAATACCACCATTGAAAATGAGCTCCCTGATTTTGATGGGTATGATGGAGCCTCCAAAATGACAACAGCAGCTGCTAACTCAACAAGGCAAGGCAGTTACTGTTGTGGTGCTATCCTAAAAAGTATGACTCCATTTTTTTTGATGGCTGACTGTTGATAATTTTAAGCCTACCTTTTTTCCTTCTGTTCCACCCCACACCTGGGTAAGCCGATAAGAACATCAGTGTGCCAGGAGAAGTCACACAAACCCTGACCAACCTGGACCTGATTGTACCTAACCTGCCTCACTGGGAGTCCCTCGTCTAAGTAATAAAATTTCTCTCAAATTCATGTGGTTTGTAGGGTCGTCAGACTCAACATTCTACTTATTAATTGGCAGAGGGGTCCATCTTTGCCTTATGGAGCAATTACAATATAAATACAATCTGCACTGATCTTTGGTGATGGCTAATTCTACATGTCATCAGTGTCAAACAGACCCTGAGCTGACCCCAACAATTCCCATGTCCTAGTGCTCACGCCTTTGTGTAATCCTTCTTTTTGAATGTAGATGGGGCCTGTGACTTGCTCCCAACCAACTGAACATAGCAAAGGTAATGGACGTCACTTTAGTGATTATATATTTTAAGGCCAAAATTATGGGAAGTCACTCCTATTATGTATACACACACACACACACATATACATACATATATATACATTATACATACATATATACGCACACAAATACATACATATATATATATAAACTCCATCTTGCTAGAAGAGAGGCTAGAGACTCTCCATATTGTCTTTGATGAGGTAAGTGGTCAGGTTGGAGAAGTCCACGAGTCAAGAAATTATAGAGGTTCTCTAGGAACAAGGTCAGCCTAAAGCTGATAGAAAAAATTTGGGGCCCTCAATCACACAGTTTTAAGGGAATAAATTCTTCCAACAAACTGAACGAGTTTGAAAGTGAATTCTGCCCCAGTTGACCCGCTAGATAAGGGCATATTCTAGCTGATAACTTCATCTCAGCTTTGTGAGTCCTGGAGCAGCACGTCCAATTAAACCATCCCTAGATTCCTAACCCTTGAAAACCGTAAGATAATAAATAGATGTGTGTTGTTTTAAATGGCTAAACTTGTGGCAATCTCTTATGCAATAATGGAAAACTAGACTAGAATTCCTAAGACTGAAATAGATGGATAACATTTTTGAAAAGAGGGGAAGAGGCTTATATGAGCTGAACAAACAAACCAATAGACAAAAACTCTAGGTTTAGGAAAATAAGTCCTCATTTAATTTCACATAATGAAAAATCAAAGCCCTTTATCCAAATCTTGTCTCTGTGCTACTGCCTATTGGCCTTGAATGAGAGTGATTCTAGTTACACCAAAGGAAGAATTTGGTAACTCTACCACAAATAATGCAGCATTCACCAGTTAGACTAGCAACTTATATGGGTTAGGTGATTAATGCAGTTTTGAAATGAATTAATCTTCATAATAGGTTTTTAACAGATTCTGAAAAACCACCCCATATCTTTTCCCCAGTATCTGAGTATGTGATTAGAGTGGACTTGCTCAGCAATTGGAAAGTGTAGTGTATTGACTCTGAATCATAGAGTGAGAGCTACTGTGATCAGAAAATCAGAGGAGTCATATGTAAGCCTACAGAAGTGCTCCTTTCTACCAAAACATATCTATTTTTAAAGTATGGAATCCTCAGTGGAATCAAATATAGTATCCCATTAATGTTCTCAAAGATGCAGATGGTTTCTAGCATATTCCTATTGAACTCACTTGTTTGTCCTTTCAGAGGATGGATCTTTGAGAATCAGAATCAATTTAACCAAGCTTAATTAAACATTCAGTGACTTAAATTTCAGCTGCTGCTATTCTAGATATAGTCTCTTTACTCAAAACAGTCTCTGGAACCTGGTATGTAGCCATATACCCAAAAAAAAAAAAAAAAGGCAAAATAAACAAGCAAATAAACAAAAGAAACTTAAGAAACGTTTCCCTCCTTTTCTCAATAAATGTAGAATATAAGAATCAATTTGCTTTTACCTGGCAAGGACCGCAGGTCCGTTCCACTCTCTTCCCTCAGGACAACATCTGTTCTCTTGAACTTCATCATATTTCAGTTCTCAGACACCATTGTCATCTTATTGACCAGCTACATTGATAGCATCATGCTTATTGGATCTATCGAAGATTACCCTAGAAATCATGGCAAAGCTGACATAGTCTAGACGGGGGGAGAAATAAAACTCACAGAGAATGTAGCAATTTGTCCTCATTGGAATACAAATATTCTAGTTACGGATTTTCCTAGTCAGCCAGCCATGCTTTGACACCATCAACAACTGAGGACTTTACAAATTTCTTATCTTTATGGTATCCTATAGAATATTGCATCTGGCTATTGGACTTAATAAATAACACAAGCATGCCAATAGTCTTATGCCTTGAAGACTCATGGTGTTAGCATGTATCTCAACACCCCAAAGCAGTTGGACTTTGCATCAGTTATAGCAACCAGAGGATAACATCTTGTGTGGCTGGGTGCTTTCCTAATTGCTGCAATTTGCTCTGAATGAAGTTATTGACATAGCAAAGATGCATGGAACTTGGAATTAAGAGGTAGAAATAGCCATACTACTTCTCACTATTTACCCAATAAGGTCAACAATCAATTTTGTTTCTTCTCCATAGGACTCTGTGCTGGCTAATTTTTAGGTTTTAAAGATCCCCCTATATCCTGGAGACACAGCAATTATTCCACTGAACTGGAATTTCAGACTGCCACCGGTCATTTGTGGATCTACATGGCAACAAACCAACAACCAAAAAAAGGAGATGATTGTAGTACCTTGTGGGTTTGATTCTGAACCTCATAAAGAAAAGACCTTACTGCCACAAAATGAGGAGTGAAAGGAAGGTAGTTTATATCTGATGTCTCCTAAATTTCCCAAGGCCAGTATTAAATGTTAACAGGAGACTACAACAATCCAGTATGGATTTAAAATTGTTCAAATCCCCCCTCTTCACCTCTATTTACAAACAAGGATCTACATGTAAATTTTCTTCTGCCAATTAGAAGTACTCAGGGCACATTTAGAAGGTAGACGTGAGGCATAAACCCATATCTGGCAATGGGCCCTCCTGGAAGGTAAGGTTGAGACATGTGTATTAAGAAGCGGTTTATGATGGTGCAGCATCGGCTTCCTGACCCCTGTACTAACGGCATTGCAATGTGTTCTTGAAATCAATACCTCCAGTTATAGCCCACAGAAACCAGCTCCTCTGGTACTTGCAACAGTTTTGTAAACACAGTATTACTTAAGCACAGTATTTTATACACACATTATTATAGTCCTTTCTGCTTAAAATATTTAGATTGTTCTAAGCTTAGGAAAAGAATAAGTTGTTCTTGGGACGCCTGGGTGGCTCAGTTGGTTAAGCGGCTGCCTTCGGCTCAGGTCATGATCCCAGGGTCCTGGGATCGAGTCCCACATCGGTCTCCTTGTTCGGCAGGGAGCCTGCTTCTCCCTCTGCCTCTGCCTGCCTCTCTGCCTACTTGTGATCTCTCTCTCACTCTCTCTCTGACAAATAAATAAATAAATTCTTTAAAAAAAAAAAAGAATAAGTTGTTCTTAATCTGATAAACAATGCCTACAAAAAGAAAAATAGCCACAAGAAACCTGTTTAATGGTAAAATATTGCCAACTTTCCCTTGAAATTGGGGACTGGTAAAGATGCCAACCACTACGAATTCCATTTGACATTACATTAAAATTCCTAACCAGTGTGATAGGACAATAAAAAGAAATAAAAGGCATAGGATCAAAAAAGAATAAATAAAATGTCATTATTCACAGATAACATGATTCAAAAGAATATACAGAATACAGAAATCTGTATTTCAAAAGAGTCTACAGAATTAGTAAGTTTAACAAGGTCTTTGTATACAAGGTCAATATATAATCAATTTTATTTCTACATACCAACAATAAACAGAGAGAAAATGAAATTTTAAATAACTTTTACCATAGCAGCAAAAGTCAACAAATACCTAAAAATGTCTAATGAAATATGTTTAAAACATTGAAAGAAATTAAAGAAGACATAAATAGAACAACTGCTGTCTTTTTAATCTCCTATATATCTAAAAGTTCCTTAAGAATAGGGGCTAGGTCATTTGCAATGACGTGGATGGAACTAGAGGGTATTATGCTAAGTGAAATAAGTCAATCAGAGAAAGACAATTATCATATGATCTCTCTGATATGAAGAATTTGAGAGGCAGGGCGAGGGGTTGTGGGGGATGGGAGTGGGAGATAAAAAAAGATCGAATTGGGAAGGAGACAAACCATAAGAGACTCCTAAACTCATGAAACAAACTGAGGGTGGCTAGGGGGTCGGAGGGTAGGGATAGGATGGCTGGGTTATGGACATTAGGGAGGGTATGTGCTATGGTAAGTGCTGTGAAATGTGTAAGCCTAATGATTCACAGACATGTACCCTGGGGCAAATAATACATTACGTGTTAATAAAAAAAAAAAAAAAAAATAGGGGCTAGGTCATTCATGTTTGTTTTCCCTCAGAATTTGGCACAGTGCCCAGCACACATTAGGTGCTTAAGAATAGGTGAAACACATTTAAACATGCAAAATTTTGTATTATTTTAACCATTATTTCTCAATCCCTATAAGATGTGATACTTATATTGAAATCTGACATTTCCCATCTATTCATAATTTCTCCATTCTAAAGAATGACATCATGGGGAAAAGCTTTGAGTTAGTCAAGGAGAAAATAAAAATGTTTTAAGATCCACAAAAGCAATCCACAGCACCTCGTGAAACAAGCTTGAGTTAGGGGTGAAAGGCAGTATAATCTCCAAATTTTACATTTAAATTTCTCATTGCTCTATAGGAAATAAATTGCACATTAAAAAACATCTGCTTTAGCAGATTCTATGTAAATTACATATCTGCTTCCTAATTATTTTAGACTGCTACCTTTGACTAAATACAGTAGGTTCAGGAAATAACTGCTTAAATTGTTTTTTTATCTTAATTTCACTGTCGAAAAGACTGTGAAACGAATTGATGGACAACTTAAGTGCTGAATTATTTTGATAAGATGTTTGTACTAAAAAAAAATGCAGATATCCTATTGCACTCACACCTATTAAGACAGCTTCATGATAAAAGTATTAGTTTCCTCAAAGTTTTAAATATTGGAATTGCTTAGAAATTTAAGAGCAGATGGGGCGCCTGGGTGGCTCAGTCATTGAGCGTCTGCCTTCGGCTCAGGTCATGGTCCCAGGGTCCTGGGATCGAGCCCCGCATCGGGCTCCCTGCTCTGCGGGAAGCCTGCTTCTCCCTCTCCCACTCCCCCTGCTTGTGTTCCCTCTCTCGCTGTCTGTCAAATTAAAAAAAAAAAAAAAAATCTTACAAAAAAAGAAATTTAAGAGCAGAGCTGTAGTGGTCTCCTTGGACAGAGGAGCCTCCTCTTAATTTCTAATAGCTATTATGTCTGGAGTAAGCAAACCCTGACATAAATAATACTATAAGCACATATCACTGTGTTCACTCCAATGTCACATGTGTGTTAGTGTTCCTACTAGGGCTGCTAGACCGCGTGGTATCTACATTATTCTTCTTTGTGTCTATGGTATACAGAAGAAAGTAAAATCTTAAAAAAATTTTGATTAGTGAATAATGAATTAACAAAGAATGAATGCTACATATTCACTATTTAGTATAAATAAAATAGGCAATACTGTCCAATATAACTAAGATTTTTTCCAGCATATTACATTTTATACCATTGATACATTACAAAAAAATATATAAAATCTATCTCTTTTTATCTAAACTTAGTCTATAACCTCCCGTTCCTGCCTGGTTTTAGAAAATTTGTTCTTACAAATGCAAGAAACTCAGTCTCGTTTTGTTTAAAACTCAGTTTTTCTAAGTTAATTCTTAGCCAGTTTAAGGTTCTCTCACTGCTTCTTCTTGCCTCTTCCCTGTGTGGCATATAGATTTGGAATAAGCCTATATATAAATTTATGCACGAGGAGGGGAATGTACATTATGAAAATCAATGAAGATCACTCAAGAGCAAACAAATGCTATTTATTCAGGGCTTTCTCTAGCAAAGGAGTCAGCTATCATCACTTAAATTTGGCAAAGACTCAAATGCAGGCAGGGGATTGGAGAGCTTTATAGCAGAAAAAAGGGAGGATTCTGGTACGCTGCGATTGGACGATGTTGGCATAGGGAGGACACAAGTGGGCAGACTGGAAGTGGGGGCATCCTATGTAATTGTTCAGGGGAGCATATTAGCCTTTTTCCTAAGTTAGAAGCTGAGGAGGGTACAAAAACTAAAGAAGCTGGCAGTTACTAAACTAAGTCTTAACCTTTGGGGGCTGATTGCTACAAAGGTTGTGGTTTGGCTTCCTGGACTGGTTCTTGCAGAGATTATGGGTCAGAGCTCTGCTCTGTTTTTATGTATGGTCTGGCCATTGTCCAATATTTCTACATTTAGCCCAGGATGGTATTTTGCCATTTTGCCATTTCTGGCTTCTGCTGAGTTGCTCTTTGTTCCTCTATGTGTTGGACTAAGTCATTTGCCCCAACGAAAGATATTTGTTTGCTGTAGCCCATAAGCTCCAGTTGTCAGAAACAAGCACATTGTGAGGTCCCTTCTAGGCATCCAGCCCTCCTACTCATTTCTAGACCCCTCCTAGGGGTAGCAACGGACCTGGAATGGGTCTCTCGGATGCTGCTCTTAGACATGCTAGATTCTGCTCATCTCAACAAGGTTTCCCAGTTAATTTTCCTCTGACACTTTTATCATTTCTAATGGGAAAAGGGGACTTTTATATCGTCAAAATTTTCCCCATTCTATAGTTTATGGAGCATATTCTAAGTTCTGGGTTCTTTAGGATTTGGTGCTGAAAGTTTAAAGCAAAGATTTTAGAATTACCAGCATGCTAACAAGCATATCTTTTCCCACAGATGGAGCATTCCCAAACGAATGAACACCATGGCTCTCAGAGCTAGGCCTTTTCTAGAGCTTTCCAATAATCTTCTTAAAGAATCAAAAGTCAAAAACTTAATTCTTTGTTGACTTTTTACTGTCCCTATCTACAGGCCGTGAAGAGAAAGCCATCATTCCCTCATTACTGCTTGAATGGAGTGAGGGAGAGGAGGACAGGCCAGACAAGTCTATTCCGAGTAGAAAGGAAAAGATGCCAACAAGAAGTTTTTAAAAAATTATATTAAAATATTTCTTATATCTCTTTAAAGTACCATTTCTGTGTGTGCTTTCAAATACATTAAGTTGATTCTGAAACAATCCTTCATGGAGATATAGCAACCATTTGTATTGATAAAGATAAAGGTCCACGGACTTAACCAAAGGTCACACAACTTAAAAATAGCAGGGGAAAGATTAAAAAGAAACTCTTAGAAACAAAAAGAAACAAACTTAGAATATACAACAGGAATACACAGTAATAAAAGTGGTTTGTGTTACAGGCATTTATCTCTTTTTTTTCCAGTTTTACCGAGAAATAATGACATACATCACTGTATAAGCTTAACGTATACAGCATGATGGTTTGGTTTACGTATACTGTGAAATGATTAGCACAATAGGGCTGGCTAACAGCCATCTTCTCACATAGATATAATAAAAAGAATGAAAACAAGGAAAAAAATTCTCCTTGTGACAAGAACTCACAGGATTTATTCTCTTAACCACTTTCCAATATATCATACAGCGTGTTAGCCATAGTCTTCATGTTGTACATTACATCCTCAGTCCTTATTCATCTTCTAACTGGAAGTTTGTACCTTTTAACTACCTTCCTCCAATTTCCCCTCCAGCCTTCATCTCTGGTAACCACAAATCTGATCTCTTTTTCTAGGGATTGGGTTTTTGTTTTGGGTTGCTTTGATTTTTGTTTTTTTCAGGTTACACATATAAATGAGATTATACTGTATCTTTCTCCTTCTGATTTATTTCAGTTAACATAATACCTTCAAGGTCCACCCTTGTCACAAATGGTAGGGTTTTCTTATGTTTTCTATGGCTGAATAATATTCCATTACACACACACGCACACACATACACACACACAACTTCCTTATCCATTCATCCATCAATGAACATTAGCTTCTGTCCATGTCTTGGCTCCATAATGATACCATGAACATGGCCCTGCAGATATCTTTTTGAGTTAGTGTTTTCATTCCCTTTGTGTATGTTCCAGAAGTAGAATTGCTGGGTCATATGGTAGTTCTTTTTAAAAACTTTTCAGCAACCACCATATTGTTTTCCATAGTGACTCTACCACAATTTATAATTCCACCAACAGTGCACAAGAATTCCCTTTGCTCTACATTCATGCTAGCCTTTGTTACCTATTGTTGTTTTGATGAGGGCCATTCTAACAGGCTTGAAGTGATATCTCATTGTGTTTTAATTCTCAATTCCCTGATGACTAGTGATGTTGAGTATCTTTTCATGTACCTGTTGGCCTTTCACATACATATTTTCTTTGGAGAAAGGTCTGTTCAGTTCTTTTGCCCGTTTTTTATTTTTTAAAGATTTTATTTATTTATTTGTCAGAGAGAGAGAGTACAAGCAGGCAGAGTGGCAGGCAGAGGCAGAGGGAGAAGCAGGCTCCCTGCCGAGCAAGGAGCCCGATGTGGGACTCGATCCCAGGATCCTGGGATTATGACCTGAGCCGAAGGCAGATGCTTAACCAACTGAGCCACCCAGGTGTCCCTTTTGCCGTTTTTTAATCAGATTTCTTTTTTAAGCCATTGACTTGTATGAGTTCCTTATGTATTTTGGATACTAACTCCTTATCAGATATGAGGTTTGTAATTTTTTTCCCATTCCATAGGCTGTATTTTCACTTTCTTGGTGGTTTATTTTTTTAGGCAGAAGCTCTTTTAGTTTGGGGGCGCCTGGGTGGCTCAATGGGCTAAGCTTCTGCCTTCAGCTCAGGTCATGATCTCATGGTCATGGGATCACCTGCTTCCCCCCGTCTCTCTGCCTGCCTCTCTGCCTACTTGTGATCTCTCTCTTTCTGTCAAATAAATAAATAAAATCTTTAAAAAAAAAAAAAAAAAAAGAAGCTCTTTCAGTTTGATATAGTCCCATTTGTTGTTGTTGTTTAAAATATGTTTTATAAATATTTAATAAATAAGTACCACTTGTTTATCATTATTATTTTGTTGCTTGTGCTTTAGTTGTCATATCAAAAAAATAATTACCAAGACCCATGTCAAAGAGCTTTACCTATGTTTTCTTCTAGGAGCTCAATGGTTTCAGGTCATATATTTAAGTCTTTAATCCATTTTAGGTTAATTTTTGCAAGTGGTATAAGATAAGATTCCAGTTTCATTTTTTAAATATGTGAGTCTCTAATTATGCCAGCACCATTTATTGCAAGACTGTTTTTTCCTCCATTGATTATTTTTGGCTTCCTTGAAAAACATTAGTTGACCATATATGGTTGGGTCTACTTCTAGGCTCTTGATTTTGGTCCATTGGTCTGTTTGTTTTTAAGCCAGAACCACATTGTTTTATATGATTATAAATATATAATCATATATATATATATGATCATATATATAAATATATAAAAATATATAATATATATAATATATATTTATAAATATATATTGATTATAGCTTTATAGTATAACTTTAAATCAGAGAGTGTGATGCCTCATGCTTCCTTCTCAGGATTTCCTTGGCTATTGAGGATCTTTTGTGGTTCCATATAAATTTTAGGAGTGTTTTTTATACTTCTGTAAGTAATGCCATTGGAATCATGACAGTGATTGCGCTGAATCTATAGATGGCTTTTGGTAGTATTGACATTTTAGTATCAATTTTTCCAATCTTACAACACAGGATAACTTTCAATTAAGGCTTTTTGATTTCTTTCATCAATGTCTTGTACTTTTCAGAGCTCTTTCATCTCCTTAAATTTATTTTAAATATTTTATTGTTTTAGATGTTATTTGAAATGGGATCAATTTATTTATTTTTTTAGAAAAAAGTGTTGTTAGTGTATAGAAATGCTACTGATTTTTATAAGTTCATTTTGTATCCTGAAACTTTATTGAATTTATTAAATCTAATAATTTTTTTGGTTGAGTCTTTGGAAGTTTTTATATAAAAAATTAAATCATCTGCAAATGGAGATAATTTTACTTCTTCCTTTCCAATTCTGATAACTTTTATTTCTTTTTCTTGCCTTATTGCTCTAGCTAGGACTTCTACTACTGTATTGAATAGGAGTGGCAAGAATGGTCACCCTTGTCTTATTCCTGATCCTTGAAGACAAGCTTTCAAACTTTCACCATTGAGTATGATGTTAGCTGTGGGCTTGTCATATATGACCTTTGTTATGCCAAAATATGTTCCTTCTATGCTTATTAAGACTTTATATAATTAATGAATTTTGAATTTTGTCAAATGCCTTTTCTGCATTTAAGATGATCTTATGGTTCTTTTCTTTCATTCTGTTAATGTGATGCTTCACATCGATTGATTTACATTATGTTGAGCCATCTTTGCATGCCAGGGATAAATCTCACTTGATCATTGTATATGTTTCTTTTATTGTGCTGAATTCAGTTTGCTAGTATTGTTTAAGAATTTTTCCATCTAGGGGCACCTGGGTGGCTCAGTGGGTTAAAGCCTCTGCCTTCAGCTCAGGTCATGTTCTCAGGGTCCTGGGATCGAGCCCCGCATCGGGCTCTCTACTCAGCAGGGAGCCTGCTTCCCCCTCTCTCTCTGCCTGCCTCTCTGCCTACTTGTGATCTCTCTCTCTCTGTCAAATAAATAAATAAAATCTTTATGAGAAAAAAAAAGAATGTTTCCATCTATATTCATCACGTATAATGTCTTATAGTTTTTGTTTTTTTCCTAGTAGTGTCCTTTTCTGGTTTTGGTATCAGGACCTCATAAAATGAGTTTGGGAGTATATTACGTTCTTTGATTTTTTTTTTTTTTTTTTTTTTTGGAAGAGTTTGAGAAGGACTGGTGTTAATTCTTTAAATTTTTGGTAAGATTCACCCGTGAAGCTCACTGGTCCTGGGTTTTTTTTTTGTTGGGAGATTTTTGATTACTAATTGAATCTCCCTACCAGTAATTGGTCTTTCAGATTTTCTATTTCCTCCTGATCAGCCTTGGTAAACTGTATGTTTTTAAGAATTTTTCCCTTTCCGGGATGCCTAGGTGTCTCAGTCAGTTAAGCATCTGCCTTCAGCTCAGGTCATGATCCCAGGGTCCGGGAATTGAGTCCTACATTGGGCTCCTTGCTCAGTGGGAAGCCTGCTTCTCCCTCTGTCTGATGCTCCCCTTGCTTGTGCAATCTCTCACTTCGACAAATAAACAAAATCTTTTTAAAAAAAGAAAGTTTTTCCATTTCTTTAGGTTGACTAGTTTGCTGGCATCTAGTTGTTCATAGTAACCTCTAATGATCTTTTAAATTTCTGTGGTATTGGTTGTAGTATATCTATTTCATTTATAATTTGTTAATTTATGTCTTTTCTCCTTTTTCCTTGGTTAGTCTAGCTAAGAGTTTGTCAATTTTGTCTATCTTTCAAAGAACCAACTTTTAGTATGTTAATCTTTTTTTAAAAGATTTTATTTGAGAAAGAGCATGTATGTGCATGAGAGAGAGAGAGAGAAAGAGAGAGAGAGAGGGAGCATGAGCAGGGGCAGAGGGAGAAGCAGGCTCCCCCTTGACCAGGGAGCCCCCTAACTTGGGGCTCAATCCCAGGATCCTGGGATCATGACCTGAGCCAAAGGCAGATTCTTAACTGACTGAGCCACCCAGATGCCCCTTGTTAATCTTTTCTATTGTTTTTCCTGTATTCTATTTCATTTATTTGTGTTCTAATGTTTATTATCTTCTGTCATCTGCTAACTTTTGTCTCAATTTGTTCTTCTTTTTCTACTTCTTAAAGTACAGCATGAGGTTGTTTATTGTGATCTTTCTTGCTTCTTAACATAGGTGTCTATTGCTGTGAACTGCCCTATTAAAACTGTTTTTGCTGCACCTCATAAATTCTGGTATGTGTTATTTCTATATTCATTTTTCTCAAGAAACATTTTTATTTCCCCTTTAATTTCTTCTTTGATCAATTGGTTGTTCAGGAAGGCACTGTTTAATTTCTGTGTATGTGTGAATTTTCCAGTCTTTCTGTTGTTATTAATTTCTAGATTCAGGCAATTGTGGTCAAAAAAGAGACTTGGTTTAAGTTCAATTCTCTTGAATTTGCTAAGACTTGCTTTGTGGCCTAAAATATCGTCTATCCTAGAAAATGCCCCACATGCACTTGAGAAGAACGTGTATTCTGCTGTTGTTAGAATGTTCTGTGTATTCTGTTAGGTTCTTTTGGTCTATAGTGTTATTCATATCTGCTATTTCCTTATTGATTCTTTGTCTGGACAGTGGGGTATTAAAATCCCCAAATATTACTGTATCACTGTTTATTTCTCCTTTTAGTTCTGTTAGTTTTTGTTTCTTATATTTAGGTATTCCGGTGTTTGGGCACATAAATATTTATAATTGTTATATCTTCTTGATACATTGATGCTTTTCTCCTTTTCATAATGTCCTTCTTTGTGTCTTTTTACCATTCTTAGTTTAATGTGTATTTTGTTTAATGTAAGCATAGCTACTCCCGAGTTTTGTGTATTTTTTTGTTTTTTGTGGTTACTATTTGTTTTCTAATTACTACAGGCTTTCTCTTTGTGGTCACCATGAAGCTTACATAAACTATCTTTAACTTCTAACACCTTATTTTAAACTGATAACTTAAGTTCAACACAATTCATAAACTTTATACTTTTATTTCTCTTTCCTTCACATTTTAGGTACTTACTGTTATAATTTACATGCTTTCATATTGTGTAACTAACAAGATTAGTGTGGTTATGGTTACTTTTACTACATTCATTTGTTTTTTTAACTTTTAAACTAGAGTTGTAATTGAATTATATACCACTATTACCATATTACAGAATCTAACTATGACCATATATATCTATATATATCTCTATATAGATCTCTATATCTATCTATCTATCTATCTATCTATCTATCTATCTATCTATCTATATCTATCTATATATATCATTACAGGTGAGATTTATATTACCTTAATGTTTAATGTTTTTATGATGTTTATTAGTCTTCTTTTATTGTCACTCAACTTTCTTTAGCATTTCTTTTAAGGCAGGTCTGGTGGTAACAAACTCAGCTTTTCTTTGTTTGGGAAAGTCTTTATCTTTCTTTTGTTTCTGAAGGACAGCTTGAGCAAGGATAGAATTCTTGGCTGGCAGTTATTTTCCTTCAACATTTTGAATATATCCATTATATTCTCTCCTGGTTGAAAAATTTCTGTTGAGAAATTTGCCAATAGTCTTAGGGTGGGGAGGTGCAACACACAGTGCTTGGCAGGAGGGGTGGGGAGGTTGCTTGTCCCCCAGGGTTATTTTTTCCCACTATAATTGGAGGGACCAGAAGCTTAGGGGAGACCTCTCCACATGGTGCTGCACTGGCCTGAGTAAGGAGCATGTAGTCAACATGTATGTGTTTTTCTTACTCTTCTAATGTGGTCTTTCTTAGTCCTTGTGATGCAGGGGGTTCGAGGTTTCTCTCTGTTCTTAGATTCTTTCAGTGGTATCTTGTCCTTGAATAGCTTATTAGTTGTTCTTCTTGTGAGTGGGAGTGAAGTTAGAACAACCTACATTGCCATCTTGGTTATGTCCACAGCCATTTCCTAACAATAGGTATACAAAGCTTTTCTTTCACCAAACATTTAATACTCTTTGCCTTATTCTGCACTGAACACGTTTTGTAGAATAAAGCAGAATCTGAAAGGGAAATAGATCCTAATTATCAGGAGAGAATCCTGAGAAAAATCAAACCGGCATTGTACTGCTTTTTAAAAACTCTGGCTGTGGGACACCTGGGTGGCTCAGTCAGTTAAGCATCTGCCTTCGGCTCAGGTCATGATCCCAGGGTCCTGGGATCGAGTCCTGCATTGGGCTCCTTGCTCAGTGGAGAGTCTGCTTTTCTCTCTGCCTCTGCCTGCCACTCTTCCTGCTTGTGCTCTCTCTCTGACAAATAAATAAATAAAATCTTTTAAAAAATTAAAATAAAAAAATAAAAACTCTAGTTGCAAATGGTTATTTGATATTTGTAATTTCTAATATTCAACTTTACCTTTAAAAATCTGTCAGACACTTAACTATGAACAAGTGTTTATTACTGTTCAAGATAATTCTCTTCTAAATTTATTTCTCTTATTGCCTTTCTTTTAGAAAGTAAGATACAAGAACTATGTAATGACAGGTTTATTTTGTTTTGTTTTGCTTTGTTTTTTTAAGATTTTATTTATTTATTTGACACAGAGAGAGATCACAAGTAGGCAGAGAGGCAGACAGAGGGAGAGGGGGAAGCAGGCTCCCTGCTGAACAGAGAGACTGATGCGGGGCTCTATCCCAGGAACCTGAGATCATGACCTGAGCCGAAGGCAGAGGCTCAACCCACTGAGCCACCCAGGCACCCCAGTAACAACAGTTTTAGAATTTAATTTCTCTTGTAAGGTTCTTCATGAAAATCTTTATTCACTGTCAAGGCAATCATCAAATAAATGTAAATTACATTAATAATTATATAACACCTTTTTTTCTATTAAGCTACTGTATTTTCAAAGTGATATATTTAATGACAGGAGAGGAAGGTGAGTCAAGACCTAATATAGAATGCTATTGGAAGTGTAAATTGGCATAAACTTACAAAAAAGTTCGTGTGTTTCAGTGGAAATCTATATCCACTGTAGCACATTCTTTTGGATTATATTCTAGTCTTGCTCTTGTTGATGTTATTTTGCAACTCTTTTTAAGCTGTAGGTAACTAATATATATATATATAAATTCTATCCTGTCTGCTAATGATTTGAATTGGCTTACCCCACTCCATGGAAAAACTAGTTGTCTATTCATCTAGACATTCCTCTACTCCATATAAATCTGTGCTATTTTGACTTTTCCTTTGAAATGTTTATAACATTTGACTGGTTCCCTCATTTCTTATAAATAAAATAAGTCATTTAACACGTGTCCATTTTATATCTGTGTAAAAGTCAGGATTTTACATTTTCCTCAAAATTATCCTTTAGCAAACCTTTCTGAAAGATTATTTGGCAGTAGTTACCAACACTCATAAAAATCTTCAGGCTATGGTCTCAAATAACTTCGCTTCTAGGAATTTGTCCTAAAGACATAGTGAGAGACACATTTACAATGATATTTATTTCACCATTATTCACAATAATAAAAACTTAGAAATATTTATTTAAAAATTAGAAATATTATTAAATAAATTTTGGTTGCACATAAAAATAATAAAAGTTGTATACTATTAAATAAATTCAGTAAATTTGAAGGATTATAATCAACATACAAAAATTAATTGCATTTCTATACATTAAGGATGCACCATCTGAAAAGTAAATTAAGAAAATGCATTTATAATAGCATCAAAAATAATAGGGTAAAAATAAGATTAACCAAGGAGATGAAAGACTTGTACACTGAAAACTACAAAATGTTGCTGAAAGAATTCAAAGAAGATGAAAATAAATGGAAAGATATGTATGTTCATAGATCGGAAGACTTAGTATTCTAGATATCAATACTACCCAAAGTAATCTATAGATTTAACACAATTCCTATCAAAATCTCTGTAGCATGCTTCACAGAAACAGAAAACTTAAATCTTAAAATTAATAGGAATGCTAAAGTGACCTTGAATAGTCAAAACAACCTTGAAAAAAAACCAAAGTTACAGGTCTCACACTTCCTTATTTCAAAACTTATTGCAAAGCTGTAATCATCAATACTCTGTGATACTAGCATAAAGACAGACATACAGACCAATGGAACGAAATAGGGAGCCCAGGAATAAATTCACATATGTGGTCAACTCATTTTTGACAAGAATGCCAAAACCATTCAATAAGGAGAGGAAAGTCTTTTCAAGAAATGATATTGAAAAAAACTGGGTGTCAACATACAAAAAATAAAGTTGGATGCTTATCTTAAATCATATACAAAAGTTACCTCAAAATGGGTTAAACACCTAAACGTAAGGATTAAGTCTCTAAAACTCTTAGGAGAAATGACAATAAATTTTGCAATAATTTCTTAGATATGACACCAAAAGCACATGAAACAAAAGAAGAAATAAAGTGAACTACATCAAAATTTAAAATGTCTGTGCATGAAAGAACAAAAATAACAGAATTAACAGAATGAAAGATAAACCACAGAATGGGAGAAAATATTTGCAATTTATCTACATGATAAGGGTTAAACTCCATAACATATAAAGAATTCGTACAACTCCACAATCAGAAATCAAATAAACCAATTGAAAAGTAGCCAAAGGACTTGAATATTTATTTCTCCAAAGAAGATATACAAATGGCTGTTATGCACAGGAAAAGATGCTCAACATCACTAATCACTCAGAAATGCAAATCAAAATGACAATGTGATAGCATTTCATACCCATTAGAATGGCTACTATTTAAAAAATTATAATGTTGGCAAGGATATAGAGAATTGGAATGCTTGTGCATTATTGGTGGGACTGTAAAATTATGCAACCATTATGGAAAATTGTATGGTGGTTTCTCAAAAAATTAAAAATAAAATTACCATGTGATTTAGCAATTCCAGTATCCTGAAGAAATATTTCTATGCCCATATCCATAGCAGCATTATTCACAATAGCCAAAGGGAAGAAACAACCAAAGTGTCCACTGATGGATGAATGGATTAAAAAAGTGTAGTATATACATAAAATGGAATATTATTCAGCCTTAAAAAGGAAGGAATTTTGATATATGCTATAATGTGGGTGATCCTTGAGGAAATTATGTTAAATGAAATAAGCCTGTTATAAAAAAAAATACTATATGATTCCACTTATATGAGGTACCTAGAATAGTCCAATTCATAGATACAGAAAGTATAATAGTAGTTACCAGGAGCTGGAGGGAGAGAGGAATAGGGAGTCATTGTTAAATAAGTATAGAGTTAAAAAAATAAAAAAATTAAAAATAAATAAGTGTAGAGTTTAAGCTTGCAAGATGAAAAGTATTCTGGAGTTGGATGGTGGTGGTGCTTGCACAGCAATGTGAATGTACCCAATACCCCTAAACTGTACATTAAAAAATGGTGAAGATGGTAAATTTCATGTTATATGTATTTTGCCACAGGTAAATTTTTCAAAAAGAAGCAAACTATTGAGTAAATACTATCTAATGTGTGTTTCCTCTGTGCATTAACTCATTTAAAATCCTTATACTCACTCAGAGGTATGCAATTTCAGTACCATTAGGCAGTAAAATACAGTTGGTAAAAAAGCGCAGGCTGTGGAAGCCTGCTGTCTGGAAAGTGTTTCTAGTTTCACCATTCTCTAATTTTATATCTTCAAGCAATTACTAACTTCTCTATGCCTCAGATTTTTCATTTGTCAAAAGAGGAACACAGATTTAATATATGTGAAGCACTCGGAACAGGGAGGCAAATAGCAAACATTCAACAAAGATGAACCATTCTTATCTCCAAGAATTCAATAACTTGTCCAAAATCACACAGCTAGTAAATTGTGGAGCTACAATATGAATCCAGATGCGCTGGACTCCAAAATTCAAGCTATTAAAAAGCAAGTAAAACAACAGTGAGATGTCATCATTAAAATTATGTTTTTAAAAATTTGTGATAGGATTATATGCATGTGTAGTTATCACTCATGTATAGTCCTATTATGTCCATAATTACAAATTTATTGAAAAAATAGGGAAAATAAAAATTCCTATTCAGTTGAATAATTTTTCAATAAAAAGTACATTCATGAAAGACGAGTTTGTATAGAAAACAATTCAGATGGTGTGATGAAGTTTCCCTACCATAATATAGAAGTTCCCACAGAAGAATTTGATCAAGCATATCATAATTAGCTTGTATTTTTAATTTACTCTTTATAATATTTCCAGTTCACATATAATAATCTATATTACATAGAAACAATTGAATGACAATGCATAATTATTAATAATGAATAAGCCTTAGGTTTTTTAGTTCCTTCTTTGAGAGCTTATAGAAACTGGTGGGAATGCAAGTTGGTGCAGCAACTTTGGAAAACAGTGTGGAGATTCTTGAAGAAATTAAAAATAGAGCTACCCTATGACCCTGCAATTGCACTACTGGGTATTTACCCCAAAGATGCAGATGCAGTACAAAGAAGGGCCACATGTACCCCAATGTTCATAGCAGCAATGGCCACAATCGCCAAACTGTGGAAAGAGCCAAGATGCCCTTCAACAGATGAATGGATAAAGAAGATATGGTCCATATATACAATGGAATATTATGCCCCCATCAGAAAGGATGAATATCCAACTTTTGTTTCAACATGGACTGGACTGGAAGAGATTATACTGAGTGAAATAAGTCAAGTGGAGAGAGTCAATTATCATATGGTCTCACTTATGTGTGGAGCATAAGGAAAAACATGGAGGACATTGTGAGAGGGAAAGGAGAGGTGAACTGGAGGAAATTGGAGGGGCGATGAACCATGAGAGACTGTGAACTCAGAGCAACAGACTGAGGGTTTTGAAGGTGTGGGGGTGGGGGTTGGGCAAGCCTGGTGGTGGGTATTGAGGAGGGCATGTATTGCATGGAGCACTGGGTGCGGTACATGAACAATGAATCTTGTAACACTGAAAAAATAAAATAAAAGTATTTGGGGGAAAAAAAAGAAAAAGAGATTCTTCTCTGTCATTTAAATGGAGAGCTAACATAGAAAGCAGCTGGATTTAATGTTGAGTAGTTTTTTGTTGATGTTTTTGGTTTTTAAATTTTCATATTCTTAGAGCACAGCAAGACCCCACATGTCTTTATGGGGCTATGCCTCCTTTTAAGAGTCATCAGGGGAATGCATGAACATATGGTTGTACCTCTAAAGTCAATTGGTCATTGTTTGAGTCAGGGAAGCATCCACCCTGTGTCTTGTAGTCATTGTATAGTCCTGTGAGGCAGATTATTTCCAGAAGGTAACTGTGGTTGCATAGTCAGAAGAAAGAAATTAAGACATGGGGAACCCGTATGGGAGGAAATCTGATGTTTCACTGGAAGACCTTTTATATCTTCTGAATTTTATAACACATACGCATATTACCAATCTATTATTTTAACTAATAATAGTTAAAGTGTTTAAAATTGGGGGAAAAATAAAAGGTTATTGTCTAATCATGCCAGAAAATGAACTTTTATGCCACAAAATCTTCAGCATATAATTTTATCAAATCCACAGAATATTTCTTCATGATATATGTGAAGTTTGTTGACATAACTGATTATAAGCTATCATGTAGTGATTGCGTATTAAAGTCAGTAAAATTAATTTTAAAACATATAATTTAATAAACATATGCCTCATTATTATAGCAACAGAAGTGAGTTAAGCATGGAGAACACAGACATATAATACATAACTCCAACTTCAAGAACACGTATTCTGATTAGAGAAAAATAAAAACATGTTAATGGAAGTTAAAATTAAAATCACATACAGTGTTGACAATTATGTACTAGCCACTATTCTAAGTGCTTTAAGTATTTTTGTTTATTTCATCATCACAATAAATCTATGAGGTAGATACTATTATGAACACTAAAGTCTACTTGGGAAAACTTTGGCATAGAATGTATAGGTAATGTGATAGTCACAGAATCAGTAAGTGGTAGAGAAAATGTGGATCCAAATTTGGATCTAAAGAAAACTCTCTTATCTATTAAGCTAAAGGACCGTCCTTATTTCTGAGATGTAGATGTTAGCTGGGCTGTCTCTGACATAAGAGCGTTAACTAAGATACCTTCAATATTCCATTGTTGTGCCCCTGTAAGACTAGAAGCTGTTGCAGATAATTTTAATACCCAGAGGCTTAGGTTCCTGTGATTTCCTCTAATTCTGGGATCTAGTACCTCTAAATTTTGTTTTACTTCTTAGCTAACATGGATGCAAAACTGAGTTTACTCTCAAGTAAGCAAAAAATGAAAAATAAAGTCTCCAATCAATTTGAATGAGTTAAAATCTTTAATGAAGACATGAGTAGAAGTCTCAGAGAATGCAGTGTATAAGACCATTTTCCTTTTTTCTTTCTTTTTTTTCCCTCAATTCCCCTGACTCAATTCTCTCTTTACTCCTGTGTCCTAAGTAGTCATCAAGCCATTTTTACGAAGAAATATGGTGCTTTCCCAAGAATTATGATCATCAAAAATTACCTGCACTTTGTTTTCCATGCAATGTAAAACAACAATGCAGAAGTTATTAACATGCATTGAACAAATATTTATTGAGCATCTACTATTGGCCAAGTCAGAAAGATTTGTATCACTAAGGCATTTCGATTTTGCTGGAAGAAGAAAGATAATTAACAAATAAATAGAAAGAAATCATAGGGTGACCAGGGCTTTGCAAAAAATTACAGCAGACTTCAACTCAGACTGTAAATTGGGCGCTCAGATTATAAAAATCTTTCTTAGAAGATGACATTTGAATGAAAGCTTAAGGAAAGGAGCCAGGCAAATCAGGCCGAAGGAGAAGCTAACACAAAGCCCTAAAGTAGTAAAGTCATTATGTGTTTTAAGAACATAAAGAAGGTCAGTATGGCAATAGTAGGGGACAAAGAGAAAAATACTATATCACAAGGTCAGAGATGGATGCAGAAGTATGTTAAAGTACAGTTTATAAGATAGTTTATAACTAGCTCAAATGTAAGTACAATTTATAGCTAGAGAAGTTTGGTTTTCATTTGAAAGTGTATCAGTTAGAGTCAATCAGAGAAACAGAACCACTAGGAATGATATAGTAAAAGGAATTTTATGCAATCATGGCAGTTGGTTAAATTGTCTAGCTGATGCTTCTTTGTCTGTCTCTGAGCTTGAAGTCATCAAAGAAGACATTTGAGAAGAAAAGATAATCAAAAAATAGAAGTGGAAAAGGAAAAACTGGAACTGATGAGGATGAGCAAGGATGAGTTGGCAACCACAAGCCACTGGAGTAGGCAGCGGCAAGAGTAATCGTACATTGACTTTCAGAGAATAAGTATGGCTGCTGCTTCACTTTCACCTTCCAAATATCACATGAATTTCTTTTCTGGCCAATGCAAGCCCAGAACCATATAGGGAAAGGAATTCTAGGAGACAGAGTTCCAACTTAGTTGACACAGTACAATTCTACTACAAAATTATAATGGGAAGTCATTTGATTTTTTTAAGTTTTAATTTAAATTCCAGTTAAAATACAGTATAATATTAGTTTCAGGTGTACAATATACTGGTGCAACAGTTTCATACACCACCTTGTGCTCATCACAAGCACGCTCCTTAATCCCCATCACCTATTTCCCCCATCCCCCACCTACCTCCCTTCTGGTAACCATCAGTTTGTTCTCTATAGTTAAGGGTCTATTTCTTGGTTTGTCTTGCTCTTATTTTTTTCCCTTTTGCTCATTTGTTTTGTTTCTTAAATTCCACATATCAGTGAAATCATATGGTATTTATCTTGCTCTGACTTACTCATTCTGCTTAGCATAATACTCTCCAGCTACATCCGTGTCATTGCAGATGGTAAGATTTCATTCTTTTTTATGGCTGAAAAATATCCCATTGTGTGAATATGTGTGTGTGTGTATATATCTTCTTTATCCGTTCATCAATCAATGGACACTTGAGCTGTTTCTATGATTTGGCTATTGTAGATAATGCTGCTATAAATATTGGGGTACATGTATCCCTTTGAATTAGTATTTTTATATTCTTTTTTAAAAAGATTTTATTTATTTATTTATTTATTTATTTATTTATTTATTTATTTATTTGTCAGAGAGAGAGCACAAGCAAGGGGAGCGTGAGTCAGAGGGAGAAGCAGGTTCCCTGCTGAGCAAGGAGCCTAATGCAGGACTTGATCCCAGGACCCTGGGATCATGACCTGAGCTGAAGGCAGATGCTTAACCAACTAAGCCACCAGGCCAGGTGTCCCATATTTTTATATTCTTTGGGTATATCTAGCAAAGCAATTGCTGGATCATAGGGTAGTTCTATTTTTAACTTTTTGAAGAACCTCCATACTGTTTTCCAGAGTAGCTGCACCAGTTTGCATTCCCATCAACGGTGCAAGAATGTTCCCCTTTCCCCACATCTTCACCAATGTTGAATATAGTATCATCTGTGACTCTTTCAGTCTCAAATATCATAAATTCATTTCCAACTAGCATTCTTTATCTCTCAGCTAGATTCTGTTGTGTGCTGGAGCTAACTGGTGCCAGGATGTGAGAGCTAATTGTTAAATTTTTAGGAATCTGATGACCTGGTTGCTAAACCACTGCTATCCTGGCATTCGCCATGGTTTGTGGTTTTATATCACAGAACTTGGTGAATGTAATATAATATCCCCTAGCAGGTTCTTAAGCCTTTTCCAGAATACCATTGGCTAGACTTGATTCCTAACTTGCCTTCCTGCATCCATCTTCGTTTTGTTTTGCATTTTTTTTTTGCATACATCTTTGAACTACCTCTCCAAATTAATTTATTACCACTACAATAGTCATGGAGATGATTTTTAAAAATCCAGTTATGGGGGCGCCTGGGTGGCTCAGTGACTAGTCATTCCGCTAGCAGTTGGAAATGCGTTTCTGATATTTGAGACTGAAAGAGTCACAGCTGATACTATACTCAACATTGACTTTTCTCTGTGCCCCTGAGCAAGCTCGTTTACCTTGATTTTGTCTGTCTTGAGCATGAGGTACTTCCCTGGGAGTTTCCTTCAGCATCCCTGAAAATAGATCTCTCATGCACACTTTCAACAGGCCTTATAAATATTATAAATCAGCTTCAACTCAACCAGGATCTCCCACTAGAAAAGATGAAATGAGGCATGGCTTATTATGTTCAGGCATTGCACACTGACTAGAATTTGGAAGGAAAAATAAAGCCTGTATCTCAGTGCAACAGACATAACTGAGCTTCTCACATCGGTTACTTACCTATACTCTGAACAAACTACAGCCTGTGCCTTGGTCCACAGAATCATAATAGGTAATCCATACTCAGGTGCAGGTTTTGAATGAGCAACTTCATATTTGTCCTTGAGACAATATTTTCTGTTAGTCTTTGCCCCTTATATCACCATCCTCTTGAAATGCAGAGTTCATAGCAAAGCAATAAAATGTAGAGTTGATCTAAGCAACAGGGGTACAATTAAGATAGGAAGAGAAGTTTCCTGTTCTACAAAGAGAAGCAAATACAAATAATAAAATATTGTCTAGGACATAGGAAAATGTTAATAGTGAATGTCTCTTCATTAAATGACATTCATTGTTCTTTATTTTTATTAACCACTTAGAAAAAAATTAGGATTTTTACACTGTCACAGAACGAGTAGAAAAAATGAGATATGACTTGTAATTTTTATAGCTGATTTAATGTACAGTTCCATCACATTTTTGATAGTTACAAAAATTTCTCTTTCACTCTGAGACAATAGGAAATAACCCAATCACGTGGGGCCCATGGCTCTTCTTGTCCTCCCTCATTATTGCTGATGGAGGATATATCACTATAATGAATTTTATACAGAAAGAAGCCTGTTTGGAAGCTCTTACAGAAGACACAGCATTATTTTTATAAACTGATTTCTTGTTTGGGGTGAATCCTAGTTGTTTGAAGCAGAATACTACCCAACAAACCTCAAGGTAGAGAAAGTCATTAAAAGGACATTTAAACATAAAGAACTTACACAACTCAACACCAAAAAAACCCCCAAATATTCTGGTTAAAAAAATAGGCAGAAGACCTGAATAAACACTTTTCCGAAGAAGACATACAGATAGCCAAAAGACACATGAAAAAATGCTCAACGTCACTAATCATCAGGAAAATGCATATCAAAATCACAATGAGGTATCACCTTACACCTCTCAGATGGCTGGAGTCAAAAATACAAAAGATAGAAAGTGTTGGTGAGGATATGCAGAAGAAAGAACACTTGTGCACTGTTGGTGGGAATGCAAACTAGTGTAGCCACTGTGGAAAACAGTATGATGGTTCTTCCAAAAATTGAAGATAAAAATACTATATGATCCAGTAATTCTACTATTGGGAATTTATCCAAAGGAAAAAAACCTAATTTGAAAAGATGTATGCACCTCAATGTTTATTGTAGCATTTTTTACAATAGTCAAGATATGGAAGCAACCCAAGTGTTCATCAAGAAATGAATGGATAAAAGAAGAGGTGGTATGTATATATGTATATATATGTATGTATACATACACACACACACAGGAACATTATTCAATCATAAAAAGAATAAGATCTCACCATTTGCCACAACATGGGTGGACCTTGAGGGTATTATGCTACGTGAAATAAGTCACTTATATATGGAATATATAATTCCACGGAATTATAAGTCACTTATATATGGAATATATAATTTATTATAGATAATAAATATATAATATATATAATAAATCATAATACCTTATGATTTCACTTATATATGGAATCTAGAAAATACAATAAAAATCAGAAATAGACACATGAATAAGGAGAAAAAACTGATGGTTGCCATAGGGGAAGGAGGTGGAGGGATGGACAAAAAGGGTGAAGGGGAATGGAAGATCCAGGCTTCCAGTTGTGGAAAGAATAAATTGCAAGGAAGAAAGATGCAGCTTAGGGAATATCATTAAAAAAAAATGAGGGAGGACATTTAATTTACTACTCCCATCTAATGTCTGCACTACCTCTGTAATATTTCTGTATACCCTAGAACATTTTCAAGGCAGAGGTACAAAGTAAATGCGGGTCTTTGAGTTCCTCATTTTTTTTTTACTACAAGTGTTCATTTACATGTTCTTCATTCTTTAATGGAGGTCACAAATACAGACACATAGATACATACACACATAAATACAAACATAGATACATAAATCGGTAGGTACATGCATACATAAAATTAACAATGCTATGGCTATATGGGTGGTATTTTTAAAGCCCTAGGCATGTAAAGTTCAAGTCTAGGCTATATACCTTATACACTCAATGTGAATATGCTTGTGGCAGTTAAAGTGTCATATCAAATGAGTTGATTGATGAAGTGGTAAGAGTAAAGTAATTAAGATAATGGTCTTGGTAATCAGTCATCCAGTTATCCAAAATTAGTAGACAGATGGCTGAAGAATGACCAAAGGATGATGAACTTGCTGAAATTTCTAAGATCTGTACTTTTAGATACTTCAGAAATCAGTCCATTAAAGAATTGAGCTACACGGCTGTGAATGGAAAACAGGGTATTCCGGTTACTACAGCAGCAGAACAAAACTCTGCAAACTTAGTGGTGTAAACTACCATTTAATTATGCTCTCAGATGCTGTTGGTCAGGCATTCAGAGAGGGCAGAGCCAGGACAGCTTTCCTGCCCACCCACCCCCCAACACACACACAATGTCTGGTGCTTTGGCTAGGAAAATTCAAAGACTAGAAGTAACAAAATGTCTAGGAACTGAAATCATCTGCAGGCTTAAAGGCTTGCTAACTCATATATCTGTTAGGAAATGCAATTGGCAGTATCCAATCTTGGCTAGGACAATTTTGCTTAAGTCTTAAAAGTATCAGTCCCCAGAAGACCAAGCTTTCTTGTTTCTATAACCTAGACTCAGAAGTGACATGCCCATGACTTCTGCTGTAATCACAAGTACACTCAAATTCCAGGGGGAGACCACAGAGATTCTCCTATTTCTCAATGGGGAGGAATACTGGGGACATGTCATAAGAAGAGCATGTTAAGAAAGAAATATTTTTGGAACTATTTTTGAGAAATACAATTTCTCACTGTCTGCCCTCTGGCCCCCAAAATTTATATATTCATATGGAAAATGTATTCTTGATCCCCCTCTAAAATCCCTAAATCTAATGTAGTTGTAGCATCAGCCTCATATTAGGAATCTTATTACCTAAATCAGGCTCAAGAGCAGGTGGGGCTAAAAATTTTAAATGTGATTACTTGGATATAGCACCTTCAGTACAATTTCTGTCAATCTGAAAACCCGAGAACTAATAAAGTTATGTGTCCCATGTACACCCCACAAACAAAGGTGGGATATTTATTGAATAACTCCTACAGAAACTCCTATTTAAAAGGTGAGAGGAAGAGGTGCTTGGGTGGTTCAGTAGGTTAAGTGTTGCACTCTTGATTTCAACTCAGATCATGATCTCAGGGTTATGAGACTAAGCCTTGCATCGGGCTCCATGCTGGGTGTGGAGCCTGCTTAAGATTCTCTCTCCTTCTCCCCCTCCCTCTCTCTCCTTCTAGTTAAAAAAAAAAAAAAAAAAGGGTGAAAAGAGGAGACACATAGCAAGTATTGCTCCATGGCAATTTTGAAATCTAGAATGTTTCTTAGTTAAACTAAGTCCTGCTCCCTGAGAGTTGCTCTCTGTGGCCCTTGGCTCTTCCCACTAAGCTCCTGGTTTCACTTTCTGGGCTCTTCTCTTTGCCTTCCAAGTCTTCCTTCCTTCCTTCCTCCTTTTCTACAAGTTTCTATGTTTTCTATTAGTCCTCTGTAAGAGACTAATCAGTCTTCTTAGGCTCCTTCCTCATAGCATAGTAACTAGGTTCTAAGAATGTTTCAAGAAAAAAAGGTAGAAACCGTATTGTCTTTTATAATCCAGCCTTGGAAACTGCATGGCATTATTTGTTTGTGGACACAAGTTCTCCAGATGTTAGAAGAAGGAACATCATAGACCCTACATCTCATTAGAGAAACTGTTAAGGACAAATTTTTAGAAGAGCCTGTGGGTTGCACATAATGTTTTAGGCATTTGGAGAAAATATGATCAGCCATACTGGGCTTTTGGGGGATTTGTTTGGCCATTTTAAACTGAATGGTTTTACTAGATCTTCAGAAGCTTAATCCAGCGTGGCTAATACTAAGCAAATGTGGGTATAGCGGCAGCCTTATCTGGAGGCAAAGTGTCCAGTGACTTCCTGTGTATAATAGGAAGCTCGATTCAAAACAAAACAAAATAAAAATTTTACCCCTATCCTCTTGTATTAAAGATAAACTAGGATAAAAGAGAGAAAAAACCCTCAAAAAATATAATGTCTAAAACATAATCATCTATTTCATGTTTTCTTAACAATTCTGAGTGATTGGGTGGTTTCCATTGTTAGCTCTGTTCCATATAGTCATTCAGGGACCCAGGCCTCTAAGTGCAGTCTACCATCTTCAACAGTCAAATTCCAAAGTATTCTTGTAGGAGCACCATCCAACACAGCAAAAAGTAGAAAACAGCATAGGACAAAATGCATACAAGTTTTATATGAGCCAGATCTGGAGTGGTCTGAGTTTACTCTTTTTCCATTACCAGAATTCTGTAATATGGTATACCTAACTGTAAAAAAAGGTAGGAAATAGTAGCATAGTTTGTGCTCAGAATGAAGAAGCCATGTTTTCCTGAAAAGTAGCATCAAATTTCCTTCCAATACACTCTACCAACTCTTTTTTTTTTTTAAAGATTTTATTTACTTATTTTTGTGAGAAAGAGAGAGAGAAAGAATGCGAGCTAATGCACACAAGCAGGGGGGAGGGGCAGAGGGAGAAGCTGACTCCCCACCGAGCAGGGAGCCCAATGTGGGATGCTTAACTCACTGAGCCACCCAGGCACCCTACACTCTACCAACTCTTTACCAACCACCATCTTCCCATTGTTAGGCTACATTGAATCTCCAAATGTGAATATCACATGTGCTATTCAGGCTCTTTTCATACTCCTGTATCTATAACACATCCTTGTCTCTCCTGGTCTGTGCCATGACAGACTGACCTCAGGGCTGTATCCCCCAGGCTTGCTTACCCTCTGGCTTCTGGTTGGGTCTGGCTCATGGGAGACAGACCGAGAAGATCTAAAGGTCGGAAGAAATAGGTCAATGTATTGATTCCCTCCCCACCGCCACACACTCCCAGCCTTGCTGCTGCTCTAGCAGCTTCATTCTCAGGCAAGAGTTCCTAGAGAATGGCCAGTTTTCCAAAGCTTCAGTCCCTCTCTGGACTCTAAGGACACCATTCTATTCCTTGGCCCCTTCAAACCTATAGTTGTTAACAGCTTCCTGCTAAGGTTAGTTTCTATTGCTTCACTATCTTTTGTTGGTTCTCATTATCATTCCTGCCCTTCTATAAATAGTTCCCTCATGAAAGTGTTTTTAAACTCTCTGAGGTGTCATCTATTTCCCACCTTGCCTCTGAATGATACAATTATTCTGTGGACTTAATTTGGTTCAACATATAATTACAGGGTATCTATTTGTGCAAGTATGGAATTCATAATAGAAATAAAAAGAAATTGTCTCAGTTATCTATTGTATGTAACAAATTACACTAAATTTTAGTTGCTTAAAAAAATTAGTATTTCTGAGTATTTATTTAGTATTTCTGTAGGAAAGGTATCTGGGTGCAACTTAGATGGATTTTTTGGCTCAGGGTCTCTGAAAGGCTACAGTCCAAGTGTCAACCAAGGCTGCAGGTCATCTTAAGGCTTGACTAGCAGAGGATCTGCTTCCAAGCTCATTCATATGTTAGTCAGAGGCGACCTTCAGTTTCTTGTCATATTGGCCTGTTAATACAGCTTATAAAAGAGGAGCTAACAACAGTCATAGAAAGCAAGTGAGGGAATAAAAAAGGACAAATAAGACAGAAGAAGAATATTTTTGAATCCAGTCTCTAAAATGACATCTTATCATTTTTGCCATATTGTATTCATTAAAAGCAAGTCGCTGGATCCAGCCCACAGTCAAAGCAAGGGAACTGTACACCGACAGGAAGATCAGAAGGCAAACCTCACTGGGACACATTTTAGAAGCTGCCTACCATATTCCCTAACCTTCTCGATGTTCCTGCTATGTCTCTCCCTGCAGTTTGCAAGAATTACCAGGAGGGACTTTTGAGAGTATAGCCCATACACTCTTCTACCTCTTCTTTTCCACATTGGAATTAACACAAAGCTAACCGCCCTTCTTTTTTAGCACACTCACCACTAAGATACACATCAGTTAGTATTGTACAATACCACTTTTAAATGACAGTCATTGCATAAAGAAAGGAAAAAGATAGAATCTGAGTATATACAAATATCTCAATCAGTATTTTCTTGATATTAATTGCTAAGTGACGATTTCTATTCCACATTCTAATGGATTCTCTAACTGTATGTAGTCCCTTCCTCTATAATGAACCCCAGTATTCATGTTGGGCAAAATGAGTAACTCACTTGGGTAGGATTATTTAGTGGTCCCAACAGAGATTTAAACACAGAGTTAGAATAAGTTTAATTTTTTTCCTTTGTTGTACGCTACTGTGGACACTTGTTTTCTAAAGCCATGTCATCTTTTCCTCGAAAATAATATTTGTATGATGGAAGGGATTTATTGAGTAAAATTAGATTTCCAAAGGGTTCGGCAATAGATGTAGACTTCAAAGTAATATAATTTACGCCACTGAGCTTCTTTTGACCTGTAAATTTACAACATGCCTACTGTCACTTTCTTGCTCAGTCTTGAAGATGTGGAGCATCAGTCTTTGAAGGAAGACAGATAACCTCACAACACACCAAGCCTCCAGGGCTCCTCAACAATAGGGTATCAAAAGAAATTGCATTTTGAAGTGCTGGCCAATAAATGACTCTGCAGCTCTGACTTCTTTTAATTCTCTTAAATCTCAAATCCAGCTAAAATAATAGGACTCTCTTACGGAAGAAATAGTGTAATACTGAACAGATTATAAATTAACAGCCAGTAAATTTAATTGAGCCCACATTACCTGGTGACCCTAATGAGATATTTTTAAAGTACAAAGAAAAAAGAAGAGGAAAAATTTTTGCTCACTAGGCCAGCTTTTCCAGTATCTCTAGGCATTAATCTTGTCCTTTTTAATAAGAAATTCCTGTTAGTTATTGCATTTTCATATGATACAACATCATACTCACAAGAGCTCATTTTATCACTGATTTTATCTCCTGAGTTCTGAATAGAAAAATTAGATTCAGTACACAGTAAATCATACCACTCTATAACAGTGGTGCCTCAACATCACTTCCTGTCCTGTTCTTTTCCCCTTTCTTTTTTTCTTCAAATAAATTCACATTTCTCCTCTATTTAAACATATGCATCATTCTGAAAGACTCGTCTCTATTCCTTAACTCCCTTCTCATAGTCTTGATTCCCAATGTGGTTAAAGGATCAGTCTTGACTCCCTTTCTAAACCACCATTTTCAATTTTATATTATCATTCTGCCAAAACTCTTAGAAATTTAATGGCACTTTTATCTAAACCAAGTGGAATTTTCAACTTTGCTCCCAATCCCAGATCTTTTCTTTGCACTTGATTATACTTCACCTTCTCTTAAAATGTGCTTTCTCCCAAAGAGACCTCCCTGCCCTTGAGTGGCTTCTTGCTCTACTCTTGTATCATCTCCTGGTCTTTCCTCCATTTCTATGCTTCAGTCACCATTAAGATCCACGCTCTCAATGCTCTGTGTCTAGATTGAGACGACAACCTCCTAGATCATGTCCTTACCATTTGTCCTCCCTAGTTGTGTGTTGGGGCTAATTTGTAACAGTTTATGAGAGCAGTTTATTAACTTTTCAGGAATTGTGCTAGCTGTTTTTGAACAAAGCAATTATTAAAAATCAAAATATATAAACTTACATGAACTTAAACAATTTTAAAAATAAAAGTAATAAATATCCATATCTTATGACCTCCAACTTTGCTACCTTTTCGTATTTCCTATGGTCTTGAGTTTATTTATATCTATGTATCTGTAGAGTGGAAATACAATATAATGAAAGACTACAGCATATCTCTTCCAATTCTGCATTAAATAATGTCTGAAATCAGCCATGGTGGGACTATTTACACCACAGAAACTGGTAAATACTAGAAATCAGGACTTTGGCTTTTAGAGAGCAAGTTATTGAACATTTGCTAGCATGTCATTGTCACTGCACAGTAACACATCAGTCTCCTCTGCCTCATCTCTTTCTTGGGGAAGAATCCATGATTGAATATGGGTACTGAATCAGTGAGCATTCCCTGTAGAAATAGAACCAACAGGATAGATATAAATATACATATTCAGAAATTTATTATAAGAATTGGCTCACATGATAGGGCACCTGTGTGGTGCAGTCGATTAAGTGCCTGACTCTTGGTTTTCACAGCTTGTGACCTGAGGGTTGTGGGATCAAGCCCCACATTGGGCTCCACATTCAGTACACAGTCTGCTTGAGATTATCTCTTCTCTCTCCCTTTGTGCCCCCCCCAAAATAAATAAATAAATCCAAAAAAAAAGAATTGGCTCATGTTATAATGGAGCCCAAGAAGCCCAGGAAATGACATTTGCAAGAAAAGAACCAAGAAAGCCAGTGATGGTAACTGAAGTCTGAAGGTCTGAGAACCAGGCAATTCAATGGTAAAAATCCCAATCTATGTCCAAAAAGCACCTATGTCCAAGGGCAGGGGAAGATGGATGTCCCAGCCTAAGCAGAGAAAGTGAATTCACCCTTCTACTTTTTGCTCTATTCAAGCCCTCAATGGATTGTATAAGGTCTATCTGCCTTAGGGAGGACAATCTTCCTTACTCAGTCTTCTGATTCAAATGCTAATCTCTTTTGTAGATACCCTCACAGACACATCTAGAAATAATATTTTGGCACCTATCTGGGCATCCCTTAGGTGAGGCAAGGTGATGCATAAAATTAATCCTCACAGGTGCAGTTGGATCTGTTGCAGATCTGAACGTCCAATACTGACAGACAGAATATCTCTGGCCTATAACTGTGGTTTCAGGTAAGACACTGATACAGAGACAAGAGGCAAGATGGAATAGGAGAGGTGATAAGGTTGTTAAGTCTGAGAACAGGATCCAATCAAGAAGGCCTGCAACAACTAAGCTCAATAATTTGGAAGATGAGCTTTCTCAGTTCAAGTAATGATTCTATCTCATCTAAACTGTCAGAGAGAAGATGAGGAAAAAAAATGAAGATGTGTTTATTGGATAGAGGATATATCACTCAGAACATACAGGCCTTATGATAGAAAAACTAGAAAGTCTGCGCACTTAGTTGCAAAGCAAGTTAAAGACCTTCTTTGCTAACTTAGACTGCCCAAATTTTTATGAAAATTCTTCAGGTATTCTTTTTTCCCCCCCTCTCCTATAGCTAACTTGAAAACAAAATCAAGAAAATATAAGTTGTGACTATAATTTAAATTAGAAGAAATACTTTGTGGTTGTCTTGAAATGAAATCAGTGATGTGAATTGAAAAATTCCCATTCAATAAGTGTGCTTCCATCTCTTTGATGTTTACTGTATAATTTCTCTGTCTCAAATGCAAGATGGTTAGGATTTTCATCTTTCCTCCTTCCTCATTATTTGTGATTCATATTTTTGGATTGGAAGTATTTTTAGCAGAAATTTTTAGAAAAACTTTTTATATTGAATCATAATTCATAATCATTTGATAGTAATCTTATTATCCAAAAGAATTTCAAGAATTCTAAATTGTTATTATACTTCATAATGTTACACTAATTTTTTCTAAATAAAATTACTTGTCTAAAAAACTATAAAGACCAAGTTATTATTCTGTAATACTTTGATAAATTGCATTATCAAGAAAGGTAACAGTTACATTAAACGTTTTACTAAAAGGATTTCGTAGTTTTATTGTTAGCTACTGTATTTTTCTTTTTAGGTTTTTTCTTTTTAGTTTCTAAAGCCTAATGAGAGTAGCCTATAATATTAATCATATATCATAGTTCTAAGTTCCACATCTGTGTTTTCCAAGTTTTAAGACTTATGCTCTAAAATCAATTTTCCTTCTTCTAGTTGACTATTATACAAGGAATGAATTCTCCACAAATACAGATGATGCAGAAGTGGAAACTATTTGTAATTAAACAGTTGGAGTTAACAAAACAAAAACTTTTCGGGATGCCTGGGTGGCTCAGTTGTTAAGCATCTGCCTTCAGCTCAGGTCATGATCCCAGGGTCCTGGGATGGAGTCCCGCATCGGGCTCCTTGCTCAGCAGAGAGCCTGCTTCTCTCGCTGCCTGCTCTGTCTGCCTCTCCCCTTGCTTGTGCTCTCTCTCTCTCTCTCTGACAAATAAATAAAATCTTTAAAAAAAAAAACAAAAAACCAACCTTTTCTGACTTATTCAAATTAGTTATAATGAGCATGTACCCAAAAAAAGAGATTAAAAGGTAATTGCTAAAAATAATGAATTATTATTATTTAGGTAATTATATTTATGGTGTATTATTAAGGGATTAGCACTAAACTGATGTCCTGGTGGCAACCAGAAAACAAATTAGTAGCATTTCTCTTTGCATTTCTTTCAAAATCTCAGCACCATTTATTTGATGAATTATAGAAGTCAATTTTTTATCTCCACCCACATGCACTTTAAATTTCTTTGTCTTTCTCATTTTCTTTAATGAGAAATTGATGTTACAAAGTCTAAGATCATAGGGTCAATTTCCACTGAAGTTTGTGTGCATTTATGGCTAGAAGAGTTCTCTGGACCCAGTCATCTTGCCACATGCATCTTAAAAGTCAAACAGGGAAACCAGCAAAAAAGGAAAGACACAAAACAAAAACATGTGACTCTGATAAAGGTTCAGTAGCAACATAGAGTGTTATGCAAATACAGAGTGTAACATTGCGAGTGGGGTAAAAATAACCTGGGTGTGAAAACTTAGATGGGCAATTTATAGCTTTATAATTTTGAATGAATGACTCAAACACTGTGGTCCTTGTTTTAAATAGGCATACCTGCCAGGAAGGGATGTTGCATACTTTAATTTATATAACATGTAGAAATATCCACTCCAAATAATAAATATTAGTTCACACAAACCCTGTAAATCTCTCATATTTCATCCCACAGAAGTTCTCCACAAATGACACCCTTACTGGAACAAGCCTTTGCTTTATTTCAGGATTTCACTAATAATTGTATACCCTCACTAGTCTATATTAAATTAGAAAATAGAAGACATTTGCCAGACCTTTAAGATAGAGATCGCTTCCACCTAATGCAGGTAGTAAGAAATAGTGGAAAGAATACTGGACTAAATACTCTGAGGACAATGAATTTAGTTGCCCTGGATAATACTTCATTAGCTGATTGCATATTTTTTCCATTTAATTATATAATTTTCTGCATTCACTAGGACTAAGTTATTCTGGGTGCTAGGGATACATTGATAAGCAAGAAAATATATTCCTGGCTTTTCTCCCAGCTCAGAGTCAAATGAAAGTAACAGACAATTAAACAATTACATTATTTCTTATAAAGGTAAAATAAAACTTCCATGAATGAAAAAAAAAAAGTAATTACAGTCAAATGTGATATTATAAAAGAAATAGGGGCCATGGTGGGAATGAACAGTGAGGATGCTCAGGAAAGTCCAGGAGATGGGCTGCAAGGAAAATTTCACAGAGGAAGATTTTCTGCCATCCTTCCCCTAGCTCACTATGTTCAACTCCACAGGTCTTCTTTCTGGTTCTTGATCACTCAGGCTTTCCTTTGTTGAACTATTCTGATTCGAGTTCTTCTAGTAACTGGCTCCTACTCATCACTCCAGTCTCAGCTGTTTATTCTTTGGAGTGAACATTCTAAATCCACACCCTAAGCAGTCATGAACCCATCACCCTACCTTATTCTCATCACTACATGTACAGGGGACTGAAATGATCATCATTTAAGGATGGGTTTAACTAGATACTCTATTTCTGACAGTAGGGTAGAAGCTCTAAGGGGGGCAGAAGCCCCCTGTTTAATTTAATCACCGTTGATTTATCATTGATATCAGTACTGAAAACAGTGGGTGAATAATAATTATTTGTTTAATAAATGAGTGAATCTGTCTTGATTATCTCACAGAATGTCTAGAGAATCAAATAAATAGCAACAATGGCAAAAGCCCTGACATTTATATACTACTTTTTTTAGGCTACAGAATAATGTTATATATATCATCGCATTTGAATCTCCTGTTATTCTATGAAAGAAGGCTGGCATGACCGAGGTCATGGAGGGCAGGGACTTCTTCAAAGTCTCAAACATAATACGCAAATAGTAGCAAAGCCAAAATGAAAATACAGATCTTCAGTGAAGGATTTGACTTTTTCACTGTGCCACATGGAAATGTGAACATTTTGTATACATATTTGTATATGTATATAATATATTACATATATATATACATATACATATATATACATATAACATATTGTATACATATATATATACATATACGTATATATACATATAACATATTGTATACATATTTGTCAATAGAGGAGAATCTACATATTTGTAGAGAGGAGAATCCTAAATAAACACTAAATTAGAAATTCATCGAGCTCTTAATTCAGTTTGGCTGGAAAATGATCCCTAGATATTAATGATGAACTCACGCATTTGGTTCCCTTCCCCCATGCAATGTTATTATATTTTGACAACAGCAACATATTTTTACTACAAAAAAGTTCCTTAAACTGAATGAAGAGAAAAGGTAATTATTCATTAGTATTAGTCTGCACAATTATGTAGTTGCTTGTTACATGTCAGATGCCTAGATGAGACTCGGCAGAGAAAAACAGAATTGAATCGAGAACTGAAAGAGCAATGTTCTTTATAAATCATATGTGAAGATAAGTAAAGGGCTCAGCAACAAGGCAAACTGATGAAAGAACAATGCAAATTATTATATGAAGAGAGGGTTTCCTCTCAACTGCTCTTAATTACAAGTAGCATTTGGGACGAATTAATTAATATGCACTCTACCCATTCCCTAGGAATACTCAATTTGAAGCCATTTGGAAATCTAAAAATATAATTCACATTAACTTTCTGAAAAGTAATGCAAACTTATGACTACTGAGCTTTTTCCCCGAGTACATATCTTCTTACTGTGAAGATTAGCAACTGGGGAAGGGAAAGAGGAAGGGAGACTGGCAACTACATCTTTTAATCCATTATTCACTCAGGACAGGGATAAAACTTTAGAGAATATAAAGCTTCTTTTAGAAAAAAAAAAAAAAAGCCCTATCTTACTATGCTAGATTAGTGTTACTAAGAAAAAGATTTTCTCTGAATCAGTGCAAGAAAATATTCCTTCTGGAGTCAATGAAAAGTCAGACAATTAGTGTGATCACAGCAAAAGCATCTGCAAAAATAAGTAACATAAATAAAAAACACTTAAATGTATACATCTGGATCCAAATTTGGAAATGTGCACCTTTTTAATATTCTTCAAGACCAGTTATAGTATTCTAATTATATTTTGTGAACATCTCAGTACTTAAGCAATATTGGTCATACTAAATATGAAAATTTAATATTTATTTATCTAATACCATTGATTATTACCAAAATATAGGAAATACAGGAAGGAGGCAATTACTCAATAACCATTTAGAAACTCTGTTTCTAATGTGAAATAAACTTTTATCAGTAAAGTGTTAGACTTAGCTCAAAAGTATTCAGTAATGCATAAATTTTTTTTTGATGTGACTGTATTTTCAAAATTGTTTATATAGGTATGCTCTTAATAGAGTTCAATAAACCTTTATAGAAAACATACAATATGCCTGGTATTGTCCTTAGGGTACAAAGGATATGAAGATTAAAAAGATGTTGAAGCTATCTCAAACACAAAGTTTAAGCATAACTATAATTACACACAAAGTTGCCCTCTACCCCCAAAATGTAATTCTGGTGAAAAAGTTTAAAAAAAAAATCTCATTTTATAATAAATGCAATCTAGAAACTCTAAAGTTTCCTTGAGATACTCATTTTCTGGCTAAAGTTGCCCAGCAAAATTATCTTTAAAAAAAATATAATTTTCCTAAACATATGTTGATCTATCTAAAAGAGAGAAGGTATATAGGTAAGAACACAGAGTAAAACCAGTGTTTATATATCTGTAAGCATTTCATATATCTTCTCTAATGGTGTATACTGTTACTTCTGTTTCATATTCCTTCAGGATTTGAAGTAAATATACTTATTAAAATATAAGTCCTTTCCAAAGGAAGAATATCCAACCATTATCATCTCTTAATTAACTAGTATAGATCAGTTAAGAAAAGGAAGGGCACTTAAAAAACAATTTGGCCACTTTCCAATGTTATCACTATTTATGCTCTTATCCAAATGTCTTAAGATTTTGATGGAGTATCAACATTTCACAGCCACTGTAACAGAAAGATTCCAAACTGCTTTTTAAAAATTTCTATTTAAAAATGTATCTTGGGGGACGCCTGGGTGGCTCAGTTGTTAAGCGGCTGCCTTCGGCTCAGGTCATGATCCCAGGGTCCTGGGATCGAGTCCCACATCGGGCTCCTTGCTCGGCAGGGAGCCTGCTTCTCTCTCTGCCTCTGCCTGCTTGTGCTCTCTCTCTGTCAAATAAGTAAATAAAATCTTAAAAAATAAATAAATAAATAAATAAATAAATAAAAATGTATCTTGGGCACCTGGCTGAGCGTTCGGCTCTTGACTGAGGCTCGGGTCATGATCTTGGAGTCCTGGGATCAAGCCCCATGTCTGGCTTCCTGCTCAGCAGAAGTCTGCTTGTCTTCCTCTCCTTCTGCCCCTCCCCCCACTTGTACATTCTCTAAGGTAAATGAAAAAAATCTTGATAAATAAAAATAAAATAAAATTGTATCTTGTCTTCCAAAGAATTATCTTTGCACTTAAAATATACAAACACATAACACACATTTACATCTATATTTTATGTACACATACATACATGCATAACTATGAACCCACACCAAGCTTTTAAGAGAGAACAAGGAATCTGAAATTCTAGGGGCACCTAGGTGGCTCAGTGGGTTAAAGCCTCTGCCTTCGGCTCAGGTCGTGATCTCAGGGTCCTGGGATCGAGCCCCGCATCGGACTCTCTGCTCAGCATGGAGCCTGCTTCCCCCTCCCCCCCTGCCTGTCTCTCTGCCTACTTGTGATCCTTCTCACTCTGTGAAATAAATAAATCAAATCTTTAAAAAAAAAAAAAAAGAAATCTGAAATTCTATACACAAGATGAATGCAAAATATCAGTCTCTTAAAGTCATATAATTACCATGATTAAGACTAAATTTTGAATGTACTTCCTTATTTATTTCCTCATTTTTAAAGGAGATTACGTTATTATGTAATGCTTATTATCTTAAAAAAATTTAGTGGTATTGAATTCTAAAATGAACGTGTTTTATGAATCCTCATACAAGTAACATTTAACACCTAATAGGTCATGTCTATTTTATAGCATATAAAGATATATTTTTATATACCTTTTATAGCATATTCAGGTATATTTTTCATAGTGTTGTTTTATGTATCAATTCTCAATGAGAACCAAATATTCAACATTAAATACAGCTCAGTGAAGATGTTACTTCAAGAAGATAAGCTAAATAACTTTTGATGTATACATTTCAGGGGTTTTTATTTTTATTTTTTTAAGATTTATTTATTTGAGAGAGAAAGAGAGCGAGCACAGGGAGGGGCAGAGGGAGAGAGCGAAAGAAACTTTAGCAGACTCCTCCCTGAGTTTGGAGCCCAATGCGGACTGGATCTCACGACCAGAGATCACGACGACATGAGCAGAAGCCAAGAGTCAGTCGCTTAACTGACTGCACCACCTAGGAGGCCCTCAGGAGTTTTTTCAGTTGCAAGGGATGTAGAATATATACTCTCTAATGCTAGATATGGGGAAATTGGCAGCTCTTGAGCCACAAATAAATACAGTCATGATTTGTCTGGCCAACGTTTAAAATTGAGAAACTTCACATATCAGTAGTGATTCACAAATCCTCTTGAAAACAGAAGATTCTACCCCATTGGGCCAGTACACGGGCATCACCACCATGAGCTGGAGATGAGTAGAGACTGTACCATTTAGATACTACTTGGAGCTGTACCCTTTTCTGTCATCTGGCCCCCTTCACTTATTTTAATTACCTGCCTGGACCTCATTCTGAGAGGATTAAATGGCTTGCGTTTCAGACTCTCTCAGAGTATAGTTATAGAATAAAGAGGAGAAAAAAAAAAAGAGTAGGAACTCAACATCTATACTGTACTCAAGAAGCATTTGAGAACTCACTTACAGCCCCAAACACGTTAGTTTTGCACACTTACTTCTCAAGCCTTTTGGTTGGAGGTAAAGAAATGTTCTTAAATTCATGGAATTTTCATAAGCTATTATATGGCATGTCTTTTACCATCTCTGAATGTGTTGTACACACACATAAAAACAAATCAAAACATGGTGCTAAAATAAAATGGTAATTGCTTGTGAGTGGGCAGGGGAAAAAATTTCCTTCACAGGACTCTAATTCATGAGATCATTCCTTGAGTATAATTAAGAAAAGTCCAATTTATTCATTTTTTTAAAAGCAATGAATAAAAAAATTCTGCTGATGGAATGGCAAAAATGGAATTTTCACACTTCTCAAAACTTAATGTTTTTAACATAAATTTTTCTGTGTTGTGTTGAATTGAGCAAATATGTTTCTTTTCACCCTTGCTTGCTTATTTCTTAGAAGGTATTTCTGCAAGATCCAAATTCCACTTTGATGGTTACAAAACACAATTTTAGAGATGGCTAAGAACTTCAAAGTACTTGTAGCAATTTGGCTATTTTAAAATTGTAACAGCATTTCAATAGAGTTGAAATCTCTCCTGGCTTCTTTAACAGAGCGGAAATTCCAAGACGGAGCCATGCCACATTTCCCCTTCCTTCTTAGAGTGTTTATATTTTTTGTTTGAGAGTTTACACAGGATACTCTAATTAAAACAAAATAAAACAAAACAAACAAACAAACAAAAAACTCATTTTGTGAATCGTCCAGAAAATGTCTTAAAAAAAACACAAATTTCAGGCAAGTTTTCAGTCCTCCAGCAAACATTGATACAGGAAACTTGGCAGATGTCTAATTATTATTGCAGTTTTTCAAATAGACTTTTTATGACTCACCAAGACTATAAAATCAGTTCCATTAAAAGACCTCTCCTATATTGTTATGTCAGAATATCCTGATTTATATGCTATCTTCGGAGACTCATTGTGTTCAATCTGCCTTTGCTGCAAACATGGCAATACATCTTGTTCCCATAACTTGCTCCTGCTCCCTCTCTTCCATCCCTTCCTTCATCCACTCATCAGAGCCTCTGAGACAATAAATATCAATTGTTCCCTTTAAGAGGTACATAGAATCACCATATTTCCAGGAACTCCCAGAACAGCTAATGTCACCACAGTCCATTTGTAATAAATGGATACTTAGTTTTTTGAAACTGTAAGGCCAAGTACAATGTGTGATGGAGTTTATTCACAGATATTCAATTAAACTATCTAATGAAATTATCCATCCGTAAAACACAATTCAGGACTTACCCATTTCTGGCCTTAGCATTATTCTCTGAAAGAATATATATGCTTTTTGAAATAAAGTTAATGCAATTTAAATCTTCTTAAAAGGCATAAAATAATTGTTAGGGTTACAAATGGATTGTAGAGCTGAGCTTGAAGTTTCCTCCAAATATTTTATAATCAAATGAGAAAACTAAAGATTTTTGTTTAAGGAAATTTAGAGAGAGAGAGAAGGAGAGGGGAATCATGAATCCAGCTACCTTGATAAAAGTAATATACTTTATTATAAATATCAACAGAAAATTACTAAATTATTCCTAATTAGTATTTAATCCAAACTGCCACATAAGATCAGATTGTCCTATCAGGTTTACAAGAATCAGAGATCTTATCCACACAAAATAATATAAAAATGCTCAGAAGGAGCAGTGGGAGGTTTAGGACATTGAAAACAGTTTCTCAGATCCTTCTTCCCTGCATCAGATGTTTTCTTTTGGCCCAGAACAGATGTGGTCTCTAAATGAGTTTCTTGGATTCTTCATACAACTAGGGGTATTTCACTTAGGTTTCAGTTACAAAACATCTTCATTTTCTACCCCCAAAGAATTTACATGTCTTATATGGCATTCTCCAGGGACCCATGCCTTTTAAATCTTGGACTCTATTTCCTGTAAGTAATTTTTTGCCCAGGGAAATTCTGAAAAAGGCATTTCAGATATAAAGTCTCTTCTTCCTAGCGAATATCATTAGTCTGTTTACCCAGAGAGCCAGTGGACCCGACACTTAAACATGGCCGGACTCCTTTTTGTTCCCTGGGGAAAGGAAGTGAATGGATAACAGCCCAAACACCTTACTGTCCTTCCAGGGATCCAGCCACATATTGCAAAGACCCCAAATGTCCAAAATTAAATGACTCATTAAAAATTCCCATCTCTTAAAAAAATCTTAAAAAAAAAAGAAATTGGGCTCCTTGCTCAGCAGAAAGCCTGCTTCTCCCTTTGCCTGCTTTGCCTGCTCTCCCTGCTTGTGCTCTCTCTCTCTCTCTCACACGCAAATAGATAAATAAATAAATAAGTCTTTAAAAAAAAGAAAGAAAGAAAGAAAGAAAAATTCCCATCTCAAACTTGGTGGGATTTAAACTTCAAAATCACAAGATCATATAAATTATGATGGCATAAATGAGGAATTTCAAATGACCATAGACCAAATTCACATATCATATTGTAAATTATCACTAAATTAATTTTAAAAAACAAATATAGCAAAATATATACACATTTCCTATAATAAACTTTATTGTCCAAAGACAAAGTTTCTTTTATTATCTAGTTTTATATTCAACAAGTAGATTTAAGTACAGATTTTCTGAAAGTGCATAAGCCTCTAAACTTAACACAAAGAACCCAGGTAAGTACCTTGCCTTCATTAAGCTTATAATTAAAAATGGCATAACTATACATAAACACTGTGCATGGTGGGAGGGGAATTCTGACAAGGGAAGGCTTGAATGCTGTTCAAAATCCATAGCAACAATGCCTAACCCATATTAAATAGTTAAGGAAAAATCTCACAAGGAAAAACTGATCTGAGGAATTTGTAAAAGAAAGTCAAACAAGATTGGAGAAATGAGTGTTGAAGATCAAGAAAACAATGGATAAAAAGCCTAGAGTTCCTAGAAATATGATGTGTTCAAGAAACTGAAAGCACTTTAGTCTGGCACAAGGCAAGGCTGGAGAACTGAGCAACGGCTTGATCAGGTTGTTTTGTAAATTCTGTTATTTTAGGTTTAGTGTAAAAACAATGGTTACCACTGACGAATGTTATGAAGAAACACGATATGATCAGGCATGGCTTTAGGGAAGATATGACCTAGAAAATGGATGGGGCAACATTAAAGGTTGAGAGACTACTGCAGATACTGTTGCAGGAATCGAGGTGAGAAATGGTAGTAGCTTGAGTCAGTCACAGCTAGTGAAAAACTGTTTTTAAGATGTTATTTATTTGACAGAAAGAGAGAGCACAAGCAGGGAGAGCAGAAGAGGGGAAAGAAGTCTCCCCACTGAGTAGGGAGCCCGATGCGGGACTCGATCCCAAGACCTGGGATCATGACCTGAGCCGAAGGCAGACGCTTAACCTATGGAACTACCCAGGCACCCAGAAACTGACTGGTTTGAAGATTTGTAAGAGACTAAACAACCAGGACATGGAGATTGAATTGTTATGAGGGATGAAAAAGAGGGAAATCAAGAAGAACACCAGAGTTTACGGTTGGGAATTGAGTAAAGGATTTGCTATTGACTGAAGTAGAAAACACAAACAGAATTGCAGAGAAAAACTATGAATTTGTCTTGTTGTGTGCTAAATTTTAAAAGTTGGACAGAATAATTACATGTAATGTCCTATAGGATGTTGGATGAATATATCTGATGCTAATGACAAGTATCTGGTTGGAATTATTTATCTGGAAATCATTAGCATATAGTTGAGAATTAGAGTCATAAAGTTGAATGCAATTTTTCAGGGGAATCCCCCTCCCCACGAGAGAAGAGAATGGAGCATAAAAATTGCATTTCAAGTGGAAGAAGAACATGTAAGGACATGGGGTAAGAGCAAAAAAGAAAGAAACAAACCAAGCTAGTGTGGTGTCATGGAAGCCCAGAGAAGTATTTCACAAAGGGCATACTTAACAGTAGTAAATGATGCCAGAAGAGACTAAGAAATATCCACTGCATTTTCTAAAACAGAGGTGGGAACTTTTACAATAGAAATATTCATGAAACTGTGGGGCAGAAATCAGATAGCATTCAAGGAGAAATGCTTTGGGAGGTTAGCAAGCTAAGAAAGTAAGTAGACAAGTCTTTTGAGAAATTTACAGGCAAAGAGATAAATACAGAGGTGACTGGAGGTAGACGGTAAGTCAAAGGATCATGTTATTTTATTTTGCTTAGCTAATTTAGTTTTAGAATAAGAAAGACCTATATACAGATTAATGCAAAGGAAAGAGAAGCAGAGGGAGGAAAGGAAAAAGAGAGAGAGGAATCTATAGAACTTGTTTCCTAAAACAGGTGGAAGACTTGAAAAGGAGGAGTGAACTTTCGAGAAGTTGAATGTGTTTGTCATTTCCGTGGTGGAGAAGAGAAAGTTGTAATTTTACATTATCTTGTTCTCATGAAAATAGGATATCTAGCTATCACCAAAATTGAAGGGGAGGATGAAAGGTCAGAGGTGTCAGGAGAATGAAAGTTGGAAATCATATTTTGCAAAAATTAGGGAGAAGATTGCTGACTTGAGAAACAAATAGGTAAACAAAAACCTTTGGAAACAGGGTAAAGTAACCCACTTATGGGATTAGGGAGTAGAGGGATTAGTAAACTCAGTAATGAGTCATTCCCTGTTGGAATATTCCTTCTTGGCACCATGAAGAGTTTCATTATCATATTTTAAAAATCTTACATTGGAACAGCCCATTTCAATCAATTATATAGCTCAGGATTTGTGATAAAGTAAATGGCAAATTTCAGTTTATCGGAATCACTCCTTAGAATTCTCCTGCCTCTACAGGACGAGAGGCTTCCCACCATCTCAAAAGATCTCTCATAATTCTCTTAGAAATATGGAGACAGTTATTTTCCTTCACAAATTTCTAGTATTTGGGGCTGGGTAGCTCAGTTAAGCATCCAACTCTTGACTTCAGCTCAGGTTATAATCTCAGGGTCATGAGATCGAGGCCCACATAGGGCGCATCCTCAGCATAGAGTCTGCTTGAGGATTCTCTGTCTCTCTCTCTCTGTCTCTCTCTCCCTCTACCCCTCCCTCACCTGCACTCACACACTCTCAAATAATCTTTAAAAATTCCAATATTTACTATGACCCTCTCCACTTTGCTCTGTGATTTTTAGCTCAGCTTTTCACCCCAAAGCTATATAAACCCTTAATTATCAAATGGTTTTACTTTGCTAAATACAGACTTTGACTCCAAAATGCCCGAGTTCAGACCCAAATTCTGCCACTAAGTAGTGAGTGACTTATGCAAGTTACAGACCTCCTCGGAACCTCATGCTTTCATTTGTCAAATGGGAAGAATAATCTCATAGGAGATGGTGAGGATTTAATACATTGGAGGGTCTTAAATCTGTGCTTAATAAATTATTATTATCTTGCAGTCTCTGGAGGATAGGACAGGGGCTTATGTGACAAGCCGTGACTGCTCTTCCCTATAAACTCTTCTTCAGGGAATATATTTTGATTTGGGGCATGGTTAGGTCCAGCCAAAGTTCTACATAGTAATATTAGAGTCTGTCCCACCAGTTTAATAGGCCAAGGTTTTTCAAAAAGGCTGATTACCAGGAAAACCAAAAAGAAAAGTTCTGGAAAGTAGAGAGAGAAAAAATTAAATTGTTTTATTCCGATCCCATTTTAAAAATTAGATCCACTGCCTATCTTTCTCCGGGACCACTGTATGTGGGCCAGAGACTATTTTTCAGGACTGGGTTAAATAGCAAGAAGACCTTACTGACAATAAAGGCTGGCAGACCTGGTAATGACTTACAGAAGGAGACTGTGGTGCCTACTTGTCTGAATAATTTTAAGGACTTGGCAGATAATTCTTGAGGACTTTTTAATTGTAGCCCTCAGAAAGCCAGAAGACAGGCTAATGACCTTTGAAGCTCTCTTCCATTCTTGACTCTATGAGAGCAAATTCTTAGTTTACCTTAGTATGATATATTTAACATATAATGTGAATATGATTCATTTTAATTGGACAGAGCATTACTGCCAAGGATGGTCGTCTTCTATATAAGGCAGTGGCCCTGCTGTTGTTTAAATTAGCCTTTCATGCAACCACTAACTCAAGTCTAGTGCTGATTCAAGCCAGAAACGGTAATTTTATTTATATGATGTCTTGCATAGAGGGCAGGCTAGTAAAAGAAAAACAAATCTGGAATGGACAATGAATTAAATCAAAGCTGCTTTGTACTTGGGATGTACTGCAGGAACGTACATTAGAGTCTATCTACAGAGGTTTATAATGACTCTGCCAATATTAATTATTCACCGTGCAGCTTACTCATTTTCAAGGAACCCAGGCTATGCTAGTCAATGTAATTCTCAGAGTAATATCTTCCAGCTGAATGATACAGAGCACAACAGTTTTAGCTGTCATGTTCCTAGTTGAAATGAGCATTTTCGAGGCACTATTTCAGTGGATAGAATAAGTTCAGACAGTTCAAAAGTTCATAATAAACATACTTCATAGCTCCATTTGAAACGGTGAAGGAAGGCTTACTTAGGAAAATAGTTATGTCTGATTCCATTGGGATGGCCCAATATACATGGTGGGTTACATATAGTTAGCCTCTGTCTACTTGAAGCTTTCTTCTCTTGCTCTATACCTATAAATGATTTCACTGACTGAAACTGTATATCAGATGTAAAATAGACCAACTTGTTGGTTGGGTTGGCAAAAAACATGTTGCCACTTATTGACGGGAAACCAAAACCCTGTTTTCATGAATGAAGTCATAAGTAATTTTGTTTGATGGGAAGGAGTCAGTTTGAAAGTAGTATTCAAAAAGACTCTGGGTTTTTGATGGATGTTAATAACAGCATGAGAAAAAGTCTCTTCCTCGTAATGTTATATTGCTTTCTTCTATCCTCAGGATCTAGCCTTTCAAAATGTGATACATTTGCCTGTGCAGTGGAAAGGACTTCTGCCGAAGAGCAATGCCGTGACAGGCTTGTCTTTGTTCATTCAGTGAAATGCTGCTTGGATTGACTATGTGAATATTATCTTTAGGTTTGGCATTTTTACAGTGGAAATAATAATAACGATGCTTTGTTTTCCTAAAGACTTTTTCTTTACAACTGACTGTTTTCAGGAGAGCTCTAAAATATAAGCGTAATGATTTTGTTTTTAAGTATCTTTGCGAATGACTCTCTTCCATTAACTTATTTTTGAAAACTTTAAAATCATTGGCTCTTTAAAATTATCTTGCCATCACTCTGTACAGTTTGAGTGGCTGGATGAAAATGTAAATGAAATTCATAGATGGATTCTCACTCATCTTAACTGTATTAACTAATCATCAGGGAGATTCTATTCTTTGAGTTGGATTTGATTAAAACTGTAGCGAAATCGTTCTCAACAAAAACTAAAACCCATTTCCATGTAAAATAAATCCTTGAGCTTAAAGCAGACATTAAACATGATATTCTGGCATCATTATATGTTGGAAAGATATGGTAGGAAATAAGATTTTATCTAAAAACCGATGGTACGGGTGCCTGGGTGGCTCAGTGGGTTAAAGCCTCTGCCTTCGGCTCAGGTCAGGATCTCAGGGTTCTGGGATTGAGCCCCGCATTGGGCTCTCTGCTCAGCGGGGAGCCTGCTTCCTCCTCTCTCTCTGCCTGCCTCTCTGCCTACTTGTGATCTCTCTTTGTCAAACAAATAAATAAAATCTTTAAAAAAAAAAAAACCTATGGTAAAAGTAAGAAATAGGAGCTAATGAGCTAAAAGGAATTTTTTAAGGTAACATAAAACGTGTTCCTCTTAATAAGATGGAAAAAATTAAGCATTTTGAGGGGGAATATTAATGATATCTGAGTTTATTTCACAGAAAGGAGTAATCTTATAATCAGAACAAACTTTAAAAATACTACAATTGCTCACTGAAGTGTATCATTAATTATAAAAATTTTGGAACAATGGAAATTATCACATTGTCAGAAGTTTTTTTGGCATTAAAGTTTGTGCTGAACGTAGATATGCATTGGAATCTTTATTTTATGATTTTTAAGATCAGTTTTCCCATTTCATAAATGCTCAAATATGAAGAAAGATTTGATAATTAAATAGAAAATGACCATGATAAGAGTACTCGACACTGCAATTGCCCAGATTCTCCTACTCTGAAAAATATGAACATTTTGAAAACTCACGTTTTTCATATGTATGCAGATGGCTAACCAGTTATGTAGAATGGAATGAGGAAACAGTCCATTTTATAGGATTCGTGAAAATAATCACGAGTTAAAATATATTTGACTTTGAATAATTTGAAACCTCCTCCACTGACACTCCAGGTCAAAGCTCTAATCAGGCAAGTGTTCCTAAATTACCATTGTATTTGACCCCAAATGTATTCTCCTTATCTTCTTTCCTAAGCTAACACACTGTGACTTACCAAAGCATGGAGACATGATGAATATACACAAGCGAGACTGATCACTGAGAGCCAACCGGGAAACATTTATCTTCAAGATTCTTTAATATGGCAAAGATTTAAAACATTTGTAACAGAGTTGAAACCCTGTCAGTCAAAACCCAGAGAGGTAGAAAAAGGAAGAGGGCACCTAGCCAGCAATCACAGGAAGATGCTATAATGTTCCCTTTTCATCCTTTTCTTTTCCTCTTTTCATCCCACCCTTAGCTCCTGCCTTATTCAATACATAGAGCCCCATTTGCTCTTGTACATGAAGATGCAGGTTAATGTAAATTGTTCGGACCGAAGACCCACAAAAAAACATACTTGTGTCCACTCTCTGGAGGATCAGGAGTTAGCAAGTTATACTGCTTTCAGGTAAAAAGTCGCTTTTTTCCATATATATTGTGCTGTAAGTTCACTGGCAATAAGATATAGGCCGTACACGCTTTGCAAATCTTTTTTTTTTTTTCTTTTTGAGACAACTAGTCAGGACAAATAAAAACTAATACTTATTAAGTACTTTATGTTATCTTTAGTTTACTAATAACTCAGGGGCATTGGTTATAGCAGAGGAGGTGATATTTTATATTACTTACATACTTAAAATTTCTTTAGTCTGTTTCCTATATATTTTTCATATACATATTATGGATCATTAGCACCTAGCCATGTGTATCAACTAGAGGCATAGCACTGTATTAAATGCAAAAGAGAATACGCGGAAGTAGATTATACAATCCAAGGAGTTTCATCTTCTTAGGGAAACAAGAAAACATATCCATAGGGAAAGTGAAATAGCCATCATATGTCAATAATGATGAATATAAACAGTATTTCTTACTGGATCTGTAGAAAAACTTGAAATGTATACTATGTAGACACTATAGTAGATATGATACACACAGGAGATTTAAAATGTAAAAAAAAAAAAAAATGTGAGGACTTAAGTCATTTGTTCCAAACAATTGCCCCAAACTTATTATAAAAATTAACAGGTAACTCCATTTCCTAAAAAGAAATATATACATTTTCTGTGTCTTACTGTCAGCACTCAAGTTATTCATGTTCTACCTACATGCATATTCATACCTGAGAATGCTATTAGATGAGCCAAGATAGTTCTTATTAGTGTAGTAATGTTTATTCTAGAACTCTCCACCATAAAGAGAGAGATCTTTTTTCAATTTTCCAGTTAATTCATTTACAAGTTTTTTTTCTTTGCCCCCTTATCTAGCAAATAAAAAAATCAAATTCTTAATTAAAAAAAAAAAAAAAACTGGAGCTACTTCTGGGCTTCAGCCTTAAAGTATTCTATTGCTGATTTACTGGCGTTCAGATCCAACACACAGCCTCTGTTTTCTCCAACTACTTTTTCTCCAACTGATGTCTATAGAGCTCCTTTCCTGGAATCACATTTTTAACAATCCTGCCCAGATTCTGAGTGCCAAATTGCCTTTCCTTGAAGAATGTCTGATGTCTGTATATGTAAGATAAGATAGTGGAAGATGACATAGTCTATGCAATTTGTCTATAGAAATCTTCACCAAATGATCAATGACCACCTCTAATGGAAATATGGTTTCAATTCTCCCCTTGACAGATAGTCTAGCCTATACTCCCAAGAGATATGTATTCCCTGTCAACCTTTTTTTTTTTTTTTTTAAAGGTATATGCGCTGGTATTTGGGGCCATTTAACAACTGTATTACTCTGTTGGTGTTATTCCGAAGTACCACATCTGCTTTCACACTGAGTTTGTGTTTTTCCTATAAGTGATATATATAGTCTCATACTAGAAAGAATTTTCAACCCAGACTTCACTGTAGTCATTTCAAATGTGGAAGGAAAACATTCGAAGAATTCAGTGTGCCATCTTTTACTACTAAAAACTGCTTTGCATCAACGGTCATGCAGATAATTTAGTGTAAGTCGGTCAATTGTTTCAAGAGAATATAATGGTCCTATCTGTAACTATGACATAATTCTATCAGAAAGATTTAAGGTCATCCATTAGGCTGTCAAAAGTCACTTCTCTCCTACTGTCTTTCAGACCACAACACTCACATACCCAACTTGACAATCAAACTAGCTAAACTGATAATCAGGTCCTGCCTTAACAGGATTCCAGAAATGTCACGGCCCTGGAACAGAGAGTACTAGTTATGAAAAATCTTCAGGCTATTGTGGCTGCATTTCTGGCTATTTATCTTGCTTTATATCTCAGCACCTACCTGTCACCTGTGTATCTGCCTGGAATTTTGATTTCTCTCCCGATTCCCAGCTGTCTAGACTTAGAATCCTCTCCCTATTCTATTTCTTAATAGTCACTTTTCTTTTACCCAGGAAGAGTTCAAAACTAGAATTGGATTTTTGGAAATGAAAGTTAGGGATACGATTTGCGCTGTGGTCACTCATTATCAGATATAGCACAATTTCATTTAGGGAAGATATCTAACTTAAGGGAGCACCAACGTGGCTTGCTAGTAAGTTGTTTAGTTTCAGTTGTTTGTTATTTGTTTCTGTGCATTTTTATTTTAACTGTGGGTAACCAAGGGGATGGATGCAATAAAGTGTAAGGATGGCTGAAGTAAATATAGTACTAGCATCGATATGAAAAGAAAGATTATCATTCTTTAGATAACTATGATATAATCAATAGCTGTTTGTTCAGTGATATTTAAATCTTCCATAATATCCCTACCTGATCCTTCAAACCTGCCTCAACTTCTCTCAGATCAGCTTCTTGTTCTTAATGGTTCATACCTCCACGGGTAGAGAGATACTAGTTCATACACTACACCAGAGGTTTCTCAAGTCTAGCTAAGCCAAGAGTCACCTGATGAGGTTTTTTTAAATATATGTTAAGTGGTCAGAACCCCTGCCGAATCAGCTAAATCAGAGTTTCTTTGGGGGAAATCTAGATACCAATATTTTTAAAAGCTCCCTGGGTTTGAGAACCGCTATTCTATCCAATATACAGCTCTTGCAGCATATTTGACATGCCCACAAGGGAGCTATTTCTCTGAAAAGATAATACAGTTTTAAAAAAATGTCAGTGACCACTGAGAGACAATCTGGATGAATTTGTTAAAGTGTGCACTCTAGAGTCAAAGAAATGTACATTCAATTTTTGGCTCCACTGCTTACTAGATATGCAACCAAGAGTGAGTATCTAAATTTCTCAGAGTCAATTGTGTGGAGCTGTTGCGACAATTAAATGAGATCACGTAGGTAGAACTCAGCAAAGCCACCTACCAGAGGGCATTAACCAGCAAATTAGAGACAGTATAATGTTTATACTGTGAGTTAACAGATAGTTATAGTAGAAGGAAGATTCCAGTGAAGTCTGTTAGGTGAATGGGGAGCTTAATATGGATCACAAAGTACATGGAGGAGTTTTCTACAAATTTAGCTGTAGATGTGTCTACACCTAGATTTATGGATCAATAAGGCTAACTATAGTGACCAATTAAGTTAAAGCACCTCCTAAATTGCTATTTTAACAGAATTTACTTCTCAATTTCAGGGTTTTATATATTGACTATGAAGCAAATTTTTCCATTATTTTAACTGAAGTATTTAAATCACATTCTTGTACAAGGACAGAATTTTAGCCAAATGTTACTAGAAGGGTGACCAGCCATCCCAGTTTCCCTGGGACTAGAGGGTCTGCTAAAACAGGGGCTTTCAGTGCTAAAATCATGATTATCTCAGGCAAACTGGGTCTGTTGGTACTCTAGATGCTTATAATCACATTACCGCCTCCTTACCTTAATCGGGTTTTCTCTGTATAAACTACCCACGATCCAGATCGGCTCCATCCAGATCCTGGTTGTGTATCCTGCAGCTGAGCCTTGTTTTCTGATTTCTTCAGCTGGGTTTTCAGAACGTCTAAAGATTCTTCCCACGATTCTTCCTTTTCTAGGTTAAGCTGAATTAACTTCTGTTACTTGCAACTAAGAATCTTATTAAAATAGCCAAATCAACAAGGAGAATTCTGGAATACTATAATTATTATGCATTTTCTAATCTTTCCATGTCACTGCAAGCATGTTTTATGAGGCAGTGATGTCAAATGGGGTCATTGCACATAGTAGGTGCTCTAAAAGCAGCTTTTTAGTGATTAAAAAAACTTTGTCAGTCAGGAAATTTGATACCCACCAGTCAGCGTAGTAACAAGTCTATGACACATCTTCATTGTGGCAGGACGGAAATCAGGAGCAGAGATGCTGGAAAATAGCTGGAGAAACTCATTATGTATTTAAAAACTAGCTTCTTTTAAAATAAGAACGAGAATTTGAAGATTTAGAAACGGCCATGGAAAAACTGAAAATGAAATGCCCCTGTAAGTAAAAAGTGGTGTGTTTCCAGGTGTTAGAAAGATTACAGGAATGAATAATAACCAAGACATTCAAAGAAGCAAGTTTTTCAAGGTGTGGCTCTTTCGTTAGAACACTCGCTAAATATGCCATGTACCTCCCCAGAGTATTATCTAATCATAAATTCCTTCTGAAATACATTTAGCCATCATTTATTATTTTTTCCATGGAAGAATATCGCCTGCCCTTAGCAGCGCTCTTTTTCAGACTTATTTGTTCTCAGCCTATTTTCTTTCTTTCTTTTTTTTTTTTTTTTTGTAATGTTATGGTTCAATGTCTAATCAAGGTTTGTGTTCGTCAAGTCACTTTTATTTTTAAACTCAACCTTTCAAAATAAGAATGTCAAGACATTTCCATTTTTAACTTCTTTCAAGGCTCACAAACTATTGGAAGTTTCTGGATTCTTTTCTCCTTCAGTGAGTTTATTTTTAATTTACTCATATTGTTTCAATTAAAAATGCTCATACTTTTTTCAAAATATTGGACAGGATATCTCTCAGTCGTTAGCCAGATGAAATCAAGAAATCCATGTATTCATTCCTTTCCCTAGCGAAGATTGAAAAACAGTGTAAATAGCAAAAGTAGAGTCAAAAGATGCTACTATTGCCGTGAGAGAAGAATGTTAGATTTGAAGGGACAAGGCAGCAGATATGGAACCTAAAAATATAACCTGTATTTTACTTTGTTAATAAAATGTCACATCACCCAACCCAACCACTATATTACCCTGATAAATTATTATGCATATACTCTGGTTTTAAAATAATCTGCACAGCCCCTATTTTCCTTTGCTCAAAATTAATAGTCTCCTTTCTTCCCTCCTTCTTTCTTTCTTTCCTTAATGATTCAAAGAGCCATTAGAAGATCCCAATCAAGGAAGGAGAAAGGCCTGGCAGGGGGTGAGGTCAAGGAAGCTTCCAAGTGGGATTGCAATCCATTGGGATTGGGAAATAGAACAAAGAAACAAATAAATAGAGATTTCTCACAGAAAGAGAAAGAAGTTACAAATATGAAAAAGGGGAAAACCTAGCTGATATATACATATGCACTTGCTCTGGGCACCGAGCAGGTCCTGGGAATAGTGAAACCCCAATAGCAATCAACGTACGCATCACTAAGATTTACCAGGGCCCCTTGGATTGAAAGCTAATTCTAGGACTGGAGCAAAAACATTACAGAATCAGCCTGGAATGTGTTAATCCAGAAATTAAGGAAATGCACACACAAAAAATGATGAAACCATGTCAGACAGACAGGTTGGCTTGAAGGGGGCCCCACTGACCAAAACTGAGACAAGTTAGTATCCAAAGACCCAGTGATAGATTATATCCTACCGAATAAAATGGGGATCCATACATCTGCACTGAAATAAATAGTAATGTATGCCTTACAGTAAAATAACAACTTACAAATGTAGAAGCAACGATAGAATTTGAAAATTATCATTTGTCAACCGTAGTCATAATAATTAATTCAGGCAAAAAACATCAACAAAACTAGTGAGTGAAAGTTGAATGAAGAAGGGGATATTTATGTTGTGTAAAGTATCTCCTCACAAAGTACACATTAATTATAAAAAAAAAAAGAATAGCTTTACAGTGAAGAAATCTAGAAGGTATCACCTTACTCGAATGATCAAAGTTAACATTACCAATGATGGGACAAAACAACCCAAAGTGCCATCTGATGGAATATAGTGAAAAAGTCATGTGATTAGTACTATAATAGTAATAGCCTGAATCTAATCAAAGGAAACACCAGATAATGTTAAATGCTACAAAGCAGTTAGTCTGTAGTTTTTAAATAACTTAAGGTCATGAAGGTCAAAGAGAGACTGAGGAACAATTCCAGATATAAGGGAACTGAAGAGACATGATGACTACACACAACATATGATACTAGATTGGATCCTTTTGTTGTAAGAGACATTATCATAATGGGTACTGAAACTCTTTTATGAATCAGCATTTCATGGGAGCATTCTGTACTATTCTTACTACTTTTCTATCTATCTATCTATCTATCTATCTATCTATCTACCTATCTATCTATCTATCTATCTATCTATCTATCATCTATCCATCAGTTTAAAATTACTAAAAAAAGAAAAAAAAAGCCCAACTTCACATTTGGTGGACAAGGAAGCAAAGGCAAAATGCCTGCCAATGTCAAAAAACTAAATAGCATCTGACTTTGCACTGCAATTCCAAATCACCAATCCAGTATTTTTTCTACTCTTCTCTCTGTCCTCAGCTAGGAAAAAATATCAGCCCCTAAGTTCAGAGGCTTTGTTTTCTACCATGCGGGATCCAAGTGCCTACAATTGTGGCAGGCTCATATTTGATGCTTGAAAAAATGCTTTGGATTACTGAATTGCACCGTACAGTACTGAAGGACTGTAGTTTGGAGTATTTTGTCTTTAAGCGATGCTTTCAATGTTCAATTTTTATTTCAAAATTGGTATTTCTGGTCATATTCAAACAATAAGGAAAAGTGCTCTGCAGCTTTCAGTCTATGCGAACTCTGAAAACTAAAAAGTAAAAAAGAGTTTTCCAGTGTTTTTTAGAAAGCAGAAGTAGATAATGTAAACAGCAAAATGGTTTATTGAGTGTTCTCCATCCTCGTTCCCACCTCTGAAGGCTGTGCCAGTGCATTCATGCACTCAATAAATGTCACTCTTTGCCCTTTACAATCTGCAGGGGCCTCCAAGAGTGAGTCTAGACAGGTTACCTTCCTCATTCCTTCATGGAGAACAAGATCTAAAAACCACAGCAACTCATAAATGCTTTATGCTAATCCTTATAGAACTACAAGACCAAAACAAACTCATAAATCAAGTTTGGAAAAGACTGCATAATCATTAAAATTCAGTTAATAACATCACTTAATGTCATAGATCATGTTATATTCCTGACACTACATTGCCAATTTTGAATTTTAAAATAGAAAGGTGTATTTATGAGTTTAATTGGTTGCCTGTCAACTTGATTCTTTAATTTGGGGCAAGAGAGGCCATTTATCCAAAATACAAATGCTGCTTAATGAAAATTTTTCTGATGAGTGTGATTGACGATGGTAATTTACTGCTTCATTCATCCATCTAACAAATATTTATTGAGTGTCAGTCACTGTTGTAGGTAATAGAACTATTGCAAAAAAAAAAAAGTACATACAGAAATAGAATGTGATAAGACAGCTGCTGAAAAGCTGAATACGGTACTGTCACAGGATCTTTTTGAGTCTAGTATGCTTAGAGCGCTCACCACTTTTATCAAACTATTGCAGAAATTTTATTAATGCCATGCTTCATTAAGTCCATTGGCCTCCATTTTGGGGGGAGTTCTAGTTTAAGCACAAAAATAAATCCTTGGTTATCATAACAATCATATTTTAGACTTAGTAATGGCATATGTATGGCATAAAGTATGGATGCTTCTTATTCATACTTTGAATTCTAGCATCTTGGGTGCCTGGGTGGCTCAGTGGCTAAGCAACTGCCTTCGGCTCAGGTCATGATCCCGGTGTCCTGGGATGAGCCCCACATCAGGCTCCCTGCTCAGCGGGAAGCCTGCTTCTCCCTTCCCCACTCCCCCTACTTGTGTTCCCTCTCTCGCTTTGTCTCTCTCTGTCAAATAAATAAATAAAGTCTTAAAAAAAAATACATTCTAGCATCTTACACAGAGCATAACAGATTATTGATAATACTTGTTGAATTAAATAACAAAGGAATGAACCAATAAATGCTGTGTCTTCCCAGAGCTCTAATTTCTTAATTAGAATAGTATATTTAACCAAACTGAAAAGCTGTCATCATATGGCTATTTTTTTTTTTATATGGCTATTTTTGTTAACATCTGCAAATGTAAGTGAGGAATCACATTGCTATGTGGCTACTATTCTCATAATTTTTGAAAAGTTTTTAAGCTTACAGGAAGTCTCAAAGTTTTACTAATTTCTTGGAATTGGATTTTTCATTTTTAAAATCTTTAAAGATTTTAAAGAATCTTTAAAAGTTTCTTTCTATGATTTACCCAAGTTGCCTTTTTAACTTTTTTATTTATTGTTTTCATTTTAATTCTTTTCTTTTGATGCCAAAAAGCACACAAAACAATCAACCCAGAGTGAGTGGAGTGTCCAAATTAAAAGAACTCATAAAATCTTAACACAATTTAAATTAAAAAGGAGACAATAACTGATGATATTTTTAAAGTCTAAAGTAAGTTATTGCACACAGTTTAAAGAAAAACACTATTTCAGAAGTATGTGTTTCATATTAGAAAATAGTTATCCATGTATATTAGACAAGTAAGATTATTTTCCATCCTGATAGCTCACTTCATTAAAAAGAGAACAGCTTCCAGAAGAGGTTATGGTTTTGAAAAATAAGAATGGTCTCACTTTAGGGCTCAGTCTGCTCTCAGACAGAGTAGAACCAATGAAGTGGATACTCTCCAAAGAATACTAATCAGATTTGTATATAAACAGTGTTGCACTCCAATTTCTGGCAGTTTGGTGACCAAACATGTTAGTGGAAGTACTGTAAGTTCCTTGAAAGTGTTGGGGTGAGGGCAAGGGAGAATGGGTAGGGGAAGCTTTTCTTACAGTGGGAATTATAAATGTCCAAGGTGAAAGATAAAGTTGCACTTTATCTATTCCACTTTGTTTTTGTAGGTGTCAACCCCCATAATGCCATCCTGTAAGTGCTTAATTTATGTAGACAGTATATTTTGATGATCAAAGCACAGGAATTCTGTCTTCCTCCTTGATGTAGTTACAAGTGGTGAAGTTAGAGTAGGAAGGGAGTCACTTTTCATGGTTTGTTGTACTTGAACGCCAATACAAACTCCAATAAAAATTTTAGAAATCAAAGTCATGTTTATCTTTTGTTTGTGATACCTTCATGTTAAACCAAGTATTGCTGTAAGTTAACCTCCTGAGTCACTAAATACTGATTGTGTGTGTACGTGTGTGTGTATACATAATATATACATTTATATATAAATACATTTAATAAAAACAGTTTCTTTCACTCACAGGATCGTAGAACCAGACCAGCCCCCTGACTTTCACAGGTACATAACTAAACCAACAATGGCAGATATATACTTGCTTCCTTCTCTTTTTACTGAGTTTTTCCCTCTTTAATTTATACTTCTATAATCTTATTCTATTGTATTCTCTTTTAGTTTTATTGAGGTATAACTGACAAAATATTCTATTGTATTCCTACTACAGACATACCCAGGCAATTTCTAGAATTAGGTGAGATTTTTAAAACCAAAATTAAAGAATTGTTTCTAAACTATTTTTTTGAAGAATAGATTTACTTATTTCCACAATCATACTTATTAAGCTTCTATTTTGTCTCAGGTACATTCCTACATGGTCTCCTTCCTCTCTCAAAAACCAGGAAATTAAAAATCATTTTCTCATTCACAAAACTTTGTAATGAATTTTAATCTGAGTATAAATTTTAATCAGAAAGTTACATAAATAGGGGTGCTTGGGTGGTGCAGTCAGTTGAGTATGCAACTCTTGGTTTGGGATCAGGTCATGATCTTGGGGTCATGAGATCAAGCCCCACGTGGGGTTCTGCCCTGAGTGTGGAGACTGCTTGAGACTCTCCGGAGCTCTCTCTCCCTCTGCCCCTCCCCACATGTGCTCTCTCTCTGAAATAAATGAATATTTAAAAATATAGTTAATAAAAAAAAGAAAGTTACATAAATCTATTATCATGGTCTTAGGTACTAACTACAAAAGAGAGTTGTAGCTCTAGCGAGCACTCAAAATAGTTTGGTAGCATATTGGTGATGCTTAAACTGAAAAAGAAAAAAATAAAATGATACCAGTATTTCCCTTGTCAGACTATTTTAGAGCATCGCTCATTCAACCAATGGCTAGATTATATAGATCTCGTATCTTTTCCATATATATTTTTAAAATCCAGTCTCTCACTTACTTAAATTCAGGTTCTCACCTAGATGAACACAATAGCTACCTAAATGGTTTTCTGACACCAGCCTCACTGTAATTCAAACTGTTTTTTTTTTTTTTACCAGCGTTACTATTACTAAAAAAAAAGGTTACTTTTATAAAGTGCAAACTCGATCATAACGTAGAAGGAATAGCCATGAACAGACAATTTTTGAAGCTGAGTGGTAAGTAAATCAGAGTTCATTATAAAATAATCAGTACTTGTGTATATGAAATTTTCCAAAAAAGTAAATCCAAAACTACTTTACAACTATGGTATGAGATACTAACAATTTCATATTACAGACAATGTTTCTGTAAAAATGTGTTAAAACCTTTGCACAGAGTCAAACAGAAGCAGGTATTTTGTCTTCCCATTTGGAATTTTAATGGCATTCCGGTCATTCACATTAGTAAATCAAACCTCAACTTTTCCCTAGAGAAAATTAATCATTGAAGGGAATATAGGGATAGGGAAGAACAAGCAAAATAAGAACTCAAAACAGAGTTTTTATTTCATCTCAGCCCATGTGAATCTTGAAATGAATTACTTAACCTTTGAGAACAGTCTCCCCATGCATCAAATTATAGTTATTATTTATTCCGAACACCACTCAAAATTCTTCCTCCAGTGGCATCATTATATAAGTGCAAGTTGCAGTTTAATAAAACAAAAGTGAAACACAATTTGCTAAAGCAAACTGAGCAAAATCTTGTAAATTGGCACATGTTCAGGAGATGACTAAAAAGTACTAGAAAGAACAAGTCAAAATTATGATAATTTTGCTCAACTAGCACCTATTACTGACCTACAAGAATATAAATATTGCTGACTCAGTTTTGACAATCCTTCAATGATCTTTCATTAGGTTGGTTTAGATAACCTTAGAATCTCATGAGATTATTGAAGGTAAACTATTAAATGACCTCATAAGATTATCGGAGGTAATCAATAATAATGATAGATTTTCATTTTTCCCTTACCTTGCCTCCAGTTCCCCTTCTAGTAATAAGAACATCTTAAATCTACTTCAAGCAATCCTTCCTCAGCTTTCAGCCCAAGAAGGTCAGGTGGAATCAATACCACCCTCTCCATGGTGTAGGTTTGGCCAATCAGTGAATTCCATCCCCCTGATTTCAGCGATCGGTTCAAGGACAGCATCTATCCTAGATTATTCTAAAATTTGTGTGGAAACTACCGGGAAAGAGAATGTCTCTTTCCACTGAGGTTAATAAGTTTTAAGGATGTGAATCTAAAGCTATCAAAGCCACCACCATGAGAAAGGTCTGGGAGATGGGAGTGTTGGGGAAGAGCCACACTGAGAATAAATCCAACACAGAGGGAACCAAAAAAAAAGAAATTAATGATTATATGACTTCATTGAAGAGCATGAACTCAGCTGTTCTAGACATTCCCTGGATTCTCTCACACTATGAGCCAATAAGCTTCTGAGTGGGTTTGGTTTTTGTCCCTTGTTAATGGAGTCCTAACCAATAAACTGTTCTATGGCTTTCTATGTCTTCACTTTCTTATCTACAAAATTGGTATAATAGTACTAATATTATTGCTGAAGGAGTAAATGAATTAATATATTAATATATTTAAAGCCTGCATATAATAAGTGCTTAATATTATATATAATTATTATAGTTATTATTTTTAAATGCCTAAATTTGACACCCACACATAAAAAAAAGCACCCCCCCCACACACACACTATTTGTACCTTCTTTTTTCTCTTCAATCCTCCATCACTTTTATTCCTTTTCTCACTCTCAAATGAAGGCCTGGATTAATGTTTCATAGAAAATGGAAGGAATCAGAAGAGAACTTTCTCACTCTCTTAGCACCAAAGCTAAAATCCTACCTAATTTGCATGCAAATATTTAGCCTTCTGTCCTATCACAATGCATGAACCATCCCTTTTCCTAGCTAAAGCCAAACTCTCTATCTATGCACTGAATTTAGATCCCTTCCTGCATACTCAAGGAATTTGCTCCCATAATTATCCTTCACCCTGTTATATCAACAGATTTTCTTTATACTAACATTCCCATCAGTATATAAACTCCGACATACAGATACCCTGTAAGATAGATAGCAACAGGGTTGGAAGGATTGATTCTAGAGAATGCTAGTGATTCTGATGACCTGGGTTGAATTACCACCTGCACACTTTATTAGATGTGTGATCTTAGGCAACATAGTTAATATCTCTGTCCTCAAATTTCCAACAAAACAGAAGTAACAATAGTTTCTCCACCCTAGAGTTGCTATGAGTATTAAATTAGGTATTTATAGAGCATGTAGGAAAGTGTCTGGCATATTGTAACTGATAAATGTGCTTATTAAAATAATAATCATATAACAAATCCCACTATAGTACACTGGCTCCAGCTATTGCTCAATTTATCTAAAGCACTGTGCTGTGCTTGCACTGTCCTCATTCTCCTACATGGCATTTGCTCTTGAACTCCCATCACTCAGTCTTCAGTATTCACCACCTCACCAATACCATCCTTCCCAAGACCATCAACTCCTCCCTGTTTTCAAATGCAGTAGTGATTTCTGTCTTCACTAGACTGTAACTTTTAGCAACATTTGAATCAAATGATCTTTCCTTCTTTTTTTGAAAGACTTTCTTCAGTGAACCCCCAGTATTTGCACTCTTGCTTCTTACTAATTCAGTGAGTATAACTTCTCAGACTTCTTAACTGGCTTTGCCTATTTTTTTGACCTGTAAACTTTGTAGTGCTTCTCCATCTACCCTCATTTCCTAGGGAAGCCATCCACTCTTGTAGCTAAGATACTACAATAGGCTGATAACTTCCAAATGCATATCTTCCTCAATGATCATCTCAGACTTGTAAACCCAACTTAAAATGGAAAAATTAACATGCTACAATTGAACTCTTAATTTTTTCTAAGCTCCCTACCCTGACCCTCCACCCCCTTTTTTTTTTATCATTTACTCTATTTCAGCATGTTTCCAATTTCATGTTTCCAATTTTTCAAGTCAAAAACCTGAAGTCAGCCTTGACAGAATCTTTCTATCACATCTCCATTCAACTCTCTTAACAATTACTGTTCATTCCACTTGCAACATATATCCACAATATTCTTCTCAGGATTTCCATTCTCACTAACCTACCTAGGGTTCCCATCATCTTTTGCCTGAATTATTACCATAGGTTCTTAATTCATCTCCCTTTTTCCATCTGTTGAAGTTTGAGTTCTTCAGGAAGCAGATGCTAAAATTGAGTTAGGGGTGCAAAAAGTGTATTGGTTGGGGAGGGTGGTAACACCTGTGAAAGGAAAAGTGAGGAAATGGGGTTTGGCAGAGTTTTGTGATGGACAGTGATGCCAACTTAGCAAAGACTCTGTCAGCCCAACGAAAGGCTCTGAAGCAAAGTTTTCCCATTAGAGGAGTCCTGCATTGGGTAGAAATGGCTGTGCTCTTGTACCACCATCTTGCTCAGTGATTGGTTGGGGCCACTCTAGCAACTGAGGTAAAACCGTGATGAAGCTTACAACCAAATGCTATCAACACTCTTCACTGCTGGGCAGCAAGTCCCTTCCTGAAGGGGACTGAATGGGCCTAAGTCTCCATTTTCCAAGACAGCCTTGCTCCTTACCATCTAGTCTTGCTCCTCCATCATGTATTCTAGACATGGCAGCCAGTGTTACTTTTAAAATGTGAGTCAGAGCATCACATTCCTCTGTTCAGAAGCCTCCAATAGTCTCCCATGTCACTCAACATAAAATCCATGGCCTAGAAAACCCTTTACCACCTCTCCCCCCATTCTCTCCCTAACCTCATTTAACCACTGCCCTTTCATTCACTCCAATCCAGCTCCATCAGGGCCTTTGCATTTGCTGCTTCCTTCTTCTCAAGCATCTTTCCCAAAATATCTGTATTTCCTTTTGGTCTTTGTTTAAATGTTACCTATTTGGAATATTCTCCTTGACCCTTCCCTATAGATCCAATATGTGTATGTCCATACGCCTCCACCACCACTTTCTATCCCTATGCCCTATGTTATTTTTCTACATTCTGATGCTTAATAGATTGTTTATTTCTTTTTACATGAGCTTCAGGGGGACAGGGACTGTTTCTTTCTTCACTCATGTGAATTTACTTTTATTCCTATGATAGGCATATGATAGATCCTAAGGAAATGTTTTGAATGAATGAATTTTTGTCCCCGCTTCCTCCCATACTTTCCAAAAGTCTAGTCTCAATACAACAACCAGAATGGTATCTCTAAATTTAAATTGGGTCATTAGAGTTCAAAACCTTCTAACAACTGCTTGCAGTTAAAATAAAAAGTCATTACGATGTTCTACAGGATCTAGCCCTTGGCCACTAACATAATTACCTTCTGCTATTCCTTTTTCTTGTTCCATGTCAACCACACAAGCTGTTCGCTGCTTTTTGAGCACATGCAGCATATTTGACACCATTTCAGTGCCTTTGCCCTTCCTCTTCCCTTAGTTAGAATCCTCCCCCACAAAGATATTCACATAACTTTGCTCAGGTCTTTATTCTAAAGTCTACCTTGGGAAGGACTTGTCAATCCAACTACCTATAATAGCACCGACTGCCATCTTCTGGTCCTCACGACACTTGTTATAACTTAACTTTGTTCGTACTCATCACTACTTGATACATGCATTTATGTTTATTTGTGTCCTTCCTACTAATATGTAAGTTCCTTGAAGGCAAGAGATTTTTTCTGGTGTCTAATGATTCTTTTTTTAAAGCAAGGAACACATCGAACATGTATCCACGTCCTCATAACAAATATATACTTGAAAAACCAGCCCAAATTTTTGGGCAATAAAGTCTAAGGGTAAGAATTAAAGAGACCAGTATTTGGTAGAATTACAGCACCTGAAATGTTTGGACTTTTTTCTTTGATAAATTTTCCCTCCACATTAAGAATTATTAAAGCAAGTATTTTATTCTCCCCCAGAAAATAAAACAAAGAGGAATCTGCTCACAAATTCCACCTCTTTGAAACTTTGCTATACCTTTTATATTAACCAAGGGAAGTTAATTCTAGGTCTCTTGTGACAGAAATTAATAATCTTCCTTGTGACTCTAATTACTTAGCACAATAGAACACACTACTTAATTGCTAAATGGGTTTGATATTGATTTCAGATCCCCAAGACTTTAAAATATTAAAGGCATACACATATTCTTCATCCCCCAGATTTCCATGTGGAAAGACTTTGCTGGAGTGAATTCATGGCCTTTAGCCTTACCTTTATTCACTTTTCTGCGTGTTGGTAAAATCACTCATCTGCTTGGTGAGTTTGGAAAAAGGAGTCCAATGTGCTCCTTTGCCTTTCCCTTCTCTTTGTGAGAAGCAGCTATCTACAGAAAGCACATAATCTATGCCCCTCCTTGTCTAAATTTTACACAGTCAGGTGCCCAAATGGGAGGTCAGTGGCTTTTTAGGTAATGCCTGTGCCTTTGTAGGTAGGTTAAATTCACACATGAAGTAATCACAGACATTCTTTGCTACAGGCAAAGCCATATTTTTCCAAATATGATTTCCAGACACAATTCTTATGTCTGTTTCTCGGGGGCTTCCAATACAAGCATAAAGAAAGTTGTGTTCTCACTTGACCTACGAAGATACTAACAACTCCATCAATTTTCCTTTCAATTTGATAAATGGTATGGCAGTTTGGTTAAAAAATATTTACATGTTTCCTTCTATCAAAGTACCATGACTTTAAAATATTTACGTAATTTTCTTCTTCTAATCCAGTTTTTCTTGCTGAAAAGTTCAAAAACATTTAAATAAAGTAATAATGAATTTAGAAGATGAACCAAAGACAGGATTTGGTATCATAGAGGGTAGCCTCTTTATATACTTACTTTTTTTTCTTCTATTATGGGTTGATAATCTCCATTCAGAAGAGAATAAAGAAAAGCCCTCCCTCCCATGAAATTCCCAGCTCACCTTGCCTAACCTTGAAGTCTCACATCCCTCATATCAAATCAGTGTGATGAATGACACTTGGCTCTGCTGACTCTTACTAGAATTTCAATTAATCATACCTTTTAAATTTCATGCTTCTCTCAGTCCTTTCTTGTCCTGTCTCCTAGAAAATTTGAGACACCTCAATAATGCTTAAAAGCTGAATTTTTTCATGGATATTTCCACAGTCATCTCAATTGGCCTGCCTTCTATTTTCAGAGTTGAAGTGTGTCTGGAATTACTGCTTATTGAAAGAAAAATCTATTCAATAAGAATTAATTATAAAAATGAGTGATATATAACAAGTCTACAGAAAAGGGTGGGGGTAAGTAGCCTACAGTAAATGACCCTGGAAGTTAACTAATTTGTCCGTGAAAGCTCTTAGGACATTACGAAGCATCAAATTTCAAACCAAAATCTGTAAAAAGAAGTTAAGTAGAAAATGAAATACATATATATTGTCTTTGGGGCATGATAACATATATGCAAGTAATATTAAAATGTATGCTTTTCATGAGAGATGTTAATCCTAGATTAAGCTGTAAAATAACTATTTAGTAGTAGGCTTCATTAGGAAGCTGCCTTATAACACAGTGGATGAATACTATATATCTTTTTTTTTAAGATTTTATTTATTTATTTGAGAGAGAGAGAAAAGGAGAGAGAGAGTATGAACGAGCAGTGAGGACGGGCAGAGGCAGAGGGACAGGGAGAAGCAGACGCCCGCTGAGCAGGGAGCCTGACGCAGGGCTTGATCCCAGGACTGTGGGAACATAACCTGAGCAGAAGGAAGCTGCTTAACTGACTGAGCCACCCAGGCACCTTAACTTGAGGGTTTTTTTTTTTCCCTCTCCAGAAAAACATCCACATTTTTCATTTTTACTGAGTCCAATTTCCCCTAACCCACCATCCATAAAAAGCTCTGATTTGCGAGGACCCAGCAAAGAGTAAATATACCAAAATTCAGTATCTTACCATAATAATAATTCACATGTATAAATTATTTGGGAAGTGATACAGACATGAATAGATATGATATAAATGTAAATAGACAGGGAGAAAATTAATTATTTTTTAATTCAAAACTTCAGAAAAATAAAAACAAATAAAATTTAGAAATTGTAGAGCAAACATCCATATTTAATCAATATATATTTAATGAGTAAATAAATCAGTGAACAAATAAATGGATGAATAAATGGCATCGAACAGATTATTAAAAATAAAAGAATTTTTAAAAAATAAAAAAATTTAAAAAAAAATAAAATACCTTCTTTACCACAAAAAAAAAATAATTTTTTCTTACAATATTGTATGCGTGTGTGTGATGAAAGAGAGGATATACATAATGACTATTTTATCGGTGGCTCTAATTACAAAAAAATTACTTGAAATTTCCTAATAAAATCATGTGCACTATATAATAAACATGCTCATCATCTATATTAAATATTCAACTACTTTATGAAAACTATCATAGTTTAACAAATAACTTTTTTCACAGTGACGAATGTCTCATATTTGTGACTGTCCTACACACAGGATATCAATTTTAATTTTTTAAATGCCTGTTCAAATACTATGACAAGAATATATAGAGGTTTCTAATCACATGAATCAGTGTCTCATGGAAATAGAAAAAATAATGTGTTAGTGATTGTTTCATAGCCACAAAACAACTGGAAGAATTTACGTTTTTCATATCATCAGGAGGCTTGCTATCAAATTGTTTTTATCTCATGAACATATCTCAAAAGAGCAGCCTAAAAGTTTATAGGATCTTAGCCAAACATTTCCCAAATTTAATATTATAGATGGCATAGATACACTGGGTTATAAATACATTCCCAAGTAAGTGATATTAATAATAAAAAGACAACTAATGACAAATCATTAAAGCAGCAATTGAGCCCAGGAAGATCACATCCAACAGCATACAATTACCATAAATTTACAAAAACTAGCTACAAATATGACCCCCAAACCCCTTCCCTTAAATGGGTGCCAATTGCTATTTTAGACCATCTTCTCTTCTGTTGGGAGGGGATAATAATGAGGTTCCAGATTAATAAGAAATGTTTCCTTATTAAATTTAACTAATGGGACTTTAGGTTTTGTCTCACCATATTGAAATATTTTCTAAAATATTTCTAATATTTTAATATTTTCTAAAATATTTTCTAAAAATATTTATAAATTTATTTTTTATTTTTATTTTTATTTTATTATTTATTATAAAAATATTTATAAATTTTCTAAAAATATTTATAAATTTATGTAAAATGTATGTAAATTTATGTAAATGTAAAATTTATGTAATTTAAAAACCTCATAGCATTTTTTAGAGGTAACTTTTGCTTTCTTGCAAGGGCTATGCCGTGTACAAAAATGTCCTTTACTGAGATAATTATAAATAACGTGCCAGTGGCACTTTCTATTCCTGACAGAGCTACTGTGAGTCCTTATAAAAGCAATAAACTACCCCATACTCGGTTATTTACAAAATGGGGACGTAAAATTTACATGTATTTTTACCTTTTTCCTAACCATCTCAGATATTAGCTCATCCTGACCTCCCGAGGGCCCTGGAAAATACATAAAGTGTATTATTATTCCAGCGTTAAAGGTTAGGAAACAAACCAACTTATAACTCTCTAGATGGGCAATTTAGTCAGTGTTGTATAAAAAATAACACTTCACTGTATGTCTAGATTCATCCTAAGTGCAAGGATTCCTATGATTTTGGATTTTGGATTTTTAAAATATAATTTACCTTGGGATCTATAGTTAGTTTTAAAAAATTATAGTCTTTTTCCATTTCTGGTCAGATCGACAGATCTAGCCCAACTTGCTCCTTTTTAATCTGTGTACGTCCTAATATTTTAGGATAGGCAGACCTAGACACAGGCATACACATGGCAGTTTATGTTTTCTCTCAAAGAGTCACTGCCCTTTAGTGGTCAAGAGACTACCCTGTTCCTTCTGGCCCTGTCCCTTCTATCCCTTACAAGTCATATTTGCATATGTATAATATAATTTCTTACATCCCACCGCCAAGCTGCATTTGTCATTGAAAGTCAAGTGCAACAACAAATTTCCTCACTATTTCCCTATGTATTCTATTTTCCTCCAAACACATTCCTCCTGCACTTACCTAAATGCAAACAATAATTATTTTTACATTTCTCAACCTGTACAGGGGCACAGGTTAATAGCAGAGGAGAACAAGCACTGAACTGAGAGCCAGGCCTCCTAGTTCTACCCCAAATTGGCTATGTGACACTTGGCAAGTCACTCAATATCTCAGTTTCAGAGGGGATTCAGCCAGATAAACACTAACTCTTCTAGCGCTAACATTTTATGATTGTTCAAAATGAAAAAAAATTGCTTATAGACTAGAAGGGTTATTTACCTCTAATATGTAAAAATAAGAAGGGACAGCAGAGAGTCTACATTAGGAAAAAGTAGAGTATCATTAATAAAAAATACGATCCACAGATTGAAAGTCTGTCTCTGCCACTCCATTTATCAATTACAAGTTTTCATCACCATCTTATCTAACCTAGAGTATAAATCAAGACAAACATCCTAAGTAGTTCTAAACTGATGGTCATAACCGAAAATTTTTAACAAGGCAATATAAATCCACTTGTAATGGATTTCTATCTATCCGTCATCTATCTATCTATCTACCTATCTATTTACCTACCTACCTACCTACCTACCTACCTATCATCTATCTCTCTATCCACATCATTAAAAAAAGAAAGTTATGTCTTGGTTGATCTTCTACTTCACAGCAGAAAAACCTACACAGATTTCTTTTACCCAAATTGGAGTTTTGAGGTCTGAAATATAATCTCTTCAGCATACACAAAATTCTTTTGGGATGTTCATGTTAGACACCCCAAAATGTAGACAGTTCTTCAGGGCACTTAGGTATACCAAAGGCAGTCTATATGAAATACCAATTAAAATAAAATTCTTACACATTCTAAGTCAGAGAACATAAGATAGTTTCAATTTTGAGAATCAAGTCAAAATTATAAGGGGAGACATTTGAAATTAGGAATAACTTGCTATTGAAATCTTTCCCACATGGGAACCCTTGGTTGCCCCTTGGAAGTTAATAGCAATGAAATTTTATACACTCGAACAGTGAATGATGATTCCTGTAAACAATGGGGAGACAGCTGGTGATCAAATATTTATTAATTTCCCAGAAATTATATAATTTCATGTCTAAATGTACTGGTTCTAGTTTATTCTTCACCAAAAATTTTTGCTTCTGGGAATAAAGTGAGACATGTTGTGTTATTGAGATAGTGAATAAAACAAGATGTGTGAATGCACTTAAATTTTTTTTTTAAAGATTTTACTTATTTATTAGAGAGAGAGAGAGAGAGATCACAAGTAGGCAGAGAGGCGGGCAGAGAGAGGGGGAAGCAGGCTCCCCGCTGAGCAGAGAGCCCGATGCGGGGCTCGATCCCAGGACCCCGAGATCATGACCTGAGCCAAAGGCAGAAGCTTTAACCCAGTGAGCCACCCAGGCGCCCCTGCACTTATATTTTGTATGGAAAACTTTATCGACGATGAATTTTATCTCCTACCAGAAACAAATGTGGAAATGAAATAAATCTAAAGTTTCTTTGACAAAGTAAAAGTATAAAACGCTAGAAATGAAAGACAATATAAACATGTCCCTTCAGAAGATTTCATCATCTTGGCAATACCGGTTGTGGGCTAAATAAATCCTATTTAATCGTCTGAACAAAAACTCAAATACACTCAGAAATTGGGTCACCGACATTAGAATTATCTCAAAAATATTCTCACTAATGACATAAAAAGTAATTTTAATGCAGAACAGTAATATCAAAACATTACAACTATTAGAATCAGCTAGAATAAGTTAGGTAACAAGTGACCCCAAATCTCTGTGAGTTATGACAACGACAATTAATTTTCACTCAATCTTTATATTTGCCAAGGACTGTTAAGGCTCGGCTACATGTTGTCTTTTTCTAGGATACAGTTTTCTGTCTGGCATTTTGATGATCTTTGGCAGAGAGAAAATAACAACAATATGGAAAACCAGGCCCTTAAAGCTTCTGCCTGGAACTTACACAGGTCATTTCCACCCATATTTCTTTGGCTGGAGAAAGTCACATGACCACCCCAGTGTTCAGTGGGGCTGGGATATCCTTCCACAGGATGGGGACACCACCGAGGAGGATCCCTAAGGGAAGAAAAATTGATATACAGGCACATCCTACTTAATGCCCATACATTGTTGTATTACAATCTTGTGTTGAGTTTTAGATATGTAAACATAAGTTTTCCAAAATATGTTTTACATTCTATGAAGCTGATCATTACAAATCAAAAGGCTTTCTACAACAAAAATATAAACTGGAGAGACATGAACGCGCTAGGCCTATATTTTGTGAATGATATTCCAAACTACCCCAAAATTCTAAACCTGTTTTCTCATCTTAACCAGGCATAGCTCTTCTCCTTTCTTTATGCAATATCGAACCTGAGGTATGTTTGTTTACTTGCTCATTTTTAGTACTAGAAAAATACTCAATTTAACATAGGAGAATAAATTGAACAAAAATGGCTAGGATATTCAGGGGGAATAAAAGAGAAAATAGAGGGAAGGCTGAAAGTAAGTAGCTTTAGAATACAGCACTTTGTAAAAAATAGGTTGGTACTGGCATAGGAAGAGAACAAGAGAAAAAACAAATGAAGATAGGCCTGCTCAGTCATACCCATAATTCTGGTTTATTTTCTCTCCAGAGAATGTTGCTTCCTGATGTGAACTTAGAGTTATTGTGTTGAAAGATCATGCCATGTACGGCAAAGAGCTAGCCACATTTCCAGTTTGAATAACCAAAGGAAAAAAAAACTGTTCCAATTAATATCTTGTTAATAAGAAGAAATGCAAAAGAGGATCTCAAACTTCCTTTCTGTACTGCCAAAAACCTCCGAAATGAAAAATTCTCATTATGTGCCAAGAGTCCCTTGTACCAAAATAAAGCTTAGAGATCCAGTTCTGTTCTGTGATCATTCAATTATTAGTTATGACCAAGCCATTTCAAAAGTCTGAATCTGGACAATCATGCCTGCTGCACAGAGAGTTGCTAACAATTAACGCGACAGTTTATATAAAAAGCACTGAGCACAATACCTAGCAAACATGAATATTCCGGTGTTGGTTTGCTTTGGGCATGTTGATAAATGTCCAGAATAATTCTGATTTTCTAAAATTTGGTGTTTCTCATAAATGAATTGGACTATATTCCTTTCCGCTTCCTTAATAAACCAAATCTCAACTCTGATATGTCTGAGTATTCTTTGGCACATGAAGTTCATTAGTTTTACAGCAAACAGATTTTGGATGACGATCGTATTACCTCCAAATTTTTCGACTCAGAATATATTCTGCTGAACAAAAATAATAATGCCCCAAACTTGTTTATTCAGCAGTATAACTTCGAGAAGCTTTAATAGCTTACCGACTAAAGTATAAACCTGTTAGGCTTCACTTATGGAATCTGTTATCGCAGCTTCTAGTTATTACTCTCTCCAGAGTCTGGCAAAGCATTGTACTATGTGATCGTGATTCATCTTTCCTAGTGTGAACAATTAGTGACAAGATAAAAAATACGAGCTTGAAAAAGAAGCTGAATTTTCAGTGAAAAGTTTAGCCTTGTTAAGCATGCAATTGGCATAATTTCAGATAAAGAACAGAACAGTTCGCATCTTTGCATAAATAATTTAAATATCAGCCACTATGGTAGCAGCCACAGTGAATGTAAATTGCCCCATCTGCAGATTTAAAGTTCTCTGGCATCAATAATAGACTTTCGACCATACAGATCACTTCCAGGCAACGCTTAGGAAATAGTTTCCAAATCAAATATCTCTTGCTTCTTTCAAAGAGTGGTTTTTAAACACTTGGTCTAAACATTAATATCACAAGATCATTTGTTATAAAAAAGTGAGAGTGGCAGCAAATGTAAGGGGTCACTGAGGGGTTAAAGATAAAATCAGTTCTGTACGGTTTCAATATTTATTTGGATATTCCTTCTTGATTGTTTTTATCTTTTCTTTTGAATAAGAAAGAGTGAAAACTAGCTCTCTAGAAACTATAAGCTTACAGGGATAGAGCAAGAAGTCAGGGTGAACAAACTCGATGTGAAAATAGTCTATAAAATTTAGTAGTACACATCTCTAGAGCAGAAGGGAATGTAATAATTTCCTTGAGTTTATGAAGTGTTTTTTTCTTTATTCCTTTATATACTTGTCGTTCTGATAGTAAACAAAGTTCTAAGGTGATGAACTTATTATGATTCATAAACATACACACACTTTTCTTGTATCACTGAAGGATAGCTCCACCAGTATCTTCACTCCCCCCCACCCCCAGCAGAGGAGCTCTCCAGCATTTTTGGCATTACTAAACGGTACTACATGAAGCTTCTCTGGTCCCTACAGACTAAATGACAGTATTGTTCCCCTCTCAGTAATGATAAGCAAACAACAATCCTACATATTTACAGACAACTCCTCTCCCTAAGAAGGTAGAGCAAATATCACATATAGCAATCAATATGTTCATTATTAGATACTGCCTTGAGGAACACAGGATGTTAGGAACTTCTTAAATGGTGTTAGCTGTTGCAATGATTGCCACTTTGCTGAGTACTTTAAGGACAAGCAGAAACAGGAACCTGTGGTGCTCAGACAGGAAAAGAGAGAGAGAGATTTCTGTTTTCCTTGAGTTCACCTCTTTGCCAATCCCCTGGTTTCTTCTAACTTGAGAAGATGACCTGGGAGTTAGATAGTTGGATCATTCCTTCCCTCTTCTTCCTATATCTGTTGCCTCCCTAATGATTGCCTGAAGCTACTCCTTTTTCTGATTTTTTTCTTGTTATGAGATAGTTCAGACACACAGATATATAAGGAAAACACAATAAATTTCACAAACTCACTAGTCGGCTTAGAAAACAAAACATTACAAATAAATTGGAAAACCCTATGTCCTCTTCCTCAATCTATTCCCTCTTGCTTCGGAAGGTGGTAACCCCTAGCTTACACTTGGTATTTGTCGTCCTCATGTACTTTTTTTTTTCATTCTCATTTACTTTTAAATACTTTCATTACATCTGTGTGGATCTATAATCAATAGCCTCATATAAGATGTATCACAATAAATGCATCCTTTCACAACTCCTTTTCTACTCAGCTTTGTTTGGGAGGTGATATTTATTGATATAGTTAAGTCTAATTAATTTATTTTCAATTACATTGTATTTCATTTTATAGATATGCCACAATTTATGTTTGTTCTCCTGATAATGATATAATTATTTCTACTGATTTGATTTTTTTAAAGATTTCATTTATTTGTCAGAGAGAGAACGCGCACACAAGCAGGGACAGCAGCAGGCAGAGGGAGAAGCAAGCTCCCTGCTGAGCAAGGAGCCTGAAATGGGACTTGATCCCAGGACCCTGGGGTCATGACCTGAGCCGAAGGCAGATGCTTAACTGAATGAGCCACCCAGGTGTCCCTCTACTTAATCTCCACATAAGAAGACTATACTAGTCAGTCTCTCTCTCTCCCCACATATATGTTGCATGTTGCAATGGCATTCTTAAGCATGTTGAGCACACACCAGGTTATCTTTAGATTATATACCTAAAAATGGAAATGCTTGTTTGAAAAGTATATACATCTTTAACTATGATAAATATTGCCTAATTGCTTGCCAATGGGTTTTTACCAATTTAGACACTTCCATAAATAGCGTAATAAGAATTTATATCGCTCTATATCTACATAACTACTTCAGGCTTCGAAGTTTTTTCCAACCCAATATGTGTGAAATGATATGTCAACTTAGTTTCATTTCCAATTATTGACTTTTCAAGAAGTTAAAAATCTTTTAAAATATGTATGACCCTTCTGCGTTTCCTTTTTGGTGAAGTTTTTGTTTATGTCTTTAGCAGAGCCTCCTAGGGGACAGCCCATAGCTGACTTCTCTAGCAATAGAGCTCACATGTCTACCCAAAACCAAGATTTTATTTCCAAGTCTCTTTTTTTTTTTTATGTTATGTTAGCCACCATACAGTACATCATTAGTTTCTGATGTAGTGTTCTATGATTCATTGTTTGCATATGACACCCAGGTCTCCATGCAATACGTACCATCCTTAATACTCATCAGCGGGCTAACCTATCCCCCCACCCCCACCACTCTAAAATTCTCAGTTTATTTCCCAGAGTACATAGTCTCTCATGATTCATCTCCCGCTCTGATAACCCCCCCCCTCATTTTCTCTTCCTTCTCCTAATGTCCTCCATGCTATTCCTTATGTTCCACAAATAAGTGAAACCATATGATAATTGATTTTTTCTGCTTCAGTTATTTCACTTAGCAAAATCTCCTCCAGTTCCATCCATGTTGATGCAAAAGTCGGGTATTCATCCTTTCTGATGGCTGAGTAGTATTCCATTGTATATATGGACCATATCTCTTTTATCCATTCATCTGTTGAAGGGCATCTCAGCTCTTTCTACAGTTTGGCTATTGTGGACATTGCTGCTATGAACATTGGGGAGCATGTGGTCCTTCTTTTCACTACATCTGTATCTTTGGGGTAAATACCCAGTAATGCAATTGCTGGGTAAGGATAGCTTTATTTTTAACTTTTAGAGGAAACTCCACACTGTTTTCCAAAGTGGCTGTACCACCTTACCTTCCTTCCAACCGTGTAAGAGGGTTCCGCTTTCTCCACAACCTCGCCAACATTTGTTCTTTCTTGCCTTGTCAACTTTTGCCATTCTAACTGGTGTAAGGTGATATCTCAATGTGATTTTGATTTGAATTTCCCTGATAGCTAACGATGATGAACATTTTTTCATGTGTCTGTCAGCCGTTTGTATGTCTTCTTTGGAGAAGTGTCTGTTCATGTCTTCTGCCCATTTTTTGACTTATTTGTTTTTTGGGTGTTGAGTTTGAGAAGTTCTTTATAGATCTTGGATACCAGCCCTTTTTATCTGTAGCATCATTTGCAAATATCTTCTCCCATTCCGTGGGTTGCCTCTTTGTTTTGTTGACTGTTTCCTTTGCTGTGCAAAAGCTTTTTATCTTGATGAAGTCCCAAAAGTTCATTTTCACTTTTGTTCCCCTTGCCTTTGGAGACATATCTTGAAGGAAGTTGCTGTGGCCAATGTCTAAGAGGTTACTGCCTATGTTTTCCTCTAGGACTTTGATGGATTCCTGTCTCACACTGAGGTCTTTCAGCCACTTCGAGTTTATCTTTGTGTGTGGTGTAAGTGAATGGTCACTTTTCATTCTTCTGCATATAGCTGTCTAATTTTCCCAGCATCATTTATTGAAGAGACTGTCTTTTTTTAATTGGATATTTTTTTCCTGCTTTGTCAAAGATTAGTTGATCATAAAGTTGAGGGTCCATATCTGGGCTCTCTACTCTGTTGCCTTGATCTATGTGTCTGTTTTTGTGCCAGTACCATGCTGTCTTGGTGATCACAGCTTTGTAATATAGCTGGAAATCAGGCAATGTGATGCCCCAGCTTTGTTTTTCTTTTTCAACATTTCCTTGGTGATTTGAAGATAGATAAACTACTGGACAGACTTATCCAAAAGAGAAAGGATCCAAATTAATAAAATTATGAATGAAAGGGGAGACATCAAGACTAACACCAACAAAATAGAAATAATAATCAGAAATTATTATCAACAACTATATGCCAATAAATGAAGCAACCTGGGAGAAATTGATGCCTTCCTGGAAACCTCTAAACCACCAAGACTAAAACTGGAAGAAATTAACAACCTGAATAGACTAATAACCAGTAACGAGATTGAAGCAGTGATCAAAAACCTCCCAAAAAACAAGAATCCAGGACCTGATGGATTCCCTGGGGAATTCTACCAAACATTCAAAGAAGAAATAATTCTTCTGAAGCAGTTTCAAAAAATAGAAACAGAAGGAAAACTTCCAGATTCTCTATGAAGCCAGTATTACCTTGATCCCAAAACCGGGCAAAGACCCCAACAAAAAGGAGAATTTCAGACCAATATCCCTGATGAATATGGATGCCAAAATTTTCAACAAGGTCTTAGCTAATAGGATCCAACAGTACATGAAAAGGATTATCTATCATGACCAAGTGGGATTTATCCCTGATATGCAACGTGGTTCAACATTCACAAATCAATCAATGTGAGAGAACACATTAATAAGAGGAGAGAGAAGAACCATATGGCCCTTTCAATTGATGCAGAAAAAGCATTTGACAAAATATAGCATCTTTCCTGATTAAAACTCTTCAGAGTGTAGGGATAGAGGGAATATTCTTCAATTTCATAAAAACCATGAAAAGCCCACAGCGAATATCATTCTCAATGGGGAAAAGCTGAGAGCCTTACCCTTAAGATCAAGAACATGACAAGGATGCCCACTTTTGCCACTATTGTTCAACATAGTACTAGAAGTCCTAGCAACAACAATCAGACAACAAAAAGAAATAAAATGTATTCAAATTGGCAAAGAAGTCAAACTCTCTCTCTTTGCAGATGACATGATACTTTATATGGAAAACCCAAAAGACGCCACCCCTAAATTACTAGAACTCATACAGCAATTCAGTAATGTGGCAGGATACAAAATCAATGCACAGAAATCAGTTGCTTTCCTATACACTAACAATGTAACTGTAGAAAGAGAAATTAGGGAGTCAATTCCATTTACAATAGCACCAAAAACCATAAGATACCTTAGAATAAACCCAACTAAAGAGATGAAGGATCTATACTCTAGAAACTACAGAACACTTATGAAAGAAATTGAAGAAGACACAAAAAGATGGAAAAACACCCCATGCTCATGGGTTGGAAGAATAAACGTTGTAAAAATGTCTGTGCTGCCCAGAGCAATCTATACTTTTGACGCCACCCCGATCAAAATACCAATGGCATTTTTCAAACTGCTGGAACAAACAATCCTAAAACGTATATTTCCAAGTCTTTTTTTTCCCCCAAATACTTTTATTTTATTTTTTCAGTGTTACAAGATTCATTGTTCATGTACCACACCCAGTGCTCCAAGTCTTAAGAGAAGTCTGGTGTAGTCACAGGTCAACTTTCTGGCCAATGAGCAGAAAGTGGTCTATGACTTATAGCAAATGCCCACAAAGTAAAGGAACCTGCCCATCTCTTCTACTTTCCTTTCCTATGGGTTTAAATGTGGAATATGATCCCCAGAGCAGGAGTCACCATCTTGGACACTTAGGAAGTCACATGTGGAAGATGGCAGAGCAACTCAATAAAAGGACCATGGACTCCTAATGATAGTGAAATTATCAACCAATGTTTGACCTAATTACTGATGACCCTGATTGATTACTGTGTCACTCCTTTATGTGAGGAAAAAAAACGAATTTTTGTCTACTATTTTGAGACATTCTGGCACTTGTAGCCAAAAGTAATGCTAACTGATATAATAACTGTTGCCTATTTTTCAGGTTGTTTCAGGTTGTCATTTCTTATTTGTTTGTAACAGTGTTTTATATGTTCTGCACACAAAACTTTGTTGCCTATATATGTATTATAAAAATCTTCTCTACCTTTTATTTTTATTGTACTTACAGTATCTTTTCATAAAACAATCATTTTAATCAATTAAATTCATTAGTCCTTTCCTTTATGGTTTGTTCTTATTAGGAAATTCTTCTCTCTTCTAATATATAAAGATTTTTTTTTTCCTCAAAAAAGTCATAGATAGCTTTTTTCCCCTGAGACTTTTATTTTTTTTATCTTTTTTTTTTTTTATTATTTGACAGAGAGAGAGAGATCACAAGTAGGTAGAGAGGCAGGCAGAGAGAAAGGGGGAAGCAGGCTCCCTGCTGAGCAGAGAGCCCGATGCGGGGCTTGATACCGGGACCCTGAGAACATGACCTGAGCTGAAGGCAGAGGCTTTAACCCACTGAGCCACCCAGGCGCCCCTCCCCTGAGACTTTTAAACTGTCTAACTTTATCTTTGTTTTAGAGTGAGAAATAGTTTTTTCATATAATTGTTCCCACATCACTTTTTGAAATATCCTTATTTTTTGGCTAATTATTGCAATTTTTCCTGAGCTCAACAGTAGCGCAAAGGTAGATGCTGTATGGCCAAGACTTATAGAAAGTTGTGGTTTTCATATAGCTGAGCATGTCATGATGTAAACTTTACAAACTTCCAACCTCCTCTTTCTATTCTAGAATTCTACATAATAATGCTTAAGGATAATTATTAAGGATATTTGTGCCTAATATCAGGCATATCTGGGTTTGAATCTAAATTCTGAAATTAGTTAATTCATGTTAAGGATATTACCTAATTCTCTGAGCCTCAATGTCCTTGTCCAAAGAGTTGGAGTAATAACAATTTTATAGTATTTATAATGAGGACTAAGTGAGCTAATATGTATAAAACACTTAGTAGTAGATATTGCACAAAATAAGTACTTAATAATTGGCGACTGCCATTAATTTTGGTGCTATTGTTTTTATTCATCTGGAGAAAAGTAACCAGGGATTTTTTTTTTTTTTCATGAACGCAGATTTTGAGCCTTTCGTATATCCTGGCACACACCTTTTTCCCTATCTTTTTCATTGACCATAACAGGTCCTTGTTCTAGTATACATTTTAGGCTTTACCAAAAAGACAAAGAAGAAAAATTATATGAAGACAGATCAAGGAGAAAGACCAATAATAATGAATATTAACGGTAATCACCACAGGACAATAGAAGCTACCCTTAGAAGAACTTTATAGGCATTGTACCACCATTTAGTCTTTGCAATACCCTCTAAGGTAGTTACCATTCTATTGAAAGTTAATACACTTCCTCAAAGTTACATAGAAAGAAAGCAGAAGAGAGAGAGCTCTAAAACTTAGGTTTGACAACAAAATCCTTGTTCTGATCTCATCTACAATAGTTTAAGAAGACAGGATAGGGGATCAGGAGCCATTCCTATTTCCTCAATAATGAAAGAACTCTATTAAAGAAAAGTATACTCCAGTCTTTATATTCCCTAATGCCCCTTTCAACCATTGGCTTTGACTGAACTGCACCATCTGTTGGGTTAGAACAGTAGTCAACTCCAACACTAGGCTCTACCAATTACTTTGTATTTAATTTACCAGATTTGTAGCAGACAAGGTTTGAGTGAAAGTAGTACAAAGGGTAGCAGACACCATTGTGCTTTTGTACCTGGAATTTTTTCACTGTGCAGGAAAGAAAGTCTTATCTTAGCCACAAATGCACACATATACAACATAAAATGAAATAAAAACAGCTGTGTGATAAATGGCAAGTCACTTAACCTCCCTGAATCTCTGTTTTCTCATAAGTGAAATGAGGATTTGGCAGAATGGTCTCTTAAATCTAGGATTCTGGAATACAAGAGGAAAAAACAAAACAAAACAAAACCTTTTCCAGTGTCCTTGAAGGCAACTCTGTTAGAGAAGGTGATGAAAAGCTGAAATACTAAAAGGCAGTATGTTCATGCTTTTGATGAAGTGAAAGAAAACACTTTGATGGGTAATAACTATATATATTTCACTTAACCGAGTAAAAATAGGGGGCCTGGCTGAGTTGGTAAGGCATGTGACTCTTGATCTTGGGGTTTTAAGTTCGAGCCCCATATTTCATGTAGAGATTACTTAAAAATAAAATCCTTAAAAAAAAGAGTAAAAATATGGGTCTCATATCTCGTTTCCTATAGAAACTCTCTAGGTAGAGCTTATCATTCCCTTCAGCTCCCTTAGAATCTGTGGCACTGTATGCAGATGGAGGGGGAAAGTCAATATCACAATAATGTGAATGCCAAAGCTCTTTTTTATTTTGTTTCGGGTCGACATACTCCTTCAGTGGTTGACTTTGTCATTTCAGGAATGAAAAATATAACATCCATTTATATACTCCTTAGAAATTTTTTATTTTTTCTCTTTATATACCACAAATTACAACAATGAGATTTCCCACAGAACAAAAGACAGACCTTTCAGACCCCAGCAATGCCTTCAGATGACGAACACATGAGAAGAGAGCTCTGTGCTATGGCATCCTCTCCAAGGCCTACAACATGATATATGGTAGGTCACCTTCTTCCTGGCATTTTAGAGTCTCTGGATGCCAATAAGGAGTTAATAATGCTTATCATTGATTCCCTTCAGGCAAGGTTAGAAGGCTAACTGTAAAAGACTGTAAACTAGTGAGCTATCAAAAATATGCTCTGGAGATACAGAGCTTCATACTACTCTTAGAAATAAAATTACACAGAACCTAATGCATATACCTGACTCAGCCCTGTGCTGTATACATGCCCCCTCCTAGTGGTGCCATACAATGTCCACGCACAATTCCCGTCAGGCTCTCATACAGAAGAGTCCCTGCGGTACGGGCAGCCCAATTAGATCAGAAAATAGAAGAGTTCGATCACCTATCTATTCTAATTTTTGTAAAGTTGTAAATTGTGGATTTGAACATCATGCCATATGGTATGAAAATCCACCAACTAAGCTGATTCTGGTTAGTGGTTTGAACAGAGTTCAATTAAACTGACATCTTAGCTCCTTGCATCTGCCCTTACATCCCAAAGGAGACATACTCTGAACAGGTGAAGCTAACAGAGGAGAGGGCAACTGAATGAAGGAAGAGAGTACACTCTGTAATTAAAGTTTACCTGATGTATTAGAGATTTCCACAGGAAGGGAACCATGAGGATGAGTGTATACGTATAGAGACAGATTTATTTTAAGGAATTGTCTTACTTGCAATCAAGTAAAGACTGCAAGTCTAAAATGTGCACAGTAATCCAGGAAGTTGGAGACACAGGTGGGTCTATAGTTCAAGTCCTAAGGCTGTCAGTGGCAGAATTCCTTCTCATTCATGAGAGGTCAATCTTTTCAGGACCATCAGCTAAACAGATGAGGTCCACCGCATTATGGAGAGCAATCTGCTTTACTTGAAGTCCACTGATTTTAATGTTAATCTCATCCATATAAAACACCTTAACAAAAACATCCAGAATCATTTTTGACTAAATATTTGGGCACCATGGCTCAGCCAAATTGACACATTGAAATTAATCATCACACCTTGTAATTATGTATTTACTCTTCTGTTTCATCTGTTAGATTAAAGAAGCAAGAGGTGTAAGAGTGACTTTGCTGTCTTTGAATGTTAAAGTACCTAGTTCTTGCTTCCTAACAAGTGCTCAATAAGCATTTATTACATTGACATGCTTTGGGCCTTGACTTTGTACTTTTTTAGGCTACTGCACAGAATAACCTTAGGATTCTTCCTTGTGCAGTTATCTAGTGAAAGTTATCCATCATTTAGGGACTAAATTTTGTCTTCCCCACATTCACATGTTGAAATCCTAACCCCCTCTCCCCATATGACTGTAATTGGAGATAGAGCATTAGAGAGAAAATAAGAGCTAAATGAAGTCATAAAGGTACAGCCCTAATCTAATCTAAAGGTGTCCCCAGGAGAAGATGAAGAAACATCAAGGGTGCATGCACACAGAGAAGAGGTCACATAAGGACACAATGAGAATGTGGCCATCTGCAAGCCAAAGATAAAGATCTCAGGAGAAACCCTACCAACACCTTGATCTTGGACTTCTGGCCTCTAGAACAGTGAGAAGATACATTTTTGTTGTTGAAGCCACCCAGTCTGTGGTATTTTGTTATGACAGCCCGAGCAAATTAATCCGCCCTCCAATGCACTCTACCTTACTTCATTCACAAACTATTCCAGACCTGGCTCTTGGTCAAAGTAGGGACCTGTAACAGTGGCAGTGAAGAAAGTACAGTCGGTTTCAACTACATGGAGAAGCTATGATGTGTGGACAAGAAAGAAACTGCTATGAGGACCCTAGGAGGAAACTAAATGTTTAAAAGAGGTGGATGCACACAGAGTAGCTTCCTTACCAAACCTGCAGAAAACTAGATAAGTTTTCATTTTCTCAAAGAAATAAATGGCACTTTACCCCTTCCCTAAAGTGCTTTTATTTCTTTAATGTAAACACTTTAGGAGAGTTCCAGAATTATCAGTCATTCACTTCTCAATCTAAATTTATTTTATCTGCTTTCTCAAATAACTGAAATCTAAGAAGTAACAAGATGAAAAAATCTGAATCAAAAGAACTTTAGTGGGGTGATTCAGAGGAAAATTTCATGCAATCATAATTCAGAAAGATACTAGAGATTCTAGGCACTCCTTCCAAAATTTACCAAGGGTTGGCCTTACTATCCTCTGCATGTTAGAGACAAGCTAGAGTTAAAGGCCTTCAAACCAACAAGTTTTCCTGACCATTACATTTCTGTCTTTCAAAATAAAACCAGGGAGAAACTCAATGCTACTGCATCACCTTTAAACATTGCTTTTTTCTCATTATTCCTCTTAAGTGTCTACATCAGCCTGTTTGCTGTCCATAGTATTTTTGTCAAAAAATGCTCTTGTGTCCCAGCCCTCCTTAATCACGTAAATCCTGCCATCTTTGAAGATACAGATGAACTACCAGAAATGCTGTAAAGCCTTCCTTAATAAGTTCAACTGAAAATTATCTTCCCTCTTCACCTTCTTTTTGTCCTTTCCATTCATTTCACACTTAAAATATAAACACAACAACCTTTGCCTTTTCATATATTAGTCCTGATCCACTGATTAGATAAGTTCTTTTACCTCAGGGAACATTTTGTACCTTTAACTTGTGGACCACCTAAAGCATTGACTGAATCTGAAAACACAAGTCTTCAAAATCTCTGCACTGCTTGATTAGTGGGTGAGTGAGTGATTAAAGAGGCTGTGCGTGCTTTAAGCATAAATGTCATGCTCATGAGATTTGATATGTGAGTATACACTACATAGCGTGTCTGGTATATAAAGAAACAGGACACCAAAGAATTCATAAAGGTTATGAAACTGCCTTTATTTCTTTTGGCTTTTGATTTTATGCAGATTTCTGCCCCCAACAGGGACCTGTATGAAAGGCTAATATTCTCTGGAAACAATCCAATTGTTTATTAAAAAAATCTTATTATATAACTATTAGTGCCATTGACTCTAAGAGATCCTGGAAACACAATAGTGTGTGTGTTGGGGGACAGGGATGGTGACAAGGATTAGCAGGACATAATGTCTGCAGTCATGGAACTTGCAGTCAAGGGAGATGACAGCCATTAATGAAAAATCATGTAAATGAGGACAGTGGCCTATGCCACTCCCTATTGCCTTTTCCTCAATCTACCTTCCCATTCATGTACTAGTGTAATCATGGAAGTCCTGCCAAGGGAGTTTTAAGAGCATAAAGCAGTGGGATTTGGTCAGTGTAGTAGGCGGCATCTAAAACGGCCCCTAGTCATCCCTATCTTTCGGTGTTCACGCCCCAGTATGTGAGCTGATCTAGGGACTTGCATCTAATAAAGAGAACACAGCAAGATTAGGTTTGAAAGACTATGCCTTCTCTCTCACTTGTGCTCTTTCTCTGGCTCACCTCGCTTACCCACTTTGGTGAAATGAGCTGCCATATTATGAGCAGCCCTGCGGCAAGGAATAGAGGGCAGCCTCTGAGTGACAGCAACAGTTGTTCAGTGTGAGGGATTGAATCCTGCAGAAACCATGGGAGTGTGCTTAGAAGCAGATCCTGCCCTAGCTGAGCCTGAGAGGACTACAGCCTTGAACCACACCTAGATTGCAGCCTTGTGGTATCCTTTGAATGGGAGGATCCAGCTGGGTTACATCTGGATTTCTAACGCACCCAAACTTTGAGATAATAAATAATTTTTGTTTTAACCAAGTTTGGGGATAATATGTTATACACATTAGATAAATAATACAGTCAAAAATGTTAGACTTTTCTAAGGATTTCCTTCATGTATTTTACCATAGACATTAATATATAGATTTCAACAGAAACAAATTTTTACAAAAAGTAGTGTATCGTGGTAAAGATGTGGAGTTAAGAATTCAGAATTCCAGTTCTAGCTCAGACCCTAAATCGGGATGTGACCTTGGATGGACAAATGATATTGTCCATACATTTCTTCATCTGAATTTGCTCTTTCATAAACTAAAGGAGAGAATTAGTTAAGGCCTAACATTTCTCCCTGAGCTAAAAGTCCCTGCTCATATGGAAATTTAAAAAATTGTGCTAATTCATAGTCACAAAGCTGATTGTGTATTTCAGGTCAGTATAATTTTCTTTTGACTTGGATTCTTTTTGTCATGGGTGCTGGGCCAACTTTCTAACTCTATGTTCTCCAGCAGAGCAGTTTTTGTGTGTCTCCTCATCTTATTCTTTTTGCTTAGCTTTTACATTCACATTGAGATTTCAAACTAACAAATTATGACAAAGAACCAGCATGCCTTGCCACAATTGCTTTCAAAAATAGTTTTAAAAATCCACTAGTGTACGCTAAATCTTAGAAAGGTGCTTTCTATATTCAAAGCATTCATTTTGTCTAAAAACAAAAACTTAGATCTTCAGTTGTATTGCCTCTTAATAAAACAGATAATAGAAACAAAGTGGGGAAATGGCATACTCTATTCACAACAGATGCTTTAACATATTTTAACAATCTTGGTTGATATATCTTTTTGTGTTATTTTAGATAAATGAAAGCACAACTGAATTACTATACTAAAATGCCTTATACCAATGGTTTTGAAAGAAAAAAAGGTATCTTCTATGGCTAAAGGTAATAATTTAGTTTGATTCAAAAATAGCTTAAGAGAAAATACCTGGGGTGCCTGGGTGGCTCAGTCAGTGGAGCTTCTGACTTTGGCTCAGGTCATGATCTCAGGGTCCGGGGATCGAGCCCCGCGACAGGCTCCTTGTTCAGTGGGGAGTCTGCTTCTCCCTCTTCCTCTACTCCTCCCACTCAAGCTCATGCTCTTTTTTTAAAAATAAATAAATATTATTTTTTAAAAAAGAGAGAGAGTTTGGGTGGTTCAGATGATTAAACGTCAGCTCAGGTCATGAACTCCATGTCTTGGGATCAAGCCCCATGTTGGGTTCCCAACTCAGTGGGGAGTCTGCTTATCCCTCTCCCTTTGCCTCTATCCCTGCTTGTACTCACTCTCAAATGAATAAATAAAATCTTAAAAGAGAGAGAGAAAATACCTAATCTTTCAGCACACCATTTATTCCTTTCTATGCAAATGGTGCTTACCTGTATTTCTTTTTTTTTTTTCTGCGTTAAGTACATCAGTTGGAAGATACATGGCAGATGGTTTAGCCCTAAGACTTCGAATTTATTTATAAATCTTAGTATATAGTTAGGCTAAGAAATTTTGTATACCCAGTTCCCCATTAGTATCTGTACACTACAATAGAAGCATACAGTTCTCTGTTAGAACGGGTTCGTCTCCTTGGCTGAGTAGGATGGGGCAAACCAAAAATTGGTGTTACTACTTCATCATGAAGAAATAAATGTGTCATTGAAAGCCTCCAACTCTGCATATGAACCTGGGTCTAATCAGAAGTGTTTGCTCTAAACCTTCCTTTCCCCTGCATACACATACATTTCTCCCTTCAGACTCACAAAGTTTCTGCTGAACTGGCATGATAGTTCAGTATCAAATGTTGTTTTACGAATATTTTTTGAATTGCAATATAGAGAAAAACCTAAAAATGCACTTTGGTTCCCAGTTAGTCCCATTATCAAGTCCTCATTAAATTCGTGGGCTATCAATCAAATAATGAGTGTTGGAAATATTTTGCAATTATTATATTATGTGTGTTTTCATCATGTGTTGTTTATTACATCAAATCAACTGTCAATTTATGATGGCTTAAAATGGTAAAAATGAAAAAGCATGGTTCTTTTACAAAGAAAGAATATAAAAATATAAAAGAAAAATTTTGGAGAGATCTTTGGAATACTTCATTAGCTTCGTTAATTCTCATGAGAACAAGAATTTAAATGGTTTTACTATACAATATGCTAAAAGTTATTCTTAGCTCTGTTATAGAAATTTTAGGAGCATAAACACTCTGTTGAGTGGACTCAGACATGAAACACTTTGAGCAAACAATCTGGGGATAATCCCTCTCCCAAGCCAAGGAAAAAGTGGCTTGGGAATGAATGGAAGGGCCATACCATCATAACAAGACACTTGAATGGAAGGGCCATACCATCATAACAAGACACTAGATGCTACCAACAGATGATACAGTCCATTTGTTTATTCTCTTAACCATACATTCATTTATTCACTTACTCATCAACACTGAGTGCCTTTTCTGTACTAAGAACTGAGCTTGGTACTAGGGTTTCAATAGTAAGTCTCATATTTGGTCATGATTATAGTCTAGTGAGGAATATAGTCAAGTAAACCACATTTGACGCAGAAGCAATTACAGAGATATTGGAGATATTGGAGAATCTGATAATAATTATAGACTCCTTTCCAAGAAAATGCATATTCTAATTATTCTGAAATTTAGTATACAATTTCAGAGGTTTCCAGGACCCTCAAACATTCACCCACAGACCACTTGAATGTTACCACAGAGTAAGAACATCTGGTTTACAGAGTCTCACTAATTTGTATCTGTAGTGTCCAACTACAGGACAGCAGCATAAAAAAGTTTTCAGGGACATGTGAACATTTTCTGTAGGTATAGTATTCTGTGGATAAACACACCCTTGCCATGGCCAGCTGCCTGCTGTGCAGGGGAAGTTCTAGAGACTCACCATACTTAGTTTGAACTTCAGCAATGACGGCCCTGTTGTGTTTATATAATCATCTGTTTATAAACAGCTGGTCCAACAAGCAAAAAGATTATTTTTATTTACCTTGTTTCCAAACCAGGTCTTCCACTAGGAGGAATAATTATAAGGTGCATAAACAATGAATCTTGGAACACTGAAAAAATAAAATAAAATTTAAAAAAAATTTTAAGTTAAGGAGAAAAGACAGTCAAATAAAATTGGCTATTGTAAAGTATCTCCTTGTGGTAGAAGCAAATACTTCATTGGTATTTCTGGATTCATTCAAAGCTAAACCAAGACTTTTTAAATTTTTTTACAACTTACGACTCTATATTTAAACATTTTTAAAGTTGCCAATGTAGAGGCCATTGATTAAAAAAATAACCACAGAACACTAAAGTAACTTTTCAGTTGTCAATTCAAATCTTCCATAAATTTAGTTAATAAAAAAGAAGGTATCTTTGCCTTTTTTTCCCAAATTAAAAAAAATCCAATTGAAATGAACTTAGGTATAGATTTAGTCACTCTTGAAAGTTAAGCTGAGGTTTCAATCTAAAATATCAAGGAATAACTGATTTATGCAAATGCTTCTTTCTGAAGGCAACTGATTAAATGAAAGAGATTTATTTTATAGGATGAGAAATTGTGACTCAAGTTGACAGAAGAGGAACCTGAATCTATAGGAAAAATAACAGAGTTCCATAGACAAAGCTACCCAACCCTATCAAGTCTGCTATTTTTAGTAGCAAACACTTTTGTTTTTAATTTTATTCAAAGTTTATTCCATAGTCATGGCCTTAAAGAAAAAGTAAACCAAAACATTATTTCATTTTCACACTATTCATTCAACCACTTATCATTCATTTATCCATCCATCCAATTTAACAGGTAAGTTCTGTAAAGTGTGTTCAAGGAATGGCAAGAAGACCTGGCTGGACTAGTGAACTAAGTAGCTGGCGCTAAGACAGAAAAGATAAAGGCAACAGTCCCTCCAAGAGACCTTGCTGGTGTAGAGCAGAGTTCATATTTTCTTACGAATCCAAGATTAACCTATTCAAATGTCTCAAATAAGGAAGTGATACAAATGGACATATTTTAATTCAATCTACTCTTCTAAAGTTGCACCTCCCACTTTTAAAAAGCTGCTTTACAAGCTCTACCAAAACATTCCTTGAATTTTCCTTTCTCTGTGCTCACAAATTATTTCCATTTGGAAGTCTTGATTTTTAAAACAATTAACCATTTAGTAATATGGAAGTTTGAGGATTGAAATACCTGAGCTTTAAAAATTATTTCAGAGAAATTTATTTGGGGGCATGCTGAAATCACAAGATTTGAAGAACAAGCCAGACTGTTAGTTGCCATGACTAGGTGGCTGTGAAAATTCATTTTATATGGCTGACTCTAAGGACCTGTCGAATTGTGGCTATCTTCCCAAACTGGCTACAAAACCTCTTATTACCTATATACTGTCTTCCTCACACTTCTTCTCTCAGGGTCATGGTATTGTCTTTCTTTGCCCTGCTGCCCCTTCTTATCTCTTATTACTGAAAACAGAAAATTTTCCATGTAACCAAATTTATCAAGGAATTTATGCTAAACACTATGAAGGATATTGCAAACAGTATGAAGAAAAAGTCTCAGAAGAAACAGAAAGGAAAAAAATCACAATTAAATTATGGTTTGGGCAAGGGAATAGACAAGAAGAAAATAAATGAAGTAAAAATAATATTTACTGTGTGGCTACCACTGCCAGTAACTTTATAAGGCAGACGTGCATTTGTTGAATACCAAATATATGTTACAGCTATTAACGACTACCATTACCATATGATGACTAGGCAGCAAGCAATGTGTAACGTAACTCATGTAATCCTTCTAACGGCTCTGTAAGTCAAAGAGATGGGTACTCTCATTATCCCATTTTATAAAGGAGGAAACCGAGGGAATCAGGCTCTAGAGGTAGAATCACCAAACCATCATGATTCAGATTTTGATATTGATGACTCTTCAAACACATTTGAAAAATCCTATGCTGTGATACCTTATATCCTCCAGCACTATTAATTAAATTTCGTGTGCACATATTCATCTGGAGATACTGATACATGCATATTCCAATCCAATAGCTCTCACGTAGGCCCTAAGAGCCTACATTTCTAACAAACTTAGAGGTGATGCCAATGTGGCCAGTTCAAGAATCACATTTTCAGTAGCCAGGACCTAGTACAGTATCAGAAAATTTATGATTAAGATGATAAGAAATACAATTCTTTTCCATAAAAAAATGTATGGTCTCCATCAACAGAATGAAAAGGGAACCTACTGTATGGGAGAGAATATTTGCAAGTCATATATATGAAAAGGGGTTAATATTTTAAAAATATAAAGAACTCATACAACTCAATAGTGAAGAAAGCGATCTCATTTAAAAACACAGAGGACCTGAATAGACATTTTTCCAAAGACATACGGATGGCCAACAGACAATGAAAAGATCCTCAATATCACTCATCATGAGGGAAACACAAATCAAAACCACAATGAGATATCACCTCACACTTGTCAAACGGCTGTCATCAAAAAGACAAGTAATAACAAGTGTTGGCAAGGACATAGGAAGACAGAACACTTGTGCACCGTTGGTGGAAATGTAAATTGGTGTAGCCACTATGAAAAACATTATACTGGTTCCTCAAAAAATTAAAAATAGAATAACTTATGAGCTAGCAATTCTTTTGGGTATTTATCTGAAGAAAATGAAAATATTAACTCAAAAAGATATATGCACCCTGATGTTCTAGGCAGCATTATTCACAGTAGCCAAAATATGGAAACAACTTAAGTATCCACCAATGGATGAGTGGATAAAGACAATACGGTATATATATAAAATGGGATATTATTCAGCCATTGAAAGAATGAAATCTTACCATTTGCACAACATGGATGGACCTTGAGGGGATTATACTAAGTGAAATAGGTCAAAGAAAGACGAAAACTGTATGATCTCACTTTTATGTTAAATAAATTTATTTTTATTTTTTAAAGATTTAGTATTTATTCATTTAAGAGAGAGAGAAACAAAGAGAGTACAACTGGGGGGGGAGGGGCAGAGGGAAAGGGAGAAGCAGACTCCCCACTGAGCTGGAAGCCTGACATGGAGCTCAATCCCAGGACCTGGAGATCACGACCTTAGGCAAAGGCAGACACTTAACCATTTGAGCCATTCAGGTGCCCCTAAAATAATTTTTTTTTTTTAAATTAAGCTCATGAATACAAAAACAAACAAACAAACAAAAACAGTTTGGTGATTGCCAAGGAAGGAGAAGGGCTGGGCAAAATGGCTAAAGGAGACCTAAAGTTACAAACTTCCAATTATAAAATAAATAAGTCATCGGGATGTAATATACAACATGGTGACTAAAGTTAATAATACTGTATTGCACATTTGAAACTTGCTGGATGACTAAATCTTTTTATTTTATTTTATTTTATTTATTTATTTGACAGAGAGAGAGAGATCACAAGTAGGCAGAGAGGCAGGCAGAGAGAGAAGGGGAAGCAGGCTCCCCGCTGAGCAGAGAACCCAATGCGGGGCTCGATCCCGGGATCCTGAGATCATGACCTGAGTCGAAGGCAGTGGCCCCAACTCCCTGATCCACCCAGGCACCCCTGGATGGGTAAATCTTAAAAGTTCTCATCACAAGGGATAAAAAATTGGAACTATGTAGGGTGACAGATGTTCACTAGACTTATTGTGGTGATCATTTTGCAATATCTACAAATCAAATCGTTATGTTGTATACCTGAAGCTAACAATGCTATATGTCAATTATACTTCAGTTTTTTAAAAAAAGAATTTTATTGTCTAGAGAAACAGATGGAGATTTAGCCATATGCTTTGGGAACATGAGGCATATGAAGGGGGAAGTGAAAGGAGATTTACTAGAAAGAGACCCTTAAGCTGAGATTTGAAGGAAACAATATTCATTGCATGCCCTTTGGGAATTTACTGCTAACATAAGACATGAGGCAAATAAAAAAATAACTAAAACAAGTAATTTAAGGCAAGTATTTCTATACCACAAACACTGTAGACTTTCAAGGAAAGAGAGATTACTTCTGATTCTCTCTTACAAATATCCACTACATTTACCAATGGTTTTGTATCTGTTTACCAAGATGTCTTCCCCAGTGGACAGAGTCCGTGGGGAGCAGGAACTGTCATATTCATAGCAGCATTAATATTCATCCCTTTGGCTCATATATAACACAAATTTTATAAATAGATATTGAATGATCACTGCAGGCTTCAAGAAAGAGGTAGGTTTGTAGTCTATGTAAATATTCCAAATATAAAGGTGCTTAAGCAACAATATTCCAAATTGGAGAAAGAGTGTAAGAGGCCATATTACTACTATAGTTCTATTATCTCTTATTTTGAACACTTGTCAATGTCACAGAATGAGACCAAACTCTGTGTTAAGCCTCAATAACACAAGTATATATCAAAGACAACAGCACCAAACTTTATTTGATGAAAGACCTTAAAAGATCATGTCTTTTGTTGAATTGTAGATGTTGTCACGGATAACAGCATTGCTGCTCAGACAGTTTCAAAGTCAATCCTTTCTTATTCAAGGCTTCAGATAAAAATATAAACCCTGGATTAACATTTTGGTTGCAATCTTTTGAGAGACCATACAGGAGAAGACCCAACTAAGCCATGATCAGGTTCTGTCCCATACAATTTGTGATATAATAAATATGTATTGTTTTAAGCCATGAAGTTTCAGGCTAGTCTGTTATACAGCAATAGACAGATAATACAAATGGCATATGTATGTAAAGTACAATTTTCTTTCCCTGTGGATCTCTCCATTTAATCTAAGGTGACTAAGTTTCTGTTACTTAAAAACAAAAGGGCTACAGCTGAGACACAGAGAGAGATTTATTTCTGCCTAAGCATAAAAAAAAGTTTTCTACAAAGAAGAGGACACTTGTATTGGAATTAATAAATGGATAAAATTTTTCCAGGCCATGAAAACACAAGCACAGCAAACAGAAAGAAGATGATCAAAAGCATAAAAATAGTAAGCTTTTCAACATTTTATTCCTTAAGTTATTATTCAGGAGAAGACATATGACCCACAGTCGCAAGAATGGGGGAGGAGCATCAGGAGAATACACTGAAAAGGTCAATTTAGAAATAGGATTTGAACAGCTTTGAGATAGGCTAAGGAGATTAAATATGTTTTTTAATGACAAAGAGAAACTGGGCTAAAGATACGGTAATAAGAATGGAAAAAAGAGGAGAGATCAGGAAAAGACATTTCTAAAGTAGAATCTGGAAGGTTTGCAGTTGATATATTGAGTTAGTAACAGGGTGGGAAAAATTGATGGTGACTAGCAGTCTCCAATATGGTTCCTGGATATATAGAACAAAGACAGCTTTAAAAGGTGGGATACTTTGAGTTTGAAGTACCCATCTAAGTGACAATTTCCAGGAAGCAGAGAGAAATATAGTTTTGGCAGTGTTGGTGTGTCAGAGATTAAGCAAACATAATAAAGTGAGTGAAATTTTAAAGTGAAAAGAGACAAAGAATGATACGGAAACTTGAGCCATACCAAAAACTAAAAAGGGATTCAAAATAGTGTGTCAAGGATGCTGAGAAACAGGAGTAGCAGTAGCCTGAAGGAGGTTACCACTATAACTTCTATATGTGTCAAAAGTATAAATTTTGAGAAAAGATCATTAGATGCTGTAACTGGGGCAGTATTCTTGACCACTGAGAGCAAAAAGGTAAATTCAGACTTCTGTACATTGAGGAACGTCTAAGGGACTGATGTGGGCAGCAGTGAATGAATTTAATCTTTTTAAAGAGGTTCATGATAAATAAAAAGAAAGGGAACTTGTGAACAAATAAATGTAAGGCAAGGGTATTTTTTTCTTCTTTTAAATTTAGTTTGTGTAATTTTGTGTAACAAGAGGCTGTAAGGTATACTCAAAATCAGAAGAGAAGGAATCAGTTCAGAGAAATGGAAGATGTTCTAGAAAGAAAGAGGGAGTCGACAACGGGGCAAAGTCACAGAAGAGATGGGAGTAGATGAAAGATCATTTTTTTATATGGGACTAATCAAAGTAAAAATTGGTTAAGGAATAGTTTGGTGTAGTGGATAGTGGGAGAAAATTTGAACAAGCCCATTTTATTCCAACAAGACCGAAAGTTCACCTTTTGACGAAGTTTTAAGGATGGTTTGAAGAATTTAAGGAAAACGGTAATCATTCCTGTCAAAACCAAGAAAAGGAACTGAATGGGGATAAAGTAGCCAAGCAAAAGTGTTTTTAAAATAGATTTTACCAGACTGCTTTACCAGAGTTAGAAAGGAAAGCTTTGCAGACTTATGGTTTGAAATTAGATAGATCCAAAAGGGCGGATTATTCTGAAATATGAAAATGTCAAAGAATCTTAAAAGCCATCTTTTCTTAAGTCTCACCCTCAATTACAAAGCACCTCATCAAGTAAATGACAGCTTTAAGTGATAAAAGAAATTTTAATTGTGTCTGGTGAGATTCTTTTGTAATCAGATTCATCCAGGTTATAGAAATATGAAAATGTATTTGAGGAAATGCATTCATCTCCTTAAAGAGACAGGTCTTCTCTTGAATCCCTTTATATTCTCAGCAGATCCTAATACTGAGTAGTATCCTTCTAAATTTAATTATGGATCTTGCTGATTCATAATTTTTCATTCCAATAAGACAAGGTCCTGATGGTAACTAACAATGAATAGAATGGAAAATAAATGTTATTTCTTCTATTTTAGAATGGCAAACAAATGTTTCTAAAGAAGGTTCATTTTGAACTCTAGTAACTTAAGATTTGTGATCATGTACTTACAGCATTAAAAGAAAGTTGATTTTTTCACAACACAAAGGGAAAGGCTTAACTAAGCAATAGTCTAAATGCAATTGCAAGAAAAACATTTTACCTGGGTGGGCATGAACTATTTTAAAGTATCTCAATGCAATAATGAATATTAAAACATGTTATGTTCTAATTACAAATCCATGGCATGTATTCTTAAAACTATTCATAAGAGATCACTATTGGGCAATAACTTTGAAATCCCAAATTGAGATACCACAACAAGGATTTAAAAATAATATATCTATTTCCTTACAGTTTACTGCGATTGAGTCTAAATTTTATTTCAGAGGCTCTTCCCCGGGATTATTCTGTAATAATAAGAAGGTGAGTTCTTCCTGGACAGGTCAGTGCTCTGAAAGATCTCTACACACACACACACACACATACACCCCTCTCCACTGGCCCTGGCCCCTGACCCATCTCTCTGTCTTATTGTCCAACCCAAAGGCTGCCATAATGGCTGATAATTCTGGTATAGTCTTGTGACCTCATACCTAAATTCTGCTTCTCAGTCTGCCTCATTTGTACTATCTTCCTCAAATTTCTTTTTCAGATTTGTCCCCTCAAAACCATTTTTTAGCTCTCACTAGGTATAGTCTGAGGTCCTCAAGTCAGTCCTCAAGGTGGATCTGTCCTCCCTTCAAAGGGTTCAGACCAGACCTCTAGGGCTCACTTAGACTGTGAGCTCCGTGAGAATACATACAGTAGTTTATGTGTGTGAGAAACTCAAGTAATAACTAAGTAATTAACAAATACATACTGTCTGGGCCCAGCAACTAGGGTAACTGCTTGTCCAGGGAGGAAATTCAGACAAGTTCCTGCTTTTCTAGACTACCTTGCCCCCTGGTACAAAATCAACGTTGACTTCTATATCTATAAGATCACACTGCAATTAGATTAGCATCATTTCTGACCTACTTAGCTTCCAATAACTCCAGGACAGATTTAAGGTTTTTGATATCTGATGGTGATTAGCAAAAATAGCTGAATGCCATTTCCAAGAGATAAGAATATCAAAATCCCTGAAAGACTACAGCGGTTGGTTAGTCCTTCTGCTTGTGTGAACTGAAAGGTAACTTTGTGGGATGCGAACCCTGTCTGCTTTTAGATATTCATGCCCTGAATCACCAATTTAAGACTGTTGAAACCTTTGAAGCTTCTCCAACAAAAGTTTCCTGGAATTTTTCAAACAATTCAGAATGTTAGTGTCTTCAGTGAACTTTAAAAAAAGAGAGAGAGAGAGAGAGAGAGAAGGGGGTCATGTAATTCAGTGCTCAGAACTGATGAGTGCTATACTTCAAAGAAAACATATCTCTTCTGATGAGTCTGACAAGAAGCACCAAGATAGTAATCTTTAACTGGAAATGTGGTTAGTGAAACAGAGTTCAACTCGATTTCTTCCCCAAAGAATGTCATCTCCATCTGGAGCCTAGAAATGCGAGCTCTTCATGGAGAATATATTTTTAAAGAGCACAACAATCAGGGGAAATGTCATCTTCATTAATCATCCTTTCATATAATAGAGTCAACTGTAAAAATTGTATTAAGTCTAATTTCCTGAGGAGATGAGGGGAACCATGGAGTATAAGCAACCATCAGACCTAAATGTTAACTAAAGCAGAATCTTTCCTCATGCGCCTCAGACTAGGATGGCTTCTGCCATTTTCTCCTTTTTCTCCATTCTCCCTTTCCTCTACCACACCAAATGGAGGAAAAAAGCAAAGAGAAAATTAAGGACAATGGTCCTTAAATGAAAAGGCCCATTTAGAGAGAAAAGAGCAGTCTAAATATCCTCTATTTTATCAAACAGAATTTACTTTTCTGTCTACCAGAACTACTATAAATATTAATGTAAAAATGATCTATGACAGATTATAACTTGTATATTCTCTTCTGATTTCAACAAAAAGGAAATAGTCTAGTGCAAATGCCTAGAGATATGTAGAACTGGAAACAGCTTTTCAATCCAATGACAGTGTTTTCATGGACAAAAACACAAGTTTTATTTAAGCTTATTCACAGTCATCCTTAAATAGCATCAGGACTGTTATCCAAACGTTACTGGCTTTTAAGTTCAATGACCAGTTGCCATTTGTTTACATAATGAAAACATCAAGTGAAATATTAGCATGCAACAGAAAAATAGATTGAAAGATGAACAAAACAAAGGTGCAACTTACTGCCAAAAAGACCAAACACACAAAATACACACACACATCCCTACAACAAAAATGCTTATTATAGTGCGATCAATAAAAATCAGTAACAGATTCAATAAAATAAGTATATGCATAAAAGTATATTTTTGTTTTGCAACCTTTTTCTGTAAAAGACCAAACAGTAAATATTTGAAGTTTTGTGGGCAATAGGCTCTCTCCAACTAGTTAACTCTGCTCTAATGTGAAGGCAGCCATATACAGGGACCCAAAGTTGTATGGCAAAGTTCTAAAAATCTTTATTCACAAAAATAGGCAGGAAGCCACATTAACCCTGGGGACCATAGTTTGCCTATCTTTGATTTACACCCCTGCATGAAATTGTCAGGCAAGTAGTACATACTTGCTAAAATTTGAATGAATAAATCAGTACAATATTCATAGAACTTTATTATTTTTTTTTAAAGATTTTTATTTATTTATTTATTTGACACAGAGAGGGAGATCACAAGTAGGCAGAGAGGCAGGCAGAGGGAGAGGGGGAAGCAGGCTCCCTGCTGAGCAGAGAGCCCGATGCAGGGCTCTATCCCAGGACCCTGAGATCATGACCTGAGCCGAAGGCAGAGGCTTTAACCCACTGAGCCACCCAGGTGCCCCTTCATAGAACTTTTGAACACATACACACATGTATTTCAACAAGGAGGAATGGTTTTATCTGATATACCTAAGTAATAGAATCTCACTTTTACAACTGGAGGTAACCTTAGGAATATCTAAATATCAACCCATTAATTTTACAGTTGAGGAAACTGAAGCCAAGAGCATTTAAATGGCAGGTACTATGTTACCCTTTTTTAAAAAAGAAGAACACATATCAAAAAATCCTAAATCAATAATTTTTTTAAATGCCAAAATAAGACTTCCCTAGATGCAATGATAAGGAACATTACTATCATGGTATTTTGTTTGTGATAAAGACAAGCAACAATTTAGTGTCACTCTGTTATGTTTTTTTATGGCTCTACCACATTTGCCATAAACTATATTACTTAGGGAAATGACTTTTATTTAACAAAAACAAACTGAGTTTTGGTCAATTATCATTATGAGCAAAATTGTCAGCTAAAGAGGCTCAATTTTATCTGACTAAGATAGGATCTACTAATGTTTATCACCCATTTTCCCATCCCATGACTGACTTTTTTGGTTACCAAACACATAAGTCATTTTATTTACCATGTTGGTTCTGCTGTTTCTCTAAACAGGGGCTGCATATAAAATAGAAAGATTATACAGATAGATACCTAAATCTATAGCAATAAAAAGTGTTTATATTTCTATTCAATGACTGTTAAGGAAAGGGGAAAACCTCAGTTACGGATCAAATATTGGGAGAATTTTAAGGATAAATGCACACAAAGGCAATGCTATTTTATCATTGCATTAGTGTTGTATGATATTTTAGGAAGACTAGAGGAAGATCTAAGGAGTGGTTATTAGGGATGGAACAAAGCCTAGTCTGCTCTTGTTAACAACAGGCTGATGGATATCAGATGTTAGCCTTTCTTCTAAATAACAATCGCTATTTCAGTTTCTTCTTTAAAACATTTCATGTTAGAATGTTCATAGGTCATGGAAAGACAGGGAGACCAATCAATTAACTAAGAGAAAGTAAATATACTAAGGAAGAAACAAATATGACAAAGTCAAGGTTAAGAATATATGTAAACTTACATAAATTTGTTTATCTGAAAGAGAAGTAGCCTTAAGGATAAAAACATCATGATTTGGTAGAACAGTGGTTTGCCAGTCAAGGTAAACAACCTTGAACTAAACACTCATTCTTCCTGTTCTTCAGTTTTCTGAAATGCAGGTTTGGACTAAATGTTCTGTAGGATTCCTAGAGGCCCATAATTTCAATTGTGTTTGCTTAGACACTTTGGATTTTCTAAATAATTACCCAACTAAATTAAACCTTATCTGAACTCCATGGTCATATGACATCATGGAATGAGGAGACATGAAGCCATTGAACAGTTCACATTTCTCTTTTATGAGAAAATGACTTTTAACCAGGATAAAATTTGATAGAAATTTTAAATCACAAACTAAAGGATAACTCGACATAACATTTTGAAGGCTATGAATGAATTATGTTTGAAGAACTTCCTAAGCCAAAGGGTAATGCTTCCTTTTGCAAGGTAACACATTCTTCTGATTAATGTTGCCAAACAAGGACTGCATGATAACAGAATGAAATCCTGTTAGTCCATTCAGGTATTACACTATTGTAGATTAGAATACTAAATTTGGCACACAATATCTCTGAAAAATTTTAACTGAGTAAGGTAGTGATGCTTTTTCTCTGCAGAAAATTCACTGCCTATGTACTCTTGGATTGACAGCTCTGAAAACCAACATGTATCTTCTGAAGTTTTAATTCAAGCAGAATTAGTACAGACATCTAACACTCACCAGTATCAGTCAAATACAAAACTATTGGCTGATTTGGCTACCATTTGTAAATTACTATTTCTAGGGGGACTTTCACAATTTTATTTAATCAAGGGAAGAGTTTATTAATTTTTGTTTGTTCAGCAAATATATATTGAACATAAAGTGTGTGCCAAACATATATGGCTTTCTGGTATCTGCTACAAAATCCGAAAAGCACTTGGGGAGAAAAAAATGCTTTTCTTTCTATTAGAGCTAGGTATTTAGTCACATGATTTTTTTTCTTTTCTTGTGATTAACGTTTTCTTCTTTCACCGTTTAGCTTAACGAAGACTTCAATTTACCAGTATCTTTAAAACATAGATGGAAAACTCTACCTCCATAAAGTGGTGAAACAAAATGCCTCGTAGTACTGAGGACCCTCAATCCTCAGAAAGGGGATCCCCTGATGCCCTTGTTTCCGGCCTGCATGCACCTCATTTTCTTGTATCTCCAATCCTTGTATCTCCATGCTAGAATCCATAGGTGCTTACCTCCAGACTTCATAGGCAAGAGCTCCACAGAGGATACTATGTGATGGCAGAGGTTTAGATACTACAAAAACAAAGATGGTGGTAATAAAAGCTAATGTTAAGTGCCTCTGCTTCAAGCACCATGGCGGTCTCTCTTCCTACAGTATTTCATGTAATCTGACAACTAGCCTGTGGAGAAGGTATGATCACCCTATTTTACCAATGGAAAAGCTGAGGTTCAGAATGAGCTCAGAAGTAAGTTTCATAAATTCAGCCTGACTCTGAGTCCTCTGCCCTCATTATTCCATAAGCATAAATAGACCAGGAGAGGCAGGGTGAGGGGGAAGCAAATCTAAAGAAATTCCTGAAGAAATTAAAAATAGAGCTACCCTATGACCCTGCCATTGCACTACTGGGTATTTACCCCAAATATACAGATGCAGTGAAAAGAAGGGCCATATGTATCCCAATGTTCATAGCAGCAATGGCCACAATCGCCAAACTGTGG
>CM052897.1:31161127-31185394 GCA_028534135.1 Potos flavus
TTTTTTTTTTTTTTTTTTTGGTAATTTTAAAAATTTGAGTATAGGTGACACAACGTTACACTAGTATGAGGTAGTGATTCAAAATGTGTATACATTATGCCATGTTCATCACAAATGTAGCTACCATCTATCCCTTAACATCACTATTTCACTGCCACTGACTATATTCCTTGTTGTGCCTTTTATTCCAATGACTTATTCATTTCTTAACTGCAAGCCTGTTTCTCCCATTGCCCTTGACTCATTTTGTCCTACCCACAAGTAGAGGATGCTACTGGCATCTAGTGGGTAGAATCCAGGGATGCTACTCAACATCCTACAAGGCACAAGACCGCCCCCTGCAACAAAGAATTATCTGACCACAAATGTCAATAGTGCCACTACTAAGAAACCATGCAAAAAGGAAGCAAGGGGGGTCTCTTAAGCTATTTTTAGTAACATGTAGAAGCTTACTAAAATATGTGCTTATCCAAGATCACAATGCACAAACTAACCAGAACTTAAGTCACCTATGTTTTCAGAATTCTTAATACATTGGTGTGATGTCACTTTTTATTTCATGCTTATGATAGATTCTGACGGGCAATTGTTTTTTATTATATTTAGTGAGATATATTATTGTTAATAAACGTAATTGAGATAGCAATTTTTTTCAAAAATATAAGGTCAATGGAGGGATGGAGAAATGAAAGCAATATGCACTGCTGACGAAGCTGATAACCAGTGACATAGGTTCTAGTTGCCACAAAAGAATACTTTTATATGAAAGATAAATATTTGTTCTGAAAAAATTAATTTCCAAATTTCTTCCTTTTTTTCGATCTTGAATTTCATGATAGTTTCACAAAGTAGCTTATAACCTGTAGTTTTAGTTTTGATTATTCATCTTCTTGCTCACTTTTCACTGAATGTATGGGTCTTTTTAAGAGACTTTCAAACTTGAAAGGATTTTCTCAGTTCTGAGTAGGAAAATCATTTTCTTGACCGAACCATTCTGTTCTCTTACATTTCTCTCCCTTTCACTTAAGTTTTCAAGTGCAAAGCCTTTTCACTTTCTTTTGATTAGCTCTTTCCTCCATCCTTCTGTGGTTTGATTTTGTTATTTCGGATCCAAAAAGAACCACTATGACCTAGGTCAACAACCATCTTTCTCCGACTGTTCATGAGGTGTCTTGCATCTCCATTTGCCTTGATACATAAGGCAGGGGAAGAGCAGTGGGAATGGTAAGGACAGTTGGTGACCCATTTTTAATACTCACACATGTCAAGCAGCATTATGCTATTTTCAAGTTAGCACCTGTGTGTTACCCTTTCTTCCCCACAACCTACGTTCATCTCACTCCTGCTGAGACTTTGCTAAGTCTCTTTACTCTGTGTGGATCGTATTTTTGAAAAATCCTGAAGCACATTTTTGTCATACTATTCTCTGGACTATATAAATGCCTTAGAAGAGCAGAGTGGCTACATGAGCCTCCAAAGAGGATGAAATTCTAGAGGCTTAATGTCCAGAATGCCTGCAATTTCCTTAGCCTCAGAATCAACATAAAAGTAATCTTTGGAGTAGATGACAAAAATCACATCATGGTCACTATCAGTATGATCATCCCTGAAATTTAAAGATACCTTTTCATTAAATCATTTGATAAATTGGCTGAATTCAGTGTGCCAGGACCTAGCCTGGGGCTAATAAAATAAACATGATTCTCTCTCATGAGGTTCAAAAGTACAGGAAACTTTTAGGTAAACAAATGATTGCTAACTCAATGTGACATGTGGAATCCCAGAGATACACACAGATATAGAAATATATACAGGATAAGAGAAGAATAAAGGGACAGTGACCAATCATCCCACAGAAGGGGTGAAGGTTGGGAGGAAGAGAAACTGAACTGGGTCTTGAAGTCCTTGAAGTAGTTTATCAAACAAAATGAAGAGGCATTCCATTTAAGCTTTCTTATTTCAAACAAGAATATGAAAATTGGAAAACTCTTTGCAGACAAAAGAGAAAAAGGCTGGGCTCCTAACATCTTCTATTTAAGTTTTTTTGTAATGCTATATTATTCCCTCATTCTTTGTGTAAGATACAATTTATTCCCTAAGTAAAAACTACCAGTGTCTCTGCTCTTCCTTCCACTTTTTCCTTATGCTCTTTAAATTCTTTCCCATTTCTTCAATTGCTTATTTTCTCTAGACCCTTTCTTGACTACTACTCTTCAATTATCCAGAGACATCTTTCTCCATTTCTAACCATGTAACTGATATCTCAGTAGCAAAATGCCTGATCGGGTACAACTTGATCTCCACAGCACTTTTGCCCAGCTGTCAGAGGAAATAAATTTAGTTTGGAAAGACTTTTATTCTTTAGGCATGAATTCTACTTGCTGTTTACTCCTCTAGAAGATTCATAGAGAGGATCCAATTTTTCAGCTGGATATTTTATCTCTGCCTCAACGTGCACCTTAGGAAATCTTCAGATAGAAGGAAGACACCAAAGACATAGCTAAGGCAAAGTTTCAGTAAGAAAATTCATGGGAAATTCATGTTCATGGGAACACCCCAGCTTAAACTTTGCTTTTATTCTATAAATACCTTCAAAAGTCACTTGATTTTCCTTTGAAACTTTCTAGCTAATCCTTATGCAGAATCCCACTGGTGGTTAAGCAAATAGCACTAACTGCTTTTCACCTTGGGGAAAACATTTGTTGTGGAAGAATTAACTAGATCACCAAAGTAGCCACTTCCTTTCTTATCTTGGATTCCTACCATGTCTAATCCCCACAAGGTCCTGACCCTGGAGCCCACACACACTGGATATTTTCAGTTTCCCTTCCCAAAATATCCTCTGAAAAGCAGTTTTTCGATTTGGAAACATATTTGTTACATGTATTCTAACTATAATAATCCCTTACTTTAATTATCACATTGTGTACACTATACACACACACAAATACAAATTTAAGTTAAAATAGCATAATGGTTTATAAGGAAATTAAGAGAATAATTTACCCTAGCCACACTCTCATTTTATACATAAAGCTACTAATGCCCAGAAAGAGAATGTCCAGAAACTTGAAATAACTACTCAAAATCATATAAGCTAGTTAACAGCAGAACTAGCTTGAACTGATACCAAGAACTTCTCACTTCTACTCCAGTGCCTTGTCCACATTACATACTTCACTATTAACTTGTGGGGTAGGCACAGTGGTTTTTATCATCATCCTTTTGCAGATAGAACAAAAAGAAACTTAGGAAATTTTGGAGATTTGAGACATCTGTGAAATACATAAAATTAAATGAGAAAATACCTGTAAAGTATGGTGCTCAGGTTAGACTTAAGTATCAATAAATGTCATTTTGTTGTAGCTCTTGTTGTCATTGTTTTGGCTGTTATTAACACTCAAATGTTGTAACTACAATAAAGATAGGTGCCAAATAATTACTTATGATCAAATCATTCATCCAGCTTCTTATTGACCAGGATTTTTTTTTTTTTTTTTTATGAGAGAGAGAGAGAGAAATAGAAAGTATGAGAGGGAGCCCAACATGGGTCTTGATCCAGGACCCTGAGATCAGGACCTGAGCTGAAATCAAGAGTCGGTAGCTGAAAGAACTGAACCACCCAGGTGCTCCTAGACTAGTATAGTCTTGATTCCAGTTTTAAGATTAGACAAATCAGGTAAGCAAAGCTGTACTACAAAGATAGTCATCTATAAAGAGGAGCAAAGGTACGAATTTGTGTACGCAAAATGATTTATTAGGGTAACAGAAAAAAATACTAAAATTTCTACTTATACTTTTAACTAAAGGAATAAGAAAAATCAATATTTGCTGGTATTTATCAATATGATTTCACACTGATGTTTAATTCAGTCTATGCCCAAATACATAATTCAGATAATTTTATGTCATGTAGGAATGTTATCCCAAAGAAAGAAGGGAAGTTTAACACTGGGGAGCTTATCATAGTGGTCTGCTTTCAACATAGAGTATTTCAGTGGGCAGGTAATCAAGGAGGAGATTTATGTACAATATTATCCAGGTTTAAGTAGACTAATTCTCAAAACTGGTAAATAACTACAGACTATTTCTGTAAAAAAAAAAAATCATAGGTTGATGATATGGGAAGGGGATAAAATTGAATGATACGAAAATTGCAAAACTAATTATTTTTCTATTCTTTAATACAAGCTCCTCGTCAGCCATATTGAAAGATAAACAATGATAATCTAATCAGATTTGACAATAGTTGCCCAAAATATTGAAATTATCTAGAAAGCTTTTGAAATGTGAATTTTTATAGTAGGTACAATGAACATTTGTATAGAGAGAAACTTTAATTACAGTGAAAGTGTAACTGGTTTCCACATAAACTTCATGCTAGAGAGAGAGCATACTGGAGGAAAAAAAATTAGAAATATCTGTTTTTATGCGTAGTTACTGCTAAAATTTATGCATATCAACATTTAAAAAGAAATGCGTATGTCTGTACGCTTTTATCCCAAGAAAAGGTTTTTGACGGTTACATTTGTTTGACATCTAGATTTTGTTTGCAAGAATAAATTATTGACTCCTGAAGGAGATGGGAAGAAAATGAATTCCATCTACAAGTTTTTGTATAATTGGTGAATGCAATTTAAAAGTTAATAATATCATGTTGTACTACCTGCAGCTGGTGAAATATTTTTCCCCACTGTTACATGTATATTTTTGCAGCTTTGTTGAGATGTAATTGGCATATTACATTGTATAAGTTTAAGGTGTACCCTGTGATGACTTGATACACAGATGCGCTGTGAAATGATTATTATAATAAGGTTAGTTAACACTTCTATCATTTCACATAATTATTACTGTGTGTTATGTGTGTGTGATGAGAACACTTAAAATCTACTCCTAGTGACTTTCAAGTATATAATACAGTATTGTCAACTAACCATGCTGAACATCACATCCCCAAAACTTACTTGTAACTGGAAGTTTATACCCTATATTTCTTCCACTATGGAAATTAAAATGAAGAATCAAAATAATCTGAACTCTAGACCTGCCTTTTAAGTCACTTTATCAAATGATATTTAAACCAAAATTTTCAAAAATAATAAAGCATATTCAAATGTACTGCATTCTCAGAAATTTTATTAATAATTATTTCTTTGGTGAAAGCAGAAGAGGATGTTTGTACTATTAACAAAAGTAAATAAAATTGTTTTAAGGTGTTATTAATCTGTATTCTTATAAATTTCTATTATGAAAATTATACACAATACTTAATTTATTAATAGACAATTTTAGATATGTTCAGAGTATTCTTAAAGTTGTTTACTTATTAGGGCGTGTCATCAAAACTTTTGGGAGCCACTGCCTTAGATAATACTGCATACCATAGGTTTATTACCCTCTGAATGTGCTTTATGGTGCACAATCACCTAAGTGCACTTAGTGACCCAGATTCCAGTCCAATTTAAAAAGCTGTAAAACCCCAGGCAAGTCAACTTACCTCTCTGGGACATTTTTGCCCATCTGTAAAATAAAATATTTGGACTGACTGATCTCTAATGATCCATCCAGTCCTAAAATTCTGGTTCTAAGATGTTCTTCCTATGAGATTATGAATTTATAGCTATATATATTTTAACCACAATGAAATAATAACTTATCTAGAACAAGTGACTTTAACAACAACGAAGACAGCCAGAAAATCAAAAACTAATTTTGAGAAAATGAATATAAGTATATATTAGATATCAGATCTCAAGAGTGAAAATCCGATTAATCATTTTACAAGGACTATTTCCTGCCAAGTGCTAGGCACAGTGTTTTGTTTTTAGAGGGACAGGAGGATGAATAGAATGCTCTTCCTGATATCCCAGAGTTCTCAATTACACTCTACATAATACCTGATAAATAATACCAACACTGGTTGAAAGCTCATATCATTGCTTAATTCTCATTTTACATTTATTCATTTACATTCATTCATTCTTTTTTTTTTTTTTTTTTTTTTTTAGTAGAATTGCATCCTCACACGCAAAGGGTAGGCAATAAAGCAACCTATTTAGATGACCAGAACTAAAATGCATCAGAGTATATTCTTGTTTCTGGGTGAAATGCAAAAGAAGTTTCATGTATCATTTGTCTAGGCTCTGTTCCAAAATCACCTTCTAAATCATACCTTTGGTTACAAACAACTAAATGTGTGGTTCTTTTGGCTAATGTTTGCCATCTTCCTACTGAGGATGATCAATAAATAGATAGGACTGTAAAAGAGTCACTCAATAATAAAAGATGATGTGCCAAATTTACTATAGTTTGTATTTGTAAACATACTCTAAAAGGAACTTTCACCCTAAAATATGCACACCTCTGAGATAGTCTTGGGGAAACAATCTTTTAGTCACATAATAAAATTATTCCCACCCTGGAGACTGAGCCTGAAGGCAGTTCTATCCAGCAAAAGCAGATGTACACATAATTGAAAGACATAGTTAACCTGATTTACAATCATTAAAAAAAAAAAAAAAACTCCCTGATTCACTGGAATTACCTTATTCACTCATCAATTCAGCCAATACCCACTCTACACTGTGCACTGTTGTAAATTTTGGGGACTTATTAGTGAAGAAGACAAAACACCTGTCCTTCAAGAGTTTCCATTCTGAAGAGAAAAATAAAAGGTTATAAATCAAACACATCAATAAATAATTCTTAATAGTGATGAAAATTCTAAGGAAAAATATAGCAAGATTTTAGTAGTTAGAATGGCTATAATGTATAATAAGGCATTTTCAATAAGATGATAAAGGTAGGAATCTGAGGAGGTGTTCAGAAGTTTTAGTCATGAAGAGGATTGAAGAAGTTTGGAATTTCAGGTGTTTTCAGAGTTCAAGATGATATGCAAATCCATGGTCTGACCATGTAATGAGTAAAACATAGCTTACACGGTTTGGAAGAGAGTAACAGATTCTAATGCAAAAGCATCGATCGGGTGGCCCAGCCACAGGGATATTAAACTTGGGGGAGGGATGAAGAGAGAGATTAAGGCAAGAAGCAAAAAAAAATTTTTTTTTTTTTAAGATTTTATTTATTTATTTGAGAGAGAGAGAGCACGAGAGGGGAGAAGGTCAGAGGGAGAAGCAGACTCCCCGTGGAACTGGGAGCCCGATGTGGGACTTGATCCTGGAACTCCGGGATCATGACCTAAGCCAAAAGCAGTTGCTCGACCAACTGAGCCACCCAGGTGCCCAAGAAACAAAATTCTTGATAAATGTGAGGGAGTAACTGATGTTAGAAGACAGCCATTTAAAAAGTAGGAAAGCAAAGCTGGACTCTATTAGCCTGGAATACTGAATGGGTCTTACGGAAAAATGAAGAATTATAATTTCATAACAATCACTTAAAAATATTTAAAGAATGCCTAATTGATCTAAAAATATAGTAAATCTAAAAGGAGAATGAACAGTATTTAATTTAAATGACCTCATGGACCAAATGTCTCCAGTGGACAAAGGAAACTAAATCAGAGAGGAGAAAGTATGTCATAAATATTTTGTGAAAAAGTAAAACACATATGTGAGCAATCACAAGAGTTGGGCCAAAGATTAGCAATAGAAAAATGAATCTTTGGATAAAGGAAAACACAGAATAAAATGAGGATTAAAGTTTTTAAGAGAATAGGGTACGAATACTTGGCTGGCTCAATTGGTAGAGCATACAACTCTTGATCTTGGGGTCATGAGTTTGAGGTCCACCTTGGGTGTAGAGATTACTAGAAAATAAACTTTAAAAACAAAAAGAGAATAGGATAATCAGAGGGACTTATATTTTGTGTTCATAAAAAACAGGAATATAAAGAGTAAAGAGATATAAAAACATAAAGTCAAATCAAATTACTAGATACTGGCAAACACAATTCTATAATATACATTATATATATAATGTAATGTATATATAATGTATAATGTATATATAATATACATTATATATATATATAATACATATTAGGCATATATAGTGTTATGTATACCCTTGAATGACACAGGTTTGAACTATACAGGTCCTCTTAGCCATAGAATTTTTTTTATGGTCCAGTACTAGAAACGTATTTTCTCTTCCTTATGATTTTCTTAATAATATTTTCTTTTCTCTAGGTACTTCATTGTAAGATACAATATATAATACATAAAATATACAAAATATTTGTTAATTGGCTGCTTATGTTATCAGTAAGTCTTCCAGTCAACAGTAGGCTATTAGTTGCTAAGTTTGGGGAGAGTGAAGTTATCCTGAGATCTTCAACTGTGTGGGGGGGTCAGTGCTCCTAATCCCCACATGGTCCAAGGATCAACTGTATATTTTTTTCTCCTTAGGATATTTAAGAAGGCTTCATTTCTTCATTCACTCACTATTTCAAGAACTATTTTTCGATCATCTACTTCCTATCAAAAGCATAACCAGGAACAGTCAGTCGAACATGAAAACACAAAAACATTTGATAACCTCATTTCAAAACAATTGTGCTAAAACAACGAAGTATGCATTCAGGCTAAAATAATGAAATCATTTGAATTATTTCCCTTTTCTAAACCAGTTCCCTTTACTGCAACTGATTTAGTGGCTGAAAAGTACTGAAGTGTATGCATCTATTCACAGAAATTAACTATGCAACTTTTACTAAGTCCTTAAGCTTAGATACTTATGCTAATGGTAACATAATCAGGATTGGTATGTGAACTTGTATTGTTAACCAGTATATTAACTTTAAATCCATTTTCCCATTTTTTCTTTGTCATCTTTTAGAAGTTACGAGAACCCTTTCTAAGTATCTCAATGGTATAAGAATATAAATGATTGTCCCATAGTCCAGATTAGACATCCAGTGGCTAAAACTCTTTAGTATACCTTCTAGTTCCTGAATGTTAAAAACAAGACAACAGGCCCACAATAGAGTCACTTATGCTAAACCCCATATCACCAAACCAAAACTTAATTATAATGATGAGCACTAGTTAGATAATCTGCCTGATAGATCCTGTCATCTACTAAAGGAAAGTGACTTTGACAGAACCAATCTACTTTTTGTCTCCTTGTTCTGACTCCCTCCTGCCAATGAAAGTTTTTTATTTGTACAGCTCCTTGGAGCTCCTTTTTATCTCCTAGATGGGATGCTGCCCAGACCATAAGTCATTGAAAAAAGTCAGTAAGATCTTTGAAAATCTTATTTTTGTTTAATATGAATAATTTATTAACTAAGTCTATTATCAAGACATTTCTACAGAAGTATTTACAGTTAATATGTCTGAGTAGTACCAACCCTTTTTTTATCTCTAATTTTTAAGTTAAACCACATGACATACTAAAACTCTACAGGAGAAAACCAGTTTGAAGCACTCTTCATTGAGAGGAAAAGATGGATCCTTACTACAAACCCACCTCCCTGAAAATGCTATAAAAATGATCGGGATGAAATCTGTCCTACACTAAATAAAAAAAGGAAAACAAAGAAATGCAAAAAGCCAATCAAACAACAGAAAAAATAAAATTGACTATTTGATCATTTCAGTCAAATAACTTACATTTTCAGTAAAACTAGCTAATTGTCTCTCTCTCTCGCTTTTTTTTTTTTTTTTTTTTTGGTAAAGTTTACCTTTCCAGTCACTGTGATCAGAATATCTTTAGCACCTTAAACCTGTGTTCATGCTGAAATTGTCCATACCGTAGTGGCAGTAGATATTACAACTACTCCACAAGGAAATTTCCAGGGATATATATATATATTTTTTACGGAGAAAAGAGAGACAGAAAGGGAGGCAGAGAGATAATTTACCACAAGAAATATTTGCCCTGTGGTGTGCTCCAGGTAAATAACTTAAAACTAGTTTAGTATAATAAACGATAATTTCCTTTTTCTTTCTCTTTCCACTCAGTTTTCACTAAAAAAAAACTTCATAAGACACTTCTCTCAATAAACATCTAAGAAATATATGAACTCTTCAAGTCAACACCATCATGTAGGCTATATAGGCTTTGGGGTCTTAAAGGAAATTTTACATCTTAAAAGAATTCACTGCTAATTAAATCAACATTTATGCTACACTCAGGAACAAAGACACCAAAATGGAAGAAAGACGTTTCCCGAGATCACTCCCTCCTCACACAGCAGTTTCCACCATTCTGTTAGCAAATATATCATTCTTTTGTTAACTGCAGATAAATTCTTGGTCTTCCTCCTTGCTTGCATTTTCACCCTTTTATTCTATCTGGAGGGTTGGGTTTGTTTTTCCTGACAGCATTTGAGATTTCTAAGCTACCACAGTGGTGCCAGCCCATACTGTGCACAGTAAGTGAAGAAGAAACAATCTGGCTGTTGTTTTAACACTTTGCAAATAGCGGCTTATTTCTCCTGTTTGAGTTTTTGCCCCTGGACATCCGACAGAGCAGTATTCAACCTACCAAATAAAAAACAGGTTTCCCCTTCATCTTCCCCACATGTAAATTTGGCAATTTGAGATGAATATTTAGAATTCAAAGGAAAGTTTTGTTTTTCTAAATCATGTATTGGGATTCTTTTACACAATAAGAAATCTGTTACCTTTCTCAAAATTTTTCACTAAATTCTAATCACTCCTCGGAGTTTATGCCAACTGCAACAGCAAAGAACAAGGCTCTTTTTTTTTTTTAAATGGGTCCAAACGACAAGGTCTTGATTAAATTAATCTACATTGCTAAACTTCATAGCACACTGAGGATACAAACACCATTTTCACACTTTGAGTGCAACAAAAGTATTAGAAAGAGTACTTATTAAGCTTACATTTATAAATAAGAGTTTAATAAGTATTCAATAAAATCGTCTCTCTGATGGAAACTACTGATTTTCCCTAGCAGCAACTCTTACTAAGTATTTTAGGTTACTGATGCTCAATATTTGGTGTGCAAATCAATCACCTGGTCTTATTAAAATTGAGATTTTTGGCCAAATCCTAGAAATTTTGTTTCAGTAAATATGCAAGTGGAACTCTCAAACCTGCATTTGGCCGGATGAATTGAACAAAGATGGCTCCGAAAGTGGATTTGATAAACATTCTTGGCTTCTCCTTATTGGTTTATAAGCTTACTATGAGACACGCAGTATCATGAAGTGAATTGTGTCCTTCCCCGAGCCCCAAAAAATCTTATGTTGAAGTCCTAACACGGTGTGGCTGTGTTTGAAAATGGGGCCTCTAAGGAAGTAATTAAGGTTAAATGAGGTCAAAAGGGTAGGGTCCTGCTCCAATAGGATTAATGTTTTTATAAGAAGCACCAGAGAGGGAGCTCTCTCTCCATGTACACACAGAGGAAAGGCCATGGTGGGAAAGCAAGAAGGCAGCTATCTACAAGCCAGCAAGAATGTCCTCACCAAAAACCAAATCAGCTGAACCTTCCTGTTGGACTTATGTTTCCAGAACTGTGAGAAAATAAATTTTTTTAAGCCACTCAGTTTGTGGTACTTTGTTATGGCAGCCCAAACAGATTAATATACACAACTCTCATCAGAGGTTAGTTATTTCGGATCTCTGGAAACCATCTCTGGCCTACTTCTCTTCACCCCTCTCTCTTTGACAACTTACCCCCTTGGACCAGCCTTAGTATTTCTTAAGGAACTCATTAATCTACCTGGCTCCCTGAATACTTTATTTCATCTTGGGTGTATAATACATGGGGTCCAGTTTTTAATACTTTAAATCAGAATAATAACACAAAGCTACAGAAAGACACAGAGAAGGTGGTAGAAACTACCTAAGTGAATAATTTACTCTCATTGTAGTCTACTTTTTCTTTCTTTAGCCTTTCAAACTTGATTCAGTTGGTATTGGATTATTATATTAAGCAGAGGTTCTTTTTTTTTTTTTTAAAGATTTTATTTATTTATTTGACAGAGAGAGAGAGATCACAAGTAGTCAGAGAGGCAGGCAGAGAAAGAGGGGGAAGCAGGCTCCCTGCTGAGCAGAGAGTCCGATGCGGGGCTCGATCCCAGGACTCTGGAATCATGACCTGAGCCAAAGGCGGAGGCTTAACCCTCTGATCCACCCAGGCACCCCTTAAGCAGAGGTTCTTAACCTGGGGTCAATGCATAAATTCCAAGAATATCCAAATATTATTTACAAAATTTTGGTTACAGAAAAGTTTCTCTGGTGAAAGAATCTCAGTGATATCCACTGATAAGACTTGCCTTAAGATTAAAAAAATCTACCTACTTGAATTACAGGATGTGTTTTTCCAGGTGCTTCAGGTATAAATAAAAGTTTCATTTGCCAAGTTAACCTAGTAAAATAACCCTACAAAAGAAGAAATAGTCACCTATAAAATGTTAAGAAGCTTGGGTCTTAACACGGAAAAGAAAAAAAGTACAGTAACTATAATAGACTATTTCAAGTCCTTTCACTTCCTTGGATCCTTCCTGACCTCTCCAATTCAAGTATTGTCATCCTTTTCTCAAATCCTCTACCATCCTATCTGTGCTGCCATTGGTGCTTATACTCTCTGTCTAGCTATCGCCAGTTTATCTTTCTTTAGCAGACATTCTTTCCCCTTTGTAATAACTATGACTTATACGATGGAGATTGGAAACCATGCTGGAATCGTGAATAACACAAAAACAGTTTTTGAGACAAAACCAGCACAATGGCCATAGAACAGGATTTCTTTTTTAACGCAAACACTAATACATGTTCTCTTTTCATTGGACTTACAGGTACTATTTATAAACTGCTGTGTCTTATCCAAGCAACCACCCCATACGGTCATGGGAAGAAATGAGTGAAATGAGGTAATATAGCCTATCAAATCTAAAAAACAGGAAAACCTTTTAAGAATGGTAATATTTAAAAAGCAATAATTATCTTCTATAACCAAACTGGCAATAGTATTGACGTACAGTCATAAATTTGACAATTTGAAATTACAATAAGGTAAGTTTAAAGAAGTTTATAACATCAACATTTTTTGGTAATTTAAAGAAAAGTAAACTAAAGGAAGCAATATAGAAAGTAGTTTTTAACAATTAGGAAATATCAATCTTTTCATTTGAAGAGCTTAAAGATATGATGTTTGAATAAAAAAGTTTGACAAAATTTTAGGTCTGCTCAATATGGTACTGATTCTATTGTACAGCAAATGCTTATGGTGAAGTTTGTGAAATCAGTCCGTAAAAATAGAAAATTTTGCTAAAGTAATTTTTCCAAATTGAGATTCTTTTAGAAATGTTATAACAAAAACACAAGAGACTTTATTAATCACTGAATTAATTACACTAATTTAGACTTAAAATTCTAAATGGAACGCAATCCGATGTTGCCTCTTAAGGTTTCTAAAAATTGGCAAAAGTAATTTTAACCCATTTTTTACAACAGTAATTAGTTCAACACTATATGAGAATATATAGCTCTGGTTAATACCCATTGAGCTTAAACAACATCGACTATGCCATACTAATCACTTTAATTTTTATAAGTAATTAAACATTGCATTTAGATTAGTTTATGGTCTACAACTATGAAAACTCACAATAAATAATCTTGGATTGGGCCACCTACCTTAATTCTTAAATCTTTAGTGCTTCCTACTGACAAGGGAGCGTTACTTAATTGTTTTAAAAATAAGAAAATGCTAATACTCTAACTATAATTCAACATTTGATATCCCCATATTACCTCATTTTAATTGGAATGTAGGTGGTTATGAATTTATGTGGTGATAGCAAACCAGTTCTTCTTCCCCTCAGACTGAATGTCCCTATAACTTCCTGAAGGATATCTTAAAAGGGAAGAAACGAGAAAGGTCTAATTGAAAGCTGGCTAAAAGCAGCTCTTTGGAAACTTAATTCAAACAACTTAGCCTGGGAATAACTTGGCTTTCGAATGAAATAAAATTGAGAAAGATATGGATGCTAAGGAACGGGAGCAGCTATCTGGTAGGCGTTAACATTTCAGACTCTCAAAATGAAGAAACCACCCAGTTTCTTCTTCAATATGAAGAACCACACTGCAATATGGGCTCTATCAACTGGGGTCAGAATAATCTCTCAAAAGCTGAAGTTGACTTCCATTTTCTGTCCATAGCTGTCCTAAGAAATCCTCCTGGTGCAGAATACCTAAGAATAGTGTGCAAAATGTACATTTTAAGAGAACTTTTAAAAAAATGCATTGATGAGCTGGCAGAAAAGTAAGGGAAATTCTCAGAATTGTCAACAAAGTACAAATCCAGCAACCCCAGACACACTAAAACTGGCATCCCCAAGACTTTGATTTTAACTGACCACAAGCCTGATTTAGGAAAGCATTAAAAAAAAAAAAAAAAAGCAAGCCTAAGTCTTCTGCAAGTTGGGAAATCAGAATGGAGACCTCCACATAGTGCTGGACACCTGAATGCCTTTTGACCCTCGTGGATGTGACTGAGACAATATTATACGTTCATCATAACCCTTCTTCTTCCTGGGCACGGAGGAAGATGCTCTTTCCCAGGCTCCCCTACAGTGTGTTTGGGGCTGTGTGACAGCATTCTGGCCAGTAGGATGTGGGTGGAAATAAAGTACTCCCTTTCCAGACCTGGCTCTCTGGAGGTAATGTGTTCCACATATTAAAGTTAAAAAATGTGGGAAGACGGCCCACTCCACATCAGACTTGGCATGAGGAAAATAAGCCATCATTTTCTTAAGCCACTGAAATTTTGCGGCTTATTTTTAACTACATTTAATCTAATAATTTTGATTATTACAATCACTGAACCAGGAGGGGGAGAAAAAAAAACTAAAAAAAACCTTGCTCCACAGAGAAAAATAATAGGAACACCTGCCTTCAATAGGATATAATGCTGGAATTAGTACTAATAGGTACGGTGAGGGAAAAGAAACTCAAGCAAAAAAAATTAGAGTGTCCCCAAATTGTTAGAGCCCCCAGGTACATTGCAGATGAAGCACAAAATTTCCCTCTGGAAACAAATTTTAAATCTAAGATCAAATATTCTCAAAGATACAATTCTAGGATTACATTCCAAATAAAAATATCAAACCACAAAAGGAAAAAAAGCCACATGCATGAGAGAGCTGAAGCAATAAACTGCAGAAGCAGAAATACAAAAGCTACAAATATTAGAATTGCCACAGAGAGATTACGTTTAAATTAATAAAACACTATAGTAAAATTATAATTAAGCAATAACAGAATCTCTAAATTTCCCATGCAGATTTGGAAAGAACCAAATATAACTTCTAGAAATTATAATGTAGTAACTGAATTTAGAAACTCCGGGATTAGACACCAATTAAATTCTGAAGAGAGAACAAATGAACTGAAGGAAATGGAAATAATATTTAGAATATAGCAGAGACAGAAAAAATATGGAAAATATTAGAGAAACTTTAAGAAATGTGTAAGCTAGATTCAGATGTTCCAAAGTAGGCTTTATAAAAGTTGATGTCGGTGATTAGAAATAGAACCAAACAGAAATTCTTGAAATTTAAAACTCTTTGAATGGACTTAACAGCAGGATAAATATAACTAAACGGAGAACCAGTAAGCTGGTAGGTAGGTCGGAAGAAACTATCCCAAATACAACTTGAGGGGGAAAGCAGCAGCAAAATACAGACAAGAGAATAAAAGATTCAGACAATACAGTGAGAAAATATAATAAACATTTAACTGGACTACTAGAAAGCTAGCAAGACATACATAAAATCAAACAAAATGACGAAAATTTCCAGAATTGATAAAAGACTCTTATTTGAGATTCAGGAAGCTGAATACATCCTAAGCAAAAGGAAAAAAAAAAAAAAAAAGTCAAACAAATAAATAACCTACAATCAGACCCATCCAGAGAAATAAGATACCAAATACAAAAGAAAATCTTAAAAGTTCAACAGAAAGGACAGAACCCTTAGAAAGGGACTTACATTTACACCAACAATGTATTTCTCAGCAGTGGAAGGCTAGAGAGAGTTGGATTAAATCTTCAAGGCAGAGAGACAAAATAACTTTCAGTGTATATCCAATTAAACCATATTTCGGGAACTGGGGTGAATTAAAGCCACTTTTATGCAGACACTTAGCAAGAGTATTACCACCGACAAAAGCTCATTAAAGGAACTTCTAAAGAATGTACTTTAAGAAATTGATTTAAGAAGAAAAGCTAAGATAAAAAAATGACTTGTACAGACAAAAAATGGTGAACAAATAAATCATTGAAAGCTTGACTTTACCAAACCATAATATTAACAATTCATAATTGATGGAATGAAAAACTAATGACAAGGGAACTTCTGTTTTAGAACAGAATAGGTCAGCACAGGAAAGCATTGTTGCTGCAAACGGGACACAGCCAGATAAATTATAAAGATACTTTTAAAGCGTTAGAGAACTTCAGAAGCAACACACTAAAACTCCAGAAAAAAAGCAAAACGCTTTTATGTGAGCAAGGACGTTTACCTTTCTTTCCTCTGAGGGTACTTTCTGATTTGGGGTGCTTGCTCAAGAACTGCTTTGGTCAGTCAGAGCCCCAGCTCTGGAAAAGAGAAGCTAGCACAACAGTGAGTGGGTTTGCCACACCAATGTGACCACCTGGAAACCAGAGGGGTTCCAAAGGTACAATCGTTCTTCTTCAAAGAACATTTGCTAACTTCTCGTGCTACACAGGAAGCCGGGGCACTAAGCCAAAAGCTTCCAGAAGGTACATTGCAATCTCCAGCAGTCTTACAGGAGTGGCCTAATTCAAACATATCGTCTCACCTTCAGGGAAGTCGCCATATTTTGAAGAAATGTAAGTAGGAGACGGGAGAGCTGGGCTGATTATCTCTGAAAGGCAGAGCTGAATTTTCTGCAGTCTTCTTCCAAACCTGAGACATAGAACCAAAACCCTGTGCATTAAAAAAAAGACAACAAAATCTTAAAAAAAAAACAAAAAACAAAACAAAACAAAAAACACCATGGGCGCCTGGGTGGCTCAGTCGTTAAGCGTCTCCCTTCGGCTCAGGTCATGATCCCAGGGTCCTAGAATCGAGCCCCGCATCGGGCTCCCTGCTCGGCCAGAAGCCTGCTTCTCCCTGCCCCACTCCCCCTGCTTGTGTTCCCTCTCTCACTGTGTCTCTCTCTGTCAAAAAAATAAATAAATAAAATCTTTAAAAAAAACAAAACAAAACAAAACCCACGCAGGGAGAAGGAAAGCACGGCAAACCTGAGTGGGGCCAAGCAGAAGTGGCCTGAGTTTGCTAATACTGAAACTCAGCCCCAACCTTAATTAATGTCTGATTGGACTCACGTGTTCCAACCCTCATTCTACTCACCAATGAAGGAAAACGGTATCATCAGCAGCCTCTAGAGTTCTATTATATACAATGTCCAACATGTATTAAGAAATTCCTAGAAATGTAGAGATGAGGAAAATGACCAACTCTCACAAAAAAAAAAAAAAAAGAGGGGAGATGACCCAGATAGTGGAGTTAGCAAACAAGGACTTTCAAACACCTACGGCTAATATGTTAAAGAGAGAAAAAGAGACACAAAACAGCTCAAAGGGTGGAGAATTTGAGAAATCAAATCTGTAAGAGGATCATATGAACATTCTGTAAATAAAAAAGAAAATATCTGAACTGAATGAATTAAAAGATGAGGTGAACAGCAGACTGAGTGCAGCTGAGAACAGTGAACCAGAATGAGGTTCTCGCTTTTTCTCTGAAGATATGGGTTTTTAAAAACCGAAGCAAAAAGAAAAAAAGGGCGAGAAAGCATATACCCATATAAAAATGTAAAAGATAGCAGGACATTGTCTTTGTTCAGGTATCCCAGAGAGCAGACTTTGATGAAAAGATCTGCATTCAGATAGATTAGTGAGAGCTCGCAGAAAGTCACTGTTGGGAAGGGCAGCGTGACTGAGCAGAGGACGAAGTAGAACAGACACGCCGGTACAGGAGGGGCCTGGGTCAAAACTGTGGGAGCCCTGGAATTCGGATTGCCCTTCAGAGATGTCCCAAATCGAGGCAATAGAGCTGGGCATTTTTACCTCCATGCTGACCTGTCATTGCATGCAGCTGCCCTTGGGGAAGAAACATAAACTTGGGCAGAGCAGCTGTCTTTGGCCGACAACTACGTGGAGCAGGAACTCAGCTGTGGGTTGTCAGCCGTCAACATTCCTAGCTGCTGGGGAAATAAGCGGGCCATCTGGGTTCACCACAGGCTGGTTCACCACAGCCTCCACTAAAGCCCACACTTCTGTGCTTGAATCCACCTGTTTTACATAAGCTCGCTTATCTGGGAAAAACTCCAGGATTCTGGTTTATCTCTTCTCCTACATAAATTTACAAGGACAAAGTTCTGATGTTCCTTGCCTCTCTCCTCTGCTTATCATTCCAGATTCACCCTCAGCTGGCTCCTCTGCTGGGTCAGGTGCCATGTGTGGTAGGATGAGACAAGCACTTATTCAGAACCTCTGTTCACCAAGTGTTTCTTTGGCTGCTCCCTTTATTAATTTACCATCAAAATGGGGCAAAGAAATGTCAAAGGACACAGCACTGGATCATTTGGGTTCTAAACACAATCTTCCCTACCTTTACTGTGTAACAGAAGCTCTGCCTTCTTCTAAGGGAAAGAGTCAATTACCATGCCAATATGGCGAATTTTTCTTGCCAGCTAGTCTCTTGGAATGAGGAACCACCAGTGATCAGATAGCATCCGTGGAATAAAATTTCACAAGAATCTGACTCTGACTCTGAATCTGAAGGAAGCATTCCTTCTCTGAGAATTAGGCTCTCCATAAGCTTACAGATCCAGGTTCTGGAAATCTAAAATCCCCACGTGGATAACCAAGAGTGATGGTAAATGAAGCTACTCCTATTTCCGGTCCTTGCTTCTGGTTCTTTGTATTCTGACTACTTGAGACAGAGCACATTTTTATGTTTCTAATTAGGCTGTATGCTGTGTTTGAGAGGATGGTGTCCTATCTTTGCAGGATATCACCTCCAAGCAGGCACTTTGGTTGCACCTTTAAAACTCCATTCCAGGGGCGCCTGGGTGGCTCAGTGGGTTAAGCCTCTGGCTTCGGCTCAGGTCATGATCTCGGGGTCCTGGGATCGAGCCCTGCATCAGGCTCTCTGCTTAGCAGAGAGCCTGCTTCCCCCTCTCTCTCTGCCTGCTTCTCTGCCTACTTGTGATCTCTCTGTCAAATAAATAAATAAAATCTTTAAAAAAAAATTCAGTGACCTTTAAAAAATAAAATAAAATAAAAATCCATTCCATTGCTCTGTCAGACCCACGGTTTCCGTGCGGTGTGTAGGTGAGAGGACCACTGGATCTGAACTCATGTACTTAGTGCTGCAGTCTGTTTGCTTCAAAGGGGGCAGGGCAGCAATTCACAACTAACTGGAAATGGTATAAAAGATATCAGTCCAAGGCAAGTCTTCAGGCACAAGTAAGTTGAATTAACAGATGGTTCAGATAATCCTGCTGCGTTGCCCCTTCTCCCTTAATCCATACCTACAGCCTAGTAAGATTTCCTTACAATCAATTGGCCATGAGAGAAACAAACAAATGAAGACTCAGTTTGCAGAAGGTGCTACAAGATCTCACAGTAAAATGGTTTATGTTCATGCAGTAAAAAATGAATGAACAATAACTATATACAAGTGGCATCACCAAGACAGTGACATAGGTCATTCCTGATTTCACTTCCTTTCATAAGAAGAACAAACAACTATTCAAGAATAAGCAAATCCACTGAGCAAATTCTAGAACACAGAGGTAAGCACCCCCTGTAGATACCAGATACCAAGACAGACTGCATTCGTATTGACTGCATTGCTCCTCTCCCGGGCCAGCACAACACCGCATGATGGAGAGCACTCCCCGGAGCCTTCAGCTTCTCCAGGGGTAAAAGAGAACCCAGGAGGGACAACCAGCACTGCCATCTCCAGCACTGTGTGTCGCTCTGGCTCTGTGAGTGTCACTATGCTAAACTTGCCCTGTGGAATTGCAGGGGAATCTGCTGGGCTCAATCAATGAGACTCTGACTGTGATGGAGAAAAGGGGAGAGGTTAGCAACAACTAGCACATGAAGTTTGGTGGAGTTTATACCTGTTGTCCAAGTAAAAATCCCAACTAGTGGTTTTCTCATCTGCAGCCCCAAATTGGTGGTGCCCTCTGACCAGAGACCTCTGTAGAGTGATGATCTGCTTGATTCAGATGCTCTAATGAGGAGTTTTGCCATCCCAAGGGCCTGGTTTGCCCACACCTCGGCAAGAAGCTGAGTCACAACCCCACCCACTGTGGGGAGTGCCTCTCAGACACATCTGCCCGGAAGAGCTGGCAGGAATCCCTGGAAGCTGTGTTGCAGAGCAATGCTCAAACCAAGAGGCAGGTAGACAGAGCTGATCCCCCACAGAGCGAGTGAGCCAGGACCAGGCATGGAGGGTTTCTGTGCTACACACAGCACAGGCTGGGGGATTAATTCATAGCCGAGGCTATGGGTAGCTCCTAGCTCCTTCCAGCTGGAGTCTGTTTAAGAGTTGCCTGGAATGGCCGCTCCCCTTCCCACCCAGGCAAGGGAGCTGAGGCAGCTCCACCCACCCACTGTGGCTCCCAGCTGCATCTGACCAGAAGGGCTGGCAAGAACATCGGGAGCTGTGTGGCTCAGAGGCGCTATAGCTGAGAGAAGAGCAAGAAGGGCCAATAGTTTGCAGAGCAAAACCACTGGACCTGTTTGGCCAGGCAACTCTCATGTCGTATGACTTAAACTTACACAGTGATGTATGGAAGTTATGTCTCAATAAAACCAGGGGGAAGAAATTACATGCATCAAATAGATTCCCCTCCAAAAGTTAATTTAGTGAAATATTATAACATAGAAGACTTTTTTTTACCAGTGGCTCTAAATCCGGGCTGCACAATACACTTATCCAGAGAGCTTAAAAAAAACAAAAAACAAAAACTGATGCCCCGGCACCAGTTTAATTATCCTGAGGTGTTTGGGTATCAATATTTGTAAGAGCTTCTGATGGTAACTAGGTTTGCGAAACATCACTTTGCACCCTTAAGATACCCCTTTATGCATTTTTTATATTTCATAATTTTGTAAACAACCAAAGACACAGGAAATAAACCAGTTGTCTACCAGACTTGCTCTGATGTATTGACCAATTCTGCTCAGTGCTTCATGTCAGCGAGGTCATGTGTTAGTTTATTGGCCTTTAGAGACAAGCCATATAAATGTTCTCATGAGGTAATGACTGCTCCCAGCCCAACTCAGTCAACTCTATTTGCTTTTTCTCTTTAGTCACCACCTCATCCACAGATGAATTCCACCTGGGCCTAGCAATCTTCCTGCGTCAGAAATACGGGCATTTTTGGTTATGCTGTTTAATCTTTGATTTTTTGTATTTCTCTTCTCTCTATTCTCATTACATTTTTCCCTGCCTTACGACTTTAGGCTCTATCACTTTGGCTTTCTTTCCTTCCTGACAATCACATTGGGAACTTTTCTTTCCACTATCTTTCCTTCATGGAAATGTCGACACATTCCCAATGAAGGTGACAATTTTAGAAAGAAAAGAAGAATTAAAAGTCATCAACTGAGGACTTTGTCTTCTCAATTAGTGAAAGAAAAAATAAATAATAATTTCATGAAATGAGGAAATTAATTCCGAAAGTCCTGCCATAGGTTTTTCTCTACTTTTATAAGTTCCTAAAAATTATACAGGAGTAGGATCAATAGTCGAGTTCTTAAATGTCACTTCTTCAGGGTAGTGCTTTCATATCCCATAGAAACAGTATGTTTTAAATATATCCCTGAATTCAAATCAAAGAAATCAAATGTGTGGATAGGAAAGCTCAATCATCCAGGATGAAACTCAAGGAACTGAGCCCAATCAAATCAATACTAGCTTTATTTTTATCATGTAAGCAAAGTCTGAAAATTCAAGCAAATAACACTTTGGGAACAATTAAGACATGAAATATTTCAAATTCCCATTACTGAATGTGAGATGCTTAAATGTTAATGGTATGCTGAGAATAATTGCAATATTTCATCAGTACTTTAGAGAATTATACTGGGATATAGCAAAGGTTTTTGTTATGCAAGATCTTGCAAATGAAGTATTTTTCTAACCTTTAAAGGGCCACTTTGTCACCATAAGTATTTAAAAATAAAATATTTTCTGAAATATCTCTAATTTTTCAGATATTTTTATTTATTTCCAGATGGCGTCTTGAAAAATAAGAAATATGCTAGGCTTATTCAGATGTTTATGACATTTTCCAAAATATTTTCTTAGTATAATTGTTAACAGAAACAAAGTTTAGAGATCATAATTTCCCAGACATGGTAGCAGAAAAAGACAGAAAAATATCAGTTACCAAGAAACTAACATTAGAACTATTATATAAAAGTAGTTAACTTGAGAGATAAAGACTAATTCATTCAAGTATACTTCAAAAGATTCCTAGCGTCTGGAAAGGAAACTTGTATAGGTCAAAATAGTCTTTTCATGAAAGAAACTAAAATTAGGCAATTAACCTTTTAATCCACTCAACATTCTAATTCCCTTCATTTCCAAGCTATGCAGGCAGCACAAAGATAATTGTTCAAATTTAAAGGAATGTGAGAGAAAGTATAGTGGAGTGTGTGTGCATGCATGAGTGCATATATGTATACAGAGGAATTTGATAATAAAAAGTAAAAAAGACAAAGACCATATGAGGAGATTTTAAAACACTCTTCTATAAGAATATATTTTTTATGAAGGTCAAATTTGAGGTTATTATTTTTAACCTCAATAAATTAAGATGGTGATAAGTATTATATCCTGATTTTTTAAAAAGAAAATATACATAACACTTAGAAAAATAAAAATATCTATTTATACCTAGTAGTTACGATATATGTACAAAGATGACCTAGGGCAGAACTAGAGCACATAGTGTATGTACTCTTGGAAGCGGGTGTGAGAAGGTGGATATATCAAATAGAGTCAACAAAGTATCAGGACCTTCATGCTTCTATCCAATTGGGGATATTTGAATTTAGCTTAGGTAGATCTCAAACAGGAACTTTTCAAATTTAAAGAATTGTAAAATACCCAACTGCTCCCATAATACGGAGGCTAAATTAGCTTAAACAACTAGAACATAGATCATTTCACAGAATATGACATCCAGAAGAAAAGCAGACCCCAGGGTGGTTGATTCATGAGCTCAATTACATTATTGAAGGATCAACTTGAGATTTATTTTTCTTAAATCTTTCTGTACATCCATCCTTGATGTTGTCTTCATGCTGGCACTGGTGGTAGGATGGCTGCATAACTTCTAGGTTTTGGATCCAGATCCAGCAACATGCCTATGAAGAAGGGAACACACCTCTTATGGTAGCTCTTTTAAGAGTAAGAATATTTCCCCCAGAATGCCCTAGCACTTCTCCTAACATTTCATAAGATAGAACGGTCATACTCTTCTTGGAAAAAATCACTGCTGAGGGGTACTTTATTACCATGTGTCTGGACTGTCCATTTGGGATAGATAGATGTTGGGGAGATAACATCAGTTTTCACTATATGATATTGCTCAGCACACATATAGCACTCATCATTCCATTTATTTAATAAATACTCCTTAGATGTCCATTATGTGTCACAAGAGATATAGTAGCAAACAATGCAGTCTTTAGCTTTGATCTCATGTAACTAACAGTCTACCTGAAAAGGTAGATAGTTTTTAAAATTTTGTAAATAATTGAATAATTAAATTTTTAAAAATATTATTATATCTAACAAAATATGTACCATATGAGGAAAACTACAACACTGTGATAAAAGAATCTTTTAAAAAACTAAAAAATGAAAAGATACTCTATGTTTATGTATAAAAGAGTCAATATTGTCAAGATGTCAGGTCTTCCCAACTTGATCTATAAATTAAATGCAATCCCAGTCAATATCCCAGCAAGTTATTTTGTAGATATTGACACATCCTAAAGTTTATATGGAAAAAAAATAAATAAAGTTTATATGGAGAATAAAAGACTTAGAATAGCAAACGCAATATGAAAGGAGAATAATAAACTCGGAGAACTGACACTGCCTGACTCTAAGACTTACAATAAATCTATGGTTATCAATACAGTATAGTATTTTTGAAAGAATAGGTAAATAGAGCAATGGAACAGAATAGAAATCCCAGAAATAGATCCGCATATACTCAACTGACTTTTGACAAATGAGTAAAGGCAATACAATGGATCAACGATAGT
>CM052897.1:31185894-31216589 GCA_028534135.1 Potos flavus
CAGGCCACATCAAATTTAGAATAAGATTGCAGAAAAACCCCCTCAATCACTTTTTCAGTTTTCACAGGTGACAGGGTTAAGATAGTATTCAACACGGGCCATTTCTTTTGAAAATGGAGAAGCATACAATGCTATAAAATATTACTCTAACGAAATAATCCAAAAGAATACATGTGAAATTCTAGACAAGAAATTGCATTTTTACCCATCTCTCCAGACATGTTGTGTCTTAATAAATTATGGTATTTCCTAGGGACTCCTCAGTCAGTTGAGTGTCTGACTCTTGGTTTCTGCTCAGATCATGATCTCAGGGTCATGAGATTGAGCCCTGCTTCAGGCTTTGCACTCAGCAGAGAGTCTGCTTGAAGATTCTCTCCCTGTGCCCCTCCCCCTACTGGAGGGCAAGCGTACTCTTTCTGTCTCAAATAAATAAATCTTTAAAAAATTATGTTATTTCCTGGAAAAGGAAGATTTTTTTTAAAAATCAGGTATAAGCAGATGTGGGCTAGTAAACATTTTATAAAGGCTTTCAAAAAAAACAAAAAACCACTAATTTATAACATATATTTGCCAGTTTCTTTGGTGTAAATACTCCCACTATGGCCAGTTCCAGCATTGATGTTTTCACTAGCATGATGTCACTAAAAGCCAGTCTGGGAATAGTTGCTCACAATTGGCTCCCCTGAGTCAACAGGTGCAGTCTCCCACACACCACTAGGTATGAAGCATAAATGTGTGAACTGGTTCAGAGCCTTCCTCTATTTACCTGCTCAAAAAAACGATCCCTTGGAAAGAGAAATATCTGTAGGCCATGACGTATCTTATCAAAGAAGTTTTGAAAACACTGATCTACCAGCCTCCTTGTCACTTCAAAAATAGAGCTACCCAATAACACAGAAATTGCACATCAAGGTATTTACCCCCAAAGATACAGATGTATTGGAATGAATGCAAGGTGGTACAGCCACTTTGGAAAACAGTGTGGAGTTTCCTCAAAAAGTTAAAAATAAAGCTACCCTTGACCCAGCAATTGCATTACTGGGTATTTACCCCAAAGATACAGATGTAGTGAAAAGAAAGGGCACATGCACCTCAATGTTCATAGCAGCAATGTCCACAAAGCCAAACTATGGAAGGAGCCAAGATGTCCTTCAACAGATGAATGGATAAAGAAGATGTGGTACATATATACAATGGGATATTACTCAGCCATCAGAAAGGATGAATACCCACCATTCACATCGACATGGATGGAACTGGAGGGCATTATGCTAAGTAAAATAAGTCAAGGAGAGAAAGATAACTATCATATGGTTTCACTCATATGTGGAACGTAAGGAATAGCATGGAAGACCATAGGTGAAGGGAGGGAAAACTGAAGGGGGGGAAATCAGAGAGTGAGACAAACCATGTGAGACTATGGACCCTGGGAAACAAACTGAGGGTCTCAGAGGGGAGGGGGGTGAAGGGATGGGGTAGCCGGGTGATGGGTATTAAGGAGGGCACAAGTTGTGATGAGCACTAAGTGTTATATGCAACTATTGAATCATTGAACATTCCCTCAAAAACTAATGATGTAGTATAGGCTGGCTAACTGATAATAAAAAAAAATCTTTCTCTATGGTGTCTCTTATCTTTTATGTTGTAGAATAATTTAGCTACCTTCATCATTGAAATCTCTGGAGATGTTATGATCTGGCTCAGACTGACTACAAACCTTGGGGCACCGGAAAATATTTATTTTGGTATGTAAGATTTATGTTTAGTATGTTATACACCTAAAACACTGAAACCTGAAAATAGACACATACATGGAATGTTACCTTCTGAATCATGATTAGAACGTAAATCCGAGGATTGTATTGGTATATCAAGCCTCACAAGTAGACAAGTAGAAGGAATGACTAAGAATTTATAGGATTTGAGTACTATAATTATTTGGGAACTCAGTGCCCGAAAAAAGCTCTATGTCTATAGAGGAAAATTGCACTTCATTTAAAAGAGCTTAAAAATAGAGACATGTGTAGTCTTTTGTATTTATAAGCATATATAAACACTAGAGACAGATTTGCTCTGAACATTTATATAGAATCAAAAGATTTTTGTAGCAATATTTGGAAGGTTATATGGCGTACAGTTTGAAGGATTGGAAATGACTGGAACAAGTCAGAATGAATGAAGTATGAGTACATTGGCATGAGTGACTGCAAAAGCTTAGGATTCCCCAGAGCCTACATAGCTCTAACAGATTAGTGAAGTCAAATCAGAAAGAGGGAGAAAAGGAGAAAATGTTTGCCCTGAAGGCATAAGAAAATCACACAAAACACCAGAACAGTAGGCTGATGGTGGCCTGCTTTGGTGACGCTTCTTGACCACTGAAGTCCCCAGGATTGGGAATCAGTTTCCAACTGAAGCCAAGGGCTCCTCAGAGCCAGCGTGGACCCTCAAATCTGCATTAAATGTGATGAAATATGATGCAACAAGATCACCATGATCACCCAGGCACTCTTTACCTAGAACCAGACTACAAGACTGTCAGGAAAAAGTTTAAGAAGTAACCTGATATTGCTCAACATTTGGGAGATGGAAATTCTCCCAGATTTCATAGAAAGTAACTGAGAAATACCATCTGATCCCTATTGAAGATATAGGTGAAGCTAAGAGCTAATGTGAGCAGTTATTACACTCACTCCCATTGCAATTCTGATACCAATGGATTTGCTTGAGTCTCAAGGTCAGTCTGTGCTTATATAATAACATTCTTGGAAGTTTCAATGATAAAGTAAGGAGTGGTTGGACTATTTGTCAGAATAAATAGTACCCCCCTGGAAGTTTAAGAAGTTTTTTTCACTAAAGAAGCTATGATAGAAAAAAATATTTATGTTACTTACCTAAAATTAAAAATACATTTTATTGCAACTTACCACACGTACACACAATCGAAGCAAAACTTTTACAAAACAAAATTTACTCATCCTCCGATCTATTCTGTTTCATGCAAAACACTGATCTTACCCATCACATTGATCTCAGGATCCATTAATGAGTGAATACCTACATTTTGGAAACTATGTCATATAAAGCATCCTATTTCAAGTTGAATTGCTCCTCAGGCTAAATATTTCTATGTGATAAAAGATTATAAATATACAAAGAGAAAGAAGCAGGAAAAATCAATGTAAATGAGATATTGTAAAGAATACCTCAAAATTTGAAGAGATTTTCAGCTAATTCGGGGTGGGGTATAGTTCTAGCTGTACAATCATATCTACAGATAACAATAGTTAAGTCTTTAAAATGGTAATTAAGGTAAAATAGGGTCTAATCCAATATGATGGTGTCCTTACAAGAAGAGATTAGAACACACATCTACACAGAGAGGAAAGACCATGTGAGGACACAGTGAAAAGACAACCACAGCAAGCCAAGGAGAGAGGTCTCAGAAGAAGCCAACACCTTGATCTTGGACTTCCTATATCCAGAAGTATGAGAAAATAAATCTCTGTTGTTTAATCCTTGTGGTCAGAAAAATCTAGGCTTGAAACTTGGTTCCAGCACAAAAAAGTTTATAAAATTGGCCATGTTACTTGAGCTTTCAAATACCTTGAGTTTTAAAGGATTGATAATAATAATATCTACTAAAAATGAGTCATGAGAAAATATACCTAAAGTACTCATAGTAAATTTAGTTACTATTAAAAATTGTTACATTTTCAAATGCTTACCGAATGCATCTTAAATGCATAAAAATATCTCTATCATGAGGTCCAATAATTTTATCCAGTAGAAAAAAAATGCAGATACAGATACACACAACAAAATACTGTTCACAGTGTGTTTTATATTAACACAGAGTCAAAATAATCCAGGTATTTAAAATTAGGGTAATAGTAAATTATGATGTAACTATAGATAGAATATTTTGTAGTTTTTAAAAAACACTGTAATATTTATTACACATCGAATGAAAACAAAACTTAATATTATAGTATGATCTTTACAAAATAAAATATACCTAGAAAAAAGATTAAAAGGATATAGAGTATGCCAAATTACTAATAGTGATTGCCTTTCCCTGAAAGTATAATGGATGGGATATTTCCCTATTTTTTATGTCTTCTCTACTCTTCAGTATCTATTTTTATTACCTTACTATTTCTCTTTTTATACATGTATAGATAGATACCCACAGATACAGATTTGTCTATCCACCTAATCTCAGTTTTTTAAAAGAAAACTCAGAGGTACAAACAAAATTCCCAGTAAAAGTATTGACATGGTGTCTATGACCTTCCAACATTTGAAAATGTGAGCTCTCCAAAGACAAGCAATATATATTTAATAATATCTTTTATTTTTTTATTAAAGATTTATTTATTTGAGAGAGAGAGCATGAGCAGGAGGGGCAGAGGGAGAAGGAATCCCAAGCGGACTTCACACTGAGCTCAGAGCTGGACACAGGGCTCGATCTCACAACACTGAGATCATGATCTGAGCCAAAATCAAGAGTGAGATTCTTAACTGACTGCACCAACCAGGTGCTCGTTAATAATATCTTTTAAATCACGAAGGACACTGCGGCACCTGGGTAGCTCAGTCAGCTAAATGTCTGCCTTCAGCTCAGGTCATGAACCCAGGATCCTGGGATCAAGCCTCACGTGGGCTCCCTGCTTAGTGGGGAGTCTGCTTCTCCCTCCCTCTCTACCCCTCCCCTTGCTCATGTGCTCTCTCTCTCTCTCTCTCTCTCTCTCTCATTCTCTCTTTCTCTCTCTCAAATGAATAAAAATCTAAAAAAATCACGGACTCAGCTTAGTGAAATATCCTGAGTAGTTGTTAATTAAGTGATTGAATATATGAATATGAGTATGACTATACAAATAAGCAAGTATTTGTGGTATAGATTTGATAAAGTACTATTGTAAAGGATTCTTAGAGCTTGCCTGACATGGGTCATGTTAATCCAAAAGGGTATGTTTCGAAAAGGAATAGATTGGAACATCTGGGTGGCGCAGTCAGTTAAGCGACGACTTGAATTTGGCTCTCATGCATCAGGCTCCGTGCTGGGCAGGGAGCCTGTTTAAGATTCTCTCTCTCCCTCTCCCTCCGCCTCTACCTCCACCTAAAAAAATAAAAATTAAAAAATGAAGTATACAACTCACTTATAAAAAAAAAGAAAAGGGATAGATTATTCATGCATTCTATAGTCTTTTGAGATTTCAACAGTCCTGTGCTAATAGAAATTAAAATATTTTCTAAGATTTTTATGACATTTATAAATTAGTTCAATGCAGAATATATGTGTGTAGATAATGAACTTCTTTAAATGTTGAGCTTTTAAATGGCTGTTTAAGATGGAAACCTATCACTGAACTTTTCTATCAGTGACACATTATGCGGTGATAGCAAATTAAATAAGAAGAGAAAAATAACATTCGAAATGCATTGCAACTTTTAAGAGATTGGTACCATTCAGGATATGAATTTTCATATTGAACTGGTAATAATGACCAACATGTGCTGCATTCTTTTAGTTGATACAAATGTCATTCTAAAGAGGTCAGGAAAAAATACATTAAAATCCTCTATAGATCAGTTAATCTTTCTTTGCTCCATGGCCACAGACTTAGTTCATACACTAACAAACATGCCATTAGGCATAGGAAGACTAGGTAAAAATTTCTGATAGATTTGGACTGCACCTTTCTTACCAAAAAACGTGTAATTTTTAAATTAAAAGTGTAGATTTTTAAGCAAAATCTACAAAAAAAGTGTAGATTTTTAAGCAAACAATGTCTCAAGCAGTAGGACAGAGTATATGGGAAATTGAAAAGAAATATGAAAATTATTTCCTTTTGTTTCTGATTCATATCTTACTGCGTAGGCTAGAGGTCCTAGATCAATGTCTAAAAAATAATAATAGCATCATTAAATTAACAAATATCAAAATTTTGATCCACAATTTCTTGATGAGGTACAGAAAAAGAGAATCCTTATTTACTGCTAATCTAAGTGTAAACTGGTGGCATTAAATCTCTGTGGCATTTTCTGTTTAACTTAAAGTGCACATAGCTTTTGACATAGCAATCTATTTCTAAATATTCTGTTCAGATATATGTGCATATGTGAAATTATACGCACGCACAAACATACATGAATATTCAGTACTGCAGTGCTATAGTCTCACTGTGTCCCCACTAATAAAAGGAACCCCTTATAAAAGAGACTCCGAAGAGCTCCTTTGTCTCTTCTTCTATGTAAAGACACTATGAGAATTCTACAACCCAGAAAAGGGCATGCCGGCATCCTAATCTTGGGACTTCCAGCCACCAAAACTGTGAGAAATACATCTCTATAGTTTATAAGTCACCCAGTCTGTGATATTTAGCCATCCAAATGGACGAAAACAAACAGCTATATAATAAAATATTGAAAGCCACGGATATATCTATTAATATAGGATTAGTTAATACAATATTGCAGCTCCTTCAATGAGACACACTATACAGTCATAAAAAGAATGAGGAACTCTCCATATATTATTATAGATGTAAGATATATTAAAAAATGATGAAAGCAAAATCTCTAACTTGTAGAAATACAAAGAACATGCATATTCACCTGGATTCAGTAGAATACCTCTGAAGATACGAAGAAACAAGTGGATGATAACAGAAATCCCTAGAGAGAGGTACAAAGCTGCTGGGGAAGAGAAGTGAGACAGAAGTTTGTTTTTCTCTCTATACACTTCTATGCTTTTGACCTCATAACATGTGCACCCCACACCAAGTAACCCGAACTATAAATTATTAAGGATGCTAGTGATTATCCTATTTTTGTAATACAAAAAAAGAAAGAATCCAGATGTTTTAATAATTCCTATGGCACAGAGTATAAGTACTGCAAGACTGAATAATAACTTGAAGAACTATTTCACTTCAGGTCAACAAAATTGTGTTAGGCACTCATGTGATAGACTCTTACATACTAAGAGTGCTAGAGATATGTTGTGTCTTCATAGGAGAGCTATGAATATTACAGGAAATGAGAAAAACAGAAAAGAGAGACAGCTCTATATTAACAGAGTCTAAGTAGCCCACTGTCTAATATTGAAAGTATGCTATACTTGATTATTACAAAATGTGAACTGTCCAGAGCCATATTTCTTAAGGCATTTAATTTGTATTACCCACAGGCTTTCATTAATTCCAAATGAGTAACTAAGTGAACAAATATTATTTATATATCTCTTTCCTTCTCTTTAATAATTATTTATAAATATACGATTACCCACCACGATGTGATGCTAGATCTTATGTAAAAATAAATAAGATCACAATGTAAAAGGAAAGACCAAAAATAAGTAAATTCCTTCACACTAAAACTGATGGCAATTTACCAGCATATTAGTACTTAGGCTTTTCTGAGTGAAAAATTAATCTCAGAAGTAATACAATTGTTTATTTTTTTAAGAATACAAGAGTAAAAGTCGAATAGTGTGAAAATTGCTAGACAGTTATTAAATATATTACTAATTAAGACTCTTTCACAACTTGCTATATGAACAACTACTAAAATAAAATTGGACTTGGTCTAATTAAGAATTTCTCTTTTTATGGTTCTTCATAGATGCACGGTTTTAAAGAAAGAAGAATGTGATAATAAATTGCAAATTGTTATTTTAATCACACCAATCTTTGCATAATTGGTAACAGCCTTAGACACATTATTGATAAGAAATGATAAGCCTGTTGCTTTCATTTCCTCAGTATTTCCAGGTTGAAAAATAGAAAAAAGTCATAATAACTGGGCTGATTTTTTTTCAAGTAATATTTCATGAGTTACACAATAAGGACCATGAAGATGCTAAATAAATGAAACTAACAAATTTCTTGCCCTTGATAGAGACACCATTTTAGTGGGTAAGTCAAACAATAAATAAGGGAATAAAAATACGATCAAGTGAGAAGTTATGGTAAGTGCTATGAAGGAAAAAGAGCAGGTGTTAGTAAAATACAAAAAGAGGTGAGAAAGTACAATCTAGAAAGTAAACTAAGTCATCTCAGAGAAAAAGATATCAAAATGGAAACCAGGCTGAAGCTTTATGATCAAGAGGGAAAATGCCATGATGATATTCGAGATACAGGAAGAGGCAGATCATGCTGGTTGTCACTTGGCTTTGATGTGAGATACATTAGGAAATCAATAGAGGCTCCAAGAATGGAGGTACCATGATTGAATTTATATTTTTCACACATGGCCCTTAGTTCCATTTTGGGAATAGGTTGGAATGGGACAAAAATAGAAGTAGGGAAAGCACTAAGGAGGTTCTTACAGGGGTCCAGAAAGGTGTGATGGTAGATGAGGATGGTAGCCTTCAGAATTGAAAGCTCTGAATGTAATTGCTGATGGATTAGAAGCAAATAATGAAGAAGAGGAAGAAATCAGGCAATATTCCTAGATTTCTACTTGAGCAAGTCGGTGAGTAGTGGTGTTATTTAAAAAAAAAAAAAAATAGGAAGAATAGGTTTTCAGAGCAGACTGCAGTCAATTGTGTGAATTTGAAGTGCTGTAAGATAACCAAATGATTCCACATAGGAAGTTGGATATGCTAAGAGGAAAAAGTTGAGATATAGATACTATCACAAGATGACTTATATTTATTCCAATAATTAGCTGACATGTCTTTCTTCCCAGCTACAATGAGAAGTGCCTGAGAACTGATACATTTCTTGTTCATCATTGCTCCCCAAATTTCTGATATTCACTTTTAATAAAAGTATGAATGAATGAATGAATATTATGACCTTAAACCCCAGGCTTGAGCATGCACATTTTTAATTGTGCCATGTAAGAATTAATAACCTTAATAATATTTAGCCCTTTTTTTATGCTGCCAAACAGCTGTATCAGCTCCTAAAATTCACATTCAGATCTGGAAAATATTTTAAAAGTCACCTAATAAAACTCCTCTTTTCATAGGGTAGGAAACTGAGGCTCAGACAAAGAGTTACGTGAGGTTACAGTTGTCAGTGTCAGCGTTGAAACTAGACCCAAGTTTTCTTACTGCACAACTGGAAATCGTTCTATATCCTTCTGATCAAAACCCAGCAAAAATGGTTCAACTAGTTTACATGGCATAGATATAACTAAAAGTTTTTCACAGAAGATCACAAACACCATAAATTATAAACTTGCTTAGAAAACAAATTCTCAAATGTGGAATACTAACACACTACTTTTTAATTTACTCACTCAAAGGACTTCATAAATTAAAGAGAAAAACACCCCCATACACACTAAATGACTAAATGTTCTTTGGTTTCCAAGGAATTCTCTCACCAGACCTTAGAGCAGAGACATTTATGATGGAAGATGAAGTCACTTTTAAAAAGAAAACATTGGTTCTTTTGAATATATGGAAAACCAAATGTGTGTCAATATGCTGCTGAGTCAATCAGACCACAGTAACCATACTAGAATATTCCTCAGCGTTCTCAGACTTCTGAACACCTATTACATTTTCCCATATTAAAAGTATGCCTAAATGACAACAGCAATAAAAATGTGTACAACATAAACATGGCCACACTTTAGAGGCACATTGCAGATCTCTTTATTTCTAGCACAGAGTCTAAGAAACCCGTGTCACAGACTAGGTGGCTGTTCATAGAAAATGGAACCCTTTAGTCTTTTATGGACTAAAAAACTCATTGTTATTTATAGAGAGCTTTGAAATACCCAAGTGTTCCTTCAGTGCTTGAAAACAACGAAAAACTTAGAAATAGTCAAGCTTTAGAATATCACCATCATATAGGGTTTTTCAACTATGCCGGACATAGCATAAGAAAATAATGTTGATTCCCAGAAGCTGACCAATGCCTTCTATTGACTGTAAATTCAGCCATGTGTGGCACATCTGGAAGGTAGTCTGTCTGTGGGAGGGAATGAGGAGACTCTTGTGAAAGAATTAATCCTAAGGGAATAGAGTGTAGATACACAGTGTGGTCCAAGGAGATTAGCACCACCATAAATCCAAAATCTCTAACCTCAACTTGGAACAGTGACAGAATTTCTATGTTATTTCCCTAACAAACATTAATTCCCATCTTCCCCAACAAGTATTGCAAACTCTGCTCTCCTATAACCTCTAAACTCTCCCCTCTCCCTTTCTTTCCTAGATTTTTTACCTCCCACCTCAGAGATATTAGAAGCAATCAAATATGAAAACCCTCAAATCAGTATCCAAATCAGTAACCTATTGACATCCACATACATCCCTCTTCCCCTTACTGCTGTTTTAGGAGAAATGACATCCTTCTTCCAATTCATTTATCAATTAATTCGACAACAAACCACTGTTCAATGATTTGGATTTCACTTCCAAGTTTTGGGGGAAACTCACCCACTGGTTATCTTCTTTGTCTCATATCTTCAGCCTCTCCCTCTTTACTGAATCCTTCCCAGCAGCAGTTAAACATGTTCGGATTTGCCTCACCTTAAAGAAACAAATATATGAAAACAAAGCACTTATTCCTTTCACCCTACCTCCTCCTAGGCCTCCAACACCTACCTATTTTTGTCCTTTCCTTTCCAAACTACTCAAAATGTCTGTACATCTTGTCTCCATTACCACTCCTCCATTTAATTGTCAACCTACCCTACATGGCTTTTAGCTGAAACATTCTTCTGAAAATATTCACATATGTATACATGTATGTATGTATCTGAAGTATAATTAGCATTGAAAATGCTCACGTTAACATTACCAATGACTTGTACATAGCAAAATACAACAGATACTTTTCATTCCTTTTCTTGCTTGAAGTATCATCAGCATTCAAAACTTAGAGCCACAACCTTCTTCTGGAAATATTTTGTTTCCTTGGCCTTCCTGACTCCACATTCCCCCTCTTTCCCTCTATTTCCATGGCCTTTCCTTCTCAGCTTCCATTACAAGCGTGACATCATAGTGTCTCACAGAGCTCAGTCCTAGGCCATATTTTCTTTGCATCCTGTATATCTATCTAATCAAAATTAATTATCTTCCACATTATATGCTGATGACTCACAAACTATTCATTTCTGAATTCTCTATTGATTGTTAGACCCATTTCCGATAAATCTCTGACATCTCTGCTTGAGGAAAGCAATCCAGATTAATTTTTCAAAAACTGGTTATGACCTGCACCAATTCCCAAAGTTGTCACCCCAATCCTTGTCTTCTGTATCAGTAAATAGAAGCACAAGTGAGCAAATTATTCAAGTCAGGAACTTGAAAGTCACTTGATTCCTTCCCTCACACTCTCATAACCTAACACCGTGTCCTAAAAATTCTACCTTTTAAAGAGCTCTAGAATTGGTCTACTCTTCTTCCTAATCAGAGTTACAGTCATAGTTCAATTACCCTACTGTCATAGTTTCCTAAATGGTCTACCCTTGTGACTGCATTCTCAAAACTATAGCCAGACTGAGCTTTTAAAATGCAGTTTCTACTATATATCTCCCTGCTTAGAAGTCTTCGATGTTTTTTATTTTTACTACACATATCTGCTTCCATAAATAATAGATGCTATTTTATTTATGTTGTTAAGTTTTTCATACATGAAATATATACTATATATTCTTCTGGAACTTGCCTTTTTAACTAAGTATCTCATTTTTTAATGTTATTCTCATCAATTCATAAGCTCTAAGGCATTTTTTTCAACTGATGAATAGGGTTCCATTGTGCAACTAAACCAGGGTTTCTTTATTCATCCCTCTACTGGGGGCTGTTATGTTAGTACCGCTTTTTTTTTTTATTGCAGTGAACAATGCTGTGATTAAGTTTCTTGAAAATGTCTCTCGTGTGTATATGTGAGGGTTTCTCTAAAACAGATACCAAGAAGACAAACTGCAGGGTCATAGGGATTATATATTTTGAGCTTCACTAGATATCTCATCATTGCACAGGAATGATATACTCTAACTTTAGGATTGTGGTTATCTGGAAAGAAAGAGAGGGAGAAGAAGGGATATGGATTTGAAATTTTAGCTGAAATGAAAATTTTTATTTCTAAAAAAAAGTTAAATAAAAGCAAAATAATAAGCTCCATGAAGACTACAGAGTCATCTGATGCATTTTTTACATTATTTTGTACTTTAGAATATTTCATAATTTAAAGTATTTTTAATAAGGCTTTCAATGGTTGTGTCCAAGTCTTTTACTGTGACTTACAAGGCCTCCTCCCCACATCACCCAGATATGGTTTTCATTGACCTTTCCAGTCTCACTGAAGAAAACATACTGCTCTTGTCTGACCTCCTGAGATGGGGTTCACTCTCTGGGAGTGTAGGGTCTTCACGTACTTTCCCTCTACTTGAGGCATCATTGCTTTTTTCCTAATTTTTCCCATAGCTACTTACTTGTTTAATTCCTTCTCATCTCTCAGATCTTAGCCTAGATATTACTTCCTCAGGAATCCTCCCCTGACCTTCTGAGATTAATTTTCCCTCATTATCCCTTCTCATGGCACTCTTTACTTCCCATTTTGAAACAACGCTTACATTTGTGATTATTATTTCAACATCTACTTTTAAACAATAATTTATCAGTTGGTTTACTTATTTGTATCTATCACTCCCTTAGCCCCCTTAGCACAAAAATGATGTCTGTCTTGTCTAAAACTCTATTTCCAGCACCCAGCACAACACCTAGTACATAGGAACACAATGAATAGTCACCAGAGAATGAAAGGGTCAGAGAAACATTTGTGAGTAATGCTAGGTAGGGGGTTGTGGATCCTACAGTCCAGTTCCCAACCCCCAATAGATCAGTGGAGATCTAGGGCAAAAGGCACGGAAGTTTTAAACATAATAGTAAAAATGAGAGTCACATTGCAATCGATCTTAAAATACTGAGAGCATAGAGCAGCAAGGCCTTGTCACCCATGGAAGTATATATGATTTGAAATGATATTAAGTCAAATTTCCACATCTGGTGTCATAGTTGCTGTAGGATGGAACATGGACTGGACACAATGGTCTAAGCAACAAGCAGGACCAACCAGATCTGGAATCAAACACTAAACTTTTGAAGGGCACGAGACATCACTGGGACAATCAGGAAAGTGATCAGAATGGTAGAATGTCATGTCTTGGTCAGGAACTCTACATTTACAAGCCCTTCTGGAAAGGTATCAATTTATCAGAGTGAGTAGGGGTAGAGTCATGGAAAGAAAGAACTGTTAACTCATATCGCTGCCCTATCATGCAAACACTTGAGAAGTTTGTCACTAGAACACAAGATGAAGACTTAATGAGTAAAAGATTGTTACAATTCCATGTGAGGTGGCAGAGCTAGAAATCATAGGTATATGCTGTTTCTTTTTGGTATATACTATTAGTTGCATTTAAAATGCAGATATGCAAGGTGTGTTAAATCTTCAAATAAGGGCAAATCTAAGGCAAAGAGAGGTCAAGCTTTGCGGACAATCTATGGCTTTCCATAAAAACATCTGTTTTCAACTTTGTCTATACCTTAACAGCAGCTGCAAATATTCTAGTTTTTTAAAAGTTTTTATTTACTTATTTGGGGGGGGGGGAGTACAGAGGGTGAGGGAGAAGGAGAAGCAGACTCCCCACTGAGCAGAGAGCCTAATGCAGGCCTCCATCCCAGGACCCTGTGATCATGACCTGAGCCAAAGGCAAACGCTTAACCAACTGAGCCACCCAAGCATCCCTAAATGTTCTACTTTTTAAGAAAATATTTATTTATGCTATGTATATGTGCAGAGTGAATACGGACTTCTGGAAATACCTCCCCCCCACTCCAAAATTTGATATTGATAAAATGAGTTATTTTGTCATTTAGGACTTAGCTGATCCTAAGTCACTGAATTGACTGAATTCACACATTTTGGCTAGTTGTTTTAGTTATTCTGTTAATTATTTCACTGCCAGAATGCACTTTCTGAATATAAACCAGGCATAGATCATGAAAACATAAGCAGCCTAAAAAGCCAGGCCTTTAAAACTACCATCTCTCTCATTTTTCTTGCTCTTACCCTAGTGCTGTTATAAAACATATCACTTTCCTGCCCTCCTTAGAAATTCCTTGGGGTCAGTATCCTAGACCCCATAATTCACTCAAAAGCTATGTTATTGTCAAGGCAGCAGTTGTATCCCCAAGAGTTTTGATAAATAATTCATTGAATGCATTCATTGCCAGAAGATCCACTCAGCTATGAACCTGGTTCTTCTTCAAGACAGAGCAAATATTGCCTCAAAATTGAAGAGCCAGTTCAGCATAGACCAACTATTGGGAAAGCTAAAGCAGGAAGACAATTTTTAGTATATAAACATTGAAGTAGATTGTAAATTTCTGTTTACTTGCAAATTTATTGCTGTCTGACGGAGCAGCATCTGCAGCAACAGAGCGGGAGGGAGAAGGAGAGCATCCTCAGACTGGGGAGAGAAGAAAAGCTCGAGGGCCCTACAAGCAGTGACTGGCAATGCCCCAGGGAAGAAGGGCAGCAACCCCAGATGGCGGTTGCTTCGAGAGAGGAAAGGGAGATCCAAGATCAGTACCTCTATTTCCTTCTCTCCCGCTGATATGCGTTCACTTTCTTTCTGTATAGCCTTACTGAAAGTCAAAGTAACAGTCCCTACCAACTGTTATTTAAACAAGCAAAATTAGATTCAATTTAACGTTTGCCCTGGGAGGAAGACTACGTCTTTCAGCAAAAATACCCGTCATTCTTATGGCTGCGGTACGCCCTCAGCTTTTTCAGTGAGCACTTACCTCTTCTTGATCCTCCTGCCTGTCATCTAAGCGATGGTATATATCCTCCCTGGATATCACAGAGATATATGCCACACCAGCAATGTGGTGTCTGGGGTCTGGAGGCGTTGCCGCTGGAGTGTGGGAACCGTTAGAAAGACTAGGATTCCATTTGCTCTAGTTACAACATCAGGAGGAGGGGCACTCCGGTGAAATTTTGCCTCGTTATTAAACCTAACACAGTGTCTGTCGAAAGTATCTCATCAATCATTCTTTTCAGTATTCTGTTTTGAATATAAGCCACATGAGGGAAGAAACTATATCTTTCTTGCTTACTATATGCCTGGAACATGGTAGTGATTTAAGAAGTATTTGTTGAATGAGTATGTGTTTTGGATGAATGAATGGATGGATGGATGGATGGATGGATGGATGGATGGATAATAGGCAGATTCTCATAGATCTTTGGGTCTCATAAAGTTCAATATTATCTGAAATGAATCATCTCAATGCAGCATCAAGGATGCCAATCCCAGAAAGAGGAAGAAAGCCTTGTTTAACCTTTACTTTGACCCCACTGGGTATAGTTAATGGTATAAAAGGAAGGAAGAACATTTAGGAGCTCTGTGTTTATTAAACTCACTAGGACTCCTAATCTGAATATTATTTGCATTATGTAATCTTAAAATTTTTAATTCTAGCAAATTAATATGTGAGCATGTTGCTACAGTAGGAGAAACTATTTGCATTTTCACTGGGATCTGCCCTGCCAATCACATCTCTAAATACAATTACAATAATTAGTGCTTTTAATCAATTTCCAGACCTCTTTGCTCCATAGACCGAAAAGTGCAGTTAAGGAGTTCCATAAGTGAGACTACTGCAAAGACTCCGTTTCTTTCACAGTGGTGGGTGTGTGCATAAGGAAGGAGAGGGAGGTTGGTCTTTTACCCGGCTTTCATATTCTGTCAGTGGGCAGCCACAAATGTCTTTGAAAATCTGAAACATAAATTAGTTCTCTCTCAGATGCCTTAGTGCCACTACCACATTAGCTTTGTTGGCATTTGGGGAAAAAGAACTAAGGGATTTTATTTTCTGTGAATTTGGGGCTACACATGAACACATTATTTTTCTTTTTTGATGAGGACTCCCTGTCAATATTTAATAATGTGACCCTGTGCTACAAAAATAGGTTTCCTGGTTGAAGAACAGACATAGGCAACATTCCAGGGCAGGCAAGCCCAAACAACAACTACTACTACTATTACTACTATTACTACTACTACTACTACTACTACTACTACTACTACTACTATACTTCTTCTCCTTCCTCTTCTTCTTCTTCCTCCTCTTCTTCTATTATTATTATTACTATTTTTTTAAAGATTTTATTTATTTATTTGAGAGAGAGAGATCACAAGTAGGCAGAGAGGCAGGCAGAGAGAGGGGGAAGCAGGCTCTCTGCTGAGCAGAGAGCCCGACTTGGGGCTCGATCCCAGGACCCTGAGACCATGACTCGAGCCAAAGGCAGAGGCTTTAACCCACTGAGCCACCCAGGCACCTCTATTATTATTACTATTATTATTTTACTTCAGTAATACTGATCCAAGGCAACTGGTTCCATGGAAAATGTGTGTGGACTTGCACATATATATAAACACCGCCAGAAAATGGCAGAAACATCGAACATCCATTTAAGGACCAAAGAAGAGAACTGTTCGACTAATTAATCATACATCTCTCAGGGTTACTGGTACTTGGCAGATTGGCTATTTTAATTTGTTAGGTCTTCTTACATTTGTCAGAAGTTATGGTGGAGATTCTTTCCCCTGTACAGAGAAGGGGAAAATAGAGAATGAAGAAACAAAATCTATATAACCACCTGGAAAAAGAAAAAGAAAACTAGAGGTCTAATGAAAGATGGTAAAAGAAAGAATCTGGAAAACTGGTAGTTTCCTGGAACTTGGTGGCTGTTTTTCCTAAAATGAAATAAGGAATTTAAGGAAATATGAGGTGCGCTTTGACCTTCACCACCCTTAGAGTTCCAATACACTGAAAAATCTGTTCTCCTAATTTTGAGCTTCATCTTCTAGATTGCAATCGCCTCCCAGGACTTTGTTTTATACATAAAGTTATTATCCCCTTTTGAATCAGGTCTGTTGTAAATGTTCATTATAATCACTGCTGCTTAATTTAGCAGATGGTTGGAACTGAACAATTCTTCTCAGAGGAATTAAATATGGTTATGTCATTTCCCAAGCTGATTTAAAAGAAGTAATCTGAGATCAAGCAATGTTTCATTTTCCGTATTAGTTCAGAATGGTTGCCATAGATGTTTTCTTTTCCCCACATCTATAATTTTGAATCTGTGATGAACTTGGTTGGTCTTCCATTTTTTTTTAGCTCTTGATATTTTTCAGTAAAGAAATAAAAATGAATCAATCATTGTACCCAAATCTCATGTTTTGCTACTTGATTCATCAGGAGCCCCAAAAGGGATTTTCCTATTATATTTTCACGGCACTGTTTTTCACCTGTTGTCAGCAAATACTAGGTGGATAGAAATTATTTCTTACATCAAACTGTTGAAACGTGTTAGTTCCAACTCCCATGAATACCTTGCACTACTGCTCTCAAGATATCAGCGATCACATACAATTAGCATGAAACAGAGAATCCTCATCTAAGAAAATTCTCAGTATCTCCTACCTACTCAAAATGCCATCTATGTTTTTGTTCAATGGATGTTCAATTGACTAAGGACTGTTTTAGCAGGATCACACATTGTGAAAGACAAGAAACTAAAAAGGGAGAGATTGCTCGTAGTTTCAGATCTGTATCTAAGTAACAGGGTCACTTCTTTCCAACCTGGGGCTCTTCCAAAAAAGGTGGTTTTTCTAAACCAAGATTTCACTATTCATAAGGACTTATTCTTATATGTAATTCAACCTTTTTGAACTTCCACTTCTATGCTCTCCCAGCCTCCTACTGTTCCTGTTGATCTTTACTGTGGACACAGTAGGAAGCCAAGGGAGGGTAATATTTGAGGGTGTGCATAGATGGTTGATTTAGTCAAGGGAGCTCATTACTATGCCATTATGTTTTGTATATAGAAGCTTTCTTCTGAGGAAGTAAAGGATCTTAATTTGAAATAGGAAGTAAGCTTTTCAATTCCCCTGTGAAACTGGCAAATTATATTAAAACAGACAGATGTCTTCTAGGGAGTTTTGGGATTGTAAGAGAAAGTAGTTAGGAGACCTTGGTCTGTGTCTGTAACTGCACTTGCTAGCACTTTAGATCCCTCTGTTTCAGTATCCTCATCAAAACCACAAATTATGGCCATGAAGATTAATGGGATTGTGTGTGTGCAAGACACATATGTGTATAAAATGTATATGCATGAAAGTTCTCTATGAATGATACAAATACTGTTTGTATGTAAATTGTTTTTAACATTATCATTGGCGGTAGCCTCTCCCCTCTCTGCAGAGAACTTGAGAAAAAGGACTGATAAGATGCCATCTAAGGGCATCCTTGGGACCTGCTTAGACTGTTTTCACTACCGCTGCTTCCCACCTTGGCACCCCTCCCCCCCTGCCCAGGAGATAAAGGAACAGATGTATACTCCTCCCGGCGCCTGGTCAGCTAAACCACCTTGTATCCCAACCATGAGGATGGCAACTCCTGCAGTGGTGATGAATGGCAGCAAGCCTGGCTCAAACACATTTGCAGCTGGCTTCCCGAGAGAAACATCCTCTCAGCCTGGCAGAGGGGAAACAGTATAAGTTTTATGGTCAGACAAACTCCTTTTCTAATCATGGTATATCTGTTTATCTATCAGCCGTTGAATCCTGGACAATTACTCAGTCTTTGCAATTCTTGTAATCTTGGTTCACTCCCGCTAAATTAGAAAGAACTGAACGACTTTTCTGAATGATGAAAGAGTAAAGTGAGAAAACAGAGGGAAGCTTGTGACACAGTTTCAATCACTTAGTAGGTCTTCAATAAATGGTGTGTCCTATCTCTATCCCATTCCCAATTCTTCTATTCCTTTGGCAGCATCTATTCATTGCAGACCCCATGTCTCTGAACCAGTACTCCCCACCCCATCCCGCAAACCATCATCTCCCCTAGAAAAAGTATTCTGTTTTTCTTCCTACAAGCTTCAATGGCATTCACTGGAAAAGTTATCCTTTTGTCATGATTTCTTGGGATACAGAGTAGCTTTCTAATTCTTTATTAGAATTAGTATTGTGTTTTCCAAAACAGAAAATGGGAGAAAGAGCCAGAGAGCTCTTACATGCTTTTCTTTTACCCTATAGTATGTCGGTTCAAGTTTTTGCCTCAAATTTAGTTTCATTTGAAAACAAGGCAAAGCTTTTCACCCATAGCCCATTATTTTATAAGGTTTTACAAACTTTTACAGTTTTGCTGAAGGTTTGTATTTATTTTACTTTGGTTCCCCACTAAGTAGGCCAGGAATGCAGTCAGTTGTGTGATTCAGAGACAAATTCTTCTAGCAAAACTTATAAAAGAGTAACAGCTATTAACATTTCATATGATAAATGAGTCAATTCAAAGAACCGGAATTTAGAGCCATATCGGACCTTAAAAATCACTTACTTCAATACCTTATTTTTAAACCGCTCCCATTATAGAAAATTTTCAAATGTCATGGAGTGTTCTGCTGAACTGATCACATATATTGTTTAGGCTCCACATTATCTCCATTTAACAGATTTAAAAAGCTGAGTACCTGAAAGGTTTAATTTTCCAAGGTTAAATGTCAGGGAAAGACTTAAAGATCGCCGATTCTCATCTTTGGCGCTTTTCACTTACCAATGATGGATCCTTTTATATGAGAGGACACTGAGACCAAGGGCTCCTAATTGGTTTGAAGAGGCTGACTGAGCTGGAATGAGATGTTGGGGCTCCTGAAAATCTAGTTCACTCTTCAATTTGACCTTATCACCCATGAAAACCGTAAGAGAAGGGTTTCTGTTATATTTTCTCCTGAAGGTTTTCACTTAATATTGAGGAATTAAACAAAAACTTGGTTCCCAATCTTTTTACTTTGTCTCAATTTTTCATTTGCATTCATGTTTTCTTTTTCACAATTCTCCACTTCAGTTTTTGTTGTATCATTTCCTTTCATTACATAGAACCTTCTTAGACATAAATGCTATTACACACTTAATAGACTACAGTGTAGTGTAAAAATAACTTTCATATGAACTAAGAAACCAAAAAATTCATTTGACTCGCTTTATTGTGACATTCACTTTATTGGGACATTCGCTTTATTGCGACATTCACTTTTTTGTGGTGGTCTGGAACAAAACCGATAATATCTCTGAACTATGCCTGTGACGCATGAACAAAATTTTTGCTTCCTATTCTTGTCACCTTATGCTCTACTAGCCTAGGAGGAATGCTTTTATTAGGAGATATAACAATGACTCCATTGAACTGGAAGTTAATGCTGCCTGTCCACTTTAAACTCCTCATGCCTCAGAATCAACAAGACTGGCTCAGGTGATCGACCCTGACCACCAAGGGCAAATTGGACTACTACCCCAAAACAGAGGTGAGAAAGTATGCCTGGAAGAGAGGCTATCCCTTAGGGTATCCATTAGTATGACCATGCCCTGGGATAAAGGTCAATGGAAAATGGTAACAACCCAATCCTGCAGGACTACTTCAGGAATGGAGATTTAGGTCACCCCACCAGGCGAACAAAGTCCAGCTGAGGTACCTGACAAAGGCAAAGAGAATACAGAATGGGTAGTGGGAAAAGGTACCTATAAATATCAGCTATGACCATGTGACTGGTTACAGAAATATGGACTGTAATTGTCATGACTATTTACTCCTTAGTTTTGTTATAAATATGTTTGTGTGTGTATGTGATCTATATATACATACATAGTAAGCAAATATACCTTTCTTATATGCTTATATAACATAAGATGCATTGACTTTATATCATGGTATTTCAGTATTGTCAATTTACATCATAGTATTTACGTTATGGGCTATCAAGGAGAGGAGTAAACATCACTCAAGGGTTTTGCCTTCTCTTCTAGGGAAGAGATTATTGCATTTCTGGTTGGTTGTGGAATTGTTGTGTCATGTTCAATGGCATTATGATCTTGTTATTGTTTGTATTTGGAGATTAAGTATGGTTTACAGAGAAGCATATTGGTGCCAAGATAACAAGAGGCGGACTTGTGATGGTTAATTTTATGTGTCAATTTGACTGGGCCACAGGGGCCCAGATATTTGGTGAAATATCATTCTGTGTGTGTCTATGAGGGTGTTCTGCATGAAACTAACATTTAAATTGTTAGAGTAAAAGAGAGTATACTCCCAATGCAAGCAGGCTTCATCCAATCCACTGAAGGACTGCATAGAACAAAAGACTGACTAAAGGAGAATTTGCTTTCTGCCTATCTTCAAGCTGGGGTAACAGTCTTCTGACTTCAGATTCACTTAGACCACAACTTATGTTACTGGCTCTTCTGGATCTCCAGCAAATCTTGGGACTATTGGGACTTCTCAGCATCCATAATTTTGTGAGCCAATTCCTTATGATAGCTCTATGTATCTATCTATCTAATCTATCCTAGTGGTTTTAGTTTTTGTTCTATTCCTCTGGAGAATGCTGACTAATCTACCTGCTTAATGCAGAGTCACTATTTGTCATTATACAATTATTTGTGAGATCATTTATGGTCTGATTACATGTACACTGAGTGTAGGGATAGTAAGACTAGCTATGTTATGTTATTATAATGTAATAATTACAAAGGCCTCCATAACAAGAGCAATAATAACCCTTGTTTACACTTAAAATATTCCAGGCACTGTTTTAAGTCCTCTTACAAGTACTATTAATTCATGCAATCCATACAACAACACTGTGAGTTAGAAAATATTATGATCCCAATTTACTAAAAAGGAAACCGAGGCACAGAGAAATTAATATACTCAAAGCTATGTAGTATATTTTATGGTCAGGATTTAAAACCTAGCATGCTAGATCTAGATCTCCCACTGTATAAAGCACATTTTATGTTATTACGGTTTGGAATCCCATAATGGAGGGCAGTGGTTTTCTTCATACTGTATTTCCTAAACCTGGTATATCAGAGAACCAGCTTGAAAATATGGTGTAAGAAAATAAGTAGTATCCTGGAACTAGACCTATTGGATATGAATTTCAGTCCTAAATCAATCACATAACTGTGTGATTTGGAACAAAGTGCTTAACATCTCTGTGTCTCAGGTTTATCATTTATGAAATGGCAATGAAAACAGGATTATTGTTAGGGCTAAATAAGTCAATACTTGTAAAGTGCTTAGAGTAGTATTTAGCATTTAGTAAGCACTCGATAAATGCTAGCTTTTGTGATGATACTGGTTTTACTCATCACTTTATCCCCATCACCCAGAAAAGGTCATAGAATAGGCACTCAGTAAATATCTGATAACTTAAAGAATATATTTGTCGTGTTCCACATTGTATTTGTTTATCAAACAACTGCCTACTGCCTACCATCCTCCCGTTCATTTTTTCATCACCTATAATGTATGAGACACTGTGCTAGATGCTAGAATAAAGAGATCAATGAGACATGGTATTGTCCTTAAGGCATCCAGAGCTGAGTACATTAACTGAAATAATACACATTAGGTAATGAGTGGAACAGCATTTGAACCTAAACATTATAGGAAAACAGAAGGTAGAATGTGTAACTTGGGTGGAAGGGAGGTGGGGACAAGGAGTAGTGTGCCACTGCCAACGTCCATATAGCTGACCTTCTGCTATGAACTCTTTGTAGTGACAAAGGAAAATAGACTGTTCCCGTAACCATTTTCCCAGGTATCAAGATAATGCCACTGAGGAAACTAGTTTGTTAGGGTGAGCAAACTCAAGTGTGTCTTTACCTGCGGAGAGATTAGATGGCTATCTGCTTACTGCATTTTTCAAAAATATCAGGACGTGACCTCTGGACTCTACAAGTCTTCTTATGCAATTGAGAGTGAATACGTTCTGTGCCTAAGGAAAGAAAGAGGAAGGCATGTCAGTAAGGAGGGTGTTTGCCTGCAGGTGATGGTATGCCCAATGAAGACTGCCTTACAAACAAGGGCAATTTTTCTCACATAATGGGAAGTTTGGCACTAAAGCAGGTATTGGCCTTGGTTCAGCTGCTTAAATAGTTTTATCAGGAACTCAGAGTTCTTTCCTTTTTTCTAGGGTGCTGGCTTTTACTTTTATATTCATCAGCCCATGGTTGCAAGATGGTTGCTCTCATACCCAGATTTCACTTTTATTTTCAAGACCTGAGGGGTGTTAAGATGCCAGCCTTTTATGAAGAAAGCAAAGCCTTTCCAGAATTTCCCCCAGCAGACCTCTGCTTGCATTTCATTGTCACATGGGCACTGCCAGCTGGATTGAAGCCTGGAAAAGCAAGAGACAGGGCTATCACAATTGGCTTAGACCAGGGGTCGGCAAACTTTTTCTGTAACAGGCCAGATAGTAAAATATTTTAGACTTTGCAGGCCATACAGTTTCTGTTGTAATCACTCAATTCTGCTATTCTAGCATGAAAGCCGCCATAGATAATCCATAAATGATTGAGTGTTGCTCTATTCCAATAACACTTTATTTATGGACACTGAAACTTGATATAACTCTCACATATTATGAAACACTATTCTTCTTTTGATTTTTTTCAACCACTCAAAAATGTACAAACTAATCTTAGTTCCCAGGCCATATAAAAACAGATGGCAGGCCTGATTTGGCCCATGAGTCCATAGTTTGCTGATCCCTGGCTGGGACCAATGATAGCCCCTCAACTAGATCTGGGCAAAAAGCTATGGCAAAGCTGGTGTTCTAATAGTTGTCTCTAACAAAGAAATGAATACTGGATAGGCAACTAACAACGCTGCAATTAGTGATAGATTTTGTTTTCTACGTGCATAGGACTTAATAAAAAGTATTTGGTATATGATCAGTCTGTAATATTTTAATTCCTTTCTCTTCCTTCCACTTTAACCTAGAATTTTTTCCTTATTAATAAAGAGCTTTTCTCCACTCCATTAGAGCAGCTGGTATCCAGGCCCAGGTTTTTATGTAATTAATATTAGAAGTGTTTGGGAGGGATATCTTTCAATCAATATGGGATTGATGACTCTCTGTTGCCACACTGTAAAGGGAAAGCTGGAGAACCCCAAAATTATGAATTAGAAATTCCATTCAAGTCCCATAAATGTTTCACAGTTTTCTTCCTAGGCCTCCAGTGGTGAGAGAAATGCAAAGGGAACCCCAGCATTGAAAAAGGATATTCTGCATTCTGCTCTAGCTCAGTATCATTATACATTCTCTACTTGGTGACGGGGAAGGGAAGATTTGCAGCAAGCAAAAAAACAGGCTCCCTCTTTATACATTGAATTACAAAGGCAATTTCCTTTATAGCCTACTTACAGGAATCCCTCTTAGCATGTTGCCAACAGTATCACAACTTGTTTATTCAAAGGTTATGTGTGAATGAGAGCTTTTTGATATTAATCAAGTAATTTGCTAGCATTGCTGGGAAAAGGAAAATGTTAGCTTTATCCTGAAAAATGAAACAGCCCATTAATCAAGTTCACTCTATTGAAGACAATTATGGGGGGAGAGAGGGCAAATAGACCCTTTAGATATGAAATTCCTAAACTGATGAAACTTTTAATAGGGTTTGGCATAGATGTCTGCGCAGAAAGTGATTAATTTTAATCACCTTACAAATTATACATATCAGGTATTTGTGGATTCAGAGTTTACTGTTTATTATTAATTGAAAAAGAATCTTACTGAATGTACCAAATTCAAAAACAAAACTCTGGCATATGGACTATTTTGGTCGTGCCCATTTATTATCTCCAGTTAAAGTTAAAAGGTGAAATAGAGTATGCATGTTCTTAAACAGCTGTCTCATTTTTTGGTTCCCTCAGCAGCACACTCTTTGTAGGTTTGAGACTGGGTCTCCATCAATCAAAATTAAGTTCTGCAGTAGGAGGCATTTAAAATTATTTGTATAAATGTAGCTGAATGGGATAAGGTTGTAAGATAAGGGATATGAAAAATAACTCTGTTCTGAGGCAACATGGTGCATAATAAGGGGGGGTCTTTTTTCTTTGTTCTAGCATGATGAATTACAAAAATCCATTAGTCAAACACCACAAGAGAGTTAGTTTTATAAGCTAGCATTAGATAGATCATATAAGCATTATCTGAATTAGTTAATAACATTAAAGCTATGTAAAGAGAAAAATATTCTTTTTATCCAATATTTTATTTCCCCAATTCACTTGCAAACTTTATTGTTGTTAAAATTTTAAATATGAAAAATGATACGATGTTAGTCACCAGGAAAATGCAAATAAATACCACAATGAGATGCCACTTCACATCCACGAGGATGGCTATAACCAAAAATGCAGAAAATCAAGTGTTGGTGAGGATGTAGAGAAACTGAGATTTGCGTACATTGCTGGTGGGAATGTAAAAAGCCATGAGAGAACAAAAGAAACAGGGGGCTCAGAGCCTCAGGATATGAGAGGTAGGTATTCACAAAAGCCAGGGAGCAGCACCAGACACCCCATGGAAGATGACATGGCCAAACCTCAGGCCGAGGTCAGCTGACACTGGGATTGCAAGACTAAGCTTCAAGAGATCCAACGCTTTAAAAAGAAGCAACGGATACCAAACCTCCACCACTGACAAATAAAGGTAACAAGGCGGCTGATAAAAAAAATTAAATATTTTTGTGCCCCCCCCCATGTATTCTTATAATTGAATGATCCCTTCTTGTTCCCCAATCTTCTCACCATATAGGTATGTAGTTGGAATCAGTCTCCAGTTTTGAGTGAAAGTCTTTCAGATGGAAACTCTTCAATCCTATCTGATCCTCAGAAACTAAGAGAATAAGAAAGGGGAGCAAAACAGCCCTAGTGTATTGATTGTGTCCATATCCATTAATGCCTTCCCAGGGTTTAGACTAAAGTCATAAGATTAGGAGAAAGACCTGTCTTCCTTCTGAATGTGATTTTGGGCAGTTATATGGCTATTTTGAGCTTTTCTTCCTCATCTGGACTTTAGATTTAAGGATAATCATGTTTCTCCTGCCTACTTTGCCAAATTGTTTTCAGAGCTAAATATAAAAAATATGAGGCCTTTTGAAAACTCTGAAATGCTCTGCATACAGAAAATATAATTACAGTAAGAACAAAATATTCAGAGTGAAAGGGTGAAATGAAACTCTGTTCATTCAGATTTATATCCATGGGAAAGGTCCCACTGCCCTGACATTTCAAGGGGCAAGTTGAATGGAGTCGCCTTGTATGAGATACAGTATCACCTGGGGAGCTAAAGCCAAAGAAAGGTGATACAGTTGGAGTGGTCCAGTGGTCACTTTATTTTCAGCAGTGCTCAGAATTGCTGTGTTTTCTGTAGTAGAAAATCCATTTTGTTTGATCATTTGACTAACGTCTCCAAGAAGAAACACATTTAAAAAGAAGACATTTAAAGATCAGTTTGGTAATTAGTCTTATCCTGAAAGTGGAGAGCAACAAATCTACATCTGTCATATCTTCTCTTTATCTGAGTGGCATTTCTTTTCCAAAATAAGGACAGGAAAGTGCCTTATATAAAACAGTGATTCGATGAATCACGGCAGCTGTTTAATTGTGACAGGCATAGGAGAGTGTGAAAAGAGATTTGCTAAGGTGTTTATAACAGTATCTTAAGAAATGTCTGCTGCCCTCATCTCCTTTTGACTCCTGCTTATCTGGATTTAAGTCACTCACCCAAGGATAAACGCTTTGATCTCACTTTATTTCCTCTGTTAATCAAAACACCTCAAATTATGTCTCATTCCTCATAATGACTTCCTCTCTGTAGGACAAATGTTTGGACTTATGTTTAGTTGCAGACTTCCCAGCCACACAATGAGTGTGTGTGTGTGTGTGTGTGTGTGTGTGTGTGTGTGCACGTGTATAACAGAAAGAAGGTGGGCAAGGTTGAAAAGGAATCAAATAGATTAGCCTATGATCATAAAGATTTGTAGCAAATGTATTTACTGTTATTATATCACAGTAGGAAAATGACATGCTATCCATACTTTGCAATTACTCTCTGGCCTCTAAAGGGCTTTCATGTAGCTCGTATGCTCCAAAAACCTTTAATTTCACATAGAATAGACTCGAGTAAAATAAATAAAGAAAAACTTGCCAATTTCTTCATCATCACCACCCAATATGTTTGTGTCTGTAATCTTACACATTGCTTCTGCTAAAATAGGCAAATGAACTTTGGATAACTGATGCATCGTGGCCACGTCAGAAGAAATAACCAAGCAAGCACTGTCATCAGATGACAGGAATGGATCTTTGAAAATGGTTTAATCTACCCTAATACTTCCATGTACTTTTACTTAGACCAGCTGTGTTTGGTTAGGTATGCTTCATAAATTTATTCTAAAATGAAGAGTTCATGTCTTAAGCAAGGGACCCAAACTGAATCTAGTGACATAGGAGTTTCAGGCAGTAATATCTTCCATGTATGCAATCCATAAAGAATCCATGATCAAATCTTTCCTGGCAAGCTTTGTGTCCACCCTTTACTCCAAAGAAGAGGTGTTTTCACAAACTCTGGATGGTTGGTATTGGGCCATGATAGATGTAAACTGCAGCTTGTCCTTGACCATGTTACCTGCTATACTGGATCCACTGTGGGTATGTAAGTTTAGCTATGTCCTCTGACTGCCCCAAACTACAGGTCTTCTCACTTGTCAACTGCAGAGGTCAAATCCAGTGTTCTCTCCTCTGATGTCACTACTGGCATTTCTACGAGTATTTGTGGCCACTTGAGAAATAGCGCAGGCCACTCATCTTCAGTATCATTCACAGAGCAAAATTTTGGAACAAATACATGTTCAAACAATAATTGGTTCTATAAACAGAAGTGACAACAAATTACCCAAAATTTCCTTGACTTACTTTATAGAATGAGACAGGCTTTGCTGGTATGGTCACATTTTATAAATAGCATCGACAGGGCAATTGGAAGAGTTATACCTGATGGGATATAATAAAACATGATATTGATGTACTCTTCCATATAATTTAATATAAAATTATCCAATTAAATATTAATAGAATGTAGTAACATCTAAATATTTGGTGGCATAGGACAGATTTCTAAAAATATACTTTGAAACACCATAATTCCAGGGAAATTTCCCAAATTATCAGTATCATAAAGTATAGGCAAGGCACAATTACAGAAAAGTAGCCTATTGCAAAGGAAACATAAAGCAGCCAAACATTAAGCATAACGACATATTTAAAATAGCGCAAAGAGAAGTAAAAAATGAAAATATATTGAGATTATTAATTGGCTCTATGTGATTTAATAAGTTGATGTCTGCAGAGTTAAAAAGCTAATTATTATTGTTAGAGTCAACATGGCCATTACCCGCTAAAGGAGATTAGAACAAAAGGGCCTATGTGAAAATCAAAGGTAATCGCTTGTTTCCGCTCCCCACGCACGCATACTCATCTCTCTCCTTCCTTGCCAATCCTGATTTTCTGGTAATAAATGATCTTTTACAATATACAAGAGAAGCATCCAGATGCAAAAGACATTTTAATACTTTTATGAGATTTTTGGTATTTCTGAAAACAAATCAAATCACTTGATTTCTCAGTACACAGTTTTGACAACTTCATTATAGTCTCTAGCTGCTCCACTATATTACCAAGAGAAAGTTCTCAGAAGAGTTTTTTCACTTTGTGTCTTCTAAGACGGAAAAGGAAGAGACATGATAGAAATTATTAGAAAAAGTATTTCTAGAAGTCTTGAGCTATTACTTGAAACATAGAACTCTATTCTCTCCATCCGACTGGAGAATGGCTGACAGCTTTGTCCTGAATGAGAGCAATTCTTGTCAAATCCAAAGGAGGCAGGAGGAAAAATTCAATATATTTCAGATCAGAATAGATAACCAGTTCTAGTCTAGTCTTCAATTGGCTGAACATTTTTTCAGCCTCTCCTGTGGTTATATTATAAACCACTCTCTTATTTGTAACACTTTCCCCCCCTACAATACAATGACAGATTATTGGGCAACCAAAAAGGACAGTCTCAAACTGTTCTATTCAGATCCTCCACCTCTATGACAAAAATTTAATTATTTCCAGTGTCAATTAATAGTCAATTCCCTATGTGTCTATCCTTTTTCTTTCCACCTTGACCTTCTCCTTTTAGGATCTCTAGCAATTTTTCCCGAACACCATTTCGGATACTATATTAACATCTTAGATCCCTCTAGGTATTTATTAATGACCCCAACAAGTTGTCTCACATATTTGCAACTTTTTATTCTAGCCCACAATTTTCTAGCTAAACAAAAGCTTCTGAGTCCACTCCTTGGAAGTAGACGAATAACACAATAACATCAGAGAGCAGTTGTAAAAAAGTTGAGGAAACATTTTAAAAAACTTAGAAGAAAAATGTCACAGAAATTTCAAGTTAACAGAACTTCAAATCCCAACAGTGCTGCAGGGGGAAAAAACCCATCTCAAAGTTCTACCAATAACAGCAGAAGGCCAGTATGTGGTGAAGGGGCAGAGGGAATGAAAGCCAACACAAAGGCCTTTCTGATTACATCCTGCAGGAAGACCACCCAAAATGACACAGCAAGAAAGGTTCAAGTCCGGGTACACATGCATCTTTCTCTGCTGCAAAACTCAGCAGAGCAGAGTGAGTACCATCGCATGGCCATTTCAGCTTGTTCTCTCTTTCCAGCATTTGGCAGGTCCAATGCTTAACCCAAGTTTTCTAGCAATACCCACGAGTTTTAAATAGTAGGAAGCAAATTCCTCAATACTGAAAATATGTAAATGAAGTAGAAACTCATACTCCAAAGGTACATACAAATGAATTGGAATTATTGCCATTCTTAAAATTATCCCTAGAAACACAGTTTCCTCCCTTGTAATAGCAAAAATAACCAAGACTTAGATGATTTTCCTTTCTTTGTACTAGAAATGTACATACACTATGAGAAAATGTAGCCCTAAGGCGAAAATATCAAATGCAAAGAGTTACTGAAGCCGCGATCTCAACTTTTTAGAAAAAGATTTTTAAAAAATATATCAGGTTGATCATGAGCATGTAATAGATGGAATTCTTTCATTTGTAGTGTATTTTATCTTCTACTCAGCACCAGTGTGCCAGGCTGAAGAAATAGTGCCAAAAAGGAAAGACATGGCCCTTGCCTTTACTGGTTTCAGAGTAGAATCCAGGTTAAAACTGTACCTTGAGGTCGGAGGAGCAAGATGGCAGAGTAGAAGATCTAAATATCATCAGGTCCCAGGAGTTCAGCTAGATAGTTATCAAACCATTCTGAACAGCTACAAACTCAACAGGAGTGAGGGGAGAAGAGGAGCAGCAATTCTAGGAACAGAAAATCGACCACTTTCCGGAAGACAGGACAAGTGGAGAAGTGAACCCGAGGCAACATTTGGCAAGAGAGCCCGCGGGGGGAGCGGCCGGCTCCCGGCAAGCAGTAGAGCAGCAGAACACAAAATCGGAACTTTTAGAAGTCTGCTCCACTGAGGGACATCGCTCCAGAGGCTAAACGGGGGGTGGAGCCCTTGCAGGGACAGCGTGGTGTCAGGACCTGCGGGGTCACAAAAAGACCAGAGGTGTCTGAGTGTGGCAGAGCTCCCAGGTATCGGAGTGGGGACGCTGGCTTCAGAGACAGAGCCAAGCAGCGGGCTCTCAGCTCGGGGTTACTTTAAACTGTGATGTGAGGGACAGTCAGGCCACTGCTTTTCGGGCAGGGACTCAATAAGCAGCAGATCCGGGGAGACTCACCTT
>CM052897.1:31216689-31232318 GCA_028534135.1 Potos flavus
CCGAGAGCGAACGCGCGCAGATTACTTAGCCTGGCCCCTGGCAAGGGCAGTGCGATTCCGCCTCGGGCAAAGACATTTGAGAATTACTGCAACAGACCTCTCCCCCAGAAGATCAGCAAGAATATCCAACCAAGACCAAGTTTACTGATCAATGAGAACTGCTGAACTTCAGAGCTAGGGGAAAGCAACACATAGAATTCATGGCTTTTCCCCCATGATCCTTTAGTCTTTCAAAGTTAAATTTTTTTTAATTTTATTTTTTCCTTATTCTATTTTTTAAATTTTTCCTCTTTCCTATTTTAACGTTTTTTTAACTATTTTATCTTATCAATACCTTTTTAAAAATATTTTAAAATTTTCATTGTTATAGTCATATTTTATCCCTTCATTGTATTTAACCTTTTTTTGGTATACATATAGGTTTTTTTTTTTCCTTTAAAATTTTGGGATACAATTTCTTCTAATAGATCAAAATATACCCTAACTCTAGCACATGGCTTTGTTCTAGTCTCCAGCCTGATCACATTCTTTCCTTTTTTTTTTCTTTTCTTTTTTCAACCAATTTCTTATCTTATCAATTCTTTTTTTTAGAATCTTTTTTAATTTTCATCTTTACAGTCATATTCCATTCCTTCATCATGTTTACCCTTATTTTTGTATATATATAAGTTTTTCTTTCTTTAAAATTTTGGAAGGTGGTTTCTTCTAACAGACCAAAATACACCCAAAATCAAGTGTGTGGCTCTGTTCTATTCACCAGTCTAATATATATATATATATTTTTTACTTTTTTTCTCCTTTCTTCTCCCCCTAGTTTTGGGTCTCTTCCGACTTGGTTAGTGTATATTTTTCTGGGGTCGTTGCTACCTTTTTAGTATTTTGTTCTTTCATTCATCTATTCTTATCTGGATAAGATGACAAGGCAGAAAAACTCACCTCAAAAAAAAGAACAAGAGGCACTACCAACGGCTAAAGAACATCCTACTAAAGAATGAATGGGTTAACCAGGAAATTAAAGAATTAAAAAAATTCATGGAAACAAATGAAAATGAAAACACAACTGTTCAAAATCTTTGGGACACAGCAAAGGCGGTTCTGAGAGGAAAATATATAGCAATACAAGCCTTTCTCAAGAAACAAAAAAGGTCTCAAGTACACAGCCTAACCTTACACCTAAGGAGCTGGAGAAAGAACAGCAAAGAAAGCCTAAACTAAGCAGAAGAGAAATAATAAAGATCAGAGCACAAATCAATGAAATAGAAACCAAAACCCACTCATGAAGGATCTGTCCTCACCAACTAATCACTCCCCTGCTCCCCGACCTCCTAATAACATAATCTATAGACATAGGAATTTGGGGGGGGATATAAACATTCAGACCACAACAACTTCCTTCAGTCTTCTTGGTCATCTACAGTGTGAGAGGTAGAGAATATGATTTGTGGAAGATGGAAGAGCTAGACAAATGCCAAGTTGAATGAGAAACCTCATCTCTGGACTTGGGTTCAGAGCATGAGGGCTCACGACACACGATATATGAGCACAGGACACCATGGGGACAGGCTTGCTGCTTGCTAGCTTTGTGACCTGGGCAAGTTATTTCATACCTCTGAACCCTGGTTTTCTTAACTATAAAGCTAGAATATAACCTTGCACATCCATATGATGTTTAAAAGTAAAATCTTTATAGCTAAATTTTATCCTTCTTTTTAAAAATTTTATTTGAAAGAGAGAGAGAACACGCACATGCACCAGCAGGGGGAGGGACAGAGTGAACGGGACAAGTAGACAACTTGCTGAGCAGGAAGCCTGACATGGGGCTCAATCCCAGGACCCCGGGATCATGACCTGAGCTGAAGCCAGGCACTTAACCAACTGAGTCACTCAGGTGCCCCCAATTTTATCCTTAATAAAGGAATTAAGCAATATTTAATTATGTTACTATGTAGTGACAATTTTAACAAGACGATCAAATTTTTTGCCAGTTTGCACCTTGTCAAGGACCCAAGGTTTTCTTGTAACTGATACCTGAATGTGCCATATCCATGTCTCTCAACTGAACAGCGTTGTGCTTTCTTCTAGGATCAGGACTAGAGAATCAGGGTCTTCTAAATATTACCATTTTAACTAAATGACCTATGGAGCAGAGAATGGGCTATGCTTGGGCTATTTCCTAACACTTTTCTACAGTTCATCAATAAAACAAAAGAAAAATTATGTCATCTTTTTTGGAAAGTGGCAAATCTGATGTTATAGGCAACCTTTAATATTATTATAACTATTACATAGTAATGATTATTGGTTATACATTAGCCTTGATGTGTCTCTGTTTGACTCTCAATCTCTACCTTTTTCAAACTTTTTCCAATTTCTGTTAAATTCCATGACAGTGTTAAGTTTTGTTGCTGTAGAAGATTTTTAAAAAGATTTACACGACACGTTTGTTATCAATGCTTTATTGTTGAAAACAAAATTGAAATTCTCTGGCACATAAAACAATTATTTCTACAAAAGGAAAGCCTACAAATCTTGATAATTTATACAAATAACAGTTTCTCAAAAAATAAAACTTTAATTTAGTAAACTTGTCTTGTGCTCTATATTTTTAGCACTGTCTGCAATAATCCACCATAAATCCCTGAGCGGAGACATTTTTTGACCGTGTTCTTTAGTCCCCCCCAACCTCCCCCCAAGTTGGTCAGTTACTAAGCCCAGTCCCATAGTGAAAGGTGTCAGGGACATTTAGCTATTAAAGATCCATGCATTTTATGACACAGGCCCAATTATTAATGCTACTTGGGAACTGGGTCAAAATGAAGTGCCTCTACTGTGTGCAATCAGCGAACCTATTAAGAACCAAGTGTCTGAAAGGAAGAACATTAACAACAAAAAGACATAAAATGTTAAGACTAGGAAGTCATTATAGGTCAATAACTATTTAAATAAATAAAAATGTTAGACATTGAATTTATCTCTATATCCTTATATTAAATTCCTTATTTATTTACTTATTTTTTTTTTAGCCAATGTACTAGAAGATGAAAAATACACTTCAACCCACATTTTTGGTTTGACCACGGGTTTGCTGTTGTTAAATGTTAAATATCATTCTGAAAACACAGTGATTTAGTTAGAATTTAACTTTTGGCCCCTTCCATGAAATGTTTATGAAATAATATACACATTAGGAGGGCCTTCTTATTAATGCCATCAATAGACCTCTCTCACTACATCTGCCCTTCTTAAAAAAACACTAATGCCATAGGAACACTACTTTAAATTCTTTATCCCACTTTATTCAGATACGTAGGAAAACATATAAGATATGGAGAAAACATAAGATGATGTACTCGTATGTCCAGCCTCCTTTTAGTGGGGATGCTGACTGATATTTACATGAAGTGTTAAAGGAAAGGAGGAAAAGCTAATTTTCAGTTGCAAAGAACTGACTTAATGAATCAAGTTTTGTTTTGTTATTTTGCTATGGTAGAATAATAAATAAATAAATATGCAGGGTACTCTATAGCTACTTTCTCTATGAAGTTGATAGTGAACTCTTTTTTTGCAAAGTTAATTTTTAGTAGCAAAGTTTGCAGGTCAAAAAAATGTTCGATAAGTGTTTTTCTCTACTTCATTTTTACTTGTGTAATGATCACTGAAGTGGTTACTAATAGGTAAAGAAATAAAATACCAATATGCTAGTGAAAATTAATTTTCAACTGTGAAAAGCACTTGGCAGAACTAGAAACACAGGCGGATGCTATACTCTATTATCGCTTAAAATAAGTCATTTTTGATGTCTTATAGGAAGAGCAAAACACAGTAAAAATAATTCCTTAAAAACATCAGCATTGCTGTTTAGGAACCTATCAGAAAGGGATTAGCATTTTATACCAACTCTTTCCAAAATATAAAATAATTGGCAACCATTATGATACACTCCTTTGCACAGACTTGATTTTTTAATCAGTAACATCTGGGAAGCACATAGCACCTTCCCTTTTGTCTAATAGCTGCTGGTTAGTTATCCGAACTAGAACACTTTTAAGCTCTTTAGATTTAATCCTTATATAAGCATGTGCATTAACCAGGAAGAGCCATTTCAAAAGCCTAAGAATTAATACAATGAATTCTCCAAGGCAGTTTGGGGGAATATGTTGGTGACGTTAAAATAAAAAATGCCTGCCGACTGGTAAAAGGTCTCCCCAACCCGTCCTGCAACACCAGTGTGAAATGTGGTTAGCTCAGCTCAGAACATGAAAAGCAAATGCCGTCCAAAAGAAATGAAGACTGTGACATCCAAATCATAAAATGTTATGTGCACTAGTCAGGAAACAACAGATTCTGACAGAACCTGACGTACTTAAAAAAAAAAAAATTTTTTTTTTTCCTAAGTTTCAGAAATTGATAAGCAGGCTGTCCCAAAGAGGGAAGACAGCAGCATCAGGACAACTGGCCAGCTCACTGGGATTCACACCACACTTGAATCATTCCCTATTAACACTTGATCTTAATAGTTTACCAGGGCTGAACAGACACTCTGACTTCCTCTCACAGTGTTTAAGGAACAATATAATTTCTAAATTAGCCTTCAAAAATGAGCAAAATTTGTAACTTCGATTCCCTCCCTGCCCCCCCACCCCCACCCCCCAATGCCATAAGATCCTGTTTTAAGTGCTCTGGTTTATAGTTCTATGGGTAACAATTACATCCTTCAGGAGGTTTCCAATGTTCCCCTTTTTGGTGTTAACGGCTGTGCGAACAGCAAAGTGAATACTCCCAGAAGTGGCAGTGACCTCAGTGACCTCTGCCCCCGTCTTGAAGTCCATACTAGCTCCTGTCATAGCACTGCTGGGAAGTTCTGTTCATTCATGAAGCCAGCTTTCAAATATGGAGGAGGGCGAGGTGCTGCCCTCCAGTGTCAGGTCTTGGAAGTCTTTAAACCTTGCTTTTCCATGATATTCCACAGTTTGCGGAGATTGGACTGCGTGATGACGTCATCCGGCTTGAGCTGCAGCGCCCGCAAGTAGTTGGCCTCAGCCTTTTGGAGCCGGCCATTGAGATGGAGAATAGCCCCCAGGTTCATCAGAGCTGCCGGATACTGGAACCAGAGAGAGGGAGGACAATGATTAAGAGGACTGTTTCAAGCTTTCCTTCATGGAAGACAAAAATCTTCATCCACTTATGCAAATGATTCCCTTATGTCTGCAGGCATTTTATGGAAGCAATTTAGCAATTTATACAAATAGACCAAGATAACGAGGAAGAAAAAAAAAGTTTTCAAACAGCTGGTATACTTTGTGCTTTAAACAGGGCAGGCAGCTCGAAAAATATTCTTCTTTAATGAGAAAGCATAAGTTACATATGAAAACCTAGTAACCTAATCAGACTGTACTTTTTTGAGAAAAAAGTTAAAAGTCCTACATTTTCAGATAGAACTGAACTTTCTTTTTTCAACTCAATGCCAAGAAATATTAAGTTGGAAAAGCTGACAAATCTACATCTACCCACTCTTTGTTTCCTCTCCTTAGCAATATCCCAGGCCACTTAGGCAAATATAAGTAAATAAGTAAAAAAAATTTTAAAATTTTACTGATGTTTTCAGGGTAAAAACCCTGAAAAAAAATTCAAATGTAACCACTAACATCCTTTCCAAATCTAATCCAAGTAGTTTAATGAGACAAAGTTCTCATTTTGAAGTCAATCTTTCAAACTTCTAATGGTGAATGTTTATTATAAATACAGCAAAATAAAAACATACCAAAACAGATATAATGCAGTACAGAAAAATGAAACCTCTGTAAGAAAAGTTTTATATTATTTGCTTAAAAGTAGTTGTGATTCTCTAACACAAAATTTTTTGTAATGTGTGATATTTGCAATACAAAGTTATCATATGAAAGGCCAAGTTAAAAAAAAAAACATATGGGTTATGTACCATTAATTTAAAACAAGGGTCTCCATCCCCCAAATCTCAGACATTCATTAACAACAAAAAAGTCCTTTCCAAAGGAAAAAATACTTTGCTTGCTATCTACAAATAAAGGCTGTTCTGCTCTTGTCTTGTTGCTGGAACTTTCTGGCTAACAGAGTAGCTAATATTTTGGCAGTTACACAAATGCATATTTCAAATATCAGATAAAACTAGAAATGTTTATACTAAGATTGTGTTTTCATTTTACAGATGGTGTCAACTATTAACTGTCCCGGCAACTCTGTGATGCAGTGTAAAATAAGTCACAATTATTTTTACAATTCAGTATTTTCACAAAATGCGTGCATTTTTCAGCTAAATTCATGTGACTCCACTCTTTACTGTAAAAACAATTATTTCTGAACCAAAAACAATGCTGGGGGCAGGGTTGAATAGCTCAGAATAAACCAACTGGAAAGAGATGATCAGATTTGGATTTTAAGAGGTCTGGATTTGAATTCTTGCTCAACTACCGACTGTGATCTCGGTGCGGTCCGCTATCACATTCTTCCTCCCCTTATTGTGCTTGAGGTATAGCACATGCATGTTTATCATTTTTATGCTATTATACATACTTTACAATTTTTATTTCAATGGTTACATAATATGTCTCTGGATGTATAACAAAATTCTCTTAAGTCCTCAACTATAGGGCATTATTTTCAAACTTTTCTACATCCTTTTTTTTCTTCTCCAAAAACAATGTTGCAAATATAAGCTATTCATGACCTTCAAAAAACCTTTTGTCGGGATGACTCAATACTTATCAAGGAAAATACAGATGGTCAATTTCTAATTTTAAACCCCAATCCAAACAAACACAGCTCTGAATTACATGTACAATGAAGCTCCACCCTGGGAACCTAAAACACCACCACCTACTCTGTCTTCCCAAAAGAACTTTGTTATCATTCTGCCCATTATTATCTTGAGTTTCTTGATGCCTAGACACATTTGTGAATTATGTTCCCTCACAGAGCTTAGCCCAACTATCAATAAACAGCTCCTAAACTGATGGCGAAGTGTGTTCACAGTCTAAACGTACTTAGAGATGCTAAGTAGATAAAATGTTCAGACTTCCGCTATCCTGAGTAGGAAGAGAGGATATAGGGAGGGAGGACCCCAGTTGGAGACCATTCCCAGCTAACCAGAAATAGAAGAGGCCCAGGGATGGGGGGGGGAGGCTGAGAGAAACCAGATGGCTCTGTGGGATAGTCATTATTTCTTGAATCACTTTTGTTATCAAAGTATCTGTGCCTCACTATAATTAACAATTCAAGGGATTATTAAAAACACTCAAAGGTCACAGAGTCACAATGCCTAGGTGCCAACGCGTAGGCAGCTGTGTGCACTCGGTCTAGTTGGGTGAACACTCGAGATCTCAGTTTCTTCCAGAAACGGGATGATAACAATACTTGCTTCATAGAATTGCTGCTGAGATTATATGAGAATACAACATTATGGCCTTTTCCCTCTTCTGTCTCCTTATCATCTCAAAAACACAAAGCAGAAACTCCTGTCGGTGACCATGGAAAGCCAATGCTCTGGATCTGTGGCCTGGCTCTACCACTCTTCCTAGCTATGTGGCCTTTCTCAGGCTAAAGCTGGAAAAGAGAGATGTGAAAATACGTGGTGGAGAAGGCCCAGCCACAGAAATAGGCTTTACTATTGTTACTAACTCACAGCCTGGGTTCTTCTGTCCCTGGAACACTTTGGAGATACCTCCCTGCCATAGAATGATGAAAAAGGAAAACTGAATATCATTCTAAAAAAAGCACAACTAGGAAGTTAAGTTTGTCATCAAAATGAGTTCTGAATGCTAATTATAATAGCATTTTTGAATTGAATCGAATTTTTGAATTGAATAACTTCAATTTTGCATTGTCTACCCTAGCATGTTATTCAATAAACAAAAATAATCAAAAATTAACATTAGGAAGTTAAATGGGATAACAGATCCCGTAAAAGTTTACATATACTCATTGTGTTCCTTAAAGAGTAAAAATCCAAGTAAACTAAAAATGTATATATTTAAGAATATAATATTTTTAAGCAGCTAGTGAGTTCTATGGTTAGATATAACATTTTGGTTTGAATGTGTCTATCTCACTAGAATAAAAAAAAGTTTTTTACTTTAAAAACCTACAAACATATATCATTATGCAATGCTTTTTAAAACACCACTATAGGGATGCCTGAGTGGTTCAGTCAGTTAAGCATCTGCCTTTGGATCAGGTCCTGATCTCAGGGGTCCTGGGATCAAGCCCCACATGGGGATCCCTACTTGCCAGGGAGCCTGCTTCTCCCTTTGCCTGCTGCTCGCCCTGCTTGTGTTCTCTTTCTCTCTTTCTGACAAATAAATAAATAACATCTTAAAAAAGTAAAATAAAACATCACTATAGCTTCTTGCATGAGTGAAGGGAAACTGGGAATTTGCACGTATGCTCAAATGTGACCTAAGTAATAGGTACCACTCCCTTAGATAACAGCTTGAAAGTGTCAACAGTAATTTTGACATAAACAATTTCATATGTTTGTTAAAAATTTACGAATGAAACTAGATACAGACTATTTTTTCTTATATGGTTGTTTTCTCTCTTCAAAGACAAGCCTTCCCAGCAGGGACCAGGGGTACCTTACTGGATGCCCGAGGGACTGAATGCTGGTAGGTCTTCTGGCCTTGCCTCTAGCTCAGGGAGAGGCCTCAGCATCCTCTGGGAGCTTGGCAGAAATGCAGAATTTCAGGTACCAACTAGCGAATCAGAATCTGAATTTTAACAAGATCCCCAGGTGTTTTGTACACTCATTACACTTTGAGAAGCAGTGTTCTAGGGGTTATTTCCTGATCTTAGATCCTATTATTATCCAACTTTTGAGTTTCCTATGGGAGGATGAAATCCCTTCTAGAACAAAGACTATCTGATCAAATGTCTTTCCTCCCCTCAAGTGAATTCTTTAGGCCATGCCATTATTTAAAGTAGTAAATGTTCAAATGAAACTCTGTTAACAGAAGCTGTAAATGACTAAATAGTATTAGACAGGAGGGGGCATAAGAAGCCTCTTCATAACCAAATACGAGCATGTAAAAGTTTGTGATCAGAATTAAAGACTCTGTAGCCACATAACTGAAATGCAAGAGGTCCAGGTGACTGGCTGACGGCACACTGGTGTCATTGCTCTCTGCCTGCTGTGACTCGTGGAAACCCAACCACAACTGCTGATGCCTTCCCTCACATACATCTTTTATTAAAGACAGCCGATGAAATTTTCAGCATGTTAACAAAGACAGTCAGTAGCTCGCAACCCGGTAAAATGGAGCCTGTGGCTCCGTACAACAAATGATACCGCCTCCCACTTCACAGACTAGAAAGGAGAACCAGACCTTTCTTGTTTCCTTGGCGAGGACAGATGCTTTACATCAAAGGGGCTGACTGGTAGCCAAACTGAGGCAGCAGACGACGTCTTTTTCAAGTCTCTGGGGAGTTACGACTTTATGGTTACTTGACTGTGGTCTTTGGCTTCTTTCTCCAACATTGGAGGAAATAAGCAAAATTCAAATACTAGGTGTATAATGGGGTGGGCCAGAGCAAAGGCAAGATTATGCAGGTCTGATTCTAGTCTAACACCTCTGAGGCTCCCAAGGAACTGAGGTGAGCTCACAGGCTATCCCGAGCACACAGGATTAGAAGATGAAGTTATTTTCCTGACCTTTGCCTATTATGTAGTCTTGGAGAGATATCTTTGGAGGAGGAATAGTAAAACCATATGGGCATTTAGGATTGGGCACTCGTGTTTCCACTGAGAACAGGACTGAAATGTAGAACTTTGAAGAGAGGATTTGGGTAGAGCCGAAATAAGGGAAAAGGGCTTGGTTGAGATGGTCTGATTAGGCAGGAGTTGGAAACCCACACGATTGGGTCTTCTTATCCCATTAGTCCCGTGAAGCACTTCCCTTTGGTGAGGGTAAATCAATAGGCAACAGAAGTTTTGAAAAAGATGAAGATAGAAATATTTGACCAATATTTCTAATTCTACAAATCTGTTTATTTCCATTTAAAGTGTTGCTGAATTCAACCATATAGTCATATATTTACTGTTGTATGAACTAGATAACTTCTGAGGAAGAATTTCTAAGGTTAGCCTTATCCAGCTACTAATTAGTACACTAAATTTGGGGGATGTTTTCAAGATAACCACCTTTAACTTCTGAATATAATTTGCAAACTTAAATGACTTTTCCCAGGCTGAAGTTTTTAATGGATTCTCATTCTTTTTCAGATAGTTACTGACTAACTTAACGAAGGCTACATACTATCATTCAATTGTATTCACTCAGTTGAAATTGCTTACCCAGTTGAATTTATTGGAGCAGTAACTGTACCATGATGCTTAAAAAATAATAGCATACACTTTACAAAAACATATTTATGAAAAAGAGTATTTATGCATAATTTTAAAGGATCTCTTTCTATTTATTGTGCCTTGTACATGGCAGATATTTAGTAAATAATTACTGAATTAAAGATTATCAGTCAGGCTTACAAAAAAGAAAGTATAACATGAACTCAAAGTTTTGATAACTTATTCCCCTTCTGCTCCAATATCATTCCTCCTCCTCTGTCTCACTGGCATGCTTAACTGTCAATGCCAAGCTAGAAAACTGAATAAATTATCCTTGATTCCTTGCCTTCCTTTATACACACATGTATATGTACATCCAATTGTTAAATCTTGGCAACTTTACCCAATTATCTCCCTTAAATTTGTATTCTCATTCTACTTGGTCCCTTTCTCCCTACTTGTTTTAAGCTCTGATCACCATCTCTTGGATTATTTAAATAAAATTATTTAGAGAAAGAAGAATAACAAGTGAATGGGTAGTTGAACAGATTAACAAGTGACAGATTAAATGAATGAATGAACATGTGAGTAAAGCCATGTGCAGAGTTTTTACTATAAATATTGTAGGTATACAAACAAAAGTTTCAGAGAATACAAGAAAAACTGCGTACTTGCCTAACAAATGAAACTTTATAAAGACAACCAAAACCCCCAAATATCTCTTGCTATCCTACTCCTGAACTCATCCCCAATTCTCCCAAGAAAACCACTATCCTGAAGTTGGTTATCATTCCAATACATTTTACACTTTTATTTTTTTGTGTACCCATAATAAACATACAATCTTCTATAAGTTTTAATTTCATAAATTTGTCACCATCCATCATGAGATGTCATCTTGCCAAACATGCACAAAAAACTTGGATTTTTTGCTCATCATTTTGTTTTTCAGATTTATCCATGTTGATACACGTAAGGATCAGTTCATTCATTCCATTGAATGACTACCCATTCTCTTAAGGACAAGCTTAGAGATTCTTTAAAAGAAGGCTGCCATCCATTTTCTTGTGGCTATCTCTACACATACTTGTTGGGAGAGTTTTGAAGATTGGAACTGCTGGATCACAGAGGATCTGCAACTTTGCCAGATGTTACCAAATTGTTCTTTAGTGTGGTTGTAACAAATGCGTCAGCATCAACATATAACAGGGGTCCCTTTGTTCCATTATCCTTAATGATACTTGACAGACTTGTCTGACTCTTTAATTTTTGCAAACTGAAGTGGTAAAATAGTATCTTATTCTGTGTTTGATTTCTTTTCCCTGATTACTACAAGGGGCCAATAACATTTTCGTGTTTATTAGCTTTTTCCTTTTTCTTTTCAGTGGTCCACCTGTTCTTCAACATTTAGACGAACTTCACCCAAGCTGAAGTTTTTAATGGTTTCTCGATCTTTTTCAAATAGTTACTGAATAACTTAAGGAAGGCTACATACTATCATTCAACTGTATTCATACAGTTAAAACTGCTTACCCAATTGAATTTACTGGAGCAGTATGGGTTGGCACCTACATGATGGTATTTGAAAGGGAATTACACAGAGCTCCTACTACCTCAAAACAGCCCCAAATAGGGCTGTCTGGTCTAGTGTTTTCCTGGTCACAGTCACTTCCCCAAGATGGACAACCACTGTTTCTAAGATGAGAAATCTGTTATACACAAAATGGAAAGTCCTTGATAGAGGTGCACTTTCAATGTGGGTGGGAGGATGACACAAATCTGGGCAGTAGAGGAGGGCAACAGGATCCACAACAATGTCTCGCACCAATGCTGGAGAATCTTGGACGACGACATGTGGGAGAAGGCTGGCAGCTCCTAGTTAGCCTCACACAGAACTGACTTTTCTTTATGGCCTATTTCTCTGTCTTTATCTGCTTGCTAGCTTTCTTCTTAGTTATTTTTCTTAGGGACAACAAGAAAATTTAAAGTGAACAGTATGTGTCATATTCTCCCTCTCTTTAATCACCCTCCATTTTTATTGGCACGGTCTCCTATGTATCATCTCATCCGTTCCTAAATTCTGTGAATCTCCTTTTGTCCTCCCATCTTCAATTCTTGCTTGGCCCCAATCTATCTCCCACTAGACCATTTGTCTTTTTTTTAAACACAAATGGGGTTTCAGAGGGTAAACCCGTGCCTACAGAAAAGAATCCAGACTCTTCAGCTCAGTGCTAAGAAAAAGATTACTACGTGGCACCCAAAACAAGCCCTCAATATACCCACTGAGTGAGCCATGTGAAACTTCTATTTCTGCCACGTGCAATTTTGAGCATTCGTTTTTTATCAGACTGCTTCTCTGACAAAGCCCTTCTTCCATTTTCTTTTCAGCCAACTTCTGCTCATTTAAAAAAGGAGTTTAACAATCTCTTATTCATAGCTTATTTCTCTATGTTCCCATAGTACTGTCTACATACATTAATTGCAACACTTACCACAATGAATTATATCTACTTGTTATAAGCATCTGTCTTCTTTGCTGGAGAGTGAAACAGACAGTGAATTTATTTTAACTGTCTTTATAATGCTACTGCCAGGCTCTGGCATATGAAAGAAATTCTCAATGAATGCTTGCTGAAAGAAAGAAAAAAATTTTTTTTTGATTTAGCAGAAAGATCTGACCTAGAAGAGGTAAATTCTAGTCTGATCTCAAAGTAACTTAATAAACATTTACAAATCACCTACTGTATGTCAAGGTTGCTATCAGACACTCTAAAAAAGTGCCAAACAAGAACAATATTTTTTTAGTCTGTATAGAGTTTTAGCGAACTTTAACTGCACACTTGGCATTTATCACAAACCGTTAGGAGGTATACACATCTCTCATTTATGCCCCTCAAATTTACAAGGTCAGCGTAACTGTTATCCATTCATTATTCTAAGTATTGTTCTAAGCGCTACAGGAGACTTCACAGACGGATTCACTGCCCTCAAGGTGTTTATAGTCCAGTGCTTGGATACAAATTTTCCTACTACAGAGAGGAACCAAAGATGTCTAGAAGAGTGAGCTGTGGAGGAGAGGGGAGATTACTTCCTTATGGCTCTGATATTAGACAAGATGAATTGTCAGGTTGCTTCTAGTCCTTAATTCTTCCAAAATGAGAGTGGCCCACAAACTTGAAATTGGTTGTCACATCGAAATCAACTTGTTACTTTTTAGAAGTGTTTTCAGCAAACTGCTGAGAACAGAGCCAACAATGGACAGAAGCCCTAATAGAGAAGAGTCTGAATTTCAATTAGTTTGGAGATTAAGAGGTCAACAGTGAGAGCCATGCTGTAAACCTTCTGAGACCAAATCAAAATGGACCAAAAAAATCATATTAAGAAATGAAGTACTGATACAATAAACTAAAAGATCTGTTACAAAATTCTGTGATAAAACAAAAATCCACATGCACTGCAATGATCTCAATTCAGAAATGACAGTTCTTTGTAGTCATATTTTGACTGCAGTCATATTTTGAATAAAGTATCTCTGCAAAAAGATTTACCAAACTGTACACACAGCAAGCGAAAACAACATGGGGGATCTAGCAATGGCAAGGCGAATTCTGACAGATAATAGAACTGATTCATTGTGATTCTCAGTTTCGACGCAGTATTTGCGTTTTGAAATAGCTTTGAATAAAACAAAAGAGGTACAGGTGACAAGCAAGACACAATGCTGTATTAAGGGAGTAGTTTCAATTTTTCAGTGACACATTTTATCCTGTGTGCTCAATCCTTCTCTCCAACATCTGCCCCATCCCAGCGGGTGTTGCAAGAATGTTCATTTAACTTTTATGATGGGTGTGATTGCCACAATGTGGAGTGCTATTCATTTCTATGGCAATCAAAATGCCAAAAGCTGTGGTTTGGGGGATAGCAAGCAGTGACTGTAACAGTCATTTCAAAGGTGGTAGTTACTTCTAACAGATTTTAAAGTGCACATATTAAATTAAGATTATAACTCAGAAATTATTCTTCACTGGAGATGATTCTATTTCAAACACAGGTTTCCCTGATGTCCTTAATTTCCTAAGAACATCTCTCACATGATCCAAGTGGGAAACTTGGATCTCAGGCCACCTAAGTATCACTCATGGCTTTTATAAAAGGCAATCAGTACACTATTTATCTTGCTTGGCAATAAGCATGTAGTTCATCATTTGAAGTAAAACTATAAATAAAAGTTCTACGTAAGTGAGAAAACATATGACTTAAAGTGCATGCAGATTAGAAGAATCAAAATAAGCAGAATTTAGTGAAGGTTAAAAACCTTAAAGGAATGAAGTTTTGGAAAGAATCTGCACAATAGGCAAAATCTATCTGAAAAACACCAAGTGCTGTCTCTGGCCTCACTAATGTGGATAGCTGCGACAAAAACCTACGGCATCTTCTTTTCCTTTTCTTTGAACCAAATTCCTTGTCTGTTTCCAAATATGATTTAAGCAACATAATTCACTCTACACTTTATTCATTTCTTTTTGGTATGAAGGGGAGGGAAGAACACGTGCATGCTTTCTCAATCATAATGGTATTACGCAAAAGGATTTCCAGCTGCATGGGCCATCCACGTGTGTATGTGTGAAGCGTGAGTTTGAATATATCTAATAAAATGATGCTCATTCCAAGGAGTTGAAAAATGTCCCTGGGGTAATTATGTTGTTATTAAAATGTATCTCAGAGATATGCTGGAAGTTGAGATTTGAGTATGATATTTAAGAACTTAATTGTCATGGGAGAGAAAGGCAGAGAAAAACATTTTTTTCTTTTTTTCCTTTTTTTCTTTTTTTGGAAGGATTGGCTTTATCACCATGCAAATTGATCATCTGATTTTTTAAAAAACACAATGCAGCAAGAGCTATAGATATACTACATTGGGTATTGAGCTTGATAAGTTGATGAGCACTGGGTGTTATATGCAACTGATGAATTATTGAACTCTACATCTGAAACTAATGATGTACTATATGTTGGCTAATTAAATTTAAATAAAAAGAAGGGACATACTACATTGACAAAATCCAAGTTACAATTTGGATTTTGTTACAACTTTACATGTTACAACTTGTAAAGATACAACAGATGCCATGACAATCAAATTCAGGAAAATGTTTTTAACCTATGTATGTATCACTTCTCCAACTGACTTCTATGTTTGCCAATAAATAGATGTGATCAGATGGAGGTCAATGGAGAGATTCCACTTTGCATATTGTTGAAATGACAGACTTATTCCTGAATAGGCCTTATTTAAAATAATCACTTAAAAAAA
>CM052897.1:31232818-31257345 GCA_028534135.1 Potos flavus
GAAAATGTAAAAATAAACATGGCTTGTGTGTATCTAAACTCATGGCAAATCAAGACAGGTTGAATGGCAGAACTTCTGCCTCTCACACAGTATAACCTCACATATTACCCTCAAGATCTCCACATTCAATTACAAATTTTGCCTTTATTTTTGAAATGTTCATATCCCAAATTGCCACATTCAGACTACATCAATCATCTAATTTAGAGCCTGTACAGTTAGCACATATTTATATCTTTAAGATGGTTTTAAAGATGGGCTTGATGACATTTTTCTGCATAATAGCTTCCTAAACTGTGTATGATATGATTTTGTATTGCCTTTACCTACTCTACCAATGTCTTATCTCTTCTCTGAGAAACTCTATTTTTGAAAATGCTACACCCTTACTTTCTTGCCCCTCTTCCTTGGTCTATTCAGTTAATATAAAACAAGGAAGCAAGCAAATAACAAGCAATCAATAAAGCAATCACACTAACCCAGAGTCCAAGCAATTGCTGGCCTCAGATCTATTTATTGGATACTTATTCACTCATATACCCAAGCGAGCTAAGGAAGAAAAGATAAAATATTTTGAACCTGATGATTAATACTCACATGCTAACTCTGATTTCTTTTAGACTCATCTTCCATACTGAGGTAGGGAACCAAAATGATTATGCGATACATGTCAACTATATTTAAAAATCACACAGTAATATATTTTTACGTCCTCAAAAAAACATCGTTTTGTACTGGCAAACCACCTTGAATAGTGATCTGATATTTAACTACAGAAGAACTTGGCCACATATCTCTTCTACCTAGGATTCATGTTGAACAAGTAAAACACAAAGGTCTTTTCTAGAAGTACGAGAAAGGCACAGCTTTTTAATTCTTCCATATAAGAAACAAGAAGCAAGATCTTTTTCTGTTATTACATGTTAGTTATTCTTAAAACAAATTATCTTATTAATACTTAGCTAACTAATTACATCGTAAGCCATTTATCTCATAAATGTTTAATGTCCATTACATATAATATTAAATCCAATTTCAGTATCTTGAAATGGCTCATAGAAATGAAGCCATGCTCTCATGCCTATAATTTAACACTTTCATTTATTTCAGTCAAAGACAGAAGTTGAAGAACTTTGTTAACTTCTTTGGTTCATCCAAGAGAAGTAGGAATGAAATGGTAATTGTAAAGTCAATATTCTTAGAAAATTAAGTCCAGAAAGCTATGGAATATGATCACTTATAGTGGCCATATGGAAAAGCAGCCTCCAGCAGAGAAGCAGGAGTACCTTTGGCTCATCTATAGATCTGTTTAACTCCAGAACCTGGGGAACAATGAGAAGCCAGAAAGTATGTATGGTCATCCCATGAAAAGGGGAATGGATGTATGAAGCTATCTCTCACTAAATAAATGGGATTTAGGGGCGATGAAAAGATTATTTATAACAAAGAAATGATAATGAAGAATTTAATGGGAAAGTCATGGATGGAGCCTTTTGCAGGCTGCAAATGGTTAAAATGCTCTCTCTCCTGGAATCCTTGAAACTATAACTTCTAAAATAAATTTGAGTTCTTCAACTATCTCATCCCTTATAACCAATTTTATTTCTTTTTAAAATATAATTTTTTCATTCATTCAAAATCTAATATTTGAGCACCTACATTGGGAATTCAGCAGTACACGAAGCAGTTAAAAATCCTGGGCCTCATGGAGCTTCTATCTTATTTGTAAGACATAGATAATAAACACAAAAATATAAGCAAAATCTATGACATATTATGTTGTGATACATGAAAGGATAAAAAATATAGCAAACATAAGGTTGAAGGAAGGTATGTGAGGAGGCTGGTGAATAAACCACAGCCTGGGAGTCATATCCAGCCCAGCCCTTTTACTCAGAAGGAAAAATAATACATCACAGCACATGAAAATTACATAAAACTCTAATTTCAATGCTCATAAATAAAGTTTTATTGGAAAATAGCCACATTTAATCATATACGTATTGTCTATAGCTGCTTTCATGCTACAAAAGCACAACCGAGTAGCTGCAACAGAGACGTATGGCCGCAAAACCTAAAATATTTATTGCCTGGTCCACTACAACAAAAGCATGCTGAACCCTCTCATACAATATTAAGTAAATAAGAAGGTCTCTAAAGGTCTTGAAAGAAGACAGCATTTGAGTGTAGAACTAAAGGAGGCAAGGGAGTAAACAGTACAAGAAGTGACATGGTCTGCCATGCTTTGAATGCTGTTTTGAAAGCAGACTAATGAAGAGTTGACCGCAGTATTCTAGATCAGCAGTGATGCCGATGTCTTTGACAAGGATAGCAGCAGTGGAAGTTGGCCTATGCAGTTAGAAGAATGAAGCAATTGGCTGCAATGGGAAAGACCAGGGGACAAGAAGGTGTGGGAAGAAGATCATGAGTTCAATACTGAACTAGTAACTTGAGGGGTCTGCACAAGTATAGATACTAAGTAAACACCGGGTAGATTAGTCTGGAGTCCAAAGAATAGATCTCAGCTGACGATTTAAATTTGGGAGCCATCAGTATATCAATGCTATTTAAAGCCATGAGAAGGGATGAGATGTCTGAGAAAGTGATGATACAGAGACTAGCAGGTCAAGAAAAAAGAAAAAATTCAAGGTCAAGAGATTGGATGGATGAGAAAGAACAAGCCAGGGGGATGAAGGTTAAGAGGAACCAGAGCTAAGAATCTGGAAACTAAGTGAAGAAAGTGTTTCCAGGAGGAATGAGTAATCATCTGTGTCAAATGCTACTGATAGGACAAGTAAAATTAGAACTGAGAACAAATGGATTTAATGTTGTTGAGTGTTGTTCCAGTAACTTTGACAAGAACAGCTTTGGTGACATCATTGGAGAAAAAGCCTGCCTGGAGTAGGTCCAAATGAAAATGGAAAGTTACGGTATAAAGGGAAGGAGGAAAATGGAGTGGTAGCTAGAGGCATAAATCGGCTTGAGAGGCTTTTTGTTTTTCAATTTGGGGAGAGATAACATCATGTTTAAATGTTGATGGAATATTTCAGTAGAAAGAGAAATTTGTTAATACAGGAGAGACAGTGAAAGAGAGGGAGAGTGAGAGAAAGAGAGAGGCAAGTAACTGTAGGACTCTTGTCCTTCAATAGTTAAGGACAGAGGCATCTAGTGAAGAAATGAAGAGGCTGATTTAAGCTAGAAGTAGAGATAGTTTATAACAGTAGGAAAAAGGTATCATTTAAAGGCACAAATGCAAATAGATGGTTAGATGGGGGGATGGAGGCTTGTCAAAGTTCTGATTACTTCTGTGTTCTCAATGAAAAAGGATGCAAGGCTGTCCGTTGAGTGGGATGATGAGGAAAAAGATGTTGGAAATCCTAGATGCAAGAATAGAATACGAAGTTATCTAGAAAAATATCAAGAGAGAATGGACTAGAAAATAACACGACTGGCACCCAGCACTGAAGGCTCACATGAGGCCAGTGAGCTTTATAGTGAGTTGTGTTCTTCTCTAGCTATGTTTAGCTTCAAGAAGCAGACATAGAGCAGCCAGAGAGGGATGTAGCCAGGTGTTGATTTGGCTAAGTATGATGAGACAAAAAGAAGCATAGGAATGATTACCATGACTGATCTTGGAATTTATTTAAATAAGGAGGTATGTGAGGCATAATGTGGTCAAGGACATTGAAACACTGGTGGTTTAATGGATTGTAGATCCTGGTTGTGGGCTGAAGCATTTGGGATGTTGGTGCCACAGCTGGAGATGGTACTCAGGTTGTGGGATGTTTGAATGAAATCGTCGAGTTACAGAAAACAGCAACCAGGCAAGAGGGCTCCCTAAGGAGACCAAAGTTAGTAAAGTATTTCAAGAGTTGTAAAGTGATTGGTGACGCGGGCAAAAGAGGGATACATGGGAGTTTTATGGGGATTAGATTCTAGGCATGATGGACGACCTGTGGGAACTGGGCCTTTTGGAGTGATTAAGATGGTCTTGATGGTAGCAAGGAGAAAACAATACAATATTTTTTAAAACAAATGCTAATGAAAGTGGGCTTTAGTTAGGATAACTGTTTTAGTAAGGTTAGTTTTTTTTAAGATACGGATAAATAAGATGCAGGATATACACACACTGGAATATTACACAGCCATAAAAAATAAAATCTTGCCATTTGCAACGACGTGGATGGAACTAGAGGGTATTGTGCTACATGAAATGTCAATCAAAGAAACACACTTATTATATGATCTCACTGATATGTGGAATTTAAGAAAAAAAACCAGAGGAACATAGAGGAAGAGAAGAAACAATAAAACAAGAAAAAAAAAAAGATATTCTCCACTTGTTAACAACTAACTTTAAGCATTAAAGTAGCTATTATTTAAGACTCTAGAACTTTCACTAAGAAAGCAAGTTAGGCACCAAAAGCATGTCCTAAGATGTCTCTAATAATTAACACATTTCTTAATTTTGTTATTAGATTGCTCCAGGGGCTTTGTAGTTCACGTTTTATAATCTTAATTTTCCTCGTACTTCAATAGCTAGCTAAAAACAATATCGATCACAGTTTTTTTTGGTGTCAAACTCAACAGAATTTAATAAATGAAAAATAAATGTTTACGTTAAGTAAATTAAAAGAACCATGGATTTAACATGATAACCAGCAGTATTCTTTTATAGTTACAAATAAACTTCAGTATCCGGTGTGGTGATTCGAATAGTGATTATCTCTTGTGGGGAGAGACAAGGGGATAGGATAAGGAAGAAGCACAGAAGTAGACAGAAGTTATTGGCAATGGTTAGTTTCAGAGTTCCAAGAAGAGTTCCATGATGTTCACAAGCACAAATTTCATTGTTTATTATTATGCATCTTTACTTACATAATATGCTACTACATTCTATGTGTTTAGATATTAAATTTGAAATGTATAGTAATACCATGCCTCTGTTGGGCTCCCCCATTGGCATAAGCCAAAAAAAAAGTCCCACACACCCAGGGAAAAAGTTCCCTTCTGCCATATATCTTTAGCTGAAGTCAAGTGGTGATAGGTGAGTAAGATGCTGCGTCATTCTAGGCCCCAACATGAAACACACAAAAATCATCACTGTTATTAGATTACATAATATTCATTTAGACTTATATCCATGTTTGCTGTTTTATTTGCTTGCTGCTCCTTCTTGCATCTTAGCTTCTCCTTTTGGAATCTGTATTCTTCCTAAAGCAGATGCTTTTAGAAAATATTTCTTTAGTAAAAGATTATTGATGGTAATATTTTTCAATTTTTGATTACATAATGTGTCTTTATTTTACCAACATTGTTGAAAAATACTCCCAGATGCTAAGAGAGTATTCTGGAAATTTTCTTTTAACATCTTTTTTTTTTTTTAAAGATTTTATTTATTCATTTGACAGAGAAAGAGCATGAGCGGGACGTTGAGGGGAGAGGTAAAAGCGCACTCCTTACTGCACAGGGAGCCCGATGTGGGGCTTGATCCCAGGACCCTGGGATCATGACCTGAGCTGAAGGCAGATGCTTCACCATCTGAAGCACCCAGGTGCCCCTTCTTTTAACATCTTAAAGAGATTATTTCATTATCTTGTATTCTTCAGGATTGTGTTAATTTTATGTGCTCTTGTTCAAATTAGCATTCCTTCATATGTAAGTTTTCTTTCTGGCTGCTTTTAGGTTATCATCTTGCCTCTGGTTTCCTATACTATACAATGCTGAGCCTGCATACAGATTTCTATTTATTTATCCAATTTGGGATATATCATCGTAGAAAATTCTGGGATATTCATTATTCTGTTCTCAATGTCTGGGTTCTAAATAGATATACATATTCTCATTGTATCCTCCAGTTTCCTTAACTTCTCCTTCATATGCCTCATTTTCCTTTTCCACATGGCATTCTAGGTAATTTGCTCACATGTATCTTCAATTTCATTAATATAATCATTTGTGACTAACCTGCTATTTAATCTAACCTTTGAGCTTTGATTTCAAGAATTCAAGATCACTCTATTATCTATTTCTTCAAATATTTCATACAGAGCTGTTCTGTATTCTGTTTCTGACATTTCAGTATCTGCGGTCTTTGAAGGTCTAAACATTTTGTTTCTGCTCCTCCTCATGGTGGTTACTTCCTTTGGGTTTTCTTTAACTAACTAATTGTTTGGTCTTAATCTGAGGAATCCAGAATGCCTGAATTGGGGATGCTTTTTTCCAGAGAGGATATGCATCTACAAATAGAGAATTCGACCAACCTAAAACCACTACATTCTGCCTTGAACGTCCTGATTCAATTATAAGCTCTGTTTCATTGCACTGGTGCGGGCGCAAGATTTGTTAACCAGAAGGCAAGGCTGCCATTGAACACCATGCTCAGGATAACCCTGCTCCTACAGGTGACTTGCCATGCAGAATCCCAAAGTCCGGTTCAAAGTTCTCTTTCTCTCCTTCTTTTCTTTCTTTTTTTGTTTTGTTTTGTTCCTCATCCCCATTCCTTCTTTGGAAAAGTGGTCCTTATCTTCTCCTTGAAAGCCCAACAGCATTTCAGAAGGAAAAATATTATTCTATCCTCTACCTGGGGAGAGAATTTCTATGGTCTGCTATGCTGACAAGAAGTAGAAGTCTTTGTGATTATAAAAGTCATTGAGATTTTGACAGTTTTAAGAACTGGCTTCAAAATTCAAGAGCATATGAATGAAGAGCTGGTCAATAACAATTACATAGCCTGCATCCTGTATATAACACCATTCTAAATTACAGGGGAAGGAAAGTGGATCTTGCTCTCAGAATGTTTTCAAATTCAAGGGGAGGAAGTGGCAAATACAGATAAGCAACATAAACAAATAAAACCATACGGAGAAACACTTTGACATCCTCCTGGAATGTTATCCACTTTTGGCAGGACTCTACTCTGTTAGCTTATAATTGCGAACTACTACACAACCCACAGTTTATTTATCAAGTTTGTAGTGCTTTAAAAAAGTACATAGTGCTTTTCTTATAAAGAACACTCATCATCATGGGAATAAAAGGCACAGCATAGGGAATGAGGTCAATGGTATTGTAATAGGGTTATATGGTGACAGATGCTGTAGCTACACTTGTAGTGAGCATAGCAGCATGTATAGAGAAGTTGAATCTCTGTGTTGTACACCTAACACTAATGTAACCTTGTGTGTCAACTGCATTCAAATAAAAAAAATTTAAAAAAAGAGCCTGAGTGGCTCAGTGGGTTAAGATCCAAATCTTGATTTCAGCTCAGGTCATGATCCCAGGGTTGTGGGATCGAGCCTTGCATGGGGCTCTGTGGCAGGCATGGAACCTGCTTAAGATTCTCTCTCTCCCTCTCCTTCTGCCCTTCCCCCCTCATAAATAAATAAATAGATAGATGGCACTTATCACATGCTTGACTGCTTTGCATTTTGACACAATGCCTTTCTTATATTTCATGAAAATTTTAGTTTGATATTTGTTGTCAGCAGAGCAATTCTACCTCTTGCCTAGATAAAATCTAATTTCACTCCCATGAAACGAAAATGAAGGAATTTGCTTTCCTCCACCTATTCTCTCTGTCATTAAGCAGCAAATTAGGGTAAAAGCACTGCTACTTCACAGAACACATATATTTGTTCCTTCCTTCACCTACAGAAAGAGTAAAAAAAAAAAAAAAAATAGCTTACTTTCTATGCTGCCAGGATTGAGGTTCACAGGATGGATAAGGGATTCATGTCCTACTTTCTCTGCTGTCTACCTCAAATCAAACTTTCTCATGTGGGCACAAATGCACTTACAGGCATATATCCTATAAGCGGCAAAGTTCTACGCAGCTGCAAGGAGCAAATGTCAATACATAAACTAGTCACTTATGGATTACTGTCAACTGAAATATTTTGGAATTATCCTTACAATATTAACTTATTACCTGCTTTCTACATGTAAATTCCTGAGTGAAACAGCATTAGCTGGCTGTTAAACATGGCAAATTCATTTTCATTCACAATGCAGTTATTTGTTGAATACGTATTGTATACAAAGCCTCTACATCTTCTTTAGTCTTAGTGTCTTAATGGGTCAAAAAGTGTCTGTTGTCACCACCATCATCACCATCATCATTATCATCATATCATCATTTATACTACAGGTACCTTACATTTGTTTGCCATTTTTTAAAGTGTTGAAAGCACATATACTTACATGGTTTCATTTCATTCTTGCCATTGGCTACATAAATTTGGATCTTAAAGGATAAAGTAAGTTGTTCAAGGTAACACAACCAATAATCAGTACTGCTGGGCCCAAACCCCAATTTTCCACTCCATTTCTACTTCTCTTTCCACTCTACTATTCCGATCTATTATGATGGTGCTTGTTTTCATTTTGGCAAACATTGGTAATAGTTCATAATGTTTGTCATAAGCATTTGGCTACATTGGGTTGACAATATCCTATAAATATAATTTAAGGGCATAAGGCTAACTGAAAGATGGAGAGAATGACAGACAGAGGTTCTGACAGATACAGAAAATCTATTTGTACCAACACGAATTTTGTATGATTTTTCTGAAACATACTAAAACATATTTGGGTCATAAAATTATTCTTAATTTACCTTTTATTTCTTGCTTCATGTACTCTGAGAATAAAAATAAATACTTGAAGAAAAATAAAATTTATGTCTTTACAATTGGCCCATTGCTCACAAACAGTAGGGTTAAAACCATACTGTTTAGATATTGAACAACAAAACACTGCTGTCCATGATAATTAAATCACACCAAATATTCTATTGAATTTTTATCTTTGAATGCAGAATAATGTCACTAGCAATCATGCTAAATGCCTGTTATTTTAATGTACTTAATTTATAAATTCGCTTTCCATGATGTCCTATTGAATGAAGATTGATTAAAATGTGATCAATATTATTTTTAAATAGCCACTAAAGTATGAGGAAAACAGATTGATAAACACGAACAACAATGTTGCTAAAGCAATTCAATAACAAAATAATTGGTTAATCAATTAGAAGCATCTATAATGTGCTGGTAGTACCATGCTTACTTTCTGGGAGAAGGTTCCAGAGATTTCACAAGAGCTGCTTCAGTGTTTATTAGTGTCAGAGATGGAAATATTACCTTAATTGCACCCCATTCTTGCTATCATCTGTTAGGTGAAAAGAACCATTTTCTAGATAAGTAAAATATAGAATAGCTCCACATACATTATTTAGTTTAGGAAGCATTAACAATAGGCTGTTTTATCTACATAATTACATTTTGTTCAGACAGATCATTCTTGCTGAAAATAGGAGAAAGGACTTAGATTATAAAGGTGTTGATAAATTTATTTCCAAAAGAGGAGGAAATGTTTTAAGACAAAGGTACCAAAAACCATACACACACGCACACACACACACATACACACACCCTTCGAGATGGCAAGTGGGAACAGCTCTGGATTAGTAGTAGGAAGAACTAGTCTTCTTTTATTTATTTATTTAAAAAGATTTTCTTTTGACAGAGAGAGCACACAAGTAGGCAGAGCAGTTGGCAGAAAGAGAGGGAGAAGCAGGCTCCCCACTGAGCAGAGAGCCTGAAGCAGGGCTCAATCCCAGAATCATGACCTGAGCTGAAGGCAGATGCTTAACTGAGTCACCCAGGCACCCCAGATTTGGTCTTTTAATCCTTACTTTTGCATTTCCTATCTGTATGACTTTGCAATAATTATCCAACATTGCTACATCAGTTTCTTACATGAAAACAAAAACCAAACCAACCAAACCAAAAAATCCCAGCAGAAATAGCTGTCATTTTCCTTACTGGATATTACAAGGAATAATAGAGTAGGTATACAAACACTGCAAGTTTGTAAAACTCTACAGAAATGTTAGTTATTTTGTAGCATGTTACCAAAAGAAAAGCTATAATATTTCAGTGGTAATTTGCAAACTTTGAGGTGGTACTTCCTTAGCAGAAAAAAAATAAATCAAGAATGAAAATACATTATTTATAAAGGTAAGGTAATCTAAAACTGGAAGAAAATCAACAATATTTTTTTCTTTTAATTTGTGGAATATAAATTCTGTTTTGTGAATTCTTCAGCTGAAGAAGAACAATATTAGACCTTGGAGAATCTCTTAATCTAGCTTACCCTCAAGAGGCATCTGAGGAAACATAAATATCTGTGCATAGAGCATATATACAAATATATTTCTTTCTCTTTCCTAATGCTGGAGGAATTTGGATTCTAGGAAAAAGTAAAATTTATTAAGAGTAGCACAAAGAAATTCAAAACAGCATATGTTTAAATATTGGCTCTAAATCACAAGTGTACACTTAAAATCCAAAATGAGTAGACTGCGTCGATATTGTACACAGTAAGAATTTTATTATAGAAAAAAATTAAATTGTACTCATTTGCTTGCCTATGGGGTTGTTTTTATTTAGTTTGGAAAATTTCACTGCTGTTATAAATCTTTACCATAAATGCCAAAGAATAACACCTACTGTGTAAGAAAAGAGAATGAAATTAAGCTTTTAATCAAGAAATTAGGAGCTCCCTGGGAAATAGTTGGGAGAGGAAAGTATGTCATATTTCATTCTTCCGCAAAGTAGAAAAGTCTGAAAAAAATATTGAACCTTTATAAAAGGATATTGGCTTTAAGAGAATCTGATGATTATGAAAAAAAAAATCATTACCTCTTAGCAACAGAAATGGATCTCTCTTAGTGTAGCATATTCATTAAAAACACCATTAAAAAGATATGGCATACTCTAATTTACTCTATTCATTAAAAAGATATGACGTACCCTAATCTAACAAGTTATCTCAGTGAGTATTTAGGTTGTTTCTATTTTCCTTCCCTTTAGAAACAATACTACAATACACAAAATATTTGAGATAGATTTTCAAAGATTAATTCATGTGGCCAGGGAGAAGAACAGGGCAGGACATATGGGCAGAAGATGAATTTCAAAGGAATAAAGGGTAAAGTATATGGAATTTTAGAGATGCTGAAGTTCATGGATGGCGAGTAGCACTGAGAGTTGGGAGGCAGTAACAGCCAGTGCCTTGTTGTCACTATGGTTGTAAGCATGGAGATGGGATAGGGCATCCTTGCTAAGAAGAACTCATCTTTCACATATTTGGTTTCTGCTAAAACTTTTGTTAGAAAAATGGCTTTGTTTCTAGCAAAGTGTGGGAAAAGATTATCATCAATAAGAAGTCAAAGAGTATTTATAATAGTAATCTGAAAGCACTGTGTTTAGAAAGATGCAGTTTTTAAGGCAAGATTGAAGAATAGATTTGAGGGACCTAAGATGCGAGGCAGAGAGAGTAGAGACCTCTTAAAAATTTCATGTAAGGAATTATGGAACCAAAGATCAGGCAGTGAAAAGAGAAATGAAGAACTATTACAAAAAGCAACTTTTGGTCATTATCTGGTAGGATTTATTGATCTGCTGGTCAAGGGTGAAGAAAAGAAAGGAAAGGTGAAGGTAACTGAAATTATTCGCTTGGCCAACTTGAGTAGAGGGTAAATGTGATAACCAATGTGAAGAATCCATGAGGAAGAAATGTCTGAGACAGAAGTATGGAGTCAGTTATTCTGTATATTCCATTTCTTTCCATCTCTACCTAGGACCAAACCATTATTGTCTATAGCATGGACTACTTCAATGGCCAAACTCTCTGCTTCCAACTCGTTCCTATAATTCATTTTCCACACAGTAGCCTCAGACAGCTTTGTAAAATTTAAATAAAATTATTCTACTCTTACACTTAAATCACCCAAGAGGTTTCCTTCTGTAGTTAAAATTCAAAGTCATCCCTGTCTACCCCTACTTATTTCTCCAACCTCAGCTCTTGCCCTTCCCGCTCTCATTCATATGCTCCCTCCACTTTGGCCTTCCTTCTGCTCCAACCTTCCTTTCATCTTGCTTTTAGGCCTTTACACAAGCTGCTTCTCCCCCCATTTTTGCATGGTTGGCTCCTTGCTATTTCAGTCCCAGAGTATAACTCATTTTTCAAAGAAGCTAAAAAGTGGTTATCCAACCTAAAATATGGGTCTTGTTTTCTTTTGGCTTAGGCTTTATTTTACTCATAACATGCATCATTCGATAATATTTCATATTTTTAAGTCCTTTCACCACCAGGAAAAAAAAATCCTTTTTGTAAATAGAAGAGACTTTATTTACCTTTTTACTGCTAGTTCCTAACACCTAGAGCAGTGCTAACGATGAACGGGTATTCCTTAAGTATTTGTTAAATGAAAGAATACATGCTGTGCTTGAAGTGTCCCATGGTACAACCACGTACAGATAGCTGGAAAGTAGTTTTGAGCCATGCGGAAAGATAAAGTTGAGAGAAACACAGGAATGAGGTACATTTGTTCTACAACTGATTTATATCTTGTAGGCTCAGCTACAATTTGTGTTTGCATGTTGTGAGTGACTGTGTGTGTGTTTGTGTTTGAGAAGGACAATCTTCCCATAATAATTACTTGTAAAGACTTCAATATACCCTTTCCAGGACACAGAATCAAACTGAAACTCATCTCTCCCTAATTTCTCTGTAGATGACTAGTAGTAGCCTGAATTGAAAAGTCGGTTCTGCCACTAGTTAGATGTGTAACTTCAGGCAGATCCTCTATACGATTTAATGAATAACTATTTAGTAAGTGATCACCAGGGACAGACACTGTGTTGGTATAAGGGGTGCCATGTTGAACTAAACAACCATAGACTCTGTTCTCATGGAGCTTATATTCTTGTGAGGGAAGCGAACAATCAAATAATCATAAAAGTAAATAAACATCAACTATGATAAGAACTATAAATACGAAGCAAACTGTAGGGAGCAAAAGTGGTTCTGAGGTTTCCCGATAATGACCATCAAGTTGAGATCAGATGAATGAGAGAAATTAAGAGATTTTCATCAGAGTTATCCTCGTTCAAAAGCAGAAGTTCAAAGTTGTGAGTTGGGACTGAGCATGGCATGTTCAAAACCCTGAGAGAAAACTAGGCTGGTGATTGGTCAGAGAGCAAAGGAAAAGAAAATGGAAGATGTGACTGCAAAGATCACTCAAAACCTGATGGTAAGGACTTTAGTGACTGAAGGAGCCCCTACACGTGGTCTTTCACTGGTAGCTCCTTATCTCTCATAATGATAAGCCCACTTACACTTTGGTGGATGCCAATGGTGAGCTTCCTAAATTGGCACAGAACATACTATTTTGAAATGTGACTCTTAAAATAAGGAACTGTAAACTCTTTCAGATACGTAAAAGACATATCTGTGAAGTACCTGTAAAGTGAACTGAATAAAAGCAACTGATGTTTGTGTTGGTTCAAAGGGGTACATCTGTGACATTTGCAGGTTTTCATCTCAATTGGTATGTGCTCATGATGTCAAATTTTTATAATAGTAAGAAGTTATTAGTTCTGACTTCAGATGGAGAGGCAGTCTTCCTCATCTGAGTTTAAATTTCCATTTCTAATATCTAAGAAGAAAGAGCTTGTTAAGCAAATTAATATTGTGAAGAGGGTTTCCTGGAGGCATATTTAACCTACTTGCAAGGCCAAATACTTTATAATGCATGGCTTACATGCAAATGGGAAGCTACTAAATGTAAATTAGTTTGTTCATTACAACAGTCTAGTAAGGCTTTCAAACACATTATCATCAGTTAAGTCACTGTGATAAAGTTTTAAAAGCTGCATTTCTATTAGAAGTCATTCATTCTTTATTTCTTTCACTCATTCACTTACTCAATAAATCTGTTCCTTGGGGCGTCTCACCCAGCTCAGGATGTAGCAACTCCATCCATCGGAAAGTTGCTCGGGCCAAAAAATATGGTGTCTTGACTTTTCTCTCTCACACCCTACATTAAATCCATCAGCCAATACTGTAGGCTCTAGCTTAAACACACATGTACACATGGACAAAGGCACACATGTACACATACATATAATCATCCCGCCTCTTAAAGAATTTCTTCTTAGTCACCCTTGTAAACTTATCTTCTGACACTAATATGTCAAGTTTGAGAATTACAAAAACTGAAATCTTTCCAAGGACTCTGGGTTTAGAACATTGATTCTATGCGTTCTCTCTGGTTTTTGCAAAGACTTCCAAACCTGGATCTCTAGTCCTGATTCTGCTTTAATCTTCAGGCTCATATTCAGTTGTCTGTAGGAATCCAGGACATCCAGTAGTAAACTTAACTGCATTATCTTGCACATGAGATATGGTCATCTTTCAAGAGCCCCTTTTTACACAAGTGCTAGAATCCACCTGGTCACCCAACCTACAAGCTCCTCTCCCTTCCTTACTCCCATGCCCCTTATTAAGGAATCATCATATGTTGCCCGTTTGATATCCTACATATTTCTCAAATATGCCTCTTCTCCCTCCCCTGCTTACAAGTGCCCTAGTTTTAGGGAGCTTATTAAAGTTCTCTTCATTTCTTGGACCTTAACTTACCTCTTCCTTTGTTCAGGCAAGAGAAGCAGGAGGGGAGTTTCTTTTGCAGAGATTTAGTAGGTAAAAGCTTAGCATAAACCCATCGATCATGATCCCTTGCTACTTTTCTAGACTCTCACAGAAACAAACCCAACAATAAGCTGACAACTTATTTAATACACAGAAAAAATTTGAAGCAAGAGTTATAAAAATATTTTAGTGTCTTTTTTTCCCTGTTTTATATGATACATTTGGGAATTCATTGGAGGTAGTGTTTCATTCACTGAACTTGGCAGTTTCAACTCTCAGGCACAAAGGAAATGGAAATGTCTGGAGATGTCTGAAGGGTTGTGTTTTACTTTTTCTTTCCCGTTTCTTCTTTTTCAGTAAAGGTCCGCCACAGTTGCAAATATAAAAATATAATATTTAAAATACAATTTTACAGACTTGATGACAATAAATTTAGCTGTACATCTTATGTTTGTAAGGATTATCTTCTGTGGGACACCTGGGTGGCTCAGTGGGTTAAAGTCTCTGCCTTTGGCTCGGGTCATGATCTCAGGGTCCTGGGATCGAGCCCCGCATGGGGCTTTCTGCTCAGCAGGGAGCCTGCTTCCCCCCTCTCTCTCTGCCTGCCTCTCTGCCTACTTGTGATCTCTCTCTCTCTGTCAAATAAGTAAATAAAATCTAAAAAAAAAAGTATTATCTTCTGTAATGTTTCATTATTCATTACTTGTTGAGCGATTCCATATGTTTCCAAGGTAAAACAGACTTTGATAGATGAATATGCGTGTGCGCGTGCGTGCACACGTGTGCACACACACACACACACACACACACACACCCTGAACTGGCGACAATTATTTGCATGCCTCCCAACAGACAATGTGGGATCCCTGAAGTGCCAATACTTAACACTTCATATCTTAAAAATCTTGCCACATTGCCACCATTAAATTTCAATTCAGTTTGCAAATAGCCATTTGCATAATCATAGAGAGGAGAATGCTTTACACTTTCACTTAACATTGCCATTTGCCTATTTCTTGAGACAAGGAAATACCAAGGTTTTCTTATCTCTTTACAGTTGTAGTAAATACAACTTGATAGTAGTTCAGAGAGATGCCTAATAAGGGACCCATGATTAAAAGGTTCATTTTTAATCACAGAAATTGCAAGAACATGGATAATATTTTATTTAATTGAACTAAGCAAAACAACCCATTATAAATGTAAGATAGACTAGCAAAACAAGAGTAGACAATGAAAATAATATAAATGTGAAAACTGCTGATTCTTCCCCTAGTATAATTTGGTTTTCCCTTCTTTTTGGGTACATAGTTGCCAGACACATGCAATATTTCCCACTTTTGCTTGTGGCTAGGTTTCATCATGTACTTAAGTTCTCATCAATGAAATGTGAGTGGAAAGGATGTGTATAACTTGCATAAAAGGAAACCCTTACCCTGAACTTCCTTTCTTTCGCTCTCTGTACATTAGGGCAGAGGCATGTGTGCGATTAGTTGTGACCATGCGAAAGAGGCTAATATGCTCTAAGGGATAGCAGAGCAACGGATGGAAGATGGAGGCCCTGAGACTTTGTTTGAGGTTGAGAGCTCTTGGTCCTGGCTTCTGTGTGGGAGAAATTCTGCCAAAATATACCTTTTGGGAGAAGGCAGGGTTATCTCTATAACAGAGTGGCAACCATGAAGACAGGAGGCTCACGTAGGGCTGCCTTGTGAGAAGAAGCATGGCTCTTTAAGGAACACAAATGTATTTTTCGATAGAAGGCTCATAATTTCCATTTTTTCCTTTCCATCCGAACTAGTATATGCATGTTAGTACTTTTTCTCTTTTACTTATCCTTTCTTATTTTCTTATTCTCACTTAGTTATCCTTTCAACCCCTTCCTCTGTGTGTATAAACCAGGGGGTGTTCAAATACAGTGACAAATCTATGTCTTCCATTTTCACTAATCATATATCTATTTCCAGGGGCGCTTGGGTGATTCAGTGGGTTAAACCTCTGCCTTTGGCTCAGGTCATGATCTCGATCTGGGATCGAGCCCCGCATCGGGCTCTCTGCTCCGTGGGGAGCCTGCTTCCCCCTCTCTCTGTGCTTGCCTCTCTGCCTACTTGTGATCTCTTTCTCTCTGCCAAATAAATAAAATCTTAAAAAAAACCCATATATCTATTTCTGGATGATATAAACAGAGTGTTTTGGTTTTTTTTTTTAAAGATTTTATTTATTCATTTGACATAGAAAGAGAGAGAGAACATAAGCAGGAGGAGCGGAAGGCAGAGGGAGAGGGAGAGGGAGGAGCAGGCTCCCCACTAAGCAGGGAGCCCAATGCAGGGCTCAATCCCAGGGTCCTGGGATCATGACCTAAGCCAAAGGCATACCCAGGCAACCCAAACAGAGTGTGTTCTTAATAGCTGTACACCATTTATATACCATATACTGGAACCATAAAAAAAAAAATAAATTCCATATGAATTAAAAATCTAAATTGAAATTAAAAAACAAAACAAAATCTTAGTGTGAGAGAGGTCTTCTTCAGCAAGACAAGAAACTCATATGTCGTGGTGGAAAATATAGACATCTTGATAAGAAAACCTGGCAGAAAACATGGGCAAAAGATATATGACAGGCAAGTCTCACAGAGAATGATAAAGGATTAATTTATGAATGTTTAAGATATGTTATCACAGTAGTAGTCATAAAGATGCAACTTGAGACAACAGAGAGCAATTTTTGTTTTTCATGTGGATGATAATATAAAAGATGGATACTCTTCATATCTGGCAATGGTGATGGTGGGAATGTGGATCTTAATAACATCTAAGGAGATATAAAATAAAAGTAGCACTGCAACACTATCTACAACAGCAGGAAGAGTAGGAAGCAAGTAGGAAGAAAAAAGGAAGTATGAAGAGTAGGAGGAAAAAAAAAGAAACATGTAATGATCATCAACAGGGTAAAATCTGAAGAAATGATGGTAATACCCTGGGTTAAATTTTTCTCTTCTTGCAAATGACCTTTGGTCATATTCCAGCACCTTTTAATAAGTTTTCTTATAAGCCAAAAACTAGTGTCACCTGAGCAGAGGGGTAGTTAAGGAAGGGACTTTGGGAGATGGCATACTGGGAGAAGAGCAGTGAAGGGAGGTGCCGGGCTTTAGATCAAGGAGGGTTTGGACAGAGAAAGGCTTATTATAGTGACTAAGAAATAACCCAGACACTTCTGTAAAACACATAACTATTCTTTGGGGGAAAACGCTGACATTATGTGAAAGGTTAAGTTCAGTCATATATTAAAGGAAATGTAACTTTATTTGGCAATCACAGGATGTTGAGGTCTTGGGTTATATCTGATATGACTGAATCTATTTGCTGATCTATGAACATTTCGATGGAGTCTCAGAGTACAAAAGGAAGTCTTGGAGTACTGGGTGTAAGAGGAATCTGACAAGTGCGGACGTCATTCAGGGGAGTAATATGACCAGATTTACATGTTAGAAATGTCACTCTATAGCAACCTAGGAAATGGGTCTAAGAAGGAAAAAGACAACTCGTACAATGGTAGGATCATATTTAGGAATCTGTATGAGGGCAGTTTGAGCAGAGATAGAGAAGGGGAAGACAGATTTGAGAAATGAAAGATGAAATGCCTAGCAAAATGGCAGATTTGGGCTGCTTTTTAGGGCTCTTACTTCAGTGCCTAGAGAGATGATGGTACCATTCACAAACTCGGGGAATTCAAGAGAAAGAGCTGATCTTAAAGAACCATCTTATCGGAACAGGTTAACTTTTTCAGACACTTGTGATATGTCAGCTGCATGACTCTTAATTCATAACAATGGAAATAGAACCTTCAATATTAAATTACAGCAAATGAGTTTTCTCTCTAAAGGGCATGAATTTGACATTCTTTAGCAGGATATGATGTTAGAATAAAGTACTTTAGTGATTATATTTCATTTGATTTCTCCAACTGTAAGTGGTTTCTTTTCTCCTTCACTCAGCCCATGGATTGAAGTAATTTCTTCAAGACACAGGCTAAATCTAGGAAAGTATATCTACATCTGACCTTCCCCTCCCAAGGCTTCTGAAAATTAGATATCTCGGGATGCCTGGGTGGCTCAGTCAGTTAAGTGGCTGCCTTCAGCTCAAGTCATGATCCCAGCGTTCTGGGATTGAGTCCCACATCAGGCTCCTTGCTCGGCAGGGATCCTGCTTCTCCCTCTGCCTCTGCCTGCCACTCTGCCAGCCTGTGCTCTCTCTCTCTCTCTCTCTCTCTCTGACAAATAAATAAATAAAATCTTTAAAAAAAAAAAGAAAAGAAAATTAGATATCTCAATGTCACAGTTAAAACACCTAAGCCATGGTAACAATCTTACAGTATATTAGGACTGTGCATCGTCTTTCCAAACAAATTATTAAGAATTTGGTATGAAAATAAAAGCATAAAAATGCTAACTATGGAGACAGGAAAATGCCTTTTCTCTCCATGTCTTCTATCAGAGCTGAAATACAAGCCCTTGAGCCCATGCTGACTATAATCCTAGTGTATATACAATGAATTCTAGAAAATGTAAGGAGTAGAAAGAACATATACAGAAGCACAAAATATAAAAATCTGCCCTTTTTTTTTTAATACTATCTAGCCTATTCCTTGTTTTGCCTTTATCAAGTCAAGATACATGATTAAAAACCCCAAGAGTTAGCAGTTATCTACGGAAAGGTCATGACTTATAAAGAGGTCAGCATTTGGAATTTCAAGGAGCTTCTCTGGCTTACCACCATGCAATACTTCAAACTGATTCTCAGGATGAGACTGTAGAGATTGTAAGGATTTAAAATTTAAGGATTTTATGGCTTATGTTTTTGTTCTTATACTTCCTACCTAGGCATCATGCTGGCTACAAGCAGCTGATGAGCAGGTGATTATGACATGTTTGATTCAGTTTCAGAGTGCTTATTATGCCTACGTGATTGCTTAGTTTGGCTAAAAGCACATACAAAATATAAAAATGTATCTGCTATATTGAGAATTAGCTGTCTTCTGAAACACCATAGCTAATAATAGCAATAGTACCATAAAGCTAATAAAAGCAATAATTATAGTGACATTCACTGAGTGCATACTATGTGTCATTCAATCTTTAAAATTCACTTTTGCACAAACTCTATGCAATAGATATAATGAGAAAATTGAGTTAATTTCTGCCAGGTCATACAACATTTAAATGGCTGAATCAGAATAAAAGCAAAAGTTTCACTGAGTTTTATAATACAGGCATACCTAGAAGATATTGTGGGTCCAATTCCAGATCACTGCAATAAAGTGAATATTGCAGTAAAATGAGTCAAATGAATTTTTTGGTTTCCCAGTGCATATAAAGTTATGTTTACACTATACTGCAGTCTATTAAGTGTGCAATAGCATTATGCCTAAAGGAAAAAAAAAACAATGTATATACCTTAATTAAAAAGTACTTTATTGCTAAAAAATGCTAAAAAATACTTTGTTGCCAATTCGACAATCTCCACAGCATCTTCATCAGGAGTAGATGGCATCTCAAGCAACTGCTTTCTTTGCTCATCCCTAAGAAGCAACTCCTCATCCACTCAAGTTATGTCATGAGATTGCCACCATTCAGTTACGTTTTCAGGTTCCACTTCTAATTTTAGTTTTCTTGCTCTGTCCACCATATCTGCAGTTACTCCCTCCACTGAAGTCTTTGAACCCCTCAAAGTCATCTCTGAGGGTTGGAATCAACTTTTTCCAAACTCCTATTAATGTTGACATTTTGACCTCTTCCCACGATTCACAAGTGTTCTGAATGGTATTTAGAATGGTGAATCCTCTCCAGAAAGTTTTTAATATACATTGCTCAGACCCATCAGAGGAATCACTATGTATGGCAACTATAGCCTTACAAATGTGTTTCCCAAATAATAAAACTTGAAAGTTGAAATCACTTCTTAATGCGTAGGCTACAGAATGAATGTTGTGTTAGCAGTAATGAAAACAACATTCCTCTCATTGCGCATCTCCACCAGAGCTCTTGGGTGGCCAGGTGCATTATCAGTGAGCAGTATTACTGTGAAAGAAAAATTGTTTTCCCAAGCAGATCTCAACAGTGGGCCTAAAATATTCAGTAAACCATATTGTAAACAAATGTGCGGTCATTCACGCTTGTTGTTCCATTCATAGAGCACCGGCACAATATTTTAGCATAATTTTTAATGGCCCTACAATTTTCCTAATAGTCAATGAACACAGGCTACTACGGAACATTACCGGCTGCATTAGCCCCTAACAAGAGGGTCAGCCTGTCCTTTGAAACTTGGAAGCCTGGCACTGACTTCTCTTCTCTAGTTATGAAAGCCCTAGATGGCATCTTCTTCCAAATAGGGCTGTTTCATCCACACAACAAGTTTGTTTAGGGTAGCCACCTTCATTAACTATCTTAGCTAGATCTTCTGGAAAACTTGTTCCAACTTCTACATCAGCATCAGCACTAGCTGCTTCACCTTGCACTTTTGTGACCAGGAGACAGATTCTTTCCTTAAACCCCATAAGCAAAACTTTGCCACCTGCAAGCTTTTCTCCTGCAGCCTTCAGAGAACTGAAGAGAGTGAGGGCCTTATTCTGGATTAGGCTTTGGCCTAAGGGAATGCTGTGGCTGGTCTGATCTTCTCTCCAGACCACTAGAACTATCTCCACATCAGCAATAAGGCTGTTTCACTTTCTTATCATTTGTGTTCACTGGAGTAGTACTTTTAATATCCTTCAGCAACTTTTCCTTTGCATTCACAGCTTGGCTAGCCCATCAAGAAACCTAGCTTCCAGCTGATTTCAAAGGCTTTCAACGAGCTTTTATATATATAATATATATATATTATATATATAAAATCTATATATTATCTATACATATATATGAAATCTATCATCTATCTATACTATACTTAATCATTTTTAGCTTTTGATTTAAAGTGAGAGATGTGTGAGTCTTCCTTTCATTTGAACACTTAAAGACCACTGTGGAATTATTAATTAGCCTCATTTCAATATTTCTGTGTCTTAGGAAACAGGCTAAAGAGGGGGAGAGACATGGAAGAATGGTCAGTCAGTGGAGCAGTCGCAACACATACATTTATTGATTAAGTTCACCATCTCACATGGTTTGTGGTGCCGCAAAAACAATTTCAATGGTAAAATCAAGGTCACAGACACAGATCACCATAAAAAAATAATAAAGAAAATGTCTGAAATATGGTGAGACTACCAGAGGCATGAATTGAGCAAAAGCTGTTGGAAAAATGCCACTGATAGACTTGCTTGATGCTGAGTTGCCACAGACTTTCCATTTGTAAAAAATGGCTCAGTGCAATAAAGGGAAGGGCAATAAAACAAGGTATGCTTATACAGTGAAAGCACAAATGAGCAGATGTTTCAGAAGAGCACAAGTTAGGAAGTATACATAAGGAAGCAATCCAAAGCCTAATTATTATCATTGGATTTTAAAAACTGAGATGAAAATGCTGATGACAGCTAATCTGTATGGCACACTTATGTTTCAGGCACTATTCTAACTTTTTAAAATTCAGTAACTCACTGGATTCTCAAAATGATTTTATGATTTAAGTACTATTAGTGTCCTATCAAACAGAAAAGGAAATTGAAAGAGAGGTTAAAATACAAACCCAAGATCACATAGTAAATGGCTTAGCTGCAACTGACTGATGGAAGCAAAACCAATCAAGAACAGAATGGCCTTTAGCTAGTGGTCCACAATCTTATGATACATTAGACTCACCTGGGGAACTTTAAAAACTAGGATGATGAGCCCCATCTTTGACCAATTAAAATCAGAGTATCTGGTAAGACCCAGGGTTCAGTACATTCCTAAAGCTCCCTTGGTGATTCTAATGTGGCTATGGCTGAGACCCACTGTATTACACAAAAACAAGACTAGTATTTTTATTCTCAACAAATAACATTTGGGCTCAAGGTCAATAACAGCAGGTAGATTTAAAACGAAACAAAACAAAACAACAGTAACTAATAGAACTGTACCACTATTGCCTTTGCTGTGGTAGAAAATTTATTAGCATTGATTGTAAGCAAGAAAATTATAGATAATTTAAAACAAAGAGTCCCAGAGTGGATGTGGAATCTTGGGTTTATTTAATGAATGTCAAAGCCAACTTTCTTATCAGTTTTAATTGGATAGTAAATTCACCCTGTTGTTTTCAGGAACAGTTCAAGAATATCACGTTAAGGGAGGCCTTGCAAGATCTTTTGTTAATGGAGCTCAAACAGATGGTTAATTTCTAAAACGTTCATTTCTTTCTATGGGTTCTATTTTTCATGCCACTTTATTTTTTTTTCTTTGTTAAGTTTTTTATTTTAATTCCACTACAGTTCACATATAGTGTTATGTAAGTTTCAGGTGTACACTATAATGATTCAACAATTCTATACCATACCACTTTATTTTTGATAGACACAGACGGCAGTATTTTCAAGGCATACAAAACATTCCTCTCAATTCAAATAAATGCATACCACTATTTTCCCACTGTTTCATGAACAGGGTTTCAAACAACACATGAAGTCCCAAAAGAAATCTAGAATGTCGAATTGTTTGTAGCATGATGGCAACTAGTTGTGACCATAATTTAAAAAAACTATGCTCTCTCTGTGGCAAATAAAAAAGCTATGAGAAAAAAGTAAAGTAGATAAAGGATAACGCTTGGCAAACCTTATCTGTTCGGGGAAATGTGGTCAAATACTAACTCCATTAAGACATTTTCTCAAAGGCATAATTAAAAAAAAAAATGTAACCACATTCCCTGGTCCCTACCCCCTTATTTTAGCTTTCTTCAATCAGTGTAACTCACGGGAGAACAAATAACAAATGTAAATTGCGGAGGAGGCTAAAATTGAGTGCTCTTTTCCAGGGACAGGGTATTGTTTCAATGACCCCACGAAAATAAAAACATCACAACCAAACCCCACAGAGGAGGTGAAGTTAGCACTCAGGCCCTTGCTTCTGACCCAAAAGACTCACCGCGAGGCTGGCCAGACTAAAGGCAGAAAAAGTCTGGAAAAAGATACTCTCCCTGAAAAGCATGCATACCAGTTGAGCTAATTTGTTATTTTCATCTTTAAAATTATTTCTTGACCACAGTCAGGTTTCTTAAAGGGCAGGCTACCTCTCTTTTAGACGCTATGGCTTTTCTCACTCAAGGTTGAATCAAACTCACTGATCCCCAGGGCTGTGGCCTGTCATGTCAGCTCCCTGGGGCACTTTCCCTCTCGGGATAGGTGCCTCCCCTGCTGTTTTTGTCACTTCTGTCCCACTGGTGTATTCCTCCCATTGTGGCTCCAAATATCAAAACAGTCACCCAGAGACAAGAGCACGGGGAAACTAAATGCAGGGTTTTTTCCCTCATAAGCTTGACTAATGGGGAGGAAAACTTCTCGGCTCCTTATTCATACCCTAAATTTTCTCGCGTAATCTTATTTTAAGCATTGCAATATTTCTGTCATTTTGTAAAAAGAAATCTTTTACAGGGTAAATTGCCTGTTGGGAGGGAGGTATGCCCTCAATTTTTCAAAAACCTGGGGCGAGTTTTCACTCAGATCTGAATGGGTTCATAAAATCAGCTTCCACCTTATGATTTAGTTTGTGTTTTTCAGAGTCCTATGAGGCCTGTGAAGTATGCATGCCATGATGCCAAGGAAAGAAGTGTAAGAGTTAAACTGCTTTCTAGATAATAAATAGCAAATGTACTTTATTTAGAATACAGAGCTCTGTAGCCCGTGTCCCAAAGGTTTATAAATGTTTATTCTATTAGATGTGTTGTCACTTCTACCATGGGCTGAGTTTTAGAATCCGAATGTATGAACACTTAGTAAGAGATCCAACTACCTGAGTGATTCTGAATTTCATGAGAGTATGAATTCATTTAAAAGGAGAGCTCCCAGTTCACTGTGATCACTGTCCCCCAATACTCCGGAAGAGAGACTGAGTGAACCAAGAG
>CM052897.1:31257845-31344124 GCA_028534135.1 Potos flavus
TGTGAAGTTCCATAACAAACCCTCAGAGGAGTCTGTTCTTACCTCCATTTACAGAGTGAGCATATGAAGGTTGGGGATGAAAGCAATCTATCCAAGACGCTGCAGCCAGAAGTGGTAAAGCCTGATTTAGTACGTACACCACTTGATTCTGGAGCCCAAACAACCAGAGCTCTATTGCCAGCTGGGGCATGTGAATAAGACATGATTCCACAAGGAGTTCCCTGAAGAGACTGCTAGCTCTTCAGAAAACAGTGAAGCATACAACTTTTTTCTTTAACTGCTGCCAAATCATGAGAATACAGTTGATGTCTAAGCATTTACTAAATTTTGATGCTATTAATATACCTGAAATATATACTCATTATTAAGATTTATACTTTAGGGACGCCTGGGTGGCTCAGTTGGTTAAGCGGCTGCCTTTGGCTCAGGTCATGATCCCAGGGTCCTGGGATCGAGTCCCACATCGGGCTCCTTGCTCAGCAGGGAGCCTGCTTCTCCCTCTGTCTCTGCCTGCCACTATTCCTGCTTGTGCTCTCTCTCTCTCTGACAAATAAATAAATAAAATCTTTAAAAAAGAAAAAAAAAAGATTTATACTTTAGAAATACAACCTATCACGGCTTAACTATACTTATTCCCAACAATATATTAAAATTTTAAACATTGATATATGTTTGAAAAGCACTGTCTATACTACACCAAGGATCGTTTGGCATTACACACTGTTAATTTATCAAAACTTTTTGTTGGACATAGGCCTTCAAAACGTACAATAATGAATTGCCCTTTGATGGTCAGACTTCAGTGATGGTATGCATCATAGTGCTTTGTCAGCGTTCCTGCCTTCACCAAGGGATCCTGACTTGTTCTGTGACTCCTACGAAGCCCCATCTGCCAGACTCTGGTTATTCCCAGAGCTTAGCATGGAGTGCTAAAGCCTGTACATGTTTGAAGAGGGAATAAATTTCCATTAAAACAGAATTGAAAATTCAAACCAAGTTTTAAAAAGAACTGAGTTGTATAATATTTTCATGCAGTAGTTCCTACTACATAAACATCTTCATCATATCCAGCTACTTCAATTTATATATTTGAGAGAAGTACTAAAATTAGTTATACAGTAAGGACTAAAAGATCAATTCTGAATTAATAACAGCTTTTTGGTGTAATACTCTTTTACTACAACTTCATCAAACAGTTTAAAAGCCTACAATCAATTTAGCATATTTCTAAGGAGATTATTTTTTCTTTTTCAAGGACCACTTTTTTTTTAAAAAAAGAATGTATACTGCTTTATTTATATGTGGGAAAATTTTAGATTCCTATGTATGTAAACATTTTTTTACTGGACATGAAATCACAATCACCTTAATATATGAAGTTTTTCTCAAATATATCTCCAGATCATAAACATATATAGTAGAAATAAAAGAAAACTGTATATGATGTGCCCATGTCATTCTACCACAATTCTTATTTTATTTTATTTTTAAAAGATTTTATTTATTTGACAGAGAAAGAGAGAGAGAGACAGTCAGAGAGGGAACACAAGCAGGGGGAGTGGGAGAGGAAGATGCAGGCTTCCTGCAGAGCAGGGAGCCCAACGCGGGGCTTGATCCCAGAACCCTGGGATCATGACCTGAGCCCAAGGCAGACACTCAATGACTGAGCCCCTCACAATCCTTATTTTAAAAACAAATTCACTAATAGCAAAATTTCCCAAAGAAGTTTTACTTACTTCCAAGTAAGTTAGAACCTACTGTCCAAAGTAGCCTTCCAAGTCCTAAAACGGCATTTCACTAAACCATTGTGCTTGCTTCAAATTTTCTAAGGACTTATTAAAGAAAAGGAAACAAATTTTCTTTATGAGAAAATGAGCAGCACATTTACTGTGACTGTATGAACTAGTCAAGGGCAAAGTAATCAATACATTGCAAGCAATACAAAATAGTAATTTGTTTTCTATGTTTCTTGAAGTCCCTAAATAGGCTTTCAACACACAACATGACAAGGTGATTGAGTTCATGCATTGTTAGGCATTGTTGTATAAGCTGTAGAAGATGCAAACTTTCAAGCTTCATAACCTAGATAAACCACTCGCGAAAAAAATTAAGGAACAATTAAACGCTAAGCCTACATCTGGTACATCTCTGAGAGGGCAGGGATCACATCTTTGTTTCTCATTGTATCCCCAGAGCCTATTTTAGAAACTGACATGTAATAGGCACTCTGCTTCTCTATATTTAAGCTCTGTACCATTTTAGTTCTCCAGGGTTTCTCCAACTGGGATCTATAAAGACCATGTGAAGTGGGGTGGATATAAGCATATGTTCAAGGGTCTATGACTTAACCTTAAGAATTTGTCAATTTTGCTAAACAGCACTTCTCCTCAAGATGATTAGTACGCAAACATTCTAGACAATTTGAATCACCACATTTTAAATAAGAACTGTCCTTTGATTTCAGTGTCTGAGGTTTTATTTGTGATCATTATTGAATTTTTGGTAAGCAATCTTATAAAAGAAGCAGAAAGTTAAGAACACAGGTTCTAAAACCAGACTGTCTGGCTTCGCATTCTGGCTCTACCACTAGCTGTGGTATCCTGGACAAGTTATCCTGCCTCAGTATCCCCATCTGTGAAAATGTGGTAGAACTTAACTTTGAATGTTTAACTAGTATAGATGTTATTAGGCTGAAATTTTCTAATTGAAAAAAAAAAAGACAATTTTCTGGTGCCCAAGTTAGACAAAATTTTCAAATAATTAATAGACTTATACCTAGAAATATGGACCTAGAATAGTTATCGACTTTTCAACCTCTCAATATTATTATTCCCATTTAGGTGAATGCTCTTTTTTTTTCTTTTTACATCATCAGGTGTATGTAAAAATGTACCTACCTTCCAAACATGGAGACCCAGTTTATACACATTCAAATGTTAATAATGGGTTTAAAGATATTATTTATTTGACAAAGAAAGAGAGAGAATTAGATAGAGGGAGAGAGAGAGAGCACAAGCCGGAAAGGGAGAAGTAGGCTCTCCGCTGAGCAGAGAGCCCGATGTGGGGCTCGATTCCAGGACTCTGGGATCATGACCTAAGCGAAAGGCAGACGCTTAACCAACCGAGCCACTCAGGCGCCCCTAAATAATGGGTTTAAAGCAATGATAAGATAGTATAGTGCTTAGGTTATAATCATCACCTGCTCTCCACAAAAGTTCCCTACAAGCAGCAAATGTTTGGGAATTACTGTGTCAGTCAGCATGTTGTAAGATAAAATAATAATATCATATTATTTAATGAAGAGAAAACTCAGCATATGCATGTGTCTCCAGTAAAGATTTCTAAGACTAATTAAAGTGAATAATTCTTTTTTTTGTTAAAGATTTTATTTATTTATTTGACAGAGAGAGAGAGATCACAATTAGGCAGAGAGGCAGGCAGAGAGAGAGGGGGAAGCAGGCTCCCTGCTGAGCAGAGAGCCCGATGCAGGGCTCGATCCCAGGACCCTGAGATCATGACCTGAGCCAGAGGCAGAGGCTTTAACCCACTGAGCCACCCAGGTGGCCCTAAGGTGAATAATTCCTGAGTGGCAAAATAATTACATCCCCAAGACCTGAGGAATCTATTGTTTTCAATACAAGTCTAATAATGCTATAAAAAAAAAAAAAGATATTAAAGTGTAGACAAGTAACTGAATTTAAATGAGAAGTTATAAATTCTTAATAGGAATCTCTTTCTCTATTAAAAAAAAATAGATGTCCATGTATTTTGCATTTAAGTAGACTGACCTACAGAAACACATCTTAAAAATCTTTTGGTCTTGGGGTGCCTGGGTGGCTCAGTGGGTTAAGCCTCTGCCTTCAGCTCAGGTCATGATCCCAGGGTCCTGGGATCCAGTCCTGCATTGGGCTCTCTGCTCAGCAGGAAGCCTGCTTCTCCCTCTCTCTCTGCCTGCCTCTCTGCCTACTTGTGATCTCTCTCCTCTCTGTCAAATAAATAAATAAAATATTAAAAAAAAAACATTAAAAAAAAAATCTTGTGGTCTTTTCTTAGTCTCATACTGATATTTTTCTAAATAGTTCATTGTAATGTCTGGTATAATTTTAATAATGCAACTAATCATGAGTGAAGATGTATCAACCCATATTATGAATTTGTTTATTATTGCAGGTCTGATTTGCTGATAGTTTGATAGTGCAATTGTGGTTACAAGTGAAAACACAGCCAATGAAATAAGAAGAAACCTGTGATTAGGGGCGCCTGGGTGGTACAGTCAGTTAAGCAGCTGACTCTTGGTTTCAGCTCAGGTCATAATCTCAGAGTCCTGAGATCGAGCCCTGTGTTGGGCTCTGTGCTCAGCACAGAGTCTGCTTGAGATTCTCTCTCTGCCCTTTCCCCCGCTTGTGCTGTCTCTCTTTCTCTAAATGAATAAATTAAAAAAAACAAACTTGGAGGGGCTCAGTCAGTTAAGCGGCTGCCTTCAGCTGAGGTCATGATTCCAGGGTCCTGGGATTGAGCCCCACATCGGGCTCCCTGCTCAGCGGACAGCCTGCTTCTCCCTCTCCCCCTGCCTGCCGCTCTGCCTACTTGTGCTCTCTATCTCTCTGTCAAATAAATACCTAAAATTTAAAAAAAGAAGTTTAAAAAAAAATCTTTAAAAAAACCTTATGAGTACAAAGATTTAACATAGAGTATAAGCCTTTGGGAAAAGATAGTTGAAATTTGTTAAGAAAAAGAGAAAACAATCATTGGTTTCTGGAACTATAGTGGAATATGCGCTATATATTTAAGAGAAAGAATTTGTCACACAGTAAACTATAATATATGTTGAGGATTTTTAGGTGTTTGTTTTAGTGGGTTTTATTAGTATTCTTATATAAACAACGAATGAAAATTATAAGTGGAACCAAGAAATAAGTTGGTATAAGAATAGATTCCATGAGGAAGATTCAGCTGTCTCTTCTTTGATCAAATATTTAAGTAGATAAGGATAGAGTACCTTAGATTGAGCAATGAGAAAAAAAAAGTGATGGATAGAGGTAGTGATAATGGATAACATCCATTCTTGAACTTGTTGAAATCTGTCATATCACACTTTCAAAAACACAATTGATTATTTCTCCATGTAATTTAAGCCCTTAAGTTTTCTTTAGTCATGAATTGTTAGAAGTAGCTTACAGATATTATTTGGTAAATCATTTTAACCAAATTTTTTTCAAAATTGTTTATCTTTAAAATTTAGCATTCCTAAACTGAGCAAGTTACTTTTCAGGCGAAACCAATTTAATCATTGTGTGGCCACATCAAACTCTCTTATCACAGAGCTCTCCTGACACCACATTTGCCCTCTATAACTTCCTATTTATTCTTCAAAAAGAAAATGTGCATACATTGTAAAGCCACATTTCTGGACGTTATTTCAGTGGAGACCATTTAAGAAAGTGAAAACAAAAAAAAAAAAAAAATGGAGATGAAAACCAGAGAGGAACAATGAGAGAGTTGGTCAAATATAAATCTCCTATTCTTAAGAAATTGAATTCTCTGCAGTTTTAATTTTTGACGTAACCACAATGTGGGTTCAGGGTCATTATAGTAGCCATTTGTTGGCACTTGATATTCAAGGAAATAACAGATGATTATAAGACAAACACTGAAAAATTGTGTAGCACACACATTTTTCCCCTCTTAAAGATGTCACTCTGTTCAACACTATTCTACTGCTTGTTAGCAAAGATTATGTTACATGTATTTAAATAAATTCTTCTCAAGTGATAAAGAAAAACTCTTGATTCTGATATCATCCAGCGATAGGAAATTTAGCATTTATAATAGCTCGGCCTGGGAGAACGTCATTCAGGATGAAAACATCACTTCTTGACCAAAAAGAGATAGGCTCCTCTGAGCCCTCTTTTTGACTACGCCTGGTCCTTGGATCTTCTCTGAGGCCTGTCTAGCCCAGCGATAGCAAAAATCCTGCTAAGTTCACTTAGTGAGAATCTCTCCACCCTTGCTCTCTGATCAAGTTCTTCATTCCCTATGCTTGTTGGTTATAAATCCCCAGTGTCTTTACTGTAATTGAGGTGACACACCATCTCTCCCCCCACTGTGACTAATCACAATAATCCTGAATAAAGTCTTGCTTACCTTTAAAAAAAAAAAGTGTCAATAATCATTTTTCTTTAACAAGGACATAGGACTTTCATAAGAAATTAATCTACCAACTTACTAATTTTTCAGGATCTGCCCAACTTTTACTTGTCTTTAGGATAAAGTATAATATAATTTTATCTGAAGATATAAATATGTGAGAGTTCTGATAGATATCAAGGAGTTAGGAGTAGAGGAAAAAACAAGGAAACCAAAAAAGGTGGCGAGATGTTACAGGAAAATTAGAAGAGGAAGGGAATAAAGATTCATATACAAACATAGCCTTTGGTTAATGTTTCAGTATATATTTAGAAAAACATAGCCCCATGAGATCAGCCAAGATCAGAAACGTAGATACATATAAGGATAATAGAAATGGAGGAAACCAGCTGTCGAAATAACCGAAGGGGATTATGAAGAATGTGATGACTGGGGTGGGGGAAGGGCACATCCTTCTGATGGTGGCACCTCCCAGTCCACCCAGTTGATACTCCCAGGTAGGATTGTGGACCAGTGTGGTTAGATTAGCTGAGTTTTCCCAGAAAACCCCAGGAATCCAGTTACTCTGGAGAAGAAACTAAATGCAATTTTAGTGTGTGGTCCCACAATTCAAACAATTATAGTTATAAAATCCATGCAAAGGATACCCCCACAAAGAAATGTGAGTAAAAATAAACATGCTTGGAACCAGAGAACATAATTAAATGGAATTTCCCAGAGGTTTTGATGTTCCCCAACCTAAAGTACTCAAGCTGATTTTCTTTATAGCCAAGAGCCACTTACGTTCCTGCTCATGCCTCACACCTCCCCACCCCATCCTTTTCTAGTTGTGATTCCAAAACACACACACAGTGCATATACACGCATTCAAAAACTAATGTTTAAGGATGATTGCATGTGGACTATGATGAATAACAATACCCCAAGTATGGAAAAACTGTAAATACAACTTAGTTCAGGCCAACTATATGATCCGAGGCTAGGTGAAAACTATCCCACACCAACAGTTAGTAAACAAGTGGATTCTACTAATTGTCTTTGTCTTCTAAGCATGGAGACTTATACAAGATAATAAACAGAAAAAAAAAAAAAAAAAGCAACCACTTCAGAAATTCTTTTTTTTTTTTTGTTTATCTTACATTTTCAAAATGGAAGTATAACACAAAACACACTACAACGTAAGCAGAGAGAGGTAAATGTACCCAAAACTAGACTTTGTAACTTGTTAGATGAAAAGAGCTGCACCATCTAAATGATTGGGGAAGAAGATCTACAGTGGAAAGGAGTTTGAAGACAGACACAGGACAAGACAAAAACTGATCTTGGCGTAAATGAAGCTATCAGGAAAGTGAGCATCGATCTCGCTGAAATTAGACAAGAATTAGATATCTTATTTCTCCTGATGTGTGCATAAATATACATATCAATGTGATGAAACCTGTTTATGAACTGAAGTAGAATAAGTATTTGTTGACTTAATTGCATACCTGTGAATAAACAAGTCTCATTTCAATGATATCTCTAGGCTCATTTAATAAAACCAGGTAAAATGTGGGGGAAAACTAATGGCAATTTTTTCTTGATTGAAACTAGTTTATTCTGGGTTTGTCAACCTCCCTCATTCCATTTTCTAACTGTAAAATACAAAGATGTATTTGAAACTGAAATAACTAGGGAGAGTGGGAAATATATGTGCAATGTTAAAGCACGTTTTACTCAAGAAGTCAATCTGGTGATTCTGGGATCCACATATTATTAACGTCTGAAAGTCAAAAGACACATGGTATATAATTTTCCCACATCACAGAAGCTTGTGGAAACTTTTGGAAAAGGCCATATGGTTCTTCCTCCATTTACAAGCAGAAATGTGGTTTAACTGCTTCCCAGACAAATTATTATTAACCGTCCCTTTTTCTGCCCCGACAGAAGGACAATCTCAGTAATTTTCCCCCCAAAAATCTCTTATATGGTCAAATCTAAATCCATCCTATTTAACTTAATTTCATGGTCTCTTGCTCTAGTTAGGGTGGAAGAATATCTTTCCCATCAGTAAATAGCTATTTTCAAAATATTTTCTATCCCTTCCATCAATACTGCCCAAATAATTAATTCTTAACTGCGCCTCCCGCCCCAATCCCAGCCTTAGTGGTCATTTCTACTGAACAGCGATCTCCTCTCACCCTCCCTCCCACCCCACCACATTTACCATAAAAAGGGTAGTCCACATGGAAAGTAATACGTTGTAAAATATGTTGACTATCTCGTAACACAGCTGCAAGTCTTCTATAGGTCATTTCTTTGAATCCCATATTTCTCTTTTATCTTTGACATATAATCATTGCTGAATAGCCCAAATGGATAACACTGGCTTTAATTTTATAATAATGCTTTGAAATAATTTATGCTCTAAGTGCCTAGGAAAGGTGTAATGTACATATGTAATTTTCTATTGGATAACTGGATCCTTGGAACAGATTCCCCTTTAATTCATATATAATAACTGCACATGATAGAGCATTTATAAAATACTATACATCTCAGAGACCTAAGTCTCTGACTATAACATCTGACATAAAAGTCAGAGAAATTGAATCAAAACGAGAACTAATCTGTTGGTGAATTCAGAACTTCATTTAAAATGATCACAAAAGGGGGCGCCTGGGTGGCCCAGTTAGGCATCTGACTCTTGGATCTCGGCTCAGGTGCATTTTTTTCTTATTTTATTTAAATTCAACTAATCAACATACAGTGTATCATTAGTTTCAGATGTAGAGTTCAGTTATTCATCTCAGCTCAGGTCTTGATCTCAGGGTTGTGAGTTCAAGCCCTGTGTTGGGCTCCATACTGGGAGTGGAGCCTACTTAAAAAAAATAAAGTAGGGCGCCTGGGTGGCTCAGTGGGTTAAGCCTCTGCCTTCGGCTCAGGTCATGATCTCAGGGTCCTGAGATCGAGCCCTGCATTGGGCTCTCTGCTCAGCGAGGAGCCTGCTTCCCTCTCTCTAACTCTCTGCCTACTTGTGATCTCTCTCAGTCAAATAAATAAATAAAATCTTTTAAAATATAATAAAATAAAATAAATAAAAAAACAAAATTATCACAAAATGACAAATGGCTTAATGACATATCTTACAAAACTGTACTACTATTGGCATTTATTACATATAGATATGCCAGACCTATGTCAATTATGACCTTCCGTGCTCCTCAGCACAACAGCTGTTCACAGGTCTTTGACCTCAAATTCTCCCCTCTTCCCACAGCATTAGCAGATAAGCCAGTAACTGTGGTAGAAGTAATTTACTACCTCAGCTTATGCCCCTCTATTTCTAATTTTTTTCCCTCTTTATATCTTCAGTCTATGTTCTGTTCTCCAGTCCCTATGGAGAAAACAATCTTTGAAGATCTTTGGTATTTTTTTGCTCTCTCCTCTACTTGGACACATTCTTAATCTCATATTTAGAAACACGCACATCTTAAGTTAACACCTGCCTTTAATATTGGATAAATATACACTTAATACTTCTTTGCTATTACTCTGTCTCTTTCATTTACCTCCAAACTTACTTACAGAATCATTTGACACTCTCTGTTGCCAATTCTCCATTTCCTTAACGCATTACCAACTTGTGCCCACATTACCTGCACAAAGCTGTACTAGGTAGCCAAGGGCATCTTATTCTCTGAAGTCAGCGGACATTCTCAGTCTTTGTTTTCCTTTACCTTTAGCAGCAGTGAGATTTGCTCATTAACACTGATTTCTATGTTCTATCATTGTCTCATATCCTACATTTCAAATGTAGAGATTCCCAGGGGTTTGAAATCATCTCCCTTCTCTACTTCTGTACATCTCTCCCCAGTAATCTTAATTTCTCCTTTTTGCAAATAACTCCCACATCTCTATTCCCAGCTATGGCCTCCCCCAACTGCCTATTTGATAGGACTGTCCCATGGACAATTATAATATCCTATCTCTTACTCAGAATCTGTTCGGTCCAAACAACATTTTTTTTTCTTGAAATAAACACACTCCTCTGACTTCCCTGTTTCTGTTTAGGGTTTTCCTTTATCCAAGTTACCTATATTCAGAACTTTAGAAAATTCATGGTGCCAACTAATTTTCCTCTTTGCATCCCATCAAATAATCTTATTGCCTCTGCATATTCTTTTACATTGCACTGTGTTTCTGTGGTTCCTTTAGATTATACCTCTGCTTAAAACTATTACAATGACTTTTTATTTGGTTTTCCCAAGGTGGCACCTTTCAATTCTACCTTCCCAAATGCAACCCACATTCTTCATTACATCATATGAATGGCCATCTTAAATTATCACTTTCATTATGTCATCCTGTTCAACATAATTCTGGAATACAAACTCCTAATTCTTAGTATTGGTATACAATGCCTTTCATCTGGTTTTATCTTCATTTCCTATTCTATCTTCCCCTAGTTGTCCTCTCTGCCCCTAACCCCAGGCAATATAAGCTATACGTATCTGCTTACTGTTTTTCATGTCTAGTTCATGTTTTCTCAACTCCATGTCCTTATTCATGCATAGGTCTCAACCTGCCAGAATTCTCTCTTTTCTCCTCCTCCTGCTGAAATCTTTGTCTATAAACATCCTATCACTTCATGACTAACTTTCCTGCTCTGACTCAATCCCTTCTAGGACCAATCCAGATGAAAGTAATTTCTCTCTCCTGTACACTTTTTTAGTACTACCTTATATCACTCACAAAGTACTTATTATATAGCATTATTTACTGTCCTTAAGTGTGAGAATTTGGATCCATGCCTTCTCTCCTCTATTGCCTCCCCATATTAGAGAGTACATTTCTCAAGGTCAGGGTTAATTTTTCATAACTTTGAAATCCACTTTGAAGCCACTGCACTTGGCATAGAGTCTTATACAAAGCTGGAATTTGATTAAAAAAATATAAATGAAATGAAATCAGACTAAAAACAATTACATCCAGAAAAATAGGATATTTAGACCTGATCATTATTAATTACCCTTTTCTAACTTCCAGAGTTCGCTAAAAGCCAAGTACAAGTCTTGGGTGACTTTGTATTATGCAAATTTCTCATTCTTCACATTAGGAAAAAAATTAAAAATCCATAAGTTAATGCAGAATTTGGCTTAATGCCCACGGGAGGAACAAAACTGTTTCATTTAAATGTTCCCTCTAGTCCTCAAGAGTCAGCATTTTTTGATGTGCATAAGTGAGAGAGAAGACAGAGTGTTATCTTTTTAAAGTAACCTCCACAGAGACATCAGTTTTATTTACACAAATGAAAAACTAAAAGTGAAAAAACTTAAAAATGGCAATTTTTGTAGAGTCTTTCCATTATAAAAATGTTTTAGTGTAGTATGAGGTTTAATATTAGATTATTCCCTCCTACTCACCAAAAAATCAAGTAAATAGGATTAAAAAATATAATGTTGCCATTTTAGTAATAAATATATTTCTGTAACTGTATGCTCTAGTAAATGACAATGTATTGAATAGCTTTGATGAAGAGACAATATCATAATCTAATAGTGAAAATTACATGTGCCTGCTAATTTAGACTTTGATTACTTTAGCATTTGATCACTGGAATTCTTTGTATTTAAAATATTCCAAGAAGTCCATTAGCAATTTTAAAGCAAATTGTATGAAAAAATATGGCTTTTGTAGAATAGAAAGAAATAAATAAATTCATCATGGGACGTACTGAAGAAACAGAATAGGTATTTTATTAAGAGAGTAATATATTCCATGAATAACAATGTTTTTAATACGATGATAATAAGTGGTAGTACACAGGGTCATAGCCACGTATTTTACTTCAGAGAGTTATGATCTGATGTGAACATTGCTAAAACACCCACAAGGTCCCACCCCACAGCTCCTGATTGTCAGAGTTGGACATTCAAACAATAGAAGAAAATGCCTTTTGAAAAATAAAATTAGATTACTGCATAGACAAGAAAAGTAGAAAAGACAGTGTAACTACTGAAATAGAGAAGGAGAAAGAAGTCTGTTTACTAGGTCCTTTTGTAAGCAGAGAACTGAAATTTATTCTGTGAAAGCACAGAAATAACAGAATGTTGTTAGGACAAAGGGAAGAACAGCTATGATCAAGATAAATGTTAGATGGATGCTTTAATTTGGTTTGGATGCTAACTGCTAATAAATCATTACATGGGCTATTGTTTAAAGAGGTCTCCTTGGTTCAGAACACAAACTTCTATTATTGCCAATGTCTTTAAGAGTCTTGCCATAGTGGCACCTCATCTAGATTACATACAGAAAACCAAAACCCAATTCATAAAACAGATTAGGGAAAGACCCCATCTGTTGACGCACAACTGTAACATCATTTACTTATTGTTAAATTTGAGCTTCCTATTCTATCCAATCCATAAAATACTTAATTTATTGTTACTAGATAAAGAAAGTAGCATTTGAATAAATGCATTTTTCAAAAACAGGCTGCAGCATGTTTATGAAGAAATTTTGGGGGTTTCAGAAAAAAATGGTGTTAAGTTGGGAGATTAAATATTGATTTTATGGTTTGGCTGGCCATTTAAAATAAACAATCTCACAAGTCTGGCTTAAATCTAGGATGCCTCAATGTCTTTTTCATTTTTTTTAGGTCAAGTCAGATTGCTCAGCTAGCTCTTTTCTCACTAATCCACTATAATGTGAAGAAGACCATTTGATCAACTACTTAACAAAAATAAAAGTGACACTTAAGTGACTGATCATGAGAAAAGGTTGAACTTAACATTGTATTTATTATGTGTATTACAGGCATTATATTAATCAATGTGAAGAGAACAAAAAAAAAAAAAAAAGGAAAGAAAAAAACCTTGATTCTTGCCTACAATGAACGAAGCTATATAATAATTAAAGATCTCAGGGTGTTTGGGTGGCTTAGTCTGTTCAGTGCCCGACTCTTGGTTTCAGTTCAGGTCATTATCTCGAGGTCTTGAGATCGAGCCCAGAGTTGGGGTTCACGCTCAGCTTGGAGTCTGCTTCTCTCTCTCTTCCTGACCCTCTCCCTCTGCCCTTCCCTCCTGCACATGTGTGCACGTGCAGGCTCTCTCTCTAAAATAAATAATCTTCAAAAAAGATTAAAGATCTCATATTCAACCACTACAAATACTATACAAAGATGCCCACCTCAGGCATTTACAAAGCTATGCCTCCTACCTATCTCCCCCTACACCTCCTAATTCCCTTTTCCTGATCTGTTTATCCACAAAGCATTTGTCACTGTCCGATATCATATATGCTTTACTTATTTTTCTACTTCACCTTCTCAGACCAGACTCTAAGCTCCTAACGGGCAGGGACTCCGGTCAATTTTGTGCACTTCTGTGTATCCAGTGCCTGGAATGGTGCTTGGCACTTAAGAGGTACTCAGTAAATATTTACTGAATACATAAATGAGAAGGACCATTATTATTTTCGTTTCCTAATCTTCTGGCTTGCATTTCCTACGCTATAACTACATTTTCCTATCAAGCTTTCTGTTACGCACCGAGTGGCCTGGGTTACAATGTGATCCCACTTATCAACTGTGATACTGAGTGACTTATTAATTTCTCTGGGCTTGGGCAGAATGGGGACCACAGAAGTACCTGTGGGTTGTTGTGAGAAATGAATGAGGGAATTCACATGAAGTACTCAGCACAGTGTCTGACACATAATCAGTGTTCAATAAAATTTAGCTGTAATTGTCCTTACCATTATAACTATTAAATTATTTTCTTCTGTTACAAACAGCTCACCAATTCTTGAAGTACCTCATAATTAATGAAACTGGGGACACCGACATTCAGGGCTAAGATTACATGTGGTTGTATCTGCTGAACAACAACAAAAAAAGCTACCCCCCTACGAGCTGCATTCAGGGAGCATCAATTCTCCTCTTTTGTGCTCCTACAGGACTGTATATACCTCTGTGTAGCATCTTGCCATCTTGCCATTTCAACCAGTTGATTATCTTCAATGTTCCCTGCTACATTATGTGGTCTTTTAGGGAATGAAATCTCTGTATCCTATCACAAAGCAGGCACTCTATAGATGTTTGCCCAATGGAGAGTTACTGTATCGAAATGAGACTTATCCCATTATTTGTGTCACATCACACGTGCACTTTCATTACTGTTTCAAAATTATATTTCTCAACAGACAGTCTAGACCTAGAGAGGAAGGGAAGAAGGTTTTAGTGTTGGAGGACGATGCAGAGCCGTGTATATAAGAATAAAAGCGACGCGCTGGAGGTCAGTGATGTGCGGCGAATAAAAACGTGCTTAGAAGACAGATATAAAACCGGTTCTTATTTTCTCATAAGTGGTTCCTCCATTTCAATAGTAATGATCTAATTTATATCCATCCCACTTTATGGAAGTGTGACTACCCAGGGAAAAATTCTAATAAAAACATACTTGATAAAGTTGAAAAGTACAGTTATTAGAAATGAGGACTGCGCAAGAGGCAGAGGCACAGCTCGAGGTCCGAGTGTATGTAAGGATCATAAAAAGCTTATGATGTTAGGAAGTCCTTAGATATTTAACACCACAGCAAAAAACACTTTCAAGGAACTGATTTTAAAAGCCAACCAAATGCCAAGTACTTGATAATGCTAAAACCTGTGTTACTCAAATGATAAAACCATATGGTGCTTTATACAGGATAGAAAACAGCAATTTGTATCTCTGCAAAAAGAAAAGAAGCTTGAGCCTGGAAGATCGGATTGTTGAATTAGCCATTTAGTGAGTATTCAGAAGAAGAGATCAGAAAGAAAAAGCCCAGTATCATGAGGCTTCTATATCTAAAGCTATCACATGCTGTGAATGTATCCCTTTGAGTAATGTTTCTCATTAGAAAGGTACTTACATTAGGTCTCAGTCTGGCTGCCAAATCATAATACTTCTCGGCTGCTTCGTTGAGGCTGGCCTGTCTGTTAAAGATTAAAAAAAAAAAAAATCAAACTATATCATTTATTTTAAAATTGCAGAGAAGTGAACAGAATCATTATGCAGCAAGATAATACTAACTTTTAAAAATATTACAATCATACCAATCAAACTGTAAGTTGCCTAAAGCAGATAAAATACATGAAATTGAATGCATGCAATGTACTTATTGTCTTTAAGGCATTACAAATAGTATCTCAACATAATCCTATTCAGTAGTTATTATTAGTTTAAATTTACTTATTGGGAATTAGAAACGTTATTTTTATTTTCCAAGCTAACCCAGATAATGTTATAGGGTTGGGATTCTCCAGCTTCAACTGGATGTCCCAGAAAAATCTTAATTTTTAAAAATAAAATGTCAAAAAATTCTATATCTATCTAGAAGTCCGTTTTCTTTCCAATTTAGGTGGGGAACTTTCCATTGTGTCCAGCCTACAGGGAAAGAAAAAGGCCAGATTCTTCTTCTCCTTACTCTCTGCACCAGGATGCACCCATGACACAGCCTCAGCTAACTGTATGTTCTTGCTTGGGACTTACATTTCCGAATGAGAGACAGAAAGACGAAAGGATGGCTACCTTTACTGACAATGGTGGAAACAATAGGCTTTTTCCTGGTCGGACTCTTTCTGACCTTTCTCAATTGCTGTCACATGTCCTGCCTCTCAACCCTTCCAGGGCTACCTTTTTTCCTGCTGATTTAAGCTATGTTGTCTGGACTTTAGTGAATTCTGTCATCCTTGAAATAGACAGTTTCTCTTGACTAACACCAAATACCATGAGTGGAGCTGTTGACTTATACAAATAAGATACACACTGAATTTTAATAAGTTTATGCATTGTCTATTTTTGCAATTCAAGGCGAACTCTTAGGTTCAGCCGACTGGTTAGCAGGAGAAATCAAATGTCAGGGTCCTGAGGAAGCCTGGCCAAGTAGCCATCATAATTATACACAGTATGGTTTTCAATCATGCCATGCTGCTTCAGGAAACCTTCAAAGTTGGTAGGTAATAAGGGCTAGAAGCACTTGCTGTTGTATTGTAACTGGTGACTCTATTTGCAGAGTATGGAAATACTATAAAAAAATGTCAAATTCAACTCCAGATGATGCATATAGCACACCTGTAATGTGAACAATAACAGTAAATGGCTTGGGGTCTGAAGTTAAAATGGAGTAGTTTCTTTTGAAATGGTAATGGTAAGAAGTTTCTGATGGAATTCAGTGGAATATTACTCAGCCATCAAAAAGGATGAGATCTTGCCATCTGCAACAACATCGATGGATCTAGAGGGTATAATACTAAACCAGGGAGAGAAAGATAAGTACCATATGGTTTCATTCATGTGTGGAATTTAAGAAACAAAAGAACAAAGAAAAAGAGACAACCACCTGCCCCCAGACTCTTAAATATAGAGAACAAACTGGTAGTTGCCAGAGGGGAGCTGGGTAGGGGGATGGGTGAAATAGATAAAGGGGATTAAGAGTACACTTATCTTGAAGAGCACTAATTTACAGAAATGATTAATCATTATATTTAATCGCTATATTATACACTGGAAACTAATATAACACTATATGTTAATTATACCTGAATACAAAATAAATAAATACCAAAATGGGGCAGGCAGGAGTGGGGGAGAGAAGAAGCTTTTGAGGTGAGAAGATGACAGAGAGATCAGGAATAGAGAGGAGAAACAAAAATTAACTCTCTCAATTAGAAAATCACATTCAGGCTTTAAAAGAGAAGGTTCACTAGCCTATAAAATTGAATTTGCACTTTGGTCAAGTGCAAATAAAAACTATAAAGACATATCCTGTGCAACCATATAAATTATAGGAATAACTGAAGATAACATCTCTCTGGAGACCAGGACATATTTTTCTAATTTTTAAAGGAAAAATAATTAGAAATACTATTTTTAATGGGGTTATAGAGAAAGCCAAAACCCTTGACCTAAGTCTCTACTGGACTCATGACAGTTACAACGTGCTGTTGTAATTTATATTCTCATAAATGTTGGAAGTTCAATTTCAATATGTCAAGAAAAGTACTTTAGTCTGGTATGAAACAGTAAAAATTCCCTTGCTAGGGTATTTAATGAAGGTTCCCGCCACTAAATTACAGAATCATTTTGGTTCAAACTCATTTGGAAATTTGAACCAGAATTCATTAGGTCATGCCCTGGAAGGGTTTTCTCCAGAGGAAAATAAAAGGCAGGGAGGTAGGAAATTAGAGTAACTTAATACTACAAAGAAGTTAAGTTACTTTGAAGCAAAATCAACCAATAGATGTCTAACATGGAAAGCATAGCAAACATCAATATTCATCTTTATGGACATCCAAATTCATCAGGTAGATAAGGATCAAAGAGAAACTGAGGAATTCACTAGATGATATGCCTTTAAAATAATAATCAATACAACTAAAAAAAAAAAAAAAAGATTTTCTCCTCCAAAATGGTTGTTCATTTTTAAAGTCTTCTTTGTCTTTAGTGGTTTAATTTCCAAAGGAAATATCTAGTTTAGAAGGCTTAGTTTCTTAAGCTAGAAGTAGAATTGATGATATTCTAATGAAGTAGAAAAAAAGTAGAGTTTATTAGATTTGTCATATAACTGTAAAAATTAATTTTCACTCTAGGACGGTAGGAGGAAGAGTGTGTCAATTCTACCCACTAAATGTTCATTTAATATTCTTGTTTTATTCTCTAGACAAGAGAGAAGACTCATGAGGAACTGTCCGTGTCCACTTTACAGTGTATGCTGTATTTTTATACTCGCCTGCAAGGAGCAACATGAGAGTGCTTAATACATCTTAATTGCAAAGATGACTGAATCATTAATCAATATTTAAAAACTAAGGAAATTAGCAATATTATGCTAGTTGTTTAGGGGTTTCTTGAATTGTGAAGAACCTCAACCACTGAATTGTTAGCATAGACCAAAGGACTCAGGTTGCCAAGACTATTACGATAGAATTATTTAAAGAAGCTGATGAATAACTTTTCCTGAATACCCATATCCTTTCTTTCTTCACTATTTCTTCTCTGGGACAGAAAATTTCTAAATCCTCTACCTATGTGTCACTTACAATACACCAGGAATTGATTATTCCATGTACCAACAATACCATGAAGTAATTGCTATTATTACTCCCATTTTACGAATGGTTAAAATGAGGTTTAGAGAAGTTGATAACTCCCCGAAGGTTATGTAGCTGGAAAGTGATTGATCTGGGTCACAGACTCTACAGCTAAGTATCTGAACCACAGGATCATGCTGATATCTTTGTATACACTGAAATGCAGCCAAATGATATGTGATACATTATTTGGCATCAGTTTACCCCAACAATTTCTACATCAAATACTAAGAAAGGAAGAAAACATGCCTTTTGATTATAATGTTTAAAAGCCACAATTCAAGTGTAAGAGATGAGATTTGAAAAGGGAAGAATATGGAGGACATTTGCAATAACAGGTTTTACTTTCTGCCCATCTCCATCTCCCATATGATAGAAGTGCCCTTCACTAGACCAAATCGAGCAGACGATAGTTTCAAGAATGGAACGAAATACACTATTGTGGTTTGCATCATGTACCCCAAAAAGGAGGAAGGGGAAGAACTGAGGGGAAAGGCAAAGAAATAGGGAATGAGGAAAAGTTAGAACAGTGCTGGATACTCACTTCCTTACCCCCACCATCTCCTGTTTTTAGGGAAGAGTCACAATTAGATATGGAGGGCAACCATAAGTTTCCCATGTGTCCAAGTAGAAGACTCAGAAAGTAGGTGAAAGGGAAAAGCAGTGGTTCTGCTGAGAAATCTCCCAGGCCAGATGTAGACAACCTTGTGTTTTGACCACGACATACTTTACAAAGCCAGGAATGAGATAATGAGTAATAAAAATTATTCATACCAGGAAGCTACACTAGGTCCAGATGGATGACTACCCCCAGCTAACATGGCCCCCCCAAGAGTCAACATAAAGTTATGTCCCATATCATCTACGCCAACAATAGACTTATCAACTGGAGATGCAGATGGGAGCTCCTATCTCATGGCCAACTCCTGCCGATCATATACGTTGGGCCCTCCCCATCTTCACACTTTCTGTGGCCTCTCAGGACCAGGAAAGGTAAGAAAGTAGAAACAGCATATATGGTATTTGTAAACTGGACTATGATGTAAACCTCGGATTCCCAAGAAATCACTGAATTGTGCTATCTTTTAAAAGTCTTTATTATTTATTTATTTATTTATTTATTTAAAGATCTTATTTATTTATTTTGTCAGAGAGAGAGAGAAAGCACACAAGCAGGGGGAATGGCAGGCAGAGGGAGAAGCAGGTTACCCGCCAAGCTATAAGTCCTATGTGGGACTTGATCCCAGGACCCTGAGATCAGGACATGAGCCAAAGGCAGATGCTTAACCAACTGAGCCACCCAGGTGTCCCTTAAAGTCTTTAAACTCAGTTCTTATGCCATCTGTGAAAAGGTGTGCTCAGAGTGAAAACAACAGTAATGAAAGTCACAAACAAATGTCATTATCTGATTACTACAGAATTCCATTTTGCACATGGGACTATGAAACTTGTATTTGTTAAAAATATAGAAGCATATTTCATATATTTAATTCCCCTCCCTGGTGTTATTCTATAATAGAGAAGTATCTTTTGGAACACAGGTCTATGGCCCAAATTCTTAAAAGAAAAGATATATACACAGGAAATTCAGGAATCAATGATATTGTGAAATAACAACTTAATACACTCTGTGGGGGAAAAAAAAAATACACTCTGTGAAATGTTTGAGGGGAATGTGATTAAGAGAACCATTTATAATTACATTCATTTGTATATATTCTGTGAGAATTAAGGTTGCCAAATTCAAAACTGCTTCCTTGAAAATATAAAAAATAAGAACTCTGGTAGCATTTAGAAGACTACAATTATTAGCAGCTGTGAATTGTCAATTTTAAATTAAAAATTATTTAATATGGATAATAACCAGTGTTTGACTCATAAAAAAGATAATATTTTATTAAAGTCTTGGTAATTACTCTAAGATAACTTACAAGCTTTCTTTTTCTCCTCTCCTTCCTTTCCTTTCCCTCCTCCTCCTCCTCCTCCCTCTTTCTCCTCTTCCTTCCCCTTCTTCTTCTTTTTCTAACTAGAAAGCTGTCTGTCCTTATATTATGAAAGTAAAATGAACAGTAGCTGAGTTTTCCTGGGTTCTTGATAACAGATAAACCAAAGTGTAGCTTAAGTTACTCGAGGCAGCACTAAATTTTAATTCTAGTTGATAAATGCATACTAGGAATAGAAGTAGAATCGAGATAAACAAGGACATAAAAATGTGTGGAATATCTTAAAAGAGCAAAACATATAAAAACAGTAGAAAAGATCCTTATAATGAAACTCTTAGAAGGTATTGTTTATGACCACCAAGCCATCTTAAGCGAAAACCTCTCTGTCAAGACATCAAAAATAGCTTTATGATTTGTTGGTATCTATCTGAGTTCGAAACATAAAAGATGGTGAGGTAAAGCAGCAATGTAGCAATAACAGAGGAAAATACTAGGCTGATGGTGTAATTTCACAAAAGATTCCTCTGAGTTTGAAACTTCTTGATGCCCCATGACATCCTTTCTTTCATGGCCTCGAATTTGAGCTCATTCTTTTGGGGCTGCTAAGGACAGGTTAAGCCTATGTCTAAAAAGAGTACAGAATGAAATGTACCGGGAAAATTAAAAGGGAGGAAATATTTATTGGCAACGTTGATTATTATAATGTTCATATATAGTAAATACCTCCTTATCTTTAGTTTGTAATGCTTGAGTGGGGAGAAGGAGTTGGGAGGGGTGGAAAGAAGAGAAGCAAGATAGAACTTGCTTGCAGGGGTAGTCGAGAACCAACACTATAAGTATCGCTTGGGACTTGTCAGAAGTGTAAAACCTCAGGCACCACCTAAACATACTAAATCAGAACGTGCATTTGAACAAGATCCCCAGATAATCCACACACACATTACAGTTGGAGAGGCACTGGGTTGGAAGATGCTTACCTTCAACCTCAACTGTCACTGCCCTTTGCTTTAAAGACTTTACAACCCATTATAACCTAGTTGAAAATAGGCCCCCTTTGGGCCAAAAGTCAGCACTAACGGACAATTTATAATTGAAAAATCCAATGACTTTTCAATTTTTCATAATTTTGGAAGAATTAAAGAAGAAAGAGGCCTAGAGAGCTTCAAAAAAAAATATATCCAACATGTGTATGTGTGTGTGTGTGTATATACACGTGCTTACGTTTCCAATCTACTTTAAGAAATAATCTGATTTAGTTCTTTTCTCTTAAGAATTTAAATTTTAAGTCACTTCCAGTGGAATTTATAAAGAAATTAGTACATTTAAATTCTTGATTTATAATATATTTAATTACATAAGATTGTGTCAAGTACGGGACCTGTACTTAAGATGACAATGTTTAAAGAAACTTTAAGATAATGTTTTTTCATATGTTCATTCTGCTCTCTAGAAGTCAGGGAAGCAATGGTAACCAGTGGTGCAGGACAGTTTTGCTTTCTTTACTACCTTAGGGAGCAATGACAACCTGGGCCCTTAGTCCTGGAAAAACCATAAGTTCGTGCTTAGCTCAGCTGTAAGTGTGTCCTTTGTCAGACACTGTCCCATTCTAAAAACTTAATATCCCTTTGAGAGCACAAATGTCGCATTCTCCCTCCTATGAATGTAAATCTACTTTCTGAAATTTACCATAAAGAGGTAATTTAATAATACTGGAAGGATCTTACTATTTAGGCTTTACACATTTGATAACCTGTTGCTCCATAAATCCTTTTTCTAACAATACATTCAAGAATCACAGCCTCTGGGTAGTCACCCAGTTAAAAAGACGTGAGGGAGCCAATGTGACACAGTGAAAACAGTGTTATACTTGGCCAGAATACACTAAATTCAAATCCCAGCTTTACTGACTGTGGGAAATATGGACTCTCTTTAAGCCTCAGTATCTTCATATATAAAATGGGAATACTGTTGTCCACATCACATATGTGCAAATATAATGAAGAGAGTGACAGATATAAAATGCAAAATATAGTACCAGACAGGAGATATTTAAATAAATGCGATCTTTGTTCTTCCCTCAATCTGTAAGTGCATTAAAAATTTTTTTTTCTGCCAAAGCCCATGAATGCTATGAATCAGGTAAGGTTTGTTTTTAGTGCCTCTGGAATTCCTCCCAGTATCAAGGACCTTTGTGCTCTTTCTAGCTTCTAGTTCTAGGAGACCACTGAATAAATTCACCCAAAAATGCTCCTAACAGAATAATTGATTCAATACTTTCTTCTTACAACTCTATAGCTATAACTCGACCGAGTTCTAGCATTTTGAATTCCTTTGATATTTTCCTTTGATGATAACCAATCTCCTTTTTTATAATATTCTCATCTGGAAGCATCCAGTACTTTCCCCATTTTATTTGAAGTACTAACAATGTCAACACATATAGTTAATGTTCATTATGTGAGGCCACTCAACATCTGTGATCACCCTCTCTATAAATATATTTAGTAGTTAGCTGCAACGTGGCTCCCACCTTCCCAAGCAAGGCAGAAGCCAGAAATTCCCTCTTCATCCAACTTTCTAGTTGCCGAGATTCCAGCACACGACTCATGTTTCACCAATCAGATGCAACCTCAAGGGAATGGAAGTCAGAAGTAAGCTAAGAGGGAGGAAGTTGCACCTAAGAGAATCATCCAAGGAATGTGGCTCTGCTTGGTTCCTGGTGCGTGATGGTGGCGGAGCTCAGAGCTCGGGACTATAGAAGCTGCTGACTCCCAGGGAAAGCGAGCTAGATGGTTGGGTATTATTTCTGACTAAACAGAGTGCTCTCAAGCCCAAGAGTGAACTTGTGGGCTGCAGAACACTCTTTCATAAATCCTGTTTCTGCTTAAACTGGCAAAAGCATATTCTTTAGTTTACAACTAAAAAGTGTGACCCATACATGGAGACAAGTTTAGGAGTAGATGTATTTTCAGCAGTTTTGCTTTCAATACGATCATTGAAGGCCTTCATTCTAGCTTCAAAATTTCCACTACTTGTTGATAATTGCTTATGTGTTCTATGCTTGCCTTCAGAAATTTTCTATTTATATTAACATTTATATATACGAAACCAAGTAAAACTATATATATATGTTTAATGCTAAACATAACTACATACACATATACAGCATATAATTATATACATTTATAGATACACAAATAAAACTACATATCATCTACTATATACACCACATATATACTTGTATGCATATATACATACCTGTGTACTACATAATTATACTAACATATATGTAATTATTAGTGTGTATATAATATTCTCATTCTATCCTCCAATCTTCTATCCTTTCAGTCATCATTTTGATGACTTTAGTACTTTACATTGAATTCTGAGAAGAGATCTATAACTTCTATTTAAATTCTCAGTCTCTCAATTTTGCCCGGCCTCCATTGCAATTATAAACTCAGAGATCCTGGTAATCGCTTAGGAATCTTTTCTAATGTCATTTCGTGCCTCTTCCAAACTACCTATTTCATTTTCCCAGATGTATTCTGTGTCAGCTGGGCTAGGTTAGGTTACACTGTTGTAATAGAAACACTTCCTAAACCTCAGTGAATCAGGACAACAAGGTTTATTTCTCACTCCCTTACTCAGTGCAGGTGAGTAGGGAGGTTCGTCCCTCTTTGGTCACTTCAGGACCTATTTTCACGATTTCCAAGTCAGAAGAGGGAAAAGCACTGATTCTTACAGCTTTGGCTCAAAAGTGACATATATCATGTTCGCGGATATTCCACAATCCAACTAAGAACCATGAAGTTCTTCAACCTGGAGGAAGGCAGGAAAGTACAATCCTATTAAGTTTATTGAAGGTGGAAGGCCAACATATTTGGCGAACAGCACTGATACTTCCACACCACATAGCGTTCTTGTGAATCACCTTGATAACAGGAATTATGGGTGTTCTAAGTGGCTCTTAGGTTTTAACGTAAATCTCACTGCATAGATGAGGGCTCTTTACTTGAATACATCTGATTTGTCATTCTTATCTGAATTGCCAATTTGAAATCCAGTATTTCCAAACTTTCTTTGTGCTGATTCTGCAGAGAAAGCTCATTATCCACTAGTGAGAGTTGAAATGAGTCTGTTAGAAATTTTGCAAATTTCGAGCCTCTTGAAGGTCCCAGTAAGATAAAGATTTGTCCCTTGATGGCTAGCCCCAGAAACTTGCATCTTCCAATCTGGCCTCATCTAGGTGGAATGACTTTTTTTTCCCCCCATTTGTGATGAGTAGTTTTTTCTCATTGATAGATTCTTGGGGTCATTTCATTGGGAATTAGCCAAAGAAAGGGAAGTTAAATATATATGTTCAAACCATTTCTTGAACTGTAACATTTCCTAAATTGCTGATTTTGGATATGACAGTAACCATTAATCCAGCTAACCTAGACATAACTAGAGAGACATCTACTCTTTCCCTCATACTCTGCCTCATACTCTTTACCTCACCAAACCTTGCCAATTTTGTCTCCTAAGTATCTTGCAAAAGAAGAGAGCTCTGAGGGAAGAATATCAAAGTCAATTTACAATAATTTGCTATCCTCAGAGGAAATTACATGTAACAATAAATAAGCAAGATCTTGATAGCTAAGGATTTTGATAAGGTTGCATTCAAAGCAAAATGAGTAACCTTTCTTAGTCCTTTCAGCAAAGTCCTAAATGCTCTTGGTGAATAAGAAAAGAGGGTGGTGTACAACTTGCACGGTAAGTGCTCAAGAAATATCTGAATTTAATAAAGTTGGAAAACAGAAAACCTAAGTACAAACGTTCATGGGGGCTGCCACCAAGTGCAGTAGGATATAGCCAGGCTGCTGTGGTCATAATTGCAATCAATGTAAGGAAAGTGCTGACTGACTGCACATTAATGAGGAATGCAGACTGCAGAAAGCTAGAAAGAAGGTTCTGAAAAACAAACCCTAAAGATTTCTACATTGCCAACGTATAACAAAAATTTTCCACTGGTTTCTAGCACAATGGTAACTAAGGAAAAGTTGGAAGTGATATATTTAACAAGGACCTTTTTTGTAACTTTCTCATCATGGGTTTCCACTGGTAGACCTTGAATTTCAGATACTGATCTAATATGTAGCAAAATACCTTGTTGAGGAAAGTATCTATTATGATTAAGATGAATTAGCCTGTAGAAAGTTGTGCATATCCATCCTTGCAAATGGTTTACTGGGACTAAAAGCACAGTGTTTTATTCATGAAGAAGAGACAGTCCTCTCCCTATAACAGCACCTAAGTCTGTCATGCAAATGAAGGTGTCTTTTTAAAAATTATCCTTGCATTGAAGGTTCTTGAGATTGGCTATAGTTTACTTTTTTAAAGATGTTATTTATTTATTTGAGAGAGACAGAGAGCACAAGAGAGAGTGAGAAAGAGTGAGCACAAGCAGGGGGCTAGGGCAGAGGGAGAGGGAGAAGCAGACTCCCCGCAGAACAGGGAACCCTATGCAGGGCTTGATCCCAGGACCCTGAGATCAAGACCTGAGCTGAAGGCAGACACTGAACAGACTGAGCCACCCAGGCGCCCCTGGCTATAGTTTATTTTATAAATATACCAACAGTTGATTGAATGCTGGTTTCTCTTTGTAGATACCAGCTTTAGGAGAGCAAAAGGTTAAATGTGCAGTGAGCGCATTCAACTGAAACCTCACAGTATACTTCCCTCTCAAACAGACTTTGAATTTCTTATTTAAAACTTATAAAATGCTGGGGCGCCTAGGTGGCTCAGTAGGTTAAGCATCTGCCTTCGGCTCAGGTCATGATCCCAGGGTCCTGGGATCGAGCCCCACATTGGGCTCCTTGCTCTGCTGGGAGTCTGCTTCTCCATCTCCCTGCCGGTCCCCTTGCTTGTTCTCTCTCTCTCTCTTTCTCTGTGTCAAAGAAACAAATAAAATCTTAAAAAAAAAATTTTTTTAAAAAGCTAAGTAGGAAGCCATGTGGTTATGAAAGGACAACACAAAGGATGCTTGTGGTATTGGAAATAGTCTGTACTTTGACTAGAGTGATAGATACACAAACCTACACAGGTGTGATAAAAAAGCACAGAACTCAATACACACACACACACACACACACAGAGGTACGAGTAGAACTGGGGAAACACAATAAGACCAGTGGCTTGTATCACTATCAATATCCTGCTTTTGATATTATACTGTAATTCTACAATATATTACCATTGGGGAAACTGGATCAATGGTACAGGGGATCTCTCTGTATTATTTCTTACAACTGCATATAAATCCACAAGGATCTCAAAAAGTAAACAAAACTGCTTTTCTTGAAAGCCCATGTGTTAAAGCCATCGAACTGTGAAGCCATTCCTGTGGTATTTTTCTTCCCTTGTAAGAGTAATCTACATAATTACAAACCTATTCTTAGAGCCAAGCACAGAGCCCATAGTGTGGATGTCAGCTAATGAAGCATTTAGGTGAAGATTTAATCAAGTGAAATTCACATAAGAGGATGGGAGAAGGGGTATACATATTGCTAACAGAACAAATAATGCTTTAAAAAAACTCTGTATAAATCATTTGAGTTTCTTAAAAACATTCTCCTTTAATTTAAAACACACTCACAGATGCAGTAACTTTCTTTTTATATTCACAACAAAAATCGTTGATCTACCTTTTAATTGTTCTGCTATTATTACAATACGGCTTCATAATATATTTCTGAAACTAAAGTACTAAGAAGTACTAAAAAGTCTACAAAGATATATTGTTTCCATACACAGCAAAAATGCTAAACACAGCACCATTTTGAGACTTTGCTAGCCCTTAAGTATATTCGTACTTGACAATCCTCTCCACCACCAAACATAATAAAATGCATTTGCATGCCGCATTCAATATAACTAATATAAAACACAAATAGTAAGATGCAGCTGACAAATCAACATAATGTTCTGTTTTAGACCTTTAAACAGTTATTAATTTTATTTCACAATTTTCTTTTGGTATTTTGTAGTCTTTTTTGAAGGGAAAGGAAATGGTTCTCAATAATCTTCAGAGTCCTGAATGCTTACATGCCCTACATACTGTGCACATAAACTGTAACGAATAAAATACTCCTGACCGACGTTAGCATGGTAAAACAGCATAGTTCACTTCAAGAACGTGGGATACGGCAGTATGACAGGGGACTTAGTCTACCTAATTCCTTTCCAAAAGCTACAGTGTTGGTCTTCTAAGGTACAGGAGCAAAACTCACCTGAGCATGTGCGCAGCACTGAACACCACATCAAATTCCGTGCTGTCCAATTCAGCGGCTTTCTTTGCCATCTCAGCTGCTTCGATGAGGCGAGCTTCTTCCAGAAGAAATTGACCTGCAAAGTACAAAACCAAGTGAGCTTCAACTTGGAAACTACTACTCTAATCCTGCGAAACAGATACTACAGAGAAAAAGAGAGTGGTAAACGTGATTTGAAGCTAAGATTTATGTGTGCTGTCCATCTACATCTCGTTACTTGGTCCTATTTTCTATGCCGTTCCCTTCATTGCAGGACATTCCAGTGCATCTGTCTGGCATATTCACAAAGTTGGGGTTTTTTTTTTTTCCTTAAAAAGCAAATCCTGGGGCGCCTGGGTGGCTCAGTTGGTTGGGCAGCTGCCTTCGGCTCAGGTCATGATCCTGGAGTACCGGGATCGAGTCCCACATCGGGCTCCCAGCTCTATGGGGAGTCTGCTTCTCCCTCTGACCTTCTCTCCTCTCGTGCTCTCTCTCTCTCTGTCTCTCAAATAAATAAATAAAATCTTTAAAAAAAAAACAAAACAAAAAACAAATCCTGTATATACTGAACCAAGAAATAAAATGGATACAGTTGAAGATATATTACAATTAAGAGTTGAATTGATTTTTATTATTGGTCATTTAAAACAGCTTCTGTCTCTGATGCATATGTATAAACAAGGCTATCTATTTTGAGATGTATGAACTTCTTATATTTAAGCAGCACTAAAATTATTGAAAGAACATATAAAGGTCCACGGAGCATTTACTTACTCTTAATTAGACTGACTAATAAACACGGAACAAATATTAACACGTTCACATTTCTGAGATTACTTGCAGGTCAGCTTTGCAAGGCTGGAATTATTGCATACGGAGCCATACTACTCTTTGAAACTACACCTCAAGAACTTAACTGGTGTGTAGTGCTATCCCCAAAACACATAAAGACCAAAAAAAAAAGAAAAAAAGAATTGGATCCAATTTTAAGGATAGGCAAACAGAACAGGCTGTTTTTCTCTTTGTTTCATAGCTGGGGATTTATTAACAGCAAAAGTAATGATGTTAAGCCCTGTCTGACAAGGACATTCAAATGAAAACCAAATCAATGCTGAGATGCTGAAATCATTCATTTAACTTTTGGGCTTGCCTAGATGTGGCCTAATGATTATTTCTTTTTGCTTTGGGTTTCCTGTTTGCTTAAAGTTGAAGATTTTAACAATATGAAAAAAAAAGTTATAAAAATGATTTGCAAGTCCTGAGCTGCACAGAGAAAAACAAATTTAAAAATGGTAAATGGTAAATCCTCCTTGATGGTGGTGGTTTGAAAGAGCCCATCATTTACTGCTTATCTAATAAATATACAAATTGTCTCCTAACCCAAAAGGACCAGTCCTTAAAACACAAGAGGAGATTTTCTGTTTTAAGCATTTATAATAAGCCACAGACTCTGCTTGTATCTAAACATCAGTTGATAAGAAATGGTGAGTAATGGTAAGTTGACTTATTAAAATGAAGGGACAGAGTTTTAAGACCAGGACTTAAGAGACCTCTTAGCTATTTCTACAAAAAGTTGTACATCGGGACGCCTGGGTGGCTTAGTCGGTTTAGCGTCTGCCTTCGGCTCAGGTCATGATCCCTGGGTCGTGGGATCAAGTCCCATATCGGGCTCCCTGCTCAGTGGGGAGCCTGCTTCTCCCCTCTGCCTGCTGCTCCCCTTGCTTGTGTGTGCTCTCCCTCTCTCTCGATCTGACAAATAAATAAATAAAATCTTAAAAAAAAAAAGTTGTACATCACTTTCTTAGTCTGTGCCTTTCTCAGGTCTCAAACATAATTGTTAGGTCAGAAAATTATTAAGAACACTGATCTGCAAATACAGTCGACCATCAAACAACACAGGTATGAACTAAATGGATCCATTGATATGTACGATTTTTTTCATAAATTGAGTACAGTACTATACGTGTATTTTCCCTTCCTAAATGATTTTCTTAACATTTTTTCTGTAAGTTACTTTATTATAAGAATAAAGTATGTTAACACATATACAAAGTATGTGTTAACAGTCTATGTTATCAGGAAGGCTTCTAGTCAACAAGAGGCTATTAGTAGTTAAATCTGGGGAGGTGTCAAAATTATACACGGATTTTTAACTGTGTGGGGATCGTGCTCCTAGCCCTCATGCTGCTCAATGGCCAATTGTAGTTACGTCTATAAATAAAAAAACACATTACTTATGAAACTTGTGTGTATGCTATCTATAAATACGTTGATATGAGATTCAGCTGAAAGTAATCCTGTTTAAAGACAGTAAAACAAGAATTAGAGACTCTATGGCATACTGCAAAATTAATATCTTATCATATATATCTTAGTAAAGGATACCAGACTAAACCTATTCTTCAGTTAATTACTCTGATTGCAGGTTTTCAAAATTAAAACATAATATTAATTGCTACCTGCCTTAAAGAATAATGTTTACCTAAGTAAAAGCATTAATAAGTATGTTAATTAATTATGTGATATTTAAACAAAGGATAATGTAGGAGTTTATTGATGGTTCCTTCCTTTCCAGACAGCTATTAACTCTGAATTGTGTTCTGTAGGTAGGAAAATGCAACAATTAACTGAATCATGACGGTTATTTAGTAAAATTCGTTACTCCAGACTGCAGAGGGTAAAGAAGACACACTAGCTCTGGTAGAAAAGAAAGAGAAAAGAGGGACACGGTGTCTGTACTGTCCACACAGAAACAGAGGACGATGACAAGAAGCTTCTGTGATGAAGATAATGAGGCTCAATGGCGTAAAAGGTCAGTTTACGTGCACTGCCAAGGGCAAAGCCTTTCAAGCTTCATCGATGCCAAACCCATCGTTAATGTTCAACAACATCAACAACAACGGATAACAACATTAACTAGTTGTATAAAATCAAATATACAATTTTTATCATAATTTTAAAACCTTTCTTAAGCGTTAAGTCAGCTTTGTCATCCAAAAGGCAATTTACAGACAGTTTGCAAGGTCCCCGAACCACATGAAACATGTAATTTTTACTAAACAGTAACAGAAAAAATCCCCATATGATCATTTTTAACAGAATTCACTCACCGTATTAACATTCAGAAAAACAATATCACAACATATTAGTTAGGTGTTTGCATAATTCCCCCCATTCTGTTCTTGGCAGGCCATATATCTCAATATTCCAGCATTAGTGTTCTGCTATGATAAAGGCATAAAATATTATGCAGTGTGGACCGTTTGGTGTCTTTTTTTTTCACTGAACTTGAAAATGTGAACCAAAGTTGAAAGTGAATTATTACTCTGCTATGTTATATAATGATTGTTTGTTTGAAATATAGCCCAGAATTGATGGAAAATGGAGTAATAAGCATTTCAAATACAGAGAACTAACATAAATACGGAAACAAAGACACACTAGGTTTCTTCTTAATAACGATCCAAAGAGCCACTATTGATATATTATTGGGGGAATAATGAGAAACAAAATTAGCCCTTACTTCTTCTGGAAGACTTTGCCTTAAGTCACTCTTCCACCAGCTTCATCTATTATTGTTCCCACCAGACACTGCCTCCCTTAACATAACTCGCTGTTTCACATCCTTATTTATCCTTAACTCTCAGGCTCTAAGGTTTGTTTCTCTTGTGCTATCCCAATCACCAGTCTGTCTTGCCTGCCTATTGTAACTGGACATCTTTTGTTTTTAAGCCCTAAAGCATTTCCTTCTCGGTGAATCTTTCTTTGACTGCTTCCCAATAGTATTAGAATTGCTTATGATCAGTTCACTGCAATATAATTTACCATCTAAACTAGAGCACTTAAAAGAATAAAAGGGAATGGTATTATTCATGAGGAAGGAATAAAGGGGGTATAACGCAGAATTGCCTCAATATGGCCATCTCACATACAGCATATGGAACAGGATGTGGGTGTCAATCCTCTCATCTTTATTACTACTGGGTAGTGAATCATTTTATACAGTGTCTTTGAATCACTGTTGGCTGAAAGTGATCAATATTAACAAGAGAGACTCAGGTGCTCTTTACTGAAGAACATACACATCTATGGAAAGCCCACCAAGTCGGTGCCAGATGCTGAGGCTCAGTGGGTTGGAGCAGCTACTTGGGCTTTGATGGTGAGGGGAACTACAAGGAGGAGCCAGGGAAGTACGTGGGTGTGGAAAGGAAAGCAGGCATTTCAGGGAGTCCATCTATAGTGGTGGATTCTGGAAGGTGTGAAAGGTTACATTTATCAGTGGCTCATAGGCTTAGTGCACAACAGAATCATCTGGAAGGTCCGATAGAACACAGAGCTAGGCCCCAAACCCGGAGTTTCAGATTCAGTGGGTTTGGGGTAGACCCCACGATTTTTTTTTTTTCTTCAAGATAAGTGTACTCTTAATCCCCATCACCTTCTCCTCTCCCGCCCCCCCTCCGCCAACCAAACCACCCCTTTCTGGTAACTATCAGTTTGTTCTCTGTAGTTAAGAGTCTGTTTCTTGGTTTGTCTTTTTCCTTTGCTCGTTTGTTTTGTTTTTTAAATTCCACATGTGAATGAAATCATATGATATTTTTCCTTCTCTGACTTCCTTTGCTTAGAATTATTCTCTCTAGCTCTAACCATGTTGTTGCAAATGGCAAGATTTCATTCTTTTTTATGGCGCAATAATATTCTAATATATGTATTTATATACATACCACTTCTTTATCCATTCTTCTATCAATGGATACTTGGGCTGCTTCCACAATTTGGCTATTGTAAATAATGTTGCAATAAACACAGGAGCATATCCATCCTTCTGAATTAGTATTCTCATATTCTTTGGGGAAATACCAACTAATGTGATTACTGTATCATAGGGTAGTTCTATTTTTAACTTTTTGAGGAACCTCCATACTGTTTACAACAGGGCTGCACAGTTTGCATTCCCACCAACAGTGCATGAGGGTTCCATTTTCTCCACATTCTTGCCAACACCTGTTGTTTCTTGGGTTGTTGATTTTGGCCATTCTGACAGGTGTGCGGTGATAGCTCATTGTAGTTTTGATTTGCATTTCCCTGATGATAAGTGATGTTGAACATCTTTTCATTTATCTGTTGGCCATCTGGATGTCTTCTCTGGAGAAATGTCTGTTTATGTCTTTTGCCCATTTTTTAATTGGATTTTTTGTTTTTTGGCTATCGAGCTGTATCAGCTCTTTCTATCATTTGGATACTAACCCTTCAGATATGTCGTTTGCAAATATCTTCTCCCATTCAGTAGGTTGCCTTTTAGTATTTTAGATTATTTCCTTTGCTGTGCAGAAGTTTTTATTTTGATGTAGTCCCAATAATTTATTTTTGCTTTTATTTCCCTTGCCTCAGGAGACATATCTGGAAAAATGTTGCTTTGGCCGATGTCAGAAATTACTGCCTGTGCTCTATTCTAGAATTTTTATGGTTGCATGTCTCACATTTAGGTCTCTATCCATTTTGAGTTTATTTTGTGTATGGTGAAAGAAAGTGGTCTAGTTTCATCCTTTTGCACGTTGCTGTCCAGTTTTCCCAACACCATTTGTTGAAGAGACTTTTTTTCCCCACTGTATATTCATTCCTCTGACAAATTCATTTGACAAATGAGGAATGAACATGATTTGCACTTTTAACAAGTTCCTACTGATGCTGCTACTCCATTGTCCATAGTTTGAGAACCAGTGTCTGATAGGAACAAAATAAGTGTTTTGTACTGTACTCTGGATCCCCTGTCTCAGATTAGCCACCAGTTAGATTAAACTCTTCTGTCAATAAATGACATGTGGCATGTCCTTCCCTATATTACAAAGAATAATGACCAGGTTACACACATGTGTGCAGATAGAAAGATACATCTGTATGAATAAGATATATGTAATAAATACAAGTTTATTCTCTCAAACTCTTAACATAAGGATATTTAAGAATTTTATCTTTCATATGTAGAACAGTTGTGAGAAATCACTTCTCTCTCACATATAGTAAACAAACACATTCTTGGTGTTTGATAATAGAGTAGAATTTCAAATAAAGAAACGACGAAAATCTTAAGTAAGATATATTTTGTTCTCTTTATCACTATTTGTTTGGTTTATAATTTGTCTTACCCAAGTTAATTATCATCATCTTATTTAATTGTCTTCATTCAAAATGAGAACAAAGGCAAAAACAAGATGAGAAATTACAAAGAAAAAAAAAGTAATCTGAGTAGAGAAATACAGAAAAGGATATTTAAAGAGAAAGCATTTCTAGAGGTCCTGGTTCAAAGAGTGTTAAGTCTCCCCATAGGCTAAAAAAGGAAGAGGGAAAAACCAGTTGATAGTTCTAGACTAAAAGTGCTTCTGTATTATAGTTACAGCATTTCTTCTCTGGACAATTCTCTAACTGAACCATTTAAACTACTTGGTGGATTTTTACCAACATTTCAATATGACAAGCTGGTGAAGATCAATCCTTCATTAATTCCTGGCTTTAAAAAACTGCCTGAAAGGTAGAAATCCATAACAATGTAAGCTGGCCTTAAGCCTAGGCTCAAATACTGCTTTGTAAAAGTTTTGCACATAAACTCCCCAGATTAGTTGGGATTGGCATTTCTTACTAAAATATATGAAAAATTCACTATTCTGATCAATGCAACTAAATTAAGGAGCTAAAAAACAATCTGTAAGAGGTGTCATGATGATACAATTCTCTTTGGGGAAAAATCATTCATAGGTAGCTTTAAAAAATGTTAAAAGACAAATGAAAATCTATTTGTAAAATAACAGCTAGAACTTAACATTTGCATTAAAATAGTTCCCCTTGGCAGAAGACATCGGACCATCTAAACAGATCCAGAATTGACTGACTCCTACCATTACCACCTTGTCTTAAGCCATCACATCATTCTGGATTGCATCAATAACCTCCTAACCAGTCTCCATACTTCTGCCCTTGACCTACAGGGTATTCTCAACACAGCAGTCAGAATGATCCTATTAAAATGGGAGTCAGTGCCCACCATTCTACAGCTGACTTAGGGAAAGTGACTGTCCTTATACTGGACTACACAGCCCAATAGAATCAGTAGGGTGTTCCTCCCACAACCTCTTACCCCATTCTCTGACCTCATCTCCTTTCTCTCCCACTATTCTCCCTCTTGGTCACTTATTCCATGTACTCCAGCCTCTTGTTGTCTAACACACTGGAGAAACAAAGACTCCTGCTACAGAGTATTTACCATTCCCTCCACCTGGAGTGCTTTTCCCCCAGCTACCACAGTGGCTCACTCTCTTACTTCTCGGCACACTGTGGGGATTTAGTAACTACACATTCAATAACAGGACTGAATTATCTATGTCCCCATGTGGCTACTTCCTTCATCTGCAAGAACAAGCTCGACTCTAGCCAGCACAGGTCACCGGGAGCTTGCCTATTCATATCCCCTCGCTCAGAGTGATTTTAGGCAGGGCTGCAATAAATGGCCACAATATGCTGGGTATTGCAAAATTTCCAAGGTTGCCATTCATGGTAAGGTCTCTATGAACAGTGCCTCTGGGATATAAGCAACATGGCAGCCCTGGTTTTAGATCTCTGAATTTCCCTTGGAAATATATGACAAATAATCCAGACATCAATCATGCCTTCAAAGATACCTTAATTTCAGAACAGTCCAAACTATGTAATTTGGCTAAAATCTATTATATGCCATTGTACTTTGGAATAAATTCAACTTTGGGAAAAAGAAGAAACTATAGATTAACGTATCCAACCCAAGAAATGTATATTGTGGCCTAATACACATAAGATGTAGTAACACTTGCAGAGGAGGAGAGGGAGGATAAATGCAACACTTATCCTTGAAACAGTTCCAACTTAGTAGAGGAAAGAGGAGATTATGGAGATAGTTTAAGCACAAAACAGATATAAATTTGGGGAGATGCAAGGTCTCACAGGCTAAGTGCATCATATCTGGATGGAGGTAAATGTTTGTTTGGTTTTGTTCAACTTATAATTAAAATTGAATATACATAAAGGACGCAAGTAAGAGTACCACTTGAATTTTCACACAGTGGCTCTGATCGTATAATCAGCAGCCAGGTCATGAAAAAGAATAGCCAGAAGCACTTGTCTAAACTTCTTCAAAGATTCAGATGATTGGAGCACAGAAAGAGCCTGGAAGATGGTGGAAATATCTGGGCTGATTTTGGTGGTATCTAATGGTAACAAGACAGGTAGATAAGGTGGAAGTGAAGCAAGGCCTTTATGGAGTGTTTCTATTAAGGAAGGTGAGTAATACACTCCTGATGAGACAGGGTAGTGGATAATGCAATGCTCAGGATTTAGACCACCTGTCCAAAGGAGATGCTGCTAAAGAGAAGTTGTTAATGTATGCTAATTAGACCTGGGAGGATTAAAATGTGGAGGGGAATCATCTCTTTTGCTTCTCTGAAGGGAGGCTTGTTGAATGTCTCTCTGAGAATCCTTTGTATTTTTAAGTATGTTCTTACTCCTTTTTTCTTTTTTTAGATTTTATTTATTTATTTGAGATAGAGAGAGTGTGTGCGAGAGAGAGCACAAGAGAGGGGAGGGGCAGGGAGAGAGGGAGAAGCGGGCTCCACACTGAGCAGGGAGCCAATGTGGGGGCTTGATCCTAGTATTCTGGGATCATAACCTGAGCCAAAGGCAGCCGCTTAACCAACTGAGCCACCTAGGCACACCTCCTTCTTTTTCTTTTTTAAAGTAATCTCTATGCCCAACATGAGACATGAACTCATGACCTTGAGATCAAGAGTCACATGCTCTACCAACTGAGCCTTCCAGGCGCCCCTGCTCTTACTCTTTAAAACCAATGTCTCTCTGGGCACCTGGGTGGCTCAGTCGGTTCAACAGTTAGGCATTTGACTCTTGATTTGATTTCGGCTCAGGTCATGATTTTAGGGTCATGAGATTGAGCCTTGGTCAAGGCTCTGCATGAGACTTTCTCTCCTTCCTCTGCCCCTTCCCCCTGCTCTCATGCACGCTTTCTCTGTCCCTCAAATAAATAAATCCTTAAAAAAATACATAAAACCAATCTCTCTTTCCTTCCCTTCTATTTGTTTTGTTGCTTTGTGTTTTTGGGCTCTTGGCAGCTTTATTTAATAACAGCTCTGGTTTATTGAGACAAACTCAATGTGATAAATGTGCAGTAGTTACTGGCCAAGAAAACAGGTGGGCCAGATGAACAAGGAAAGGATGCCCAGTAGAGCAATCCGGACTGCTCACTTTGAGGTTGGGAGGGCCTAGATCTGTCCCTATGTGAACATGAGACCAAAAATTTGCCCTGAATTGGACAGGTGGCAAGGAAGGTGTCTACCGCAAAGGAGATTAGAGGAACAGCAGGCCAGGGCTTTGTGCTCAAGCAGAAAGGAGGTCAGGAAGGCTAGGGATGCTTTACTGTATTTATTTCTCCCCTGACTCTTTCCTAAAGGGTTATGAGATGCCAGAAAAACCACTGAGGGAGTTATGAAGACTGTCAGATGGAGAGTGGGAAGTAGAGGGAGGCAAGGAGGACATGAGGGGGGGCTGGGGAGGAAGCAAAGAGAAGACATTAGGGAAAGAAGGAGCAGGGGGAGGGGCAGAGAGAGAGAAGCAGCACAACCCACTATAGGTGTAAGTAATACATAGATTTAATAGAGATCAAGTGCACTGTAGAAAGGAAATCAAGTTCATGCTAGATTTCAAACAATCTGAGGAGTTTTACCACCTAAAGATGAAGGGTAAGACATAACCAAATGAGGTTGGGACCTAATCAAAGATACAGACATGAGTACTGTCATTTCCTAGACAAGGGCACTGTAAGGAAAGAGATGAGGTAGACATGAGGGCTCAAACACAGGGGAGGTCAGTATGGAAGGGAGTGTGCCTCGGAGTCTAACTTGGGGTGGTAATGAGAATGCAAGGAGGTGGCCCCAAGAGCCAAATGCTCACAACCTCTTCCTCGGAAGAACTCTGAGTCTTCTCCTTGCCCTCCAACACCATCTCAATGGGATCTTCTGAGGTATCCATTTACAGACGTGTCACTGAGGCACAGAAGAGTTAATGACAGGGTAGCAAACTTCAGGAACAATTGTTTTCAATTAAGTGGAAGGCAGAACATAAACAAGAATCTCAAAATGCATTCAATTGCTAAATCTAAATAGCTAAGACTGGAAAAACAGTATCTCTCTTTTTTTTCCCCTCTCTGCTTTCCTTGCTTCCCCCCTCCAACTCTCTCTCTATTCCCAATTACTTGTTACTTATAATATTCATTCTTCTTGCAAACAATTATTCCTTTTCTGTCCAAATGTTGATGAAGACAGATTCTTTTTTTTAATATCTAGATTTTGTCTCCTCTTGCCCTAATTTTCATCTCTTTTTTATATACCTTAGTCAAAAATTTTTCTATATGATTTGTTCATTCTCTAAGATGTTATTATGAGTTCTATTATATTTAAAAATAAATGGTCGTTGTTATAAGTTATTGACTATCTATGACACGCTGGTTATTTTATAAAATTGTAAATGAATCCTCACAACCTGAGGTAGTTCCATTCATCTCCAGATTAAGAAATTGAGGAACAGACAGGCTAGCAAAAGGGAGACCATGCTCAAGCAGTAATCAACAGAGGGGCTGGGAGAGCCTCATTTCAAAATCCACTGCACTCTCCACTCCCTAATCTAAAGCTTAACTCAGTTCTTATCATCCTGCTTTTGTGGCTTCTGGCCTGAGTCAGAAAGACAGAGTCAAAAGAATGCGTATATGTAAATTGTTGCCACAGTCTGAATGTTTATGCCTCCTCCCCCTCCTCTGCCCCCAGTTCAAGCTTTGAAATCAGAAGCCCTCATAAATGGGATTAGTGTCCTGATAAAAGGACCCCAGAGAGCTACCTTGCCCCTGCCACCATGTGAGGGCACAGTGAGAAGACCATCAATGGAGGAAGTAGGCCTCACCAGACACTGAATCTGCCTGCACCATGATCTTGGACTTGCAGCCTCTAGAACCGCAAGAAATAAACTTCTCTTGTTCATAAACCATCCATATATGCTATGTTGTTACAGCAGCCCGAATGACCTAAGACAGTACTTAACTGCATCATGTAGTTATAGTTTAAAATAAAGTGGATTCTAATCCCATGCAAAAACTGAAAGCAGCGGGGCGCCTGGGTGGCTCAGTGGGTTAAAGCCTCTGCCTTTGGCTCAGGTCATAATCTCAGGGTCCTGGGATCAAGCCCCACATAGGGCTCTCTGCTCAGCGGGGAGCCTGCTTCCCCCTCTCTCTCTGCCTGCCTCTCTGCCTACTTGTGATCTCTATCAAAAAAATAAGTAAAATTAAAAAAAAAAAAAACTGGAAGCAGAGATGAGAAAAGGAAAGAGTAAAACTAACTAAAGATCAGCAAATCCTTCTCTAGTCACTCTTTTATTGCAAAAATACTGATGGGCAGTCTTTGTGTGGGGCACTGCACACAGATTCTGGGGAAATCTCCGGAGCAAGGCCACTGTGCTTATTTTCATGATTCTTTGATTTTGAGCCACAGTTTCTTCACTTTGCCAACGGGGATAACCTACTGTGTTATCAGAAAGAGTAAAGGAGGGGTGCCTGGATGGCTCAGTCTGTTAAGCGTCTGCCTTTAGCTCAGGTCGTGATCCTGGGGTCCTGGGATCGAGTCCCATGTCAGGCTCCTCGCTCCGTGGAGAGCCTGCCTCTGCCTCTCTGTCTCTCTGCATGAATAAATAAATAAAATCTTAAAAAAAAAAAAGAGTAAAGGAGAAAATGTCAGTATGCTGGGTGGGGTGAGGTCTGGTGCCCCGTCTCCTCGTTTTTCTTTTCACTCCTCTTTACATGAGCTCCTTCTCTCCCTCTCTACCTTTCATGCTCTCTTTGTGTCTTGATGACCTCAGGCTACCCTCCTTCCTGAGGCTTCGAAGTACATGATTATGAGAGCTCCATGGCTTTCTCCACCAGAGTCCTCCAAAACCTCAGCATTCGGGGGCTTTGCCACCACTGGGGACCCACCAGGTTTACGTTTGGTAAGAGTATACCTTTAAAAGCACAAGGCAAACCAGAAACATATCACAGGCTTAAGAGTCAAAGGTTCAAATCCTTCCTCTGCCAACTTGCTGGGCCTTCAGTATTATCACATACACTCTTGATACCTTAAATCCCTGTCTCTAAAACAGGGACAGTATTATTTCTGCACAGTGTTGGATTACTGCAACAACAAAAGATCCATAAAAACACCCAGCATTAGTGCAGAGACGTAATTGTTGAGTACTGAGCTTCAATAATAGCACTAGCATTAATGAGCACAGATGTGCCCAGCATGACACCAAGTGCTTCTCTTCATGTAAATTCTCAAAACGCTGCAGTCAGGTCATACCATATTACGCGAATTGATTTAATCATCCTAATATTGTGAAACATCTTATAATCGTCGTATATTTTAGAATAACAATATCAAGAGTATTTTTTTTAGAGTTATGATAAAATATGATGGGTGCTGTGGTCTGAATGTTTGTGCCCTCCCCAAATCCATATGTTGAAATCCTAATACCTAAGGTGATGGTAATAAAAAAAAAGGGGGCTCTCATAAAAAAATAAAATAAAAAAATAAAATAAAATAAAGGGGTTCTCATAAAAAAAGTTTTAAAAAGTTGGTTCTCAACTTTCAGTATATTTGATACATATTTTATGCATCAATAAACCTACCAACAGAGCATGTATGGATGGAAAATATCTCTCTTCATCTCCTACACTGATTAAGAGAGGGTGCAGTGTTAACAGTCAGGAATGCCTTGGTTCAACTGCTGCCTCTTCTATTAACTGGCACTGAGATCTTGGGGAATTTACCTTACAGCTTGACGACGTCACTTTCCTCATCTGCAAAATGGAGACAGTCAGGTAACCTCTCCACTTGGCTTTTGTGGGGATTAAATGAAAATTCCATGAGAATTTCTCAGGACATAAAAGTTCTAAGTAGATGCTTGTATTATGGTTATATTTGATGAATTCATCATGGAAATATAGTATTTAACAGAGAATTCAGGCAAGATGCCTTTCGCTTTTTTTCCCTTTCTCATTTAATTTTTGTATCTTAAATTTTACATATTGAGTTTAGTTAAATAATTTTGGATAATTACTTGTTTACTATAATTTTCTACAAACTATCTGAATGATAGTTTAAGACACTTATTCTTTCACATTTTATCAAGTGTATATTTCTTTATAATGTACTCGTTAAAGAAAATATAAAATAGAAATTAAGCCAACCCCCTCCCCCCAAAAAAAGGCTACAAGAGTCCAAAAAGCTAGAACGACTATTATTAACATAGCTTGTTTAGTTTTCTTTTCTTTCTTCTTCTTCTTTTTTTTTCTTTCCCTCTCAATAGAATCTGTGTGTGGAGTGGGGGGGGCAGAGGGAGAGAATCCCAAGTAGGCTCCATGCCCAGCACAGAGCTTGACACGGGGCTCGATCTCATGACCCTGAGATCATGACCTGAATCAAAATTAAGAGCTGGATGCTTAACTGACTGAGCCACCCAGATGCCCCTTGCGCTGCTTTCATAATGATGTAGTTATTTTGTAAAACTTAATCATTCTTCATGTACAGTAACATAGGCAGTTGTCTCTGTTATTATATGTTCTTTATAAATTTAACTTAGGATTTTAAATATTTCATCAAATAGAAACAACACTAATTTATTTAATCATTTTTCTTTTTCAAGTATTTAGATGCTTTTCCATTTTTGCCTGTAACAAATAGCAATGCTGTGCTCCAATTACAGGCTTTAGTTGATAATCTTAAACATATAAAAAAAATATTTTCTTAACATATGTTTTCATGAGAATTATTGAGAATAAATGCTAGAATAACTTAAGGGAATATGTTGTTATTTGAATGTGAATTAATTTATTTCTAATGAAATTCTGTATTTACTTATCTTTTAAAATCTGTTGTATTTCCTCTTTAGGGAATTACTTTACATATCCCTTGGTCTTTATATTCTGTTTTCCTTATAGTTTTACAACTTCTCATGTCTTAAGTAGACTGATGTATTATCTTGTGATTTTATGGAAATTATTTCCTATCACTTAACTCTTTGTCCTTTAACTGTATTTCTTTTGGAAATACATTAATCCTTTAATTTTTCCTTTATTCTTTGCTTATAAGCTTAAAGACTCCCTTTCCTGGTTTTCCCTTTCTATTCACAATAAAGTTTTAATTCTAAAAGGCTTGCAAAAATATCACACATAAAATACACATAGGTGTGAAGATTAAAAAGATTAAATGATATTAACCTATTAGACACATTGTAAAAGCAAATTTAAAAATAAAAAATCATAGGTAAGAAATGAAATAGTTTGGAATGACATTTAGAAATATCGTGTTCTAATTATACATCTGTGAACTGTCTATGCTGTCCTCGGAGCAATAAAGGGACACAAATACTGATATTTTAATAAAATATTTTGGTCTTAAGCATTAAACATAATTGTATCTCAATGAAATTTTGAAAAACCTAACCAAAAATGTATTTTCATTTTAAAGCAAGGCAATACCATTATTTAGTTCATTATTTAATTTTTTAAATCACTCTTGGAGTTTATGAAGTGATTAAAATAAATGTTACAGCACAATCAACCCCAGTTCATTGCCATCTTCTGACTAGCTTTAATTATGATAATAAAAAATAATTACAGACCAATTCGACCTATCACATATTTTTAACTTCTCCTTTCAGTGTTCACTGACGAAATATCAAATATGACATTTTAACAATTTCCTCCCAGACCTACTTTATAGGTATAATTCTTAATATTTTGTTATTTATTTGAGAGAGAGAGAGAGAGAGAGAGCACGAATGGGAGGGAGAGAGGGAGAAAGAATCTCAAGCAGACTCTGTGCTCAGTGTGGGGCCTGATGCAGGGCTTGATCTCATGGCCCTGAGATCAGGACCTGAGCCAAAACCACGAGTCGGACGTTTAATTGACTGTGCCACCCAGGCACCCCAGGACCTACTTTTCAAAATGAAATTTAAGATAAACAGACTATAATATTAATAATAGAAAGTCCTGTACTTAGAAGTTGAAAGAGCTGGACTTTTCAAGATCTTTTCCCACTATGTATGTTGACCCAGAGTATCACTTAGAAATTCTGAACTTCTATTATTTCAGTCAAATGGAGTTGCGATCTATTCCTACCTCACGGGAATTACATAATGATCAAAAAAGATCAGGATAAATGTAGTAACACATTTTCAGGTTTCAAAAATCGGTAAGTTGACCCAAATAATAATCCAGATAATTACAATTTTAAAAATTCTACACTTCTCTGTGGGTTCAAGAGAAAGAAGGACAAAATGACTGCTCCTTTACATTAGAAATGATTTCATCGTTGCCTAGATCAGCCCTCTTCTATTCCCAGTGCTTAAATTCCTTCCAGCATCCTTATAAACCCACAGTTGAAAAATCTTCAATGGGCATTCATTTCATAAGCTGGTGGCTCTCGTAAATTGTAATGTTCCTCCACGGAGCCAGAACTATCTTCTCAGAGTTTCTAGCTATGGTCCTAGTTCTGCCCTTGAACTATCCTCCAGACATATGCTGTGCCTTCTGCATCAAGCACTTTCTCTGCTTTATTGCTCTCCAATGTATCCCCTCTTATCTATAATTTTTTTCTGGTGATCTCCTACTATTTATTCAAATATAGTTTATGTGTAAGTTCATCAGGCATAGTTCTCCTGCCCCCAGCCCCCAAAATCAAGGCCCCTTCATTATATTCCTTTATAAAAGCAATTGTAATTATAATTAAATGATCATTTTTACAACACGGGCCTCCCTCACCAGTTTGGCAGCTCTACTGGAGCCTGTCTTGTTCCTATTGTCTCCCTACATCTAGCTTGATAAATACTGAGTTGGATGGAGAGGTTCAGGACTCATCACCATACAGGTGAACCCCTGGAATGAACAACTTCACCCAGAGAATGTAATTGTAAGAAAGAAAATGAGGCTAAAGGCTTAACTCTTAAAAACATACAGTTAGAGGTTGATAGGAAAAGAAGAAACCATCCAAGGTCTATACAAAAGTGCACTTCTCAAGAGCATTTATCACAATCTGCTTCCTTTTCACTTTTTATGCTTTTGTCCTTAATAACTAATGAAGTCCCATCTACCTAGATTTATACATAGTAGGTGTCTTACAACAAATGCACATTGACTTAAGTTGTTTTAATCTACATCAAATTTACTACTATGCGCATAAAGAAAAAATTATAATAGAATTATTCTGTTTGACAAAATGGCTTTCTTACTAATTCTTAAAAAAAATAAAAATAAAAGAGAGAGAGACTTCTTGTCCTGACTTTTATTCTTTTGGCAGAAGCTTTCCACTGGAGCCATTGGGAAAACCATGGAGAATTCTTTGAACTACAGGCCCACACACATATTATATGTGTGTGAGCCACTCAGGTATCCCAACTACATGCCCACACATCACATCAAGGCACCAAATTCTCATCTTTGACATTTATAAACTAAATTCCATAAAGACTTCACATGATTTGTTTCATATGGACATGGGATACACTGTAAGCTTGATGGCATATGAATGTAACATTATACTATTACTGATACCATAGTTTGAAACCTGTTTTCTACACATTCTTTAACATTTTTGATGCAAGATCAGTGAGAAATTGAGTATGTATTAGCAACAGCATGAATCTTAATATAAAAAAACATTTTGAAAGCCCTCATCATCTCTTTCACACTTTACAGATAAGGAATCTTAATCCCAGAGATTACAGGTACCAGAAAGCCCTAGATTTAACAAATTTATTGAACCAGTTTTATAAACCTATCTAGTTTTATTTGTTGCATGCCAACCTGAAGAAAAAAAGACAATCTTCCACGCATCCCTTCCTCAAAAACACAAAACTAGTGGATTAAAAATACAAGTAACTGAGAGTACTTTTTTTTTAAAGATTTTATTTATTTATTTGTTAGAGAGAGGGAATGAGCGTATGAGCAGGGTGAGGGCCAGAGGGAGAAGCAGGCTCCCTGCTCAGCAGGGAGCCCGATGTGGGACTCAATCCCAGGACTGAGCCACTCAGGCGTTCCAACTGAGAGTACTTTTAAATACTGTCTTCTAATGGTCATTGCAGTCAATATAAATTCTATAATTCCCTCTGCCTAGCAAATGAATGGTATTTTCAAAGTCATGTGTATTATTAACGAGCAAATCAAAAGCACATCAACATCCAGGAGAGTGAATTTCCAATAGAACAAAACTCTCCCACGCTGGAATTTTCATGGGCATTTGCAAAAGTATTGAAAAAAAAAAGACACAAAACAACATGTATATTTTATTTAAACATTTGTTTTTAAGCTGAGGAAGTATCATTATTCATTCAATTGTGGGTATAAATATCCTAAGATAATCCATAACCAGTAAGTTGATGGAAAACTGATAGGAATCATATTATGTATCTTCTTGGACAAGAAGTAATAAAAATTTAATGGAACAACCTTTTGGTCTATTCTGAAATGAACTTCAATTCTAAAATGGAGAACATCTCTAACTGAGCTCATCCAACATTTATTGCACATTACCATGAGTAGGACAATATGCTAGATATTAATGTGCAAAAATGGAAATCAGGGCTTCTCCATTCTCAATTATCTTAGAATTTTCTAAAGAAGGTAAGTGTATACTTTCAACAAAATACTTACATTTCCACAACCATTCCCAAGTCTAAACTATCTTCTCTTGACTAAAACATAGCAAGAGTTCCTCTAGACCTTCCCTAATCCTGTCTCCTCCACACGGTCCCTTCCTTTGCCCTAGGAAGAAAACGCAAACTCCTTAGCTTGGTTGATAAAACCCCACGGGCTCTGCTCTGCTTTCTCTCCAGTCTCATCTCCTCCCACTTTCCCATCTGGTTCAATATAATCCAGTCACATTTGCCTTCCTTCTCTGCTGTGAACACAAGCTTGCTCTTGCCTTCAGCCTTTGAACTTTGTTTCTTCTATCTGAAATGCTCTTACCTGGCTCTTCAAATAGCTAGTTCACACTTACCGATTTCAAATATCACCTCCTCACAAATGTTCTCCTTGACTACTTGCTGTCAAGAAGCACCCCACTTCTCCCACATCACCTTCTTAAAATGACACCACACTATTTATTTCATACATAGCACTACTCACTTTCTGAAAACAGAACAGTACCTTGCACCATCAGACACATTGTATACACATTAAAATGAATAAAAATCCTTCCCTAAACTTTTCAAGCTGAGTTATAATTATATGCATTTGACATTCTAAAACTGCACAGAAGGACCTACTAATTGAAAGCACCTACTTACCCACCTGCATATCTGCTTGGGTATCTCCCCATGTTGTGAGAGAAATGGAACATACATTAGAGAAGAAAAGTCAATGGCAGTTATCAAGAGACCCAAAGGTTAGTTACTTTCAACTAACTTGGGCAAGCTAATTTCATTTCTTTAGGCTTTAGTCTTTAGGCTTTATTTGTACAACAGAGGGATTATATCAGATCATTTAAAAGAACTTTCCAGTTCTATAATTTAGTCATTTGAAGTAGATTTCCCCCAAATTAAATGTACATTTTTTAGAACATAAGCACAGTCAGAGAGGAATACCAAGCACTCAGTTATGGGCTTCCTATCCATTTGTAGATTATTTTGTCTTAACTACTACTTCTTGAGGCTTCATCTTGAGTCTTTTTTATTTCCCATTCCAGAGTGGGAAAAAATATTGAAACTATTTCATAAAATTATAGAGAATTATGTAGTCATTCCTCCCATTGAAAATACATGTACTTTTAATAGTGTATATGCACTAGAAACTTTAAAATAATCCAGGAGTGCTAAGAAGAGTCTGTTTTTACACATACAGTTACAGAATGTGCATTATCACTATTTTTCAAATAACCTACACAATAAAGGATTTGTTGCATTTTCTGTTAAAACTAAATCCAAAAATTTCTCACTAACACCAACACTGGAAAAAAAAATCAGGAGGATGGTATCATATAAAAAAATAATAAAACAGAAGTGGGTAAAGACAGACAAGTCAGAATAATAAGGAGGCAAACTTTTAAAATGAACACAACAGTGCTTTTTTTTTTCCCGTTGCAATTCCAATGAAGCAATAAGGAAATGTAAAGAAATCGACTATGAAAAACCTAAGGCATATAATAAAATTATGGAAACAAGATTAGGAGATTATTAAGTAGAATCAGTTTGAGGTAAAGGAAACGTAGAAGGCAAGACAGGGGAAAAAAATTCTACTTCAAAAGATGCAATAAAAAGAGGTTCTTTAGGACTCAGAGAAAATAATCATGGACCTACTTTAATGCACAGTAGGGGTGCCCAAAATAGTATGCATGAGAAAATCTAATTTAAAATAGTTCATTTGAGAAATCTTGTAAAAATAAAACAAATTCTGCAGCAAACTTAAATTAGTTGACTGCCAACTTAACATGCAATAACACTGCATCGTGAAATAAAATCTGGACTAGCTATGGAACAGCATGTGAAATTATAGGCTGCGTTATGCTGGAAAGATAAAGCATCATGACCGATATTTATAAACATATATGCAAAATGTAAATAAACAAATGGACTTGTGGTTGGTAAAGTGCATCCTCCTTTTTACTTTTTCCATTTTCCACACTGACAGTCTGACACTGAAGTGTGTTTTACCAGTTGTAAAATGGAAGAAAGAATTAACTTTAAGAAGGATATTAGCTTTATTCCTTCAAGATTTAACCATCATCGGGGTGCCTGGGTGGCTCAGTGGGTTAAGCCTCTGCCTTCGGCTCAGGTCATGATCTCAGGGTCCTGGGATCGAGCCCCACATCGGGCTCTCTGCTCAGCAGGGAGCCTGCTTCCCCCTCTCACTCTGCCTGCCTCTCTGCCTACTTGTGATCTCTCTGTCAAATAAATAAAATCTTTAAAAAAAAAAAAAATTTAACCATCATCTATCTTTCAGTTTACTGCTTGATAATAAAGCATCAAAGCCAAGAGTGGTCAAAAAATCATTTTTCCTCTCCAGAGGATCAGGAAAATTAAATGTTTTTCGGTTCCTTGAAAGCCATGCCAACTACAAATCTGGTAGAAATAAATACTCTTACGCAACACCAAACCAGCTATATACTTCACCTCACTTACCACATGACTCACTACTAATGATAGAGTGGAGTGTGACAGAGTTGTTATGTAAGTTCGTTCTGGGCTGATTAAGGCCAAGGCTAAATTGAATGAGAAAGACATCTTTTACACCATTCGCGGTTTATCCTTGACCCCAGTCTCAGGTATCTAAAGGCCTGGGTACATTTCTATTTTCCAGAAAGCAAGATCTTGTGGTCAAAATGTAACCTCCAAAACTTCAAAATGATAGGATCAGTGAACAATACATTATCATTTACAAATATAAGAGAGCTAATATTCTGGTTCCATACCAGGCATCAGGCAAGGAGCACGATGCGTTTCTGATGAGCCCTTAGTTACACTTTACACTGGACTTGAAAGAGACAACCGTGAAAATGCTTCTCCCCACTGAAGTCCTATGAAAATTATTAATGGAAAATATAATGCATAGCCCTCGATAACATGACTGCTTTGAATGAGAAGCTAAGACTACAGCATGGGGCGAAATCTCTAACAACAAAGCCCATGCCCTCTCAAAATGCTCTTTGCCAGCAAATCCTAAATCTTATATCAACATTAACAGTAAATGTGGGGGATGTGGAAAAAACTATCAACCACTCACCATAATGCATGTAACAGTTTCCTTTCGTAGGATCCAGCTCAATAGCCTTCAAGAAGAATTTTTCAGCCTCACTCTTACGACCCTTGAAAAACAGAGAAAATGGATGATTCAGCAGTAGATCATGAAGGACTGTTTACCTCCTAGGCCCAAATGAGGTAAGTAAACTCATGTCTACTTAGCATTCATCACACACACACAAAAATGTTTTGTTTTTATCTCAACAAGGATGATCAAGGAGAGTATGCTGAGAGACAAGACTGAAGTCAGAATCCTGAGAAACACCAAGATTAGAAGAAAAGACAGTGAAGTGAGTTTATCAAAGAGATCAGAGAAGAGGCCAGGAAGGCAAGAGAAAAAGTGAAAAAGGATTTCACAAAAAAAAAAAAAAAAAAAAAAGGATTTCACAAAAACCAAAAAGATGAGATAGTTTTAAGGAATGGTGGAAAACATCATTTTCATTATCTATTTTATTTTCTCGCTTCCATTTGTTTCCTCTTCATTTCTTCTTCCTTGTAAAGAATTTGGAGCATTTAGGTTTTTGAGATGATTTTGTCCTAATGGCTTGCTTTACAGACGAAGAAACAGGTCACAGTTTGTTGAATCTCACACAACTACTGTTTATCCTTCCTGATGCCATTCGGGACTAAAATAACCCTAAACCAGGATTTAATCTAAAGCTGGTGCTTCTTCCTAGCTATAGTTTTAATTTTAAGTAAACGTTACCATCATCCCCAGAAGAAAATTAGCAACAAGTAGGGGGAAAGGCTTGTAGGCAATAGATTGACTTTTCATGAAACAATATGATTCTTGGTAGATCCTAAAACTGTATGTTCTTTACTGGGTTAGAGCTTCTGTACTGAAATGGCCTACAGAGTAACACAAAGGGGTGGCTTGAGGTAGGAGAAGAGCCCCAAGAAGAACTTTCCTGGGGCAAATCTGTCTTGCTCTTCCAGCAGGCTGGGATGAAGAGCTCTGCTGTCTGAGTGGCAGTGAGGCACTGGGTGGTGGACATGTCCAGAAGTCATGGGCTAGAGTGAAGAGAACTCATCTGATCTCCTTGCTCCTTCTAGCTTATACACTATCTACCACAGCAACTTCAGGCAACGTTTTTCTTTCTTCAGATGTTTTTTAAACCACTGTTAGAGAGAGAAATCTTGCAAAAGTAGAACTGACCTACATCCCACATTCAATTTTGACTCCTTTCTCTGTCTGCCCTTTCCTTTTTGTTCATTCACTCATTTAAAAAATTCACTGTTGTTACATCCTTTATGCACCATTATTCCCCTCAGTAGGACCCAGCCTACATACAGCTTCTACCGTCTATAGCAGATGGCAGACAACCGACACTTTCATTTCTTCTTTCATTTTACTAACACCACTCCTTAACTTCTTTAACTCACAAGTCTTGTCAAATACCCAATAATTAAAATTTTAATCCCCTGCCATATTTCTCATAACATTTTAACTTCAAAGGGAAAAAAAGAAAGTACAGGCAAAATGCTCCCCACACATACCATACTTTCATGAAGTTAGTAAGACTTACCAAGAATCTTACAAAGTTAGGATTCCTTAAAATAATTAAAAAACTGTAGCGAATCAGGCAGAGTAATGTGTAAGTTCGGATCATAGGTTCTAGGCAGGCAGAACTGCTCCCCCATTCGTGTAGCCATGTGACCCTTAGAAAATTATATCATCTTGTAGCTGTAATGTTCTCTATTATATAAGTGAAGATAGGTGGAGCACAGGCAATTTCTAGGGCAGTGAAACTATTCTGTAGGATACAGTTATAGTGGATACATGTCATTATGTATTCGTCAAAACCCATAGACAACACTAATGCAGGTTGATAATGATAGGGAAACTCTGTAGGGTCGTGGGGGGGGGGTAAGGGAATATATGGGAAATTGTAGCTCAATTTTTTAAAAAATATTTTATTTATTAATTTGGGGGGGGAATGACTGGGGGGTAAAGACAGAGGGAGAGGGAGAGAGATAATTCCAAGCAGACTCTGTGCCGACTGCAGAGCCTGACCCATGACCTCGAGATCACAACCTGAGCCAAAATCAAGAGTCAGATGCCCAACTGACTGAGCCACCCAGGTGCCCCTCAATTCTTTTTTATAAACCTAAAACTGCTCTAAAAATACAGTGTATTAATTTTAAAAGGAAGATAACAATCAAATCTATTTCCTAAGATTAGTAGATTACCTGAGATGAAACTTAAAAAGTAGCTATTATAGTACCTAGGTATATTATAATTTTGTAACAAATGGTAACTATTATACACACACACACACACAGTATGCAATAGAACACAGAATTCTGAATGTCAAAGAGTATGTTTTGTTATCTATACAGTCTCAGAAATTTGTGGTGAGCCTTTAAATCATCATTAGAAAATGATGTACAAAGAACTTGTAGGAGATAATTAAAGATGCAAAATGAAAACTATCACCGTAGAGTCTGTACAAATGTTATGTGCAAAGAAACAAAGGGTTTGTGAACCTTCTTCCACTTAAGTTTTTCAGGATAGAGAAGAAACTGGCTCATTTATCAATGTCACAGTAAATGGGGTTATAAAATGCTTGTGTGTAGTCCATTGGCAAAACAATAGTATGTAGTGCTAAAAACATGCACCAGATCTCAAAGGACAGTGGTCTCTGTCCTTGCTCGGTGGACCAAGTTATTAAAGACAATGAGTCCCAACATCTCCTAGATGCAAAATAAACACATCAAAGGCCAGAACATTCTTCCTGGAGGTGGTGGGGAGTACCAAACCATCATGCAAAAACCTATCTTGCTGCTTGGATCACTATTTATTTAGTCAAGTGCCAAATAATGAGGAAAATCAAATCCTCACAAGAATATATGAAATCAAGTCAACCAAATGCATAAACCAACCACATACATATATTACTGGGTCTTAGGAAGAAAGATGGCGCCTGAGAGGTTAATACTACGCTTAATCCAAATTATTCTTTCAACTATAACTATTTTAGAAAGATGGCAGTTAAGAAAGTAGAGAATAAAAAGTCATTTCTCAGCAGGTTTTTCTTGGTGCTTTTAGCTTTTGTCAGCATTTCCTATGAGCAAGCATCATGGAGTAGTTACTGATTGTACAAACTCCTCGCATCTAGCACCATTACTCATTTTGGACACTGGTTGATGTCTGAGCATGTGGGGTGGTTCAGAAAAACAAGTAAAAGGGACTGCGGTCAGCTGTGACAAATAAGGGAAATGTGAGTTGGGAGGCTCAGTTTCTACCACCATCTCTGTGACTTGTTCATGTGCCTGTTGCTTTGTTTTTGTTGGTTAAAAATTATTTACTGAAGGCCTACTGTTTGCCTTGCACAGCTCTAAGTAACGGGGATGGAACTGTGAACAACACAGTGTGCTTGGCCTCGAGTCCTAGTTGCAAGAGGCACATAACAAACACATAACCCAATAAGCAGGGGAATTAGTTACAGAGCACTGTGGGCAAACAATTTCTCCAATTCTCATTGAAAGAACTGGCCCAGAGACAACAAGCCTGTGTTTGAATCTTGCTGAGTCTACTTATTTAACTGTGAGAGTGACTTGGAGTATCTTTAGCAACGCATCTGAGTCTGTTTTTCCTCATTTGGGAAAGTAAACATAATTAATACCAATTTTGGAGGCTTGCTAAAAAAAAAATCACAAATCATATGGAAATAACTAGCTTTGGATTTGTCATAGAAAACTCAGACATTCTTTGATGTTTTTTCCTTCTATTTTTTCAAAAGCATACTTCCTTCCAACTTCAATGCCACTATTTGGTTTGTAATTACCAAAATTTAAAAATCCTTTTACAAATTTCATGTCATGATAGAAACTAAAAAAAAATTTTTTTAAAGATTGTATTTATTTATTTGACAGAGAGAGAGAGAGAGATTACAAGTAGGCAGAGAAGCAGGCAGAGAGAGAAGGGGAAGCAGGCTCTCCACTGAGCAGGGAGCCCAATGTGGGACTAGATCCCAGGACCCTGGGATCCTGACCTGAGCTGAAGGCAGACATTTAATGGACTGAGCCACCCAGGTGTCCCTAGAAACTAAGTTTCACAATTTTCCTATAAAATGCCTCTCATTCCTAACACTTTACCCTGCCTTAAGTCAAAGCCCCTCTCATTTCACCTCTAGTGGGATACAGATTTCAGATGTCCTGACCCAATACACTTCATTTCATCATATTAATATTTCTTAAATGAAACTGTTTTTAGGTTATGCTCTTGCTCAGAAATATTTTAACAGCTCCTAGTTTCCACGTGTTCTGTTTAATAATCAATTTAATTTTCAAAATTTTCCACAATCTAGCTCAAATCATCCTGGATAAATTCCCCTACCTTATCAGGCCAATTGCTTCATCTGCCTTACCCGTAGCTCCTATGTCTTCCCTTAATTATTTCTTCCAGTCTGTAATGTTGCTCATTTTTTCACTTGTTCATATACAATTTTTGCCTCAAGCCTTAACTAAAGCCTCAATTTTCTATAAAGCCTTCTGCGATGTCTCCAACTGCTAGTAATTTCCTTTTTCTCTTAATTGCGATGATACAATTACTTTTAAAAGAGTCCTTACTTACATGTTAATTATATGACTTGAACTCTAAGATACTAGACCAAGTCCCTTCACATATAAAGTGCTTGGAGAGTGGATATTTAATTTGCACAAAATTGTAATTCTAGGTAAGTATTTAGAGTTTGTACATGACCATTCAGTGTACCCACACACAAGTCAGTTGAAACAGCAAAAACCCAGTATCCTGGAAAAAAGAGCAGTTGACAATGCTTTAAGTCAAGGACATAAAACAGTTAGAGAAATTCTTGGCATAGTCCTAGATTAGACACTGTGCAGTGAGTACATAGTGTCAGTACTGAGAATTAACCAGTTGGACTGCGAGCAGCACAGTGCGATCTGGGAGCAGTGGCTGTGGGATCAGGGAGAGTGAGCAGGATGAGAAGAGCGAACCAACATTTCCCTGGACAAGGGCTGCATCCATATCCAGGGCTTAGGGCTTTGAGAGTATCGATATCCCTACATTATATTTACATTAGTATATTACTTGTAACACTATACTGAGTATTAAAAACATAGATACAAGATAGCATTATTTAAACTCATGGAAAAATCATTCTTAGGACTAGGTCTTGTCAGGTCCTCCCTCTCTTGATTGGCAGCAATCAAACCTACACATGCTAGGTAAATAGTGAGTAAAGCTTACAGAGCCTGTTCCACGGTGTGGGAGTCACTTTGGGCTTATTTTGTTTCCTAATTAAACTGGATGCTACCACCACTGTTCAGAAACCAGTGCCCACCCATGTGGGTGTACAAGGCAAGCAGCACCTCTTCTGATGGCTGAGTAACACTTTTCCCAACTAAAAAATATACAAATATATATATATATATATTTTCTCCATTTATTTATTTATATATATTATGGGAGGGAGGGGCAGAGGGAAAGGGAAAGAGAGAATCTTAAGTAGGCTCCATGACCAGTGCAGAACCCAACATGGAGCTCGATCCCACAACCCTGAGATCATGACCTGAAGCCCAAACCAAGAATCAGACACTTAGTCGCCTGAGCCACCCAGTGCCCCTATACATATATATATTTTATACAAAAATACATACAGTCCCACAAACATTCTTAACTCCCACTTAAAGCACTCAGGAATACTAAGTATAAGAGAGAATTACACTGGGGATGCCTGGGTGGCTCAGTCGGTTAAAAATGGCTCCCTTCGGCTCAGGTCATGATCTCAGGGCCCCAGGATTGAGCCCCACATTGGGCTCCCTGCTCAGCGGGGAGTCTGCTTCTCCCTCTGCCCCTTACCCTGCTCCTGCTCTCTCTCTCTCTTTCTCAAATGAATAAATAAAATCTTTAAAAAAGAGATAATTACACTATTAGGCTTTAGCTTGAATTGTTATAGTTGAAAAAGTAAACCATATCACAAATTTTGCATATACTTTTTAGTAATAAATTAGTCATCATATCAACTACTCCCCATAAAGTGTGTCTTGATCCCAAAGCTCAGAACTGCCATTTTACTGAATGACACCAGAAAACATCAATACTTGGCATTATTCCATTGCATTATATATAAATATGTTTATATATATATACATTTATATATTTTTAAATTCATATATTTATATATGAATGTAATTACTGTATTAATCTTGTCTTATGAAAACTGAATTGCTCCCATAAGACTTTACTTGTCCTTCAATAGTCACCCAAGTATTGTGTACATATAACCACCCAGTCAAAAAATATATAGGCTATCACTATTGTCTTTATATAACTTAACAGCTTATAGTTACTCCTTAGTTATTTAGTTCACATGCTCACAAGTTTTCAGTAAAGTACAGAGCTGTGAACAAAGTAGTAATTTCCCCATTTCACATCTGGAAACTTAACACAAACTATTGTCTATAAAACCATAAAAACAGTTCCTCAGGACAAGTCTAATTTTCAACCAAATATTTATATTGTAACCAGGGACTACCTGTGTCTTCAGTGGTGGTTGGAGTCCCAATTAGAATACCCAGACAATTTCCCTTAGGTGTCCCTGCTCCTTATTTAGAGGCTGCTGTAGGTTTAGTATAGAAGCTTCATGCAGTTGTGTATCCAGAGGCTACTTCCCTACATTTTAGTGCTTACTCTTGAGGCATGTTTGACAATTATGAATGGTGGTCATTTTTCACAACTAACGAAATTCACATCTTCATTTCACAGCAAGTGTCTATCTATATGGACAATATGTAAGAACGGGAAGCAGCCATATGACAGGTCCAAAATCTTAAGTATAGCTTGGTAAATGCGTTGTTTAAACATGGATTGTGGTTTAATGAGTGCAAAAGGAAGAAAAAGCAACTAAAAAGATACTCTTGAAAAATTAATTTGTGAAGACCACCACTTACAAATAGAAGGGGCATTATTTGATAGTCTATTTTAACATCACTGTGTTTATGTATGAAGTGCCTTTAGGAAATAAAGGTGTTTCCTTCTCAAAAGACAAAAAAAAAAAAAAATCATTTAAAAAAGCCTAACAATTCAACTAATTTTTACAAATCAAGATGATTTGTATCAAACCATTTAATTCTCATACCCCTCAAGTCATTATATATTATCAACCAGAGCTAACTTTAATTAGAGGCAAAGTAGAAGGATAGGGACAGTAGTAACTTTCGTGATGAAATATTTCATCTCCATACCACTAAAATACTTCCCCATCAAAATATCAGATACCTAAAATCTGACCATGACATTTTTTTTAGGGATGGAATAATATTTCTTCTAGAAAGCTTTAAAATATAATAGAATAACATACAAAAATGAATGTGGCTGACTAGCTTCCTGATACTAGTTTATCCTAATATCAGTTCTTCCTAGTTCTTCCTCCCTAAATTGTCCTCCCAATCTCCCTCTCTATAAATTCTAGGCCTTTTGTGACCTCTTTTCCTAAGCATCCTAAAGCAGAAACTGCCTGAAAGATACTTGGAATATGTTGTATAAGGCTTAAACTCATTGAAAAATTATGTCAAATGACACTGAGGGAAGCTAGTCGTGACAGGGAGTGCCTCACGATGTTCCAGGGCAGCACTTGGAGTGGGTGTTGAGGACACCACAGGCAGAGATGCTCTGTGGTTTGCCTAAGCAAGGCTGGATCCCCAAACTCCCAACCTGAGCAAAGCCCCTGAAACCCAATCCCAGGTCCTCCTGCAGAGCCATCAGACTTCAAGGTAAAGGCATCTGTTCAGGCCAACTTGACCAGGATGACCTGTTTCCCAGCATTTTTGAACACTGCTGAGCCTCTCAGATTTAGGTGACCCTTTGGAAGGGGAGGAGACCACAGAACTGGCTGAAATTAAATGGCTGACCAAGTGGGATGAAAGACTGCAACAGAGTGACTTTCATTCCAGAAAGATAAAGAAGTGGATTATCCACAGAAAGCTGGTTTTTTGGACTGAAAATGAGAGGCACAAAAAAACAGTTTGCAAACACCAAAAAATAATGGCTAACATCCCTATAAAAACATGTTAAACTTACTCGATATTCAATTTCCCTAAAATGCAAATTAACACACTGAAATGTTATTACTCACCTATCTATGAAGTTCTCCCAAAATAAAAGAACTTAATATTATTGAGGGTTCATAAAAACAGGTACTCATAAAACAAAGAGCAAAAATATAGTAAAACTGTGGTAATATCTTCCTGGGAGGCAAGAGATACACTTTGGCCAAACAATTCTATTTCTAGGCATTGGTTCTAAGGAAATATCTGTAAATATCAAGAAGTGGCTATTCATTTTCATTGCAGTACTTTTTATACAAATTCAACATCCATCAGCATGGACTTGGTTAAGCAGCTATCATTTCAATGAAGTACTATGTAACTATTAAAATAATTTTGTAAAAAATTATGTAAACCACAAGATATCTACATGATCCATTGCTAAATGAAATAAGCAGGTTGTAAATTGTAGTTTATGTCCTAATTACATTTTTTAGGAGGGGGGGCAGATGGGAGGAGAAAGAGAGAGAGAGAGAGAGAGAATTTGAAGCAGGCTCCATCTCACAACCCTGAGATCATGACCTGAGCCAAAATCAAGAGTGGGACACTTGACCAACTGGGGCACTCAGGCATCCTACATTTTTTTTTTTTTAATTGAAAGAATATCTTTAAGAGGAGCCTTGTACTTCCTGCATTACTGGCTCTTATTACTGCTGAGGTTTCAGAGTGAATGAGATGGTTGGACTGCTGGTATTTCAAGACTGAGAGGGAGAGAAGTATCTATCCAGATTAGGCTGTTAAAAAAGTGTTGTGTTAGTGTCCAACTCAAGTGTCTTGAGAACACAGTGTAACTCAGCCACTAAAAAGGGAAAGAGAAGGCTTCGGAGGTGTGACATTTACTCCAGAGAAATGGATTTAGTTCCTGCCCTGTATCAGGTTATGTTCCAGGTCCTGGTAATCAAGACAAAGTTCCTGGCCTCCTGCAGTTCACATTCTAGTAGTAGAATGGATAGTGTACACATCAGGAGGGACAAGGTCTGTTACTCTTAAGCACTTTGGTGAAAAGTAACATTAGCTAAGGGAAGAGAGCAATCTGCGAATGGGGGGAAGGGTGGGATGATGTTTGGTAAATTGTTCCAGAAACCCCTTTAGTGACACTTGAGAAGTGACCTAAGTAAAGGGAGTAAGCAAACCATGTAAAGATCTGGCCATGTTTGGAGAGTTAGGACTTAACCAGAAAACCAACATGGTGGCCATGGAGTTATTCCCATAGAGAATCACAGGAAATGAGCATGAGAGACAGGAAGGACCAGATCATGTAGGGCCCAGGACACAATGCACAGAGTTTGGAATTAATTTTTCTTTTTTGGTAGTGAAAATCACAGCTTTGATACTGGATGTCACATTTGCCTTGATTCCTATCATTTCCTTTGTGTTAACTAGCAAAGGGTCGTACAGATTCTGAGAACTTCAAAAAATATGAACAGTTCACGAGTGTGCAATCCTTGCACGGACGCCACATTAATCCTTTCTTTATCAGTTCAATTTTAGTGCACGACATGCTGAAACAAGCACTGGAATTTCTTTTAACGAGGAAGAACACCATGGACGATTTTACATAAAGGTATAATATGATCAAACTTACATTTTTACAAAAACACTTCACATTTTGGGTGGAAAAGTGTTGTAGGCACAGCAGCACAAACAGGAAAACCACTTAGAAGGTTGTTAATACCCCGTGGCAAAGACTAGGGTGAAAGCAGTGGAAGTGATAAGATGCGGTTTGATTTGGAATCGCTAGAAGATAGATGGCTGATGAATTGGGTACGGGTAGAACATGAAAACAGGATTCAAAGATAACTTGGCATCTGTGGCTTGTGGCATCTACGTGAAGGCAGGTTCACTTATTCAAATGGGAAAGAGTAAGTGTTGGTAGGAAGGCAAATACACAGTGGAGTAATCAAGTTCTACTTGATTAAGACGTTAGGGCAAGAGAGTATGGAGAACTAATTTAGGTAAGACTGACCAGATAGGAGGCCACAGACCAAGAATTGGCAAGGAGAAAGAACACCAGATACCTGGTACCTTGCTTGAGAAAAAGTAAAAGGAGAAAACTTCCAAAAATGCCAAGAAGGGAAGGGGGAAAAAAAAACAGAAAAAGAAAAAAACAAAAACAACTTTTAGATTTTAATGTTTTCAATAAGAGAAAATACATATCTTACAATAACTTTAACTTGCCTTTCATAAACATTTAAAATAATCTTTTAAAAATTCTACATTATATGTTGTTTTCTACACTGCTTTGACGTTATGAGTAAAAAAGTTAGATTTTAGAGTGTAAATACAAACAGCTAATTTCTAAAATATTATATAACTGAAGATGTTTAGCTTACTCAGATTTCCTGTTTTATTACAAGTGTTCATTTCCTTTCTCATCTGTTCACTTGTATATTTTCCCTTCAAGCTTAAAGAGGTCATCCACACGTACTGTAATAACATTTCAGTGGGAGATAATTAATTTGATAGGATACAACCATATCGCAAGCTCCATCTGGGCAAATTGCTTCAGTTGTTACACTACATTGTTATACTAAGCTCAATGTCAAGTTAAAATCAACATATTACCATAATTTTTCTCCATCCATAATAGCAGTTTATAAGAACAATATTCAGATATTTTATTAAAATGTCTGATGAAGCAGCCTTCTTAGCGCAGTGGGCAGCGCATCAGTCTCATAAAATATCTGACGAAGTGGTGGTAAAGTAAAAAATTTTGTTTGAATCAAATTTATAATTACACTACAGATAAATATATCCTAACATTTTACTTTAAAACTATGCCAGTCATTTTTGGGGACATCTGGGTGGGCACAGTCAGTTAAGCATCTGACTCTTGGTTGCAGCTCAGGTCGTGATCTCAAGGTCGGGAAATGGAACCCTGCATGGGGGGCTGGTCCATACTCAGTGGGGAGTTGGCTTGGAAATTCTCTCCCTTTGCCCCTCCCCCCTGCTCTTTCTCTCAAATAAATAAATCTTAAACAGAATAAATTATGCCAATCATTTTAAAATATTAAAATGGGCTGTTTTTAGATATAAGAGCAATGCATGTAATTTATCTTCAAATCACAAACCAAACAGAAACATATCTGTTTTCAATTAAAATAATGAACTTTTAGCAATTCCTTAAATTTACTCATTGGTTTTCTTAATTCAACAAATATTTATCGGGTACCTATCATGTGCCTATCACTGTGTTATGCACTAGGATGAAAATGGTGAATAAAAACATAACCTCTGCCAAAAGCAAGGGCTATGGAATTTCACTTAGAACAGCTGATCGAACCTAGCTTACTACTCAGAAAAGTTTTTCAAGGGAATTGCTGCTTGCTCTAAAAATCTGAAAGGTGTGTATGATTAACTAGTCGAAGGGGAGAAAAAGTATTCTAAGTTGAGACACGGCGAAGGTAAAATCTCTGGGGCAGGAACACAAACCCACAGTATAGAGCCCAGGATGAGGGAGACAGAGAAAGGACAGGCCATTTGAAAACTCATTGAACAGGAGAGCACACCTGACTTATGGGTTCCAAGAAGCAAGTTGTCATTATCTGTTCTGTAAAGACCACTCTGAGGGCAGCGTGGCTAATGGGCTGGAATGGGATCAGAAGGCATGGGGGCAGATTAGGCTAGGTTTTTAAAAAACAGTGTTGGGGTTGCTAATGGGAGATAACGAACACTGGACTGACTACACTTAGAAACACTTAGAAACTACAGATAAAATTACCCGATGGATAGGAGAGGGAGTGGTATGATGAGGTAACATCAGAGGTAACGAAGATGACCTCTAGGATCCTGACTGTGAAATCAAAGAAAAAAAAAGAAAAAGGCCTGTCAATAATGGAGGAAGAAGACTAGGAAAAGGAAGTAAGACTAGTTTTGAAAACTGTAAAGATCAAGGTACCTTTGGGACATATGAGATGTCAAGAATGCAGTTTGTTAATAAGGCTGAGTCAAAAGGCCGGAGGTAGAGTAAAACAGTATTTCAGGAAAATAGAAAGAGTCAATTATGTCAAATCCTGAAAATCATCCACTAGATTTAATGACACAGAGATTATTGGTAACCTTAGTAAGGTGTGTTTTATGGAATGATAAGTCTTGAGGCTTGAAGGAGGTGGGGGCACGTTTGAAGGGAAGGGTGAGGACATGGATACTGTAATCGTAGACAGCTCTGTCGGTATGTCCGGCTGTGAAGGAGAGGGGAAGCGACAATGTCAGTGGAAGGGGATGAGACACACTGGGCGTTCTAAAAAAGAACACAGAAATCAAAACATTAAGTCACAACCAGGCATAAAAATTAATGCCTAAGTTTTTTTTTCCCCCTTAGTTTAATTGAAAATTAGCAGTGAAAATAACCCCAATTTTTGGATGTCTTGGATAACTTTCCAATCATGGCCTTGGCCGAATTAAACCTGCCCAGAATTCTTTAACCCGAGTCTTTTCCTCCTGGGTGCTCTAACAATGACTTGATCCCTACTTGTGTTGTGACACTTTACATAAATACTCTAATTATGATTTGTTATCATCTTTTCTAATTATGAACCACTTCAGGAGAAATGTTCCATCAACACTTAACCAAGGGCCAGATGCATAGTAGGTGGTCATAAATGCATAAAAATATTAGAGGTCTTGGAAAAGCAAAGACTAAAAACACATTTCTTAACTGTATATTCTCATTGGAATTGCTGCTTCAGTGATAAAAGGACACAGCCTCCAGTGGGCGAATCTGATTAAATCCTGAGGCTGGAGTGATACCCAAAACGTCATCCCTACTGTCATTATTGTCAACACCTCCTTTACACTGGGCTGGGCGTGGGGCTGGGGAAGAAATCAAAACTTTTATCGGCATTCTATGCTCCATAAGATGGCACCAAAAGTTCATAAAAATTAGTTTCCAACAGGAAACTTGACTAGGATGGATAAAGTACTCAATGTGATTTGATCTCTGTTTAGGGAATTAGGGCAACTGGAAAGCCCCTGAATCTCAGCTCTTCACAACAAGTCCAACCATTCGGCTGGGCTGGTTTGTACAGCGAGTGCTTCTTGTTTGTGTCAGGACCAGTTTCACAAGCATTGGAGCATTGGCTGCATCGCTCCCTCCCAAACTCTTTAGCAATAGCATGGGAAGCGGTTCGGCTGCTTGCTCCCCTCAACCCCCCCAAGCAGCCTTGGCTCACACAGCTGAGTTGACACACTTGCTGCAGAAGCTTAAGTCCCATGGGGATGGTTAGGAAAGCTGCCTTGTGAGAGTGGAAAAGCAGGAGCCTCAACCACAGCTGCTTTGCAGCTGGGTCACAAAGGAGAGCAAGAAATTCCTCGACACCATAAAAGGTAGCGGATGATGGGAAGGCAATCTCAGTGCCTCCATTTGTCACTGGCAGGGTGCCACTGGCTCTCAAATCCAAATGCTCTCACAAGAGGATAAAGCCAGATGTAAATAATTCCCTAATTTTATACTTTTTTTTGTAGAAAGCTTCAGCAGTAAAGGAGAGAGAGAGTTATTTGATTTATTTAGACCCAAAATTCTTTGATGATTTAACCAGGGTACTGAAGGAAACACTGGATTCAGTAACAGAAACCTGAATTCTAGCCCGGTTCTGATACCAAAAAGGAAACCAAGGAAAGCCACTAATTTCGATAGGTTTCATTTTTCTCATTTGTTGGTCAAAGGACCTAGGTTAACAAAACTCTATTGGCTACAACTCCCTGTTTAAAAAGTGGAATTCAATTCTGGGATTCAATCATCGGTTAAAAGTTCAGATTAAAGAAAAGTTAAATTATTAATTCCGGTCATCCTCTTCTGCTTCCACTGCTTTTCAGTCTATGACAGGGAACAGGTATTGGCCCTTTTCCCCCAGAGCCAGTCAGCTAACACTGAGATTGGGGGTAGCAGCTGGGACTAAAAATCAAGTGTAGCTTATTCTACATACTAACGAATGAAAATAAATGGAATTGGGATAAACGATCCATTTACCTTCTCCTGAAAGTACTCTCAAGGTAAAGATGGCTGTCAAAGGTGGAATATTCTAGAAAGGTTCTTCCACCAACCAGGCCACGTATATACTGGAGGTGTATAGTAGGCTTGTAAGTAATTCTGGTTTGCCTGAAAATATCCTGTTTATACCCACTGTTCTAGAGTAAAAAATACATCACCCCCTGCCTGGTTTGGACAAAAATTCTGTAGTAAACCTGATTCTTTCTTAACCTCTCACAAGTGTTCGCCTAAATTAGAAGAGTCAAACCAAGGCCTTTGTAACCCTGCACTGTCCCACCGGAGGGAACCTCCAGGCTCCATTAGCAGCATCCGTGAGGTCTCCCGGTGACCTCGGCCTTCCATTCCTCAACACACTCCTAACAAAGAAGGCATTAACAAAGATATCCTTTCACAGCACAAGACCATGGGATATTTGTCAGGCATAATTAAGTTTCCATTCATCTCTGCTTCCCAAACACACATTTTTCAAGTAATCTGTTGTCTCAACACATTACAATTCTAATTTTATAAGTTCTACAATAAGAACAGAAACATGACAGAGCGGCTCGCTATGTGCCAGGCACCGTGCCAACTGCTTCACGTGGATTACCGTACTCCTTCGGAGATAGTACCATTATCTGTTTTATAAAATAAGAAACTGTGGCCCAGAGAGGTTAAGTACCTGGCCCCAGGTACAAAAGCTACATCTGGCAGAGCTGGGGTTCAAACAGAGACATTCTGGCTGCAAATTTTGTGTCATTACATTATAACCTTGGTCCGGAAGTTTACTACCAGGAATCACGGTGCTACTTGAAGATAAGTTCTGCAGAGCCGGGGTCCACCCATCTATCCCTTCCTCATCGTGTATTTCTTTTTTTAAGATTTTATTTATTTATTTGACAGAGAGAGAGATCACAAGTAGGCAGAGAGGCAGGCAGAGAGAGAGGGGGAAGCAGGCTCCCTGCTGAGCAGAGAGCCTGATGCGGGGCTCCATCCCAGGACCCCGAGATCACGACCTGAGCCAAAGGCAGAGGCTTAAACCACTGAGCCACCCAGGTGCCCCCCTCATCATGTATTTTGAGAGTACCTACCACAGGGCTAGCACCGTGTCAGGCACAGGATAAGGGAAGATAAAACGAGATCACTCCTGCTCTTAGAAACTGAGTAATATCACGGTGACTCTGGAAGCAGGCCCTCACCAATTGCAAGATAATATTTAAAAGGGACTCTTGTTAGACATATGCTTAGTACATAAGGAGAGAACAGAAACCAAGACATCTATTCTGCCTGCATGAGTCAGGAGAGGTCTCAAAAAGGAGGTGGTGTACTTCAGCTGGCTCACAGATGGAGGAAAAGTTGGCCAGAAATCAAGACGACTATCTGCTCAGTCCAAGTGTTGGTGGCTTAAAAGTTCTCTTTATAAAATCCAAGTTAAGAAAATTATTTTGAAAGTCATTCTAATGGAGAATGTGTTCCTTGCTTTACCACCATTCAAAGGACCTGCTGCTTACAAAGGTTCATTTGATACCAACTCAAAACACATCTGTTTGATAAAATAAGGTTATTTAACAACAACACTTAGCCAATATCTACTTTCTGTCAGGCCAGGGAATCTTGAGCCACCTTCTGTGAATAATAATTTTCTGTGACTTACAAAAAAGACCTAATGCAAACAGCATTGTCGAATAAACAACACTCATTCACTTTAACTTCTAGAGTGTGAAGGAGCCAGAGATAGTACATACAAGATTACAAGAATTTTTAAGCTAGGCGGGAAGGGGAAAATACACACACACACACACACACACACACACAGAGCAAATGGTCAGGGGCTGGCACATTACCGACAGAACGGTTTGTATGTATAAATGCGCATGACAAGCATATCGCCACCTGGCTCATTCCCAAGTCCTAGCAGTACAGTGTGCTAGCTGACACACACATGGGTTTTGGCATTATTGCAAAATAAAATTCTCTTCCTTTCTCTCTTTCTTACAGTACGAGAAAAACATGTAAAATCACAAGAAAATATGGGCCACTAATAGGAAAATTTGAGTACAGAGGTGACAAGGACATGAGAGAAGAGAATGTCTGAACTTCTTTGCCTCTAGATAGACAATTTAATAGTAGTTTGGCTCAAGGCGAAATTATCACTGTCAACATCTCAGAGCCTCTTGACTTTGGTAGGGAAAATGTGTGATGAAGGCTGCACAGAACTCATTAAGCATCAACCTCCCGAACTGTCTTCATCACATTCTGAAGTCTGACATCCGAGCTGGCAGGTGTATCCGTGAGATCCAGTAGGGACTGATCTGACACACCCAATCAGAAGAGCATTTTCAGCAAAGCGATGCAAAGGTATATAGGATGGCAGTGTAGTCAGCTTGATGCCATTCCTTGTACAACTGCTATAAATACAGAGGAGGCTTTGCAACAAACATACTGACCTACTCAAATGCTCGAAATGGAATGCATGTGCACTTTGGGGGTACGTGATGCCATGCCATGAAAACACAAACATGGTACTGTGAAGACTTGGGGAAAGATATAAGCTATTAAATCATTTAATCATTTAAAGCAGTTTTTATTTAAAAATAAGCATAGATGTGTTACAGTGGACACCTGACAAGGTCAGTCAGTAGAGCATGTGACTCTTGATCTTAGGGTCATGAGTTTAAGCCCCACATTGGGCATGGAGCCTACTTAAAAAAGAAAAAAGAGAGAGAGAGAGAGAGAAGCACTGACAAAGAAAGAGGGATATAGGCTTGGAAATCACATAGATCTGAGTGTGATCACCTCAAGAATAATCCCTAAATAGCTGGGCTACCTAAGCAAATTTTTGAATGTGTCCAGAAATTTAGTACCTTGCATAGATAAGAATGATACCTCCTGATGAAGTCTGTAACTGAGACAGATCATGCAAAGCTCTTACAACAGGACGTGGTATAAGTAAGTGATCAACACGTGTTAGCTATTATGATGTCTGTATCATACGAAGAGCAGTAGCTACTGTTCAATATCTTAAAAGGACTAAGTGAACTAAAATATATTTTAAAAAGCATAGCACAGCAACACATTGTAAGCATTCAAAGAAAAACTCAGTTCTCTTCTTAACTAGAACTTTTATACCTAAATCCATTTGTTCAAAAGCAATGGAAATAGAGGATTTCTTTTTCAAGTATTTTACATAGCATTCTTGTAACACACCCACATGAAGAACTCTGTGACTCAAAATACTTAGTTATCAACCAAATTGTCTCTTGTTCTGAAATGTCTTAGAATATCGTAGGCAAAATCCAACCTTGAGTTTGGAGAATTTGAAGAAAAGACAAAACAGAGAGAATATCAAAGCTCAAAACTGAAGTTACAGTAAAAATAACTTAGGACCACTTTTGATAAAACTGGGAAACCCATATAAATACCAGTGACAGTTTAAGAATACATTTCCCCCATCCAGAAATACGTATTTTCCAAAAGGTCCGTTTTCTCTTTGAAATCCTGACATGATTTGGCAAGGCCAGGCTGAAGTAGTTAGCATGGTTCAAGCTGCTACCAATCTTAGAATAATAAGAAAGTAGGAGAATTATAGTTGACTCTCAATATTTCAATATGCAGATGCCTGGTATTTCATGGAAGGAAATTTTAGTTAATCAAAATATAATTCTATTCAAATCTGTCATGTTTCACACTTAGTTTTCTTTTATTTATTTTTTTAATTGTGTTATGTTAGTCACCATACAGTCCATCATTAGTTTTTGATGTAGTGTTCCATGATTCATTGTTTGTTTATAATATCCACTGCTCCATGCAATCCGTGCCCCCCTTAATACCCATCACCCAGCCTCTTTCCCTTCTAATACCCTCAGTCTGTTTCTCAGAGTCCACAATCTTTCATGGTTCATCTCCCCCCCTGATTTCCCCCACTTCACTTTTCCTTTCCTTCTCCTAATGCCCTCCATGCTATTCCTTATGTTCCACAAATAAGTGAAACCATATGATAACTGACTTTCTCTGCTTGACTTAACTTCACTTAGCATAATCTCCTCCAGTCCCCCATCCATACTGATGCAAAAGTTGGGTATGCATCCTTTCCAATGGCTGAGTAATATTCCATTATGTATATGGACCTCATCTTCGTTATCCGTTAGTCTGTTGAAGGGCATCTTCGCTCCTTCCACAGTTTGGCTACTGTGGACATTGCCGCTATGAACACTGGGGAGCATATGGCCCTTCTTTTCACTATATCTGTATCTTTGGGGTAAATACCCTATAGTGCAATTGCTGGGTCATAGGGTAGCTCTATTTTTAATTTTTTGAGGAACCTCCTCATGGTTTTCCAAAGTGGCTGCATCAATTTGTATTCCCACCAATAGTGTAAGAGGGTTCCCTTCTCCACAACCTCTCCAACATTTGTCCCTTTTTTTTTTTTAATTTTACTTATTTATTTAACAGAGAGAAAGAGATCACAAGTAGGCAGAGAGGCAGGCAGAGAGAGAGGGGGAAGCAGGCTCCTTGCTGAGCAGAGAGCCCAATGTGGGGCTCGATCCCAGGACCCTGAGATCATGACCTGAGCCGAAGCCAGAGGCTTAATCCACTGAGCCACCCAGGCACCCCAACATTTGTTGTTTCTTGCCTTGTCGATTTTTGCCATTCTAACTGGTATAAGGTGGTATCTCAATGTGGTTTTTATTTGAATTTCCCTGATGGCTAATAATGTTGAACATTTTTCTTATGTGTTTATTGTATGTCTTCTTTGGAGAAGTGTCTGCTTATGTCTTCTGCCCATTTTTTGACTTGATTATCTGTTTTTTGGATGTTGAGTTTGAGAAGTTCTCTATAGATCTTGGATATCAGCCTCTTGTCTATAGTGTCATCTGCAAATATCTTCTTCCATTCTGTGGGTTGCCTCTTTGTTTTGCTGTTTCGTTGACTGTTTCCTTTGCTGTGCAGAAGCTTCTTATCTTGATGAAGTTGCAAACTTCATTTTCACTTTTGTTTCCATTGCCTTTGGAGAAGTGTCTTGAAAGAAGATGCTGTGGCTGATGTTGAGGAGGTTACTGCTTAAGTTCTTCTCTAGGATTTTGATAGATTCCTGTCTCACATTGAGGTCTTTCATCCATTTAGAGTTTATCTTCATGTATAGTGTAAGAGAATGGTCAAGTTTCATTCTTCTTTATACAGCTGTCCAATTTTCCCAGCACCATTTATTGAAGAGACTGTCTTTTTTCCATTGGATATTTTTTCCTGCTTTGTTGAAGATTAGTCAACCATAGCGTTGAGAGTCCATATCTACGCTCTCTATTCTGTTCCACTGGTCTATGTCTGTGTCTGCACACTTAGTTTTCAAAGTAAATGGCTACAGATGTCCATGTTAATATTTCTTTGTTTTTAAAAACAAGCAATGAAATAAGAAGTACTAGAGAGGCAATGGATAGGGAAGTAGAAGGAAGTACAGAAAACTTCCAGAGAAGACATTACCTTAAGCAGAGAGCTTTTGTACTAAAGGATAGATAAGCAAAGAACAAAGTAGAAAAGTTAGTTTTACATGTTGCTAGATTAACTAGATTAATGATCAAATGAAGTTAGAAAAGCATGAAAAATCTAAGGTATGTGTCTACACAAGGCTCACATATAATAAATCATATTATCTTTAAGAAAGATTTTATACAACAGGATGTATCTTTTTTTTTCAGGGATAGTGACTGTTTTAGATGTTGATAGCTTACAAGAATACTACTAAATCCATTCATTTGGCAGATATATAGAGATGTTCACTATCATTTAAAAAAATTCCTCAGAGTTTTAAATAAAGATTTCTTAACTGCCTTTTAATACAAGTAGTTATTTTAATATTTGTTTCAAATTGAGTGGTACTGTGTTAATTGAAAGTGAATACTTTCTATAGATCATAAATGAACTCCAGCAAAACTGTAGTGAAACCATGAAAAAGAAAAGCTTGCTTCTTCTATAATCATCAGTGTAAATTCAATTTAATCACTTCCAGTAGGGAATTTTTCATATTGCTTGCCATCATATCACACTTACATGTCAAGATAATTTTTTAAGAAAAATGTTAAAATATTATGGTAATTTCTATAAAAGATATTATTATTCCTGGCTGCCATACATCATACTTAAAAAAAAAAAAAGAACAGAGGATTATCTGTATTCTATTACACCTGTCAGAAAAACACATATTCATTATCATCACTACCACTGTTCGTGAAATCCTACAAATTCCCTCTGAAATGAGTGATTGATACTATGCACTCTTCTGAGATTACATTCCAAGGCTATTGGAACAAAATATATGGCCAGAAGATCACATCTCACTATGTTATTAATGGAAAAAAAAGGAATACAGTCAATTTTGCATTTTTTCATTCCTGTCTTTCAATAATGATAAAGATTTCTATATTCATAGGAATACCATATCTTTTTACTGAGACCAAGAGAAGAAAAATGATTTTACACCCCAAAATGTTGTTATCCAACTATTTGACCCTTTAAATTCACTCTCCAATCCCTTCTTAACCCTGAGGATCTTTGACATTTCTTTTTTCAGTTTCAAGTTTTTATTTAAATTTGTTAGTTAACATATAGTGTAATATTAAAGTATTTAGTGATTCATCACTTACATGCAATACCCTGTGCTTATCACAACAAGTCCATTCCTTAATACCCATTACCCCCTTAACCCATCCCCGTGTCCACCTCCCCTCCAGCAACCCCGAGTTTGTTCTCTATAGTTAAAAGTCTATTTTATGGTTTGCCTCTCTTTTTTCCCCAAAGTTCATCTGTTTTTGTCTCTTAAATTCCACATATGAGTGAAATCAGATGGTATTTTGTTTTTCTCTGACTTATTTCACTTATCATATACCCTCGATCTCTATCCACGTTGTTGTAAATGGCAAGATTTCATTCTTTTGATGAGTAATATTCCATTCTATAGATAGATAGATAGATAGACACCATATCTCTTTACCCATTCATCAGTTGATAGACATTTGGGCTTTGTCTATAATTTGGCTATTGTTGATAATGGTGCTATAAACATCGGGGTGCATGTGTCCCTTCCAATCAGTATGTTTGTATCCTTCGGGTAAATACCTAGTAAAGCGATTGCTGAATCAAGAGTAGTTCTATTTTTAGCTTTTTGAGGAACCTCTATACTGTTTTCAAAAGTGACTGCACCAGTTTGCATTCCCACCAACAGTGTAAGAGGGTTCCCCTTTCTCCGCATCTTCACCAAGATTCTTTGAAATTGTTAACCAACAGAATGAAACTAAAATGTAAGTTCTATTTTTTACTTACTTTAACCTACTTCAAACATTTTTTTTCCTTTCCAATTACTTATATAAAACACACTGTTGCCATTTATCCTTTAAAACTTTCATTCTTCCTTCTTTCATTCTTTTCTCCCACCATGCAACACTAAAATAAAACTTATTTGTTCAACAAATAGTTATTGCTGTACAGAATCCTCCCTTGGCATCTTAAAAAATGAGAACGACTGAGTTGATATCCTAAAATAGCTCTCATTCTAATGGAGAAGACAGACAAGAAAACAGTTAACAATAATAGAAGGTGACAGACCTGCTTTCGTGGGAGCACAGATAATAAAAGAATTGAGTCCGTAGGGAAGGGTAGAGATGTGTCAGTGGTATGCCCTGACAGAAAACTTTTATATGAACTGGCCAATATCTGTTTCAGAGTCATTTCACTTATATCCATTCAATAAATATTTATTATAACTATGTGCTAAGCACCAAGTCAGTCACAGTAATGAATATACGGGGCCCCTGCTCTCACTGCTTAAAAAAACAAATGATAGTAATACATTAGTATTCAGTAGATACTCATGCACTCATGTAATAAGAACTCTGGAAGAAAAGCGCTAAGGCCGTCTGGAAGAATCAGTAACTACTTTATGAATGGTAGTGTTAAAGACAAGACTGGATGGATGGGTAGGACTTTGCCACCTGGAGACAGGAAAAAGATATCCCTGGCCATCACTGCAGCATATCTGGAAAAGACAAAGAATGAACAGACGTAACATACTTAGGGAGCTATCAGAAGTTTAATACTGTAGGGGTAATTGCTGATGAGACTGAACAAGAAAGACTGCAGCCAAATAATAAAGTTCTATGTCACACAAAAACATACAGATTTTAGTGAGTAAGAATCATGCCATTGTTTTTTCTGCTAATGGTTAACATTTGCTGTGTCCTTATAATACACATACCAGGCAGTGTTCTAACTGCTTTTATGTACACATATAGACTCATTTAAATTCTGACCAACCTCTCAACAAGGAAATCTTTTGCTTTCATTATATATACAGATTGAATGACATAACAAGAAATTAAATAACTTGACCAAGATTGCAGAGCTAATAAATGGTAGAACAATCTAGGCGATCTAGAGCCAGTGTTCATATAAGTGCATCCCCTCTAATATGATGGAGTGCTAATGGAGAAGGGAAACAAGCTACATCTTCAAATATATTTTTCTAAATATCTGTTTCTATAATGTTGAAATACTAAGAACATATCTACTGAGCATTTGCTATATACAATATGCTATAGGAAAACAAAAATATATACCACATCTCATAAATACCTGTGATTCCCAATATATTCACACATAGATATAGACACAGACACAGACTGAGATAAAGAAACAGAAATAGAAATAGAATCACAGCTAAGATGTGCTTATCAGACACAGAAACCCCTGGAGCCATAAACTCGTAGGTAAAGTATAATTTTAAGTAATTTTGATGACTTGCTGGAGGCTGAGTGTGAAGTAGCTCACGAGTAAGAGATTCCCAAAGGCCAGAGAGCTTGATGGGCTCCCAACCTTTCATGGTCTTTACTTCCAGGAACCCAACCAGTTTCTCATGGTGAAGAACCAAAGAAAGATCCTCTCCTGTGAGGTCAGGGGAAGGAGAGTAATCCTTGTGAATTATACTCAGAGCATTCTCAATAACAAAAGCCCTCCTCTACAGAATGAGAAACTATACCAGAGCCTTTCACAGAGCTGTGGAGGAAGGGCACTCTTACTTCATCTTCCTCTCTCCTTTTTGTGTCATGGAAGGTGGTGAGAGGAGAGTAGCTAACATAAGCAGAAAAATTTGTGAAGGTGACAGGACAGAGACACTGGCCAAATGCAAGACTGAGATTTAATTGAATGTTTATAGAACATTTCCCCCTCCATCACACCTTACCACCATCACGACAGGACTCTAGTACAATAATACTGGATTATGCTTAAAAGCTGCAAGACACAGAGTCTCTCTGAGAAACAGTACTAAAGATAACCTAACGCCAAGAGAGAAGATAAAAGTAAGGACCCTAGAAAAATTTAAAGCCTCCAGCTCCAATAGCTAAAACAAACACTGAACTATGCTGAACTACTAGTCAGATTAACATAAATCCTCACATTAGAAGCCTATTAATTTGGATTCCTATTACCAATTCAACATGTCTGGCATTCAACAAAAAAAAATGACAAGGCATGCCAAAAGGAAAGAAAAACATAGTCCAAAAAGACAAAGCAAGTGTCAGAATCAGACTCAGATGTTAGAATATGAAACAGATGGAATTGTCAGAAAGGGAACTTAAAATAACTATGATTAATATGTTAACAACGCTAATGGAAAAAGTAGACAACATGCAAGAACAGATGCATAATGTAAACAGAGAGAAAGGAATTCTAAGAAAGAATTAAAAGGAGATGCTAGAAATCATAACTGAAATGAAGAATGCATTTGATGGGATCATCAGAAGACTCGGTATGGCTAAGGTAAGAATCAATGAGCTTGAAGAGAGGTAAATATAAACCTCCCAAACTGAAATGTATCATTACACGAAAATGAATGAGAAGTACAAAACATACAAGAACTGTGGGAAAATTTCAAAATATGTAATACATGAGTAACTGGAATATCAAAAGGGGAAGAAAGAGAATAGAACTGAAGAAATATTTAAAGTAATTATGATGGAGAACTTTCCAAAATTAATAACAGACACCAAACTACAGATTCAGAAAACTCAGAGAACACCAAGAAAGATAAATTCCAAAAATAATAAGCCTAGGTGTATTATATCTAAACTGTAGAAAATCAAAGGCACAGAGAAAAACTTGAAGGAAGTCAGAGGAAAAAATACACACATGCACACAAACACTTTACACATGGAGGAACAAAGTTCAGAATTACATTGGCTTTCTCATCAGAAACCACTAAGTGAGAAGAGAGTGAAACATTCAAAATGTTGAGAGAGAAAAAACAAATTAAAATACAACACAAACCTAGAATTTTATATCCCACAAAACTATCCTTAGAAAGTGAAGTAGAAATAAAGACTTTCTAGGCAAATAAAAACTGAGGGAATTCACATGCTCATCTAACTTGATATGAGAAAAGCATTTCACAAAATTCAATACCCTCACATGATAAAACACTCAAAAAACTAGTAACAATAGCATCAAAAGAATACTTAGGAATAAACTTCACTAGGAGGGAAAAGACTTGGACACTAAAAACTACAAAATATTGCTGTAATAAATTAAAGAAGACAGAAATAAAGGAAAGCCATTTGTGTCCATGGCTTAGAAAACTTATTATTGTTAAAATGTCCACACTACCCAATACAATCTACAGTTTCAGCAATCCTGACAAAAAACACAAAAGTCATTTTTTTTTTGAGGGGGGGAGGAACCTTCCAAAAATTTATATAGAATCTCAAAGAACCCCAAATAGCCAAAACAATCTTGAGAAAGAAAAACAAAGCTAGAGTTCTCAGACTTTCTGATTTTAAAACATTAAAAAGCATAATAAAAACAATGTGGCACAGGCATTAAGATAGAAAAGACAGACCTTTAGACAGTGGAACAAAAATAAGAGCCCAGAAATAAACCCTTATGTATATGGCCAAAGCCATGCAATTGAAGAAAGGATAATCTCTTCAACAAATGGTGCTGCAGAAACTGGATATCCACGTGCAAAACAAAGAAGCTGGATCCTTCCCTTACACGATATACAAAAATTAACTCAAAATGGGTTAAAATCCTAAACATAAGACCTGAAACTATAAAATATCTAGAATAAAACAAGAGAAAAGCTTTATGACAGTGGATTTGGCAATAATTTCTTGGATGTGACACCAAAAGAACAGGCAACAAAAGTAAAAATAGACAAATGGGACCACATCAAACTTTAAAAAGTTCTGTGTAGTGAAAGAAAAAAAAAGTACAAAATGAAAAGTTATCCTATGAAACTGGACAAAATATCTGCAAACCATATATCTGATAAGGGGATAATATCAAGAATACAGAAATAACTTCTACAAGTCATCAACACCACCAACAAAAAGCAAATAATCTGATTAAAAATGGGCAAAGGACTTGAGTAGACATTGCTCCAAAGAACAAGTATCCGACAAGCATATGAAAAGATGTTCAACATCACTAAACATTACAGAGATGCAAATCATAACCAGAGTAAGATGTCACCTCACGCCTGTTAAGTTGGTCACTGTCAAAAAAAAAAAAAAAAAAAGACACATACAAAAAAACCCCAGAGAACAACAAGTGTTAATGAGGATGTGGAGAAACTGGAAGCTTTGTACACTGTTGATGGGAATGGAAAATGGTACAGCTGCTATGGAAAACACTTATAGCGGTTCCTCAAGAAAACGAGAACTAGAATTACCACATGATCCAGCAATCTCTCTTCTGAGTATATGGTAAAACACTGAAAACAGGGTCTTGAAGTGCTATATGTGCAGCACACCCATGTTCAGTATAGCCCAGAAGTGGAAGCAACCTAAGTGACTCCTGACAGATGTACAGATAAGGAAAATGTGGTCTGTACATACAATAAAATATTATCCAGTCTTAAAAAAGAAGGAAATCCTGTCATAGTGTAGAAAATAGATGAACTCTGGAGACAATTCTGCTAAGTGAAATCACTCAGTCATGAAAGACAAATGTTGCATGATTCTCCCTGTATGAGATATCTAAAGTAGTCAAACTCTTAGAAACAGTCGAATGATGTTTGTCAGGAGCTAATAGAAAATTTTTAGAGATCTGACTGTGCATATGGTTAACACTACTGTACTATACGCTTAGAGATGGTTATGATGGTAATTTTATGTTATAGGGTTTTTTTTGACCCCCCCCTCACACACACAAGAGCAAGGTGGAAAAAAAGTAGAGAAGAAAAAGAAGCCTCTGACAATAAATAAAAAATGGTTATAAACATGGCTAACATTAATTCAAATATATCAATAATCACTCCAAATGTGAATAGTCTATATATATACCAATTAAAAGACAGAGACTGTCAGAGTGAATAATAATAATAATAATAAAAAGAGACCAACTATACGTTTACAAAAAACCCACTTTCAATATAAAAACTGATAAGTAAAGCAAAGGGATAAATAAAGATAAACCATGCTAACACTAATCAAATAAAGTTGGGATATTACTTTCAGACAGAGTAGAACTGAGAAAAAGGAAAATTATTACACATAAAGAGGCACCTAATGAGAAGGTCAGGGGATACCGGGATAGAATACAGACTGTGACAAAAGAATTATAATATATGACAAATACATGACACAAGCTCACTGAATGGGGTGAGGGACCAAGGCACTAATCTATGGTAAGTCTGAAAAAGAGTGAAGTGTGTAAAACAGAAGGCAAAAGAAATTCCACATAAGAACAGTCCTCTAGATGATAAAGCTCTTTCCTATGGCAGTATAGATGAACAATTCTAAAACGAATATACATGAATAGTAGGATACGAACAGATAAGAAAATGCATGGTGGATGGTGGAAGCCAGGTTTCTCTCTGTTGGAATGGAAGTTACAGATAAAGAAGAAAAGAAAACTAGAAAGATTTATATGTTAATGGATTATAGCTAAAGGCATCAGTATGAACTTGTGCTTAGTTTAAAACAGATAGGTACATATAGAATTATAGGTATGTGTATATACATTGGCTAGTATACAGCCATACATTTCTGTCACCTGAGAAGAGCCCAGAAGCAACAACACCCCAGTAGCAGTAAGTACACCTAAAAACTCAGTTCTTGGAGAAAAAAAAAAAAGAACTAATTCTTGGTTTCTAAACCATTCTCGAATAAAAAGAACCAGGGCTCCTTGGAAAAATGCCTGATTTTAGGACTTGGGCTATAAATATGTAAGAGGAGCCCAGAGCATGTTTTAGTGACAGAAATTAAGAAAGTTTCCAAAGGAAAACAGACACGCACACACACACTGAAGGTATGTCAAAGGGACATATAGGCCTATGAAAGAGTTTCTGTTGGTCAAAGCTGGGCAGAAGAACTAATCTGAGCAACAAACTAAATAAAATAGTATCGTGTTATAATCCAATGTATAAACAAACATAAAATACTGAATGATAATTGGGGAGAAGAGACAAATCTCTCAGTTCGAAATAATTTATGCAGATATTCTCAAGGAAAGAATATCTGCACTCCTTAAATATGGACCACACAGAGCAACCTCCTTTCAAAAACTACAATATGAAAAGAGAGGGTAAAAAAAAGTCTTTACATTGGAGCAATCTGATAAAAACTACCTCAAGGGGCGCCTGGGTGGCTCGGTGGGTTAAAGCCTCTGCTTTCGGCTCAGGTCACGATCTCAGGGTTCTGGGATCGAGCCCCGCATCGGGCTCTCTGCTCAGCCGGGAGCCTGCTTCCCCCTCTCTCTCTGCCTGCCTCTCTGCCTACTTGTGATCTCTCTCTCTTTGTCAAATAAATAAATAAAATCTTTAAAAAAAAAAAAAAACTACCTCAAGCCAGGTCATCAAAGTTAATATAAACAATGATAAGTCAGATTGATACTATACGAATATCCTTGATTTGATATGATGAGAAGGATACTTTATCTCTATGATCTTCCTCCTCAAAACTAGTAACTCCAGTCTAATGACAAAATATCAGCCAAAGACCAATTGAGGAACATTCTACAAAATATATGACCAGTACTTCTCGAAAACAAAGACTGAGAAACTCTCATAGCCAAGTAGACCTAAGGAAGCAAGGCAACTAAATGAAATGTAGGATCTTGGCACAACAAAAGGACAGCAGGGAAAAAGTGAAGATACTTGAATAAAATAGAAACTTAATTTAATAATAATATATGAATATTGGCTCATTAATCATGATAAATATACCATATTAGAACACGAAGTTAATAGAGAAAATTGGTTCAAGGGCATACTAGAACTCTCTGTACTAACTTCACAATAATTCTGTAACCTAAAACTGTTCTAAAAGTGTTTACTTAAAAAATTAGTTTCTTAAAAATCTAATGTAAATACCACAGAATTTTAGCCTTTGGCTTATTTGACTTGAAAATATTTGTATTGTATTTGTTACAACACTGTCTTTTCCTATACACTCAAAATAGTTTGTAACAACAGCAAATTCATAAGATAAAAATCTTTTTAAACACCTATTATGATTCCAACTGCTAAATGGGAAGATGAGATTATTCCAGGCAAAGGAAATAACTCAAGCGAACTCGAAACTACTTCCTCCATGTATTACTCTTTGTAGGATTTAAGTATAAGCATTTAGTACAGGCATGTCAGGAAAAGATCTTAAATATTGCCACGGTCAAATGCTATTTCTATTTCAGAAATAGAAAACAATTAAAAGATAATTTACATCTAGTCACCAATTAATAAAGTGAATTTCTTCTTTCAAAATTACAGCTCAAATTTAGTGAGCATAAAAACAAATTTGTTTTTCTCGACCTGTATTCTGGAGACTCCAAACACATCCACATTATAATATTATCAACTGTAGTTCAATTCATTTTGGTTTTGAACTAATTTAGACAAATAGCTATTTTTTCGAGTAGTCGTAGCCCCAATGTGAGTAAATGTTTTCTTCCAAAATGTTGACCTTGGTGGTATCTCTGTCTTGATTCTTTCCTACTAACTTTGTGTACCCATTTTAGAGGAAAGCAATGAACTACACTCATTAAGTTCTTAGATGTTTAAAACTGAGTGACTACTTAAGAAATTACCAGGTTAGCAATGCCTCAGGTGTTCTGGCTCCAACTCATTGGTCTACCAGGTAAAACTCAGTGCCTTTTTCACTTAAATATAATTCTAGAACTTCTGCACTATCTCTGTCCTACCGCCTTTCAATCTGGCATATTATATATTTCCTCAGAGTTCATTTGGCAGAACATTCTTTTCTCTGGATGATAAGAGATTCATATTAAAAAGAAGGGATCCATGACAAATACACTAAGTAGGGATTTAAACACAAAAAGACTTTCAGAGCCTTTAATAGATAGTATGAATATTAACATATGTTAAGAAGGAAATATAGTAGCAGCTTTTCCCACACTAACTAAAAAAAAATGTTTAAGTAATATCTAGACCGACTAATGTATGGAATGCATTTTGAGCATAACGTTTTCATAGAAACTATCAAAACAATAGCGACAGTGGCAAAATTTTGGCTCCCTTCAGTTTCACTGTATTTGAAATCCCTCTTTTTATTATCAAGTAAAATCCATCCTTGCCATATAACATTACTTACTTGATCAACTTAGTTAATATTTATAGCCATAGCAAAGTTATCAAATTCAGTATCAAATTCATATACATACATATGTGTGTGTGTATGTGTATACAGAGCAAGGTATTGGTATAGGGTTGGAAGTAGGGACTGGGACAGGATGGAAGACCCATCTTCCACATAAGTGAAAATAGAGTGCAGACGAGAATTACCAGTTGTGAAGAACGTGCACCCTAGGTGGAAAAAAGAAAAAAGAAAAAAAACAGATACCCTCAGGAAACTATCTTGAACCAAAATAACAGATTTCGGCTAAATCCTATACCTCTGCTGAGGTAATCTCTGTGAGATATGCAAAGGTATCTTAAAAATGTAAGAGTGTAGGCTCCTGATCAGTAATTTTCTTCCTAAGGTAAGTAAATTTCTGATTCAAGCAGACAGAAATTTTGTTCTTTTAACTATTACTGCTTCATCTCAAGAAATAAGAAATAGAAAGAACTATATACTAGGTATTATCTTCAGGTTCTATTTCTCAGGGACAAAAATTTCCCAGACTATTACATCTAACTACACTACCTATTTCTATCATTATATGACATCATATTACATATAATACATCGTCTGTGCCCACCTTACACCCAATGCCACATGGCTAATATCAAACTGACCCAAGGGTCCTATCTATGGGTGAATCCTATATGTTGCCGTCTTCAACCTATAGTATTATTACAATGAACGTGAGTTACAGTGAACAGTAAAGAATGTACCTTATCTTGTCACTTTTGACAAAGAGCCTCATTTATACCTTAGAAATGAGTCCCACAATGTTAAGCCTTGGAAAAGAATTATGCTTCGCACTAAGAGAAGAAATAAATATCTAGGAAGGTAAATCTCAGGTGTTTTGGTTCCAACTCAATGTTCTACCAGGTCAGCAGTCACGACATCCAGGCATCCCACAATGCCCTCCCTTTCATTGCGAATATCACAGTGCTTCCTTCAAAACCTAAAATATGAGAGAAACTCTATGCCATATATGGCGTGCCACATACCATATATACCATATTTACTTTAAAAATTTAAACTTCACTATTTACAGCAATAATTATTACAAAAGACCCAAGGAAACACACAGCCCTGCCCCTCCAGATGGACTACCTCGACACCATCGCGGCCTTGGGGAATGGAACTTTATTATGGAACCTCAAGTACTTTCACAACTGGAGTTTTATGTAGCCCAATTAACTTTGGCTAGACATAGAAATCTGGCTCAGTGCTTCCATGCAGTAGCCAAAATAAAGGTTTTCTGTATCAAGAATTACTGTCAGAGTCTCCCATATCCTTCCTCTTCTCTTACTAACCCAAACCTGGAAAATAAGCTAACAGCCAAAGACATTTTTTTACTACAATTTAAGTCAATATTAATTTTACTGGCTCACAAAAACCGCAAAATATTTGGCTTAAATAAATTGAACAGGACAAAAAGAGAGGAAGACCAAGAAAAATTAAAGTAAGGATGTGCACACAAATAGAGAACACCCAGCTTTAGAAACAACTATAAAAACCATCTGAAATACCAAAATAATGGAAATGTTATTCCTTCTTTTCTCTCTTAATGCATGCCCAATTTTAAATTCATGGCATTAGCCCTAGGTAACAAAGTTCAAACAAGGAATAAATCACAATTTTAAACAGAGCTCGTGTTTAGTATTTTAATTGGACATGACATTGGTATGAAAGTTCCATATACTTTAAAGAGATGTCACTGGGCCCAACTATATTTAAACATGGAGCATACCAGTGACCCTAAGGCAGAGCTATTCCCTACAGTATCCTGGAAAATTTGTATTCTAGTTACAGTGTCAGACCTAAAAGTGCCAACAGTCGAAAACAGAAGTCTTAAGTTCAAGACCTATGATGTCTAATAATAAAAATGTGTTTAAGCACTCAAACTAAACTAGTATTTAGAGGTGATGTTTAAAAATAAGTTGTAAGAATGGGAAGTATGAAGAGCTGGCTTACTTTTAGAATCTCCAATCAGGTGTGGCAAAGGGTTCAAAAAACAAGACTCCACTTTTAAAACTATTTAATATATAGTGAAAATTACTGATGTTCAACTCAGAAACCCTGAGGTTATATCCAATTCTTCTATTTAGTAGCTATGTTATTCCTGGAAATGCTGCTTAAATCTTTGAAGCTGAGTTTCCTCATTGACAAAAAGAGGATACTATTCATTGTAAAGCTTCCCAAAATAACATGTCAAACACAGGCACTCAAGAAATATACATCCCTTTTATGCCCACATCATCTTCTAGGGTCTTGGAAGATTATACCATTCCACTGTATAATCATGCCATTCTCGTTCATTTATTCGGCACATATCATTGGGAGTCAAGTGATGCCTAGAATGTAGTAGTAAGTTTCAATACACATGGTGCCTAAATGAAGGGATCAATGGGGAAACAAGGTTCAGAACAGAGAAACAAAAATATTAAAAAGTCACGTACCCAGCCCTTAAATAACTTAAAAAACTGAAAGGTACAAGAGAGTACAGGAATAATTATACCAAGATAGTGAAATGCCACATACTGAGATAAAAAAACGTAAATAAAAAGTTAGTTCTTCCTCCATGTCTATGGTCAAAAGATGTAGATTTATGTCTGCCATCGATCTAGGAAGTGCTATTATAAAGATACTGAAACCAGTGCTATGAAAGTACAGGGAAGGAAAAATAATTGCTTGAAAGACTCAGGCAAGACTTCACAGAAGTAATAAAATTTGAGTGGGGAGAAAGAGACAAAGGACATTTTTCAGGGGAAAAAAGCATTTGATCTATGGAATTTGTCAAAGCATTCTGTGAAACTCAAAATCGATTTGAACTTTTCTAAATACCATAAATACTACAAATTCTTAAAGAAAAATTTGTACAAAAAACATACTGGCTGTAATTAAACCACAAACAATCATTTCCTTTTAATTTCTCTTATAAAATATAATTCTTATATAAAACTTTATACTACAGTCTTTTTTTTTTTTTTTTAAAGATTTTATTTATTTATTTGACAGAGAGAGAGAGATCACAAGTAGGCAGAGAGAGAGGGGGAAGCAGGCTCCCCGCCGAGCAGAGAGCCCGATGCGGGGCTCGATCCCAGGACCCTGAGATCATGACCTGAGCCGAAGGCAGAGGCTTTAACCCACTGAGCCACCCAGGCGCCCCTATACTACAGTCTTAAGTCTGATTTAGCTGCATGTCACTTTTACATATTTCGCCTGTGGTCAGTTTCGACCAAACAGTAAAAACACCACACCCCATTTCTATTCCTCTTTTCTTGAGACTAATAGCCAATTCCATTTTATAATATATTTAAAGCATTCAGAAGTCAAAATGTGTGGCATTTTCCACCTTGCCAATTCCATGTTAAGTCAAAGGCGTATTACCAGGCCAACAAACCCAAAATTAGACAAAGGCAATCCATTGGGATAAGAAATTTGCCAAATCTCATAATTCAAAAAGAAACTGCTAAAGATGGTTGTGGGGGTTTGGCACTGTGAGTTTAAGCCTTTCCATAATAAGGCTTGTATTTCATCTAATCGGCTAGTCGGAAACTATAAAAGTTTTGTTGGTGGGGGGGAATTAAAATTTGGATTGTAATGCACGAGTCTTTCCTTCCCTTCCATATGTTTCAGTAAATTAAAACTTCTAAATCCTGTTTTTTAAAGAAACGCCTTCTAGAAAATAAAGCAGCCTGTAAAATCATATTTTTGGTACAGGAAACTTAAAATATTCAGGCTTGAAAAGAAGAAGAAAAAAAGAACACATGGTTTCTATATTCAAAGCAGTGTCACGGTCTAGGTATATTCAGAATTAAGCACATTTGCGCTTTCATCTTTTTTTCTTTGCTAAGTGACTTTCAAAAAAAATCAGGCATCTTAAACTTTTATAGATTTTTTTGAAGATGGCCATTTATCAATCTAATTAAAAATGTTTCCATTTGAATTCCATAGAATTCAAATTGGGCACCTGGGTGGCTCAGTGGGTTAAAGCCTCTGCCTTCAGCTCAGGTCATGATCTCGGGGTCCTGGGATCGAGCCCCGCATCAGGGTCTCTGCTCAGCAGGGAGCCTGCTTCCCCCTCTCCCTCTGCCTGCCTCTCTGCCTACTTGTAATCTCTCTCTCTCTGTCAAATCTTAAAAAAAAAAAAGACAGCAGTTGTAGTAAGATGTAGATACGAATTCTGTTCTTAAGTGCAACTGTGTGAATTATCATCCTGTTAGAATAGGAAATAAAAAGATTTTTATATGGTAAAACAAATTTTTTCCAATAGTGATCCTGTAAATGGCAGAAATAGCAACTTACACCCTCCAATTTTGAGTAATGTTCTCCTTTCCCTTTGTTCTTTCTCTATTGGGCCTTCATATTAGTTTCTTTCATCATTTCTTCTTTCATATTTTTCATTTCTTCATTTTTTTGTATACGGAAAGATTTCCTCATCTTTATTCTCATTTTATTTTATCTTATTTTATAATCTCTACACTCAGTGTGGCGCTTGAACTCAACCCCAAGATTGAGTCCCATGCTCTACCGATTGAGCCAGCTAGGTGCCCGTGTTCTCCTATCCTTTAAATGAAAATTGTTTGCCATCATCTTTTTAATTACTAAAAGTTGTTTCTTGTTTTTTTTACTGTTTATGGTTTTATGGCATCCTACTTTATAAAAAACACTATGTCACCATTTCTAAGGCTTTATTTTTATTTATTTATTTTAAAGATTTTATTTATTTATTTTACAGAAAGAGAGCACAAGCAGAGGGAGAGGCAGGCAGAGGGAGAAGCAGGCTCTCCGCAGAGCAGGGAGCCCAACTCGGGGCTCGATCCCAGGATCCTGGGCTCTTGACCTGAGCCAAAGGCAGAGGCTTAACTAAGTGAGCCACCCACGCATTTCTATTTCTAAGGATTAAAAAAGAAAAATTTTCTTGTTTCCTCCAGTTTCCTTCTCCTAATAATTTGCTTCAGTTCCAATATTTTACAGTTGAGGTTTTCTAAATATGATTGACGATCCTTGGTTGCCCACTGTTATTTAAAAGCTACTTAATAAAAGTTGAATGGAGATCCTAAGCAAATAGGTGTGCTTCCCAGATGGCAAAGATTCACTTTTGTGCATCTGATTTGGGAGCTAGCCATTTATAGGTGATCTCCAAATGCAGGTATATAGATTTCTTTTCCCTACAGCGATTCAGTTTCTCCAGATAGGAATTCAACAATTTCTTGGGCGGTGGGGCGTGTGTGTGTGTGTGTGTGGTGTGTGTGTGTGTGTGTGTGTGTGTGTGTGTACGCATGCGCACGGTGCTGGGTGAATGTAAACTCTGTTGCTGGTATTCTGCTTGTGATGGTAGAGGGGTACTGACAATCTGTGTACTGCACCGTAAGACACTGAATCAATCTTTTCAGTCCACTTCGCATTTTGCCTTTGATTGTGCAAGCTGTTCCTAATCATGAACCTCTCTTACTCAGTTGCTGTACCACTATAAATAAGCCTTTTCCCCACCTTGAAGGTGAGTACCCGGTTGCTGGCATTGCACACAAGGGAAGAGAGACCTGACTGCTCTAGACACAGATGATTGCTGATTATTCCATTTAATAAAAGTTCCTTAACTCACTCTCTTCCATGCCAATCGCCTTCAAGTCTTGAGTCTCTCTGGGTTTCTTTTTGAGTACTTAAGACGTCTTTTCATTGTTATCCCAAAGTCTCTTCAGATGGTGGACTCTGTTCTGACAAATCAATTTCTACTTTCTGACTTCCAAAAATCGGCTTAAATTTCATTTCCCCCACCATTCTGATTGTTCTTGTCTCAATAGTTTATTCAATATTTAAATATTTATTATAATATTTATTATGATTCTTTATTTACCCCCATGATCACCATTTCTTTGTTCACCTTTCTTTTTGCAACATACTCAGCAACTCCTTCCAGATTTGGGTTCTTTTGAAGGACATCTTCAGTAACTTCTTCAGCAAGAGTTTTCAGTGGCCTGATTTTTATTTAATTTCTTGGTGTAAGAATTTCATTATCATGCAAGTAAATTCAAAACTCAAAACCTGATAAAAGGAGGGCAGTAGTACAAACTCATTCCTTCTCCATTCAAATCCCATGCTGAGATAAGCAAACCTTCATGCTGCCTTCTGATATCAGTAAGCAAACTTATTCTAGGTATCTAATATCTAATGGCCTTCCATTGGTCCGAAGCTTTCTCTCTTATTCCAGCAAAAATGAAAACAACAAAAAGCCCATTCCTTCCTGTCACCACAACTGGTAAACTATCCCAAATCAGCTGCCAATCAGCCAACTGTTTACTGTTCTGGGATTCATTTACCCCTCGCTGCTAGCCCCTAGGAAACTGTCTCACTACTTTTTGAGCTCAGTTACGCGTTAAGAGTGTATCTATTCTATTAAGCATATCTAGATATATTTTAGTGGTATATTTTCTGGCTACTGAGTCTGCCTACATAATTTCATTAATAGCATCTTGGTGGTATCTTCAAATGGCTACATAATAATTTTAGGTGTTTAGTCTACTATCTTCTGTAGAAAATAAAATATTATTACTTCTACATAATTATAAGATACTTCTCTATAAATTCACGTCAGAATTAGTCTCCTGACCTTCTGCTCTATGCTTTTTTAGGAGTCATTTATTTTTATTAATATTTTAGAGAGATTAGGTGATATAACTAAAACAGCAAAGATAATAGATGCGGCTTAGGATTGAAGGCTAGTTCCACTACTTATTATTACCTGGATAAACTCAGAAAATTTACTTAAATAGTTTGAACAATCCCCTCTAGTATAAAATAAGACATTAAGATTACTTCATAACAGATAAAATTAAAATTTTTCTAAGTCACAATGTTCTTATACTTCAAAGTAACACCACATCCATAAGAACGTGGCCTCCGAGGTTGCTAGTCACATGGTGGGTGGCCAAATGATGGTTCCACTTCTTTCATGGAATGATTTCTAATTAGTAGGAATTCCAGGTGACACTAATTGACACACATGCAAAGACTTACATAATGCTGGCTATTTGGAAAGAATCAGACTTCATTCTACAGTGTAGCCAATTTGGGGCTAATGGTGGTTTACAGAACATAATTTTTACACAAATACTGTTATTGTGATAAATTCATTATGTAATCCATATTTGGGATTCACCATTTCTATTTTTCCATTAAGTTACATCAAGGATCATGACATACCACATTTTATTGATGGCAAACCCTACAGAAATACATTTGTCTATAGGTTCTATACAGAGTTCTAAAACTGTTAACCATCATTACCTCCTAACAGTCTAAGTTAACCGACTGAGACTCAGTACCTTAAACTCTATCCACCTCAGTCTGCATGGAGAAAACCAGCTTCTAAAGGGTGAGGAAGGAAGGTAGTTACTCACTGTTAGAGCTAGCAATTTCCCATAGGTAAGATGAGCAGGGATGTGGTCAGTCTTGGATCTCAATGATTCCATATACCAATGCTCTGCTTCAGGGAGTTTGCTTAATCGCATGTACGCTTCACCTGGAAAGAAAGTCATGAACATTAACCTGAGGATATAGCTTTCCAACAGCTGCAATAGCATCACATCATGTTTCCCTTCCATGAAATGTCAGATGTTGTGGCAAGGACTTTCACCCATTATCTGATCTGATTCCCAAAAAGTCATCAGAATTTCCATTTTACAAATAGGAAAACTTGTTTTTGGAGAGATCAAGTGAAATGGCTAAATTAAAAAATTTAGTAACAAATAAAGCTTTGATTTTTAACTTAGTAACACTAGACCCACAAGCATAGGCCCTTTGTCTTTTCTTTTTCTTAAAGACAGGTTTGGGGGTGCCTGGGTGGCTCAGTTGATTGAGCGTCCAACTCCTGATTTCAGCTCAGGTCACGAGATTGAGCCCCGCATTGGGCTCTGCGCTCAGCCCAGAGCGCTCAGCCCTTGGAGGGGTGGTCTGCTTGAGATGCTTTTCCTCTCTCTGGCTCTCCCCCCCCCCCCGCCCCCTGCCTGTGCTCTGGTTCTCTCAAATAAATCTTTAAAAAAGAAGATAAGCTTGGGGCGCCTGGGTGGCTCAGTGGGTTAAAGCCTCTGCCTTCGGCTCAGGTCATGATCTCAGGGTCCCAAGATCGAGCCCCGCATCAGGCTCTCTGCTCAGTGGGGAGCCTGCTTCCCCCTCTCCCTCTGCCTGCCTCTCTGCCTACTTGTGATCTCTCCCTCTCTGTCAAATGAATAAATAAAATCTTTAAAAAAAAAAGATAAGCTTGTTCTTTCTCATGTA
>CM052897.1:31344624-31373306 GCA_028534135.1 Potos flavus
TTTTTTCTTTTTTGCCATGTTGAGCTAACAAATGTTTCCCAAAAAACCCAAACAGTAATTTTTTTCTTTTTCTTTCAGCTGATTTGTAGAATAGTAAATAGTAGGTTTTCTGTACAAAAAAAGAATGTGAGAGAACCCCAATTCCATAGTGCTTTTGAGACTGAAATGTGTATATTTAAGTTGTTGTCTGAAGATCATTTCAGAAAGTGTTCTATTTTTTTTCCAAGTCATAAATCTATTATTAAAAGCTATTTTGAGATGAAATATTAACTTGCTAAATAATTAGTAGCTGGCCCATTTTCTTCAGTAATAATTCACAAGTAACTTATTAATTTGAAAAACTTGTAAGATGGGGAAATATGAAAGGGCTATAAGAAATATAATGTAATAATGCTTCATGGCAAGTATATGAAAAATGTAAATGACCAGCCTACTTAGGTACTACCCATTACCACTCAGAAAAACTTCACGTAAACATTCACTGTATCTCAGTAATAACCATGATAATCATTCACTGAATATTTATTATGCATTAGGGTAGCAAGCCATAGGAGGCGCATGCCTGACATAAGAGCACCTATGCCTCTCAATCTCTATCTTTGGGCATGTAGAATGTTGTCTCACTCAGCCCCATGAGGAGCCTTCACACATTACTCCCATTCAACAACCACCAACTAACTGTTCAGATTTGGTTTGCAAGATGAAATAATTTTCAATCTCCATATTAGTTGCCTCATACATGAATCTCATTTTTTATTAGTGAATGTCTTCCCCTGGATTTTACAGATGAGAATGTTGAGAACCAGGGTGGCTGAATAAAACACACAAAGTCATAAAGGTGGAAAGTGGTAAAGCTGGAATTCAAACCCAGGACGACCTGACCTACAAGCACACTGCTTTAACCTGCTGTAGGGAACAATCACAAACTTGTCAATCCCCAGCTCAGTGGAAAAGCATACTCTTTCTCACTTCTGGGAAATTGTTTTCTAGCTTGTGATACATTGCCCATCAAGATCATTTCACTTTGCCTTGGGCTTATCTACGGAATTAAAGGAATAAGGAAGAACAATAACAATCTATAGGTGACCTTTAAAAATACTTCGGCTGTGTATGTTACTCAACTCTTAAAAGGAGAATATGTATCCTAGGAGAGGCACTTGAATTCTATGGTTAATCTTAACACAAAAGAAGCCTATAAAAGTGGTAATAAAATCAAGATGCAAATCTTAAAATGCAAGAAAAAGATAATGGATGAATTTAAATGTGTTTTAAAAGTGACTCAATAAAGATGGAGGGAACAAACAATATACGGACAAGAACTGGATACACCCCTGCCACTGAGAAGGTAGAAGCTTTATATTTCTCACTTCTAATTAGTACTAGGGATTCGAGTACTCATTTTATGGATGAGGAGGAGGCTCAGGAATGATAAGTGACTTGCACAAAGACAGTTAATAATTCTATTCTAAAAGTTTTGAATGGCTCTAAAGCCCATGCTTTTCTTCATGGCATCAAGCTGCCTACCATATAAAGCTTATTATTTATCAAATACCTACTAATGTCTTAAACATATTTATACTTTATTATCCCTACACTTTAATTAACATCAGTCTCATTTCACAAATGAAGAGACCGTGGCTCACTGAGATCAAGCAACTTGTTCAAGGTTCAAAACCAAGCAAATGCCAGATTCAGGATTCAGATCAGAGTTCTCTCTAGCTCCTTCTACCATATCGTTCTGTCCAAATACTATAAAAAAATAATTAGAGAGGAGATAAAATAACTCCAAAAAGTGCCATCGGTGGATTCAGTTTTAGAAGAGAAGGACATATATGTAATCCTTCAAGCTTGATTAAAATATTAAAATCATAAAAATTCCATGAAGGAAATGGCCACAGGAAAAGAAAATGTTACATTCAATAAGGAAGGAAATGAAAATACTTGATCAGGAATAGAGCGGAGGGAGGAGCGTTAAGTTATCTCTTCTGGTTCTGTAATTCTTCTTAACTTACAATAACAGAAAAAAATACTGTTTATAGTACCCAGGAGGAAAGAAGCAATGATGACTATTTTTCCTTCTCATCCTGAAAAAAAAAATGACATAATAGAGGCATTTTCATAAGAATGAGAAGATTTGCTGTGATGATATAGTGATCAGGTTCATCACCTAGATTTATTCCCGATTCACTTGCAGACAAAAGGGATTTGGATGTCTCCAGGCTGGCTTCAAGCAGATATAAACCAGTTTCAGATGTAGAACAAATAATGTCACTCTTCCTCCCTAAAAAGCCCTAGGTCTAAATAACGCAGGCAAAGGCTAACTCCTTAAAGGGAAGAATGCTGGATTATTGATGATGTAATAGTCCAGACCTCACTGATTCTCATGTTTCAAGTTACTGGACAGCTCTAGCTTGCAGATAAAGAATAGAGTATGTAATGGGACATGCTACTCATACTTGCTAGAGTTACCTTTTGTTTCTCCTGTCCCTGCTCAGTAGTATATTTCTGTGTTAAGATTCGATTTAGATTCCCTATTTTTTTTTTCTGGCCATTTTATTGAGATACAATTAATATATAACCCTGTGTAAGTTTAAGGTGGAAAGCACGATGGCTTGATTCCGTATGCTGTGAAATGATTACCACAACGAGTTCAGTTAACATTCATCATATGACATACTTTTTTTAAAAAGAAAAACATTTTCTTTTCCTGTGATAAGAACTTTAAGGACCTGCTTGCTTAGCAACTTTCAAATATGCCATACAGCGGCATTAATGGTAGCCATCAGGTCGAACATAACGTCCCTAGTACTTAGGTATCTTTTACTGGAAGTCTGCACCTTCCAACTGCTTTCCTCTAATTCTCGTATCTCCCAACTCCCTATTTAAAAAAACTAAAACAAACAAAAATCCCCAACTTTTGTGACCACCTTTACCAAAAGTGATCACCCCTTACTCAACGTTTATAATAATTGAGTAATTGTTTTTTGTTTTTTTATGTCTTTTTTTTTAAGATTTTATTTATTTAATTGACAGAGAGAGAGAGATCACAAGTAGGCAGAGAGGCAGGCAGAGAGAAAGGGGGAAGTAGGCTCCCTGCCAAGCAGAGAGCCTGATGTGGGGCTTGATCCCAGGACCCTGAGATCATGACCTGAGCCGAAGGCAGAGGCTTTAACCCACTGAGCCACCCAGGCGCCCCAATAATTGAGTAATTGTTGATTCTCTCTTTTTACTCTTCAATGCTCTCTCTCACACCAATTTAGGGTAACCATCATGGATAATGCATATGATAGTAAGCATAAAGATTACTGAGATATTACTCATTTCTACCTTCATGGTACTTACAGTCAAGTGACAATGAAATGTATTTTTTAGGTTTCCAAAGTTTGATGTTTCAGTGCACATCAAACAACACAAAACTTTCTAGTACTTATATTTCATTTAATTTGTGTTTAAATAGGTAATTTCAGGGGCGCCTGGATGGCTCAACTAGTTAAGCATCTGCCTTCGGCTCAGGTCATGATTCAGGGGTCCTGGGATGGAACCCCATGTGGGACTCCCTGCTCAGCCCACCAAAATACTGTACCAATTTCACTTCCACAAGTATTATATAAGGAGAACAACTTTTCTAAGTCCCCAGCAAAATGAGATTGTAATTTGTATTTTTAAATGTCCATTCGAAAAACAAAAAAAAATGCTATCATTTCACTTTTCTTTAATTCATGTATTTTACAAATTTTTTTCACAAATTCGTAGCCGTGAATATTTTTTATTTGCAGGTCATTGTTTGATTTTTTTTTTATATAGTTTTAAGCCATTTTTCAACTAAGATATATACCCTTCCCTTTTGATAAGCAAAAGATGGTTAAAATGCTTTTTCATATTAGACTACTTATTTATGCAAATTAAGTTGACTTTTCCTTTGTAGTTTTGTCACTGCCTTTTATGCATAAAAAATTCCTCTTTATCATAGGGACATATATTCTAATTATATAGCTTTATTATTAAAGTTAGCTACTTATTCCATATGAAATACATTTGCCATATAATGTGAGACAGATCTAATTTTATTTTTCCAAGCATCATTTAATCAACTGTTCCCGATCAACTTTTGTAAGAACTCCATTTCCTCACCAACATTTAATTTTACATTTATTATCTACAAAAAAATTGTAAATTCTGATCTGTGTTAGTGTGTGCAACACTGCTCTAACTACTATAGGTTTTTCTAATATTTTAATATTGAGTAGAGCACGTCTCTCCCATTATTTTTCTCTAACTTTTCTTGGCTCTATTTCACTGTCCAGTCTACCAAATAAACTTTGGAATCATTTTGTCAAACTTTTGATAAAATTATTTCTGAAATGTTTATTGCTATTGAACTATAATTTGTGAATCAATTTAAAAGGGAAATTTTTAGAAAACTGAGTTTCCCTATCCAAGTACTCATTTCTGCATGTATTCAAGCCCCCTTCCCCTTTTTTTAATACCTATCTTAGCAATTATAATATTCCCGATCTCAAACCAGACTGGGAGATGTGTCGCACCAGACACAAAATCCCATATTTCTTTATCTGTCCTCCAACTCAAGTTCAGAAACCTCTGGCTCCAAAGAGTCTTGATAAATACCTGAAAAATAATTGATCACATTATGTACCAACTTAAGATTTAGATGTATTTTTACGAAGTATGTCATTGAAGAGAAATTTCCAAGTAATTCCTTTCTCTAGAATCTGTGGTCTGACAGAACCATATGACATCGGGACCTATTACATCAAGAGTTTAACTTGCAGTGATTTTAATTCTCACTTTTACTTCACTGTGTTGGCATTAACATAGAAACCTTAGGGAGTCTGGCTTTTTTAATTTATATACATCATAAACTTGCTATAACTATAGGCTGTCAAATTTTGTGAATCTCTTATATTTCCATCCTAATCCTTTCCTCGGCCTGATCTTATCCTTGTAAAATAACACAGTCCAGTTGCCTTAAATACACCAGTTCTGATGGGAAATGCTCAGTAGCTACTATACAGAGCAGGAAAAGATAAAGAAAGAAATTAAAGTGGTTACAGAAATTAGAGGCTGTTTTGTATTTGACACCAGATTTCAACAATTATCACTTCTTCCATGGGGTGAGGGGATTAGAAGTAAAATGAAATACGAGTCTAAATTAAGGAGGGTCATGAAAAGGTCCGACATGTTAACGCTTTACCAAGTCCTACTGCATCCAATTTAAGAAGAAACTTGGAAGCCAGAGAGGGTTAGTTATAAGCAAAAAGAAAAAATGCAGGGGAAGAAACTGAATACACATCTCATTAAGTAAAAAAACTAATCATCAAGAAAGCATCTAAACTTCAGTGAAAGTTAAAAGGGTTCTTAATTTCTAGCGTAAGCTAATATACAGGAAACATCTGATATGCCATCAAAATTTAACTTGGAAAATAGCCAGGAGCCTGTGTCAATATTTCACTACATGCAACTGGGGATCCTGGAGTTGTTCAGGCTAATCAATTCCTTTTATGTTTTCAAGGAAATAAATCACTAAAAATAATCAACAAATCTTAGAGCCAATCCTTTTAAATGCTCAGAATTTTCCAAAATACAGAATGAGACTGTGTACATTTTCATGTGCATGTTGGTGGAGGTAATGATCCTCTCCCCCAAAATAAAATACTGTCCTCAAAAAAACTACAAAGGAGTAAGTAAAATGGCTTAATATAACTGAAATAATTAGGGGTCGGCAGAAATACAAGGAAGTGCCAAAATGGGTTTTAAAAACCAAAGTTTACACCAGAAAATGTTAAAAGAATGAATAAATGTTGTTCTAGCCTTTAAAGAATTAATGAAAATAATGGTATTTGAGGGGCACCTGGGTGGCTCAGTGGGTTAAAGCCTCTGCCTTCGGCCCAGGTCATGATCTCAGGGTCCTAGGATTGAGCCACACATCTGGCTCTCTGCTCAGTGGGTGAGCCTGCTTCCCCCTGCCTCTCTGCCTACTTGTGATCTCTCTCTGTCAAATAAATAAATAAAATCTTTAAAAAAAAAAAAAAGAATGGTATTTGAAGAACTAAGACTTGAATATTTGCAAGAAGATGTCAGAAGAGTATAATAAAAGCATTTTCAGTTTTACACATATCTTCTTGGTAATATATTTCATATGTATTTCTGGATCAAGCAATATGTCTCTATAATACAAAATGAATAATTTATTTTATACTATCCTTTTTATATGAATATTACTTGCTAAGATATATCAAATATTTAAAAATTCACCCTATTTGTAATGATTACTTGAAAATAAGATTCTAGAACAGCTCAAAAACTCCATGCCCATAAGTAACATGTTGGCAAAAAAGACTTGCATTCTGGAAGAAAACTTTGCATGCTCTTTTTTAATTCTTTATTCAATTTGAGTATAACAATAGCTGCTATCAGTGTAGATAACATTAAAACTAAGTAACGGCTCATTTGGGAAGTTAAATTGATTTTTATGTAGAAAACCGTCTTTCCCTACCTATTAGGAAAAACAGATACAAATACATACACGGCAAAGTTGCCTTAAATACATTAGTATTTAAGTGTATTTAGTATTTAGTTAGTAATGTATTTAACTTTATTTAAGTGTATTTATTTATTTTTAAAGTAATCTGTACACCCAATGTGGGGTTCCAACTCAGGACCCTGAGACTAAGAGTCACATGCTCTTCCGACTGAGGCAGCCAGGCACCCCAAGTAATATGTTTAATTTTAAACTTTATTTATATTACTTGACTATTCTAAATACATGCAACTTACAGTTTCCTTGACATTGATTTTCAAAATTGCATCCTTTATGACAAGGTTTTCTTCTTACTCAGGATTATATCCATTTCATCTAAATGTTATCAAAATTGGCATCTTTTAAGAACGCCAGATTTTGAAATCTAGTTAATTTCCCAAGTATAACATAACATCACCTCAATTTTTGAAAGAATAAGCCAATCCATATTTACTGCTGAGTAAAAGATTCACTTCATGGATATTGCCCAATAAAAGAGTAAAATATAAGCTTTTTTTCTCATTCCTACTGAAGCATCAGAAAACATTTTTTTCAAGCAGAAATAGTGAAACTCTGGAAATCAGAGAATAAGGATATAATTAGGTATTAATTTGAGTGTATCCATGTCCTTATAACTCAATTTAAGAATAAAGTTTTAAAACTTCAATCTTTTCCTTTACCACTAAACTGGCAAAAGTATGAATTAATGTAACAGGTGGGCTCATGTGGTTTTAATAGCAATGAAATATAATCAACTGTCTCATATCATATTTCCAGGAAAGCAAGTGACATCTAGACCAAGCATGATTCTTAGCAACCCTACCATTGGCATGAAAGTGTTCAAACTCCCCATAGGGACCATATATCTTCTGGTCCTGCATTTAATTGAAACTTTAAACAAAATATATTACCTATTTAATGCAGCTGAACTAGATGGTGGCCTCTTAGTGTATAGACTAATGCCTTGCAAATTAATGTCTGTAACCATAGCACATAATGCAGAATCTGTACCAAGAATGAATGGTAAAAAGAAGAAAATTAAACCACTGCGGTTTTATAATGTAAAATGAACTTCGAGGAAAAAATTTTACAGATTTTGAACATAAATTCTATATATTTATTTTTTTTTGACACACAGCCAAAAGTTCATGATTTCCTTATCTTGTTAGTTCCATATCTTCCAAAGTGAACTTCTAAAATCTCACGAATATACATTTCACTTTTCTGGACCGGTAGACTATACACCTAACACTGATCTCCTGGTCTTGTCCTTTCTGACAATGAAAAAAAATCAAAAGTGCAATAAAGAGATTTATCTTAACAACTAGAAGTCCGTTGGGGTGCCTGGGTGGCTCAGTGGGTTAAGGCCTCTGCCTTCGGCTCAGGTCATGATCTCAGGGTCCTGGGATTGAGCCCCGCATCGGGCTCTCTGCTCAGTGGGGAGCCTGCTTCCCCCTCTCTCTCTGCCTGCCTCTCTGCCTACTTGTGATCTCTCTCTCTCTGTCAAATAAATAAATAAAATCTCAAAAAAAAAAAAAAAAAAAGAACTAGAAGTCCGTAATCTTTTTGGAGGTACATAGAGCAAGGCTAATCCAATTATATGGTCATACTCATATTTGTAGGGCTGACTCACTAATTTTCAAGAGTGCCAGTGGAAGCAATCACAGGAAAATCACCAGAACTCAAAACAGGGGAAGCAGATGGTATAAAAAGCTTAACACTACTGGAGTGTTAATGCTTCCGCACTTGAAGGATGTGAAGTTCAAATCTGACACAGTCGAAACCATCTCTTTCACAGTCAGCATGCTCAATGCCTTGAGCGATCCACTTAAGACAGCCAGTCACAGAAGAAAACATTAAGCATATGAACCATCATGTCAAAAATGTATTCTGAATATCTTGATTCTAAATGTATTCTAAAACAAGGTGAGGCACACACACACATACGCACGCGCACACATACACACACATTAGAATAACCCAGCAAAAATAAAGGATTCAGTTAAAAAAAAAACCTAGCCATACAGAAGGCTGAGAGAAAAACAGAATCATTTACAGCCATTCTACCAACTGAATTCAGCATATAATGTACACTATTTCAAGTAGAGTGAGGGTAGATTTTCAAGGAAGAATTTTTGCATTTTGTTTTCAGGAGGTATTTGACGTTTTGTGTGTCAGTTCTCGCCCAAGAGTAAGGAATCTAAAGATCACTAGTAGCCATTTATGACACTTGATTCTTTTATTCCACAGGTCTCTTTCTTAAAAATACAGTTGTAAAATTTGGACCAGCTTTTAACCCAAAAATTGCTCTAATTCATTGTGTTCCCATTCATCGTTTCTTTCCCCCATTCTCTCTGACTGGCTCGATAAATTTAAGGAAATCTCTCATAATTAAAGAGCCGGAGTTTTTAGAACAAAACTGAAAATTAAATAAAAAGATTCCTCCCTTATTAGAGAATATGAGGAGAAAACATCTTTTCCATTTCAAACCTATACATGTAAGAGATTTGTTAATTGCAGGCTGAGGGAGAAAGATATATTTTCTATCACTGAGCTGGGATTTCCTAAGTAATAGGGATGTGTATTAAAAAAAATGAGAAATTTTCAGGAATAAGAGACTCAAAATGGCAAAATCAAAATAAAAGGAAATGAGGCAATAAACAGCAATGGACCATTATCATGCCATTCTCATGGAAGAAAAATACAATCTCTTTCCAACATAAAAAGCATGTTACCAATTATAAACACATATTTTTTTAAAGAATAGGAAAATATAAATAAAAAAGAGGTTTTTCCGGTTTGGTTGGTTTGGTCCAGAGAACATAGCATAGCCTAGAGTTATAGACAAAATATTCTCAAGATTAGAGTAATATAATTTTCCATCTTATTTATAGGCATTTACATATTAAGGAAAGGTACTGGGGAGCTCCAGACCAACTGTGAAATCACCTAGGAAGTTCCATGAGAACAGGAACCATATGGGTTATTCCATTTCATACCACTACCACCTCTGTAACCTCTACCTAGCACTTGTGACTTAAAAAACATTTTTTTTTTGCACACAGAGGTTATTCTAAACATAGCGATTATACACTGCAATGGCAAGGCAATAACTCTAGATTCTCTCTTACTCCAGGCAACACATTATGCCCTTTTGTTCTCAAGATATATTACCCAGATGAAATGGCTTAAATTGGTAATATAATTAACCCAACAATTACTTTGCATTGAGAAAGCCAAGTAATTTTATTTTAAATAGTAAATAGGCTTAAGATGACCTTTGGGATTGAATGGCTCAAACTGATAAAAGTAACTGAAGGTTACAGCCTAATTTAGTTTTCCATAATCTCAGGAATATTCAAAAGCAATATTTTTGTATATATAATAACGGAAATAAACAATTATAGGGAAAAAGGAAAAACTGAAGGTGGTTAAAAATTATTCTACATTAAAAAAATTTTAATATCCTGCATATTTCATTTTTGTAGGTGTTTTTCTCATTTTTAGTAAAAATGAAGAGGTTTCTAATATATTTGGACAAAGAAAAGACATATACATCTATATCTACATCAACAGATATTTTGCTGATTTTTAAATAGGTAAATAAAAGCTATATCGACATAGTAAATAACGTGCCAATTTCAGTAACACACAAGGGCTAAATAGAAAGAGCATATGAATCTAAATCAGGAAACTACCCTTCTGAGGTGCTGGGCTGGCTCAGTCGGTGGAGCATGGAACTCTTGATCTCAGGGTTGAGAGTGTGAGCTCCATGTTGGATACAGAGATCACTTAAAAATTAAAAAAATCTTAGGGGCACCTGGGTGGCTTAGTTGGTTAAGCATCTGCTTTTGGCTCAGGTCATGATCTCAGAATCCTGGGACTGAGCCCCAGGTTGGGCTCCCAGCTCAGCGGGGAGCCTTCTTCTTCCTCTCCTCCCCACTAGTGCTCTCTCTTATGCTATCTCTGTCTCTCTCTCTCTCAAACAAATAAGTAAAATCTTTAAAAAGAAAAAAAAAATTAAATCTTTAAAAAAATCTTAAAAAAAAGGAAACTACTCTTTTGGTTGCAACACAAACTATAATCCTAAAAAGATCAGCTCAACTCTTTGGGTGTTAATTTCTACTTTGTAAAGTAAAAGAGATTATATTAGGAGGAATTTTCAAGATAAGAATCTTCCATCTCTAACATTCTATGATCCTAAAATACAACATAATTTGAGAAGAGGACAAACTGAGATTCAATCAAGGCCTACAATGGGTGTCAGAATAAAGAAAAATTTTTACTAAGTCCAGAGGAAAAAATATGTCTTGACAGGAAAAGGAGAAGAAACTCTAACCTAAATATGACAATTTTAATTTAGAGGGTGTACTCTGTTAATGGAATTAAATAAATTGGGCATTAACTGAGTATGCTGTTTCACTTTTGGTTAGCATAGTTAAGGCTAAAAGAAGGATTTTTACTGTGGTTGCTAAGAGACAAAGGAAAATGGACTTCAAGAGAAAAAACGGAAATTGTAGACAAGACAGAACTAAATGCAATCCTTGGTGAATGTCATCACTATGACAAAATCTTATCTATAAAGAAATCATACTCACTTTGGTAAATACATAAAGAACTGACAGAATACAACCAAAAACTCTTGGGGCTTACAGGTCTTCAAAAAGGACAGCGACTACAATGGACGGTAATACGAAACACCCACCATGTTAGGCATTTAGTCCAATATGCTGTACTTTTCACTACCTAAGATCAGTCCGCAAACTAATGCTCCTATTATGGCCATCTTATAGATGGGGAAACTTTAGTTAAGTATTTTGCTCAAAGTCACTTAGCTTAAGTGTCAAAGCCATAGTGTGAACCTATCTGACTTCACACTACAGTGAATCTTCATTTAACCCCAGCTATTGTCTCAAGAGGAAACTGAGGCCCACAGAAATAAAGTCATAACTGGCTAGGAGCAATTTTAACAGTTGTTTTGTGATGTAGTCTCTTATTTCGTATATTTAAATACCTTGCCAATTACAAAAGCCACCTAGCTGAAAGTTTATTTATTTATAAAATAATACTTAGTATTTGCTTTATGGTTCTATGAAATCAAAGAGAAAAATGAAAATATATTTTAAATAGGTTTTTTTTTTAAATTTACTTGGGAATTGCCACAAAAAAAATCAACAGTCTTAGGATAAAATAGAGAAAAATTTAAGTTGAGAAGCAAATTAATCAAACTTGTTATTTTCTGTTAATACACATGGGAAAATATGTTCATTTGGTATTCAGGATAAGTTGACTACTGACATGCAGCATACAGAATAGAAGTTTCTCATAGAATGTTTAAAGGATGAGAAAATGCAAAGGACTAGAGAGTTTGGCTTTGTTTTTTAAAAAAGCAACTGCAATGAATTGAGTTATGACACTAAAAAGAACATTCAAATACAGTTGTATTTTTTCACACATACTCCTTTATTTCTCCTAACCTCCAAATAAACTAGAAAATAGGATGGAAAAAGGAGAATGTTTGTATATATAAACACAAGTGCTTGGGGGGGCAGTGGTCATGAAAGTGTCACTGAATGAGCCCTGAGAAAAATGAATACTTACAGGCTGAATCTAGCCAGACATTATAATCCATCACTGATCCCTAAAGGGCACTAATAATATGTAAATGTGTGAATTAGGAGACACATTCAAGGCTGTTGATAAACTTGATAGGATAATCAGCACACGCTGACAGACTAATGAAACTGATGAACTGATAGGGCAGCTTATCTTCTGGGCCATTTTTTCTCTTGTCAAATGGAGGCTAATCAAAATGTATTAGGAGTTAAAGCAATACTCGGAGGATTTCACCCATTTGATTAGGAGGTGAACTCACTCTGAGAAAATTATAGTTTCGTGAACAATTGAAACTACGAAAACTGTTCAGCTGAAAGACCCTCACCTAAAATTAAACAGAAGGCAGCCACCATAATTACGGAAGAAATGTGGAATCTTAAATTATATTGGGATTCCCCCCTTGCAAATTGTTAGAGTGCTTTTCAGAGTCTGGGCGAGATGACCTCTTTCTATAATGAAAAATAAGACAAAGGACTAAGCAATAACCCCAGGGACACACTTATCATTTGCTGCCCGTGTGTGCTCAGCATCTGTGTAACCATATGAGAGGCAGATCCCAAGGTACTGGCTGAATTTTCAATCAAATTTATTTGCATAAAATAATTGAATGAATTTTCTGAAATCACTAACTATGGTGAGTACCACACTTCCTATTAACAATAAAGATGCCATATGCAGTCCATTGTCAAAGAGCTGAGTCCTTTCCTCATTTAAAAAAAGACATCTTATTTGATAATTCAGGAAAATTGGGAAGAAGGCCTTTCCATGCATTCGCCTTAAAAATAAAATCATAAAATGAAAACCACTGTGCCTCCTTAGAGAAAGCTGTAGAAAACAATCCTTCTAATATTCATTTTGACATGAGTAACTATCCAGCATTAATACAGAAAAGTTAATTCAACTGACAAATCTACACGCTAGGCACAATGCTTTATGGACACGTATATGGGTGGATAAATGGGCTGAGTGGATAGATTGATGATAAAATGCTGGAGAGTGAAATCTACTGCTTTAATTCTTAAGAGCATGATGGCAAAAGTACATTTAATGAAGCTAGATTTTTACCTTTTAGTAATTATACCAAAGAGAAAAGAAACCACAACTAAAAATACCCCAGGGCTCTCTTCCACATGAGTATAAAAAAATCACTCCACTGCTGCATGGGCTAACAGGGGCTGGGATTTGCTGACACATGAAATGAAAATATTGACCTCTGCCAAACTATGTTTTTTGCTTTTTTTTCCTTTTTATGGACCTGTGCCTGATTCTACCTCTAAACTATTTCTGATTTTTTTTTCTCATTTAGGAAAAAGAGAAAGTGAGTGTGTCTCCTAGCCATGTATTTTCTAGTTTGAGAAAGTTTGGGATTTTTTGTGTATGCTCAAGCCAAACAGCTACTATCAAATTTCTCAAATCATAGAATATAGAAGCATCAATTGCTGGGTCATAGGGTAGCTCTATTTTTAAGTTTTTGAGGAACCTCCATACTGTTTTCCAAAGTGGCTGCACCAACTTGCATTCCCACCAACAGTGTAAGAGGGTTCCCCTTTCTCCACATCCTCTCCAACATTTGTTGTTTCTTGCCTAGTCAATTTCTGCCATTCTAACTGGTGTAAGGTGGTATCTCAGTGTGGTTTTGATTTGAATTTCTCTGATGGCTAATGATGATGGACATTTTTTCATGTGTCTGTTAACCATTCGTATATCTTCTTTGGAGAAGTGTCTCTTCATGTCTTCTGCCCATTTTTTGACTTGATTATTTGTTTTTTGGGTGTTTAGTTTGAGAAATCAAAACCACACTGAGATACCACCTTACACCAGTTAGAATGGCAAAAAAAAAAAAAAAAAGAAATGTTGGAGAGGATGTGGAGAAAGGGGAACCCTCTTACACTGTTGGTGGGAATACAAGTTGGTGCAGCCACTATGGAAAACAGCGTGGAGGTTCCTAAAAAAGTTAAAAATAGAGCTACCCTATGACCCAGGAATTGCACTACTGGGTATTTACCCCAAAGATACAGATGTAGTGAAAAGAAGGGCCGCAGGCACCCCAATGTTCACAGTGGCAATGTCCACAATAGCCAAACTGGAAGGAGCCAAGATGTCCTTCAACAGATGAATGGATAAAAAGATGTGGATTCATATATATAATGGAATATTATTCAGCCATCAGAAAGGATGACTACCCATCATTTGTATTGACATGGATGGAACTGGAGGGGATTATGCTAAGTGAAATAAGTCAAGCAGAGAAAGTCAGTTATCATATGGTTTCACTTATATGTGGAATGTAAGGAATAGCATGGAGGACATTAGGAAAAGGAAGGGGAAAATGAAGGGGTGGAAATCAGGGGGAGATGAACCATGAGAGACTATGGACTACAGCAAACAAACTGAGGGTTTCAGAGGGGAGGGGTGTGGGGGGATGGGTTAGCCCTGTGATGGGTATTAAGGATGGCACGTTACATGCAAACAATGAATCATGGAACACTACATCAAAAACTAATGATATACTGTATGGTGACTAATACAACATAATAAAATTTTAAAAAAAAGTTAGCCTTCAATAAGATATTATTATTAAAAAAAAGAAGCATCAAATAATCCTAAAGATTATATAGTCTCATTTACTTTATATGCAGAGAAATAGTAAACAACTTAACCAAGTTTAATGAGAAAGGAAAATCTGAGTTTGCGATCTGTGCTTTGGAGAAAAATATTTGATTTGAAGACAAAAGCAACTTTTTTTCTCTCCTTTATCTGGAAATAGCAAAGCTAGTCAATCAGCAGGGCATTTTAAACTGCAGGGATTCTTTTCCAACAGTTACATACCAAACAGGTAGTTTTCTCAATGGTGTCTACTATCAAATAGATATGGTAACAATTTTCTATATAAGGAAGTCACAGAACAATCACAGATAGGTAGATTATTTCTTTAGAAATTCTAGATCCTGACCTCTTGCACCTAGAAAAATCCATGTCCTAACTTACATACTTTCTGACTAATAAGACAACTAAACTAATTATTCGATGTAGAAAAGGAATGATGATAGTAGCACATTTACATTCTTCACATACTGTTCTTACTCTACAATAATACTCTGAAAAACCTACTGTGGTCCAAAACCTTATCAATGAAACCATACGAGTTGGCTCAGTTACTCTCATCCTTTAAAGCACCAAAATTATGACTCTCTAAATCATACCACGTATATTTAAGGGAAACTTCTGATTAAGAAAATAACATGATCAAATATTATAATGAATTTGATAAACCATTAAGATATAAATCTTTATTCACCATTTTCAATCTCTAGAGTCCAACTAATACTCAATACCCAAATGAGTTTGAGAGTACCTTGCAACAACTCTGGGATCTGGCCAATTCATTAAGAATCACTACGTTGATGCATTTATTTGCTCTTGTTAGACTATGAGGGCTTTGTCGGGGTGTCTGGCTGGCTCAGTCAGTAGAACATGCTACTCTTGATCTCTGGGACATAGTTTGAGCCTCACACTGGGGGCAGAGTTTACTTAAAAAAAAAAAAAAGAAAGAAAGAATAAGTGTGCTTTGTGAAAATTTGAATGTATATGACCCAACTGTGAATAAGTTTTCTGTATGTGTGGATGAGGATTAATGATATGATTTATCAGAATTCTATTTAACAGAAGCATAGATTTTAATTTCTTTTAGTTTCTGAAATAGGAGTTAAAATATTACATTTTACTTACCCATCATGTTGTACAAGCTCTGTGGAGCAAACTGCCTCGGCATTTTCTGAATTGCTTCCTTGTATACACTAAGGGCATCCTAATTCAGGAAACAAAAAAGAGATAAAGTTCAGGGATATTCACTACAAATAAAATAATAACACCCTTCCAAAATCGAAACATTTCATTGTTATTTCTAAATGGTTCATTGGAGGAAAATAATTGAGCTGTCTTTTGATATCATACTACCCCGATTTCATGAATGAAAATATTCAACTCAGTTAGTGAAGAAGACCATATAAAAATTTTGTTTAGGGGTGCTTGGGTGGCTCAGCGGGTTAAGCTCTGCCTTCGGCTCAGGTCATGATCTCAGGGTCCTGGGATCGAGCCCCGCATTGGGCTCTGCTCCGTGGGGAGCCTGCTTCCCCCTCTCTCTGTGCCTGCCTCTCTGCCTACTTGTGATCTCTTTCTCTCTGCCAAACAAATAAATAAAATCTTAAAAAAAAAAAAATTGTTTAACAAGCCGTCAAATGTACCAAAGCTCCATTATTTAAATATACAATTTCCATTTCACATATTCAGTTAAAAAAAAAAAAAAACTAGTAAAAGTCACATTTGGAAGTTACCCATAATCATCTAAAATGTATAGTTACTTCAAGTCAGGCAACCAAGTAGGATCTAAACAAAACAGCAACTAACAATCTTCTGGCTGCTGAGATCCACTGAGATTATGAAATGCAATTATTTAAAAAACAGTATCTTTATCCTTATATTGCAGTCTTTTTTTTTTTAATTTTTTTTTTTTAATTAAAGCATAATGTATTATTTGCCCCAGGGTACATGTCTGTGGATCCTCAGGCTTACACATTTCACAGCACTTACCATAGCACATACCCTCCTCAATGTCCATAACCCAGCCACCCTATCCCTACCCACCCCTACCCCCCAGCCACCCTCGGTTTGTTTCATCTTAATACGTGGTGTAAGAGTATGGGTTTGAGAGAGAGAAAAGGAAGGAGGAGCAATAGTAAATGTGAGAGAAGAAACCCATGCAGGTTTGCTTCTTATGAGAGAAAGGGCACACACACCTCCCAGCTTCCTGTACAACATCTCATCTCCATTACTCTTCCTCTCACCCCAATTAAAAAAATAAAATTAATTTTCATTTTATTACCATTGTAAAAAGAATTAAAATAAATGGGTAGGATTAACACCAAATCACTTCCTTAACACCCAGAGTACAATGTATTTTTTTTAACATCCAACACTGGATATAAGAGAATAATAATAATGTGTCTTGGATCATAAAATCAAAGAGACTAATAAGCAAATAAGCTTGAAACACAATGCATGTTATTTCCCTTTCTAGAAGAGTCACAAGTGCCCTGAGAAATTCACAGCAAAGAAATCTTGAGTTTTGTTTAGCAGAGGTTCTTTTCCAAATGAATTTTGCCATAAAGCTATCTGAATAAAAACTCGTATTAACTTCTGAAGTGATCATAGTGTCCCTGCAATGAGATCTCAGGGTAGAAAATATGGAGACTCGGACCAAGAACACCGGGGAAAGAAAAAGGCCAGGGTTTGGGCCTGACCTCATAGTGTCCCTGTTCGTGATAGAGTTTGCCCAGGTTGTAAAGACAGCTGGTAACTGAGCTCTTATGGGCATGAGGGTCCTTCAGGTTTTCATCAGGGATCTCAGAACACTTGAAGAACGTGCGTCGGGCTTCTTCTGTCTTTCCTTGGTTCATGAGAATAATACCGGTGTTTAAATATGCAGCTGAGGGGGGAAAAAAAGGGAAATATAAATGTGAGAAGATGAGGTACCCTGTGACAACAATTAAGTTATCTTTATTCCAATTTAGTTTCTACGGATTAGTTCTGATTTTATAAGAAAGTCAAGAAATAAATACTTAGGGAACAAATATATATGAGAACAACAACGCAGTAAGGAGTACAGGTGCCAATGAAAAATATGTGAATAGTCTTTGCTCTTGAAGAGCTCAAAATATTTTCAGCTTAAACTCTAGATGACTAAAAGATGCATTATCTTAATACATTAAAAATGATAAATGGATATCGAAACTTGATTAAATGGGGAGAGATGTAATTGTCAGAGGCTCATAATCTGATTGGTAAGTCTTCAGAAATAGAAATAGCATGTTTTTTTCTCTCTGAGGCTGTAAGTCACCAAGATAATTTTTGTGGGTAAAGAAGGGAAGAAAGAGGTGTCTTCAAAGAACTTGAATATTACTTACAAGCCAGGGTAGGCCTGCTTCCGATTGCCAATTTGTAATAATGTAATGCTTCCGCAAACCTGCTGTTCTCCTGTAGAAGTAACCCTCTGCATGAGGAAAAGAGAAATTTGGAAAAGGACTGTATTACTCTCCGTAAAACCACAAATTTGTATTTTACATTTCAAAAATAAAAATGGTTAAAGGGACTGTAAAAATGCTGGCCTGGTACTATAAAAATAAATTCTTAATAGAAGGAAATGATTCCTCAGGAGAGAAAATACTGGAGAGGGATCAGCTACATTTATGTTGCATTAGAAAGTATTAAGTATTTTCAAAGAGCCCTTTACCCCCAGTGAACTTTTTCCTTTCCAGCAGTTTTTCTCTCCCACTGCAATGACAAACCACCTGGATTTCTTCTTAGAGCAAGCAGTTTTTTACCAGTTCAGAAAGGAAACTTATCTAAGGCAGTGATACACACACACACACACACACACACACACACACACATTTACACATGAGAACATGAGGTGCCCCTCTCACTAACCATATTACTGGGGAAATACCTTGACTGCCTGAAACGCAAAAGGTAATCTGGGTCAACAGGATAAAGACAACAGGATAAAGACAGTCAGAAATTAATCAGATGCCATAAAGGAACAGAGAAAAACACTGAAGGTTATCCACATTGTTATCCCCTTATTTTCTGGATTTGGTCAAATAAGTCTGAATTGCAGAACACTGGGCAAATCTCATTTCACTGCTGTGAGACATGTTTTTGCCTACTGACCCTCAGACCCCATAGGCCTCCTGAGGAAGCCCCTTAGGCAGTGGCTACAGGGATTACCCATCACTCCAGACCCCACTCTCATGACCTAAATCAGAATCAATTATAGCCATATCTATGAAAATACAGTGACAGAGAGCTGGACTAAGTTTAGAAAGCTCTCTGAGGCTTTTTGGTCTATGCCTATTCTCTTGTAATCAGCAAGCATCTTATAGACATTTGGCACCTCTATCGGGCCTGAGTACTGATCAGCCTCAAACTGCAGAGTCTTGCCAGCTGCTGAGCCTTTACAAAATGAGCAGGCTACTGATAAAAACATATCATTTTGTAGAATATTTTTAAAACACTCAGCTTACTATTTAATGGGCAGCACTGAAAATATATTGAAGAAAATCATTTCAAAATTAAAGTTTGCTCGCTCGTATCATTAGCAAAGATTAACCTATTTCTTCTTTTTTTTTCCTTCTCTTTTGGGGGGCAGAGGTGGTGGGCAGAGAGAATCCTGAGCAGGCACCATGCCCACCTTGTGAGCCTGATACAGAGCTCGATCCCACAACCCCGAGATCAGGACATGAGCCAAAATCCAGAATCAGATGCTGAACTGACTAAGCCACCCAGGCACCCAAACCTCACTAACTCTAGTAGTAGTTTAAAAGTCATTTGAACAGATCAAACCATCCCAAAGCACAGTAACATCACTTATGTAGATACGTACATGTACATTTCCATAAAAAGTTTTGAGCAACAATTTGATCATGAAATTGAAATGTTTTATTGCTGAGTATTCTTTTTAGCTGCTAGAAACAAAGTTTCCTGCAGTACTCAAGAGTTTGTGAAAATGTTCAATTGTCTTTAAAAGTAGGTATATCCCGGAAACTAATATAACACTATATGTCAACTACTTCAATACTAATAAAAAAAATTTAATGTAACAAAGGGATGCAATACTCTTTGTAAAGACCTGAATCTCTTCTTAAAGAAAAAAAGGTAAAACTGCTAAAGAGAAAGAACACTCACATGCTTTCCAAAAAAGGAATACTTTTCTTTACAATAATTTTATCACAAAACGCTGGATTTCAAGTTAACTAAGCTCATATGCATTATCTCATTTCAGAAACTTATCTACCATCTTAATTGCCTTTATCACTTTCCTTTGAGATTCAGATAACAAGGTCCTTCTCCTTTGATACAAGGCTAATGGTACCAGAGGAGAAATACCACGAGATATTTAATCCTATTTTTCTACCTCCTATAGGAATCAAAATCTTTCCATAAGGCCCTCTTTATCTAATATCTTCAATCTCTTTGTCCCTTACGGTTTCTATGCCTTAAAAATACAAAAAAAAAAAAAAAAAAAAAAAAAAGTTCATGTGCCCCTAAGCACAGAAAGGAAGAAAAACCTCTACAAACTTTATTCCTTCCAATCTCCACCTCTAACTACCATTTCTTCTCATCAGACTCAGATTTCCTTTAGGAATGATCAATAGTGTAAATGTCCAGTGACTCAAATCCCATTTACACCCTAAATCCAGTTAAGGCTCTAAATATCAAACCCCCCAAATCATGTGCTTCTATGAATGGCCCACACAACTACAGTATTTGTGACTCTGTAATTTCTCTTCCTTCCTGAAACTGTATGTCTTCTGCTTCTTGCAGACCAGTCTCCCCTAGTTCTCTTGACCTGGGACCATCCTACAGAGACTAAAAAAGCTGTCTCTTGAAGAGCATTCATATACTCCTTTACAAGAAGTTGGTGCTTCAGAGGGCTCTGTCTTCTCTTTTCTTTATACATAGTCTGTGTATGACATCACACATATAGGCAGCTCGGGTATAGACGGACCGTCCTCAGTTCTGAAGGAGTGACTGCTCTCCTGACATCCAGATCTATTTTTGACAGCTTCCTGAGCTGCATCAATCTCAGTGCTCACTGGAATTTCAAAATCAACACATCCAAAAATTGAAAACAGCATCTCCTGCTCAAGAATAAATAAAAAGATAAACAAATGAAACAAATAAAAGAAGAAAAAAAATCTCCTCAGCAATCAGCAGTGTCATTCGCTGCATTTACTAAAATCAGTAACCTGGTTATCATTGTTGACCTTTCGCTCATACTCACAATTCCATGTTTTATAAAGTCTCCAAAGCCCACTGATGCTTCTTTCTAACTCTTTACTCTGCCTCTCAAGGTTTAGCTTTATGGCTCTGTCAGAGCCCTCTATATCTTTTACTGTCACCTAAATAACTGCAACAGCCCACTAATTAGTCTCCACATAATTACATTTCTAAAGGGCAAATATGCTTTTAGGCTAGACAGAATTAACATGAGGGGACGAGCACATATCTCTGACAATGTGCCTAAAGCCCATAAACCTTGCAAACTGAGGACTTCAGCCTCGTGGGCTCCCCGAGACAGATGTATTATATTCCTGTCATTTCCCAATTAAAAAAAAATACACAAAGGGAAAAGGATAAATAGCATGATCACCACACCTAGACAATCCTGTCCAGCCTGCCTGACTCTTTGGAGGAACTGAGTCCCCTGGAGTGACGCAGACGGCAAGTGTCCAGGATTATATATCACATGGCCCTTTGAATTCGAGAGCATCATCCCCTCCATTATCGGAATAAAGTTAACGGTGGAGCGAGTCCAAGCTAGATGGCTGCCGTGGCTGATTTCTCAGCGCTAGAGATTTTAACTAAGCATCAACTACGCCCTCATGTGCACGCTGCAAACGTGAACAAGACAGAGATGCACACGTCTGTGGGTGCACAATCTATGGGGGAGAAAATTAGAAAATAAGTGGTGTAGAAAATTACTCTGCCAGAGGATGGGGGACCAACGCTGGCCCAGCTCACAAATGGACAAGTGAAGGTTCACAGAGTCCAAGTGACACTGGCAGGGGCTTGCAAGAAGCATCGCTTAGCCAACGGGAGAAAGTCTGATCAGCTCCATGTTACAGAGGAAAAGAGGTTCAGAAAATTTACCCACTAACTCTAGGTTTTGTGACTAATTAGAGGCAAAACAAGGACTGGAACACAGTTGCTCTGATAACAAATCCCCTACTCTTTCTAGAAGGAAAAAAGAGTAAAGAGAGAAAATAATTTCATTTGAGGAACATGCATATGACCTTATGTTTCCTTTCGCTCTAGCACGCTCCAGATTTTGTAAAACGCTAACTTGCATCAATGCTCTGAAAAGGAATTCAACACAGTTCCAGTAGTTCAGGATGAATGTGGGTTAGTTCTGGCACTGTAACACCCAAGCTTCTGTGATTGTTTTTTGCCATGTTTACGGAACTCATTCTTTATTTACTGAAGAGAGGACAGAGGAATAGAACCCCTTCACACTGAAATAGTTATGGTAACAATAACAAAAATTAAACTTATTTGATACAGTGTGTCAAGCACATCACATAAAATTCACTTATTACTCAACAATCACCTTAGGAGGTAGGCTACGATTACCAGACCATTTCACAGAAGATGAGCTTCAGACAAGAAAAGTTCAGCAACACGCCAAAGGTCACACAACTGGCAAGAAGTGTGCTATAACTGAAGCCCAGCTCTCTGATTATAAAAGAGGCTACGCTGTAATAAATTGTTCATACCAAAGGCTCTTCCAGAACTGTTTAAAATTGAGGACAGAGTTTGTTTACATGCTGATAATGTCAACAAAATCTTCTGGATTCTATGTATATTGAAAATATACCATCAAGCCAGAATCTAATGAGAAATCATTTTATTCATATTACATGAAGTTGCTTTATACTTAAGGAAACTAGCTCCATTAATGTGAAGTTGAAGTAACTCTTGAGAAAGAAATGCAAAAAAAAAAAGTTACTGATCTCTGACTAATAAGTGGTGAGGTCACTTTTACATATCGTATGTGGAGGTGGATATATTATAGTATTGTTTAATAGAAGAAAATATTTCACTTCTCATATTTCTCCCCTAGTGATTTATCCTTGAGAAACAATGAAATTAAACATGCAGAAAAGAATACAAACTGGGGAAACAGAGAGAATAAATATTGTTTTAGCCAAAGGAAGAAAGCACATCAGGATCCATAAAGTATTACTCATTCTAACAGTTAAATTTTAGAACACAGTATTTCAACAACAACAACAAAAAACAAAAACAAAAAAAGCCACGCACACATAAAAGAACAAAATGCCCTCCCTTAAACCCTTTCAACTATTTTTAATCTGATTTTGATCATATATTCTAGGAATTACCATTCAGTATATAGAATTTTTTTTCCCCTGTGAAAGTTTTGCCTATCTTTATGCCAGTCCCCCCAACAATGCTGTCTTTGTCTAAAATGTCATTTGTAAAGAATCACAATAATCTAGACACTTGATAAATGAAAACCAGTCAAACGATGATAACAGTGGATTGGACAGAGTTAAATGCAAACATTAAATGTAAATAGGCATACAAACCCCTAGTTAATTCTAAATATTGACAGAGACAGACGGGGAACATTTATTTAGCACTGTGTTTCTCATTCAGTGATGACTTTTGTCCTCCCCACCCTGTCCCCTAGGGAACATCAGGCAATGTCTAGAGACATTTATGCTGTCATATCTGGGAGGATTTTACTGGCATCTAGTGGGTAGAAGCCAGGGATGCTGGGAAATATGTAAACATGTTAGAAGACATAAGATAGCCACGAAAATAAAGAATTTTCTGGCCCCAAATACCGATAGTGTTGAAGTTAAGATACCACATTTTGTGTCTCGTATGTACTAACTGCAACACATTTCTTCAGACCTTATCTCTATGTCCCTGCAATCACATACATGAACTATGCAAAGAGTATAGAAAATAAGAAATGAAGCTACAAGGATTAAATTATTTTACAATAAAAATCTAATTTATCATCATTTCTACTTTTTTCATTAAAAAAAGGCAAAAGGGACGAGGGAGGAGCAAGATGTCGGGAGTCCTAAATTTAGGAGACCTAAATTTCGTCTGGTCCCAGGAATTCAGCTAGATAGTTATCAAACCATTCTTTTTGTTTGTTTGTTTGTTTTAAGATTTTATTTATTTATTTGACAGAGAGAAAGAGATCACAAGTAGGCAGAGGGAGAAGTGGAAGCAGGCTCCCCGCCAAGCAGAGAACCCAATGCGGGGCTAGAACCCAGGACCCTGAGATCATGACTCGAGCGGAAGGCAGAGGCCCAACCCACTGAGCCACCCAGGTGCCCCAAACCATTCTGAACACCTACAAACTCAATAGGAGATAGAAGAGAAGAAGAGCAGCAATTCTAGGAATAGAAAAGCAATCACTTTCTGGAAGGTAGGATGTGCAGAGAAGTGAATCCGAGGCGATATACGGGAAGAGAGACCATGGGGGAAGGGGCCAGCTCCTGGCATGCGGAAGAGCAGCAGGGCACGAAATCTGAACTTTTAGAAATCTGCTCCACTGAGGAATGTCACTCCAGAGGCTAAGCAGGGGTGGAGCCCTCACAGGGACAGTGTGGTCTCAGGACCTTTGGGGTCACAGAAAGACCAGGGGTGTCTGAGTGCAGCAGAGCTCCCAGGTATCAGAGTGGGGAAGCTGGCTTCAGAGACGGAGCTGAGCAGTGGGCTCTGAGCTTGGGTTTACCTTAAACCATGATCCGAGCAAGAGTCGGGCCACTGTTCTTTAAGCAGGGACCCCAAAAGTGGCAGATTCAGGGAGACCCTGTCCTTCCTCCACCAGAAAGAGCAGTGGGGAGCACGCTGCAGGAATCTGCTGGGTTTGGAGACTCCAAACGGGGCCATGCACCAGAGATAGAAACACTCAGCACAGGCTGGGTGAGCATGGAGTGCAGCCAGAGACCAAGGAGAAGGGAGTGACTGGTTGCTTTTCTCTGAGGGCGCAATGAGAAGTGGGGCCCTGAGTTCTCAGCTCCTACGGGGCTGGAGACTGGGAAGCCGCCATCTTCATTTTCCTCCCCCAAAGCTGTACGGAAAGCGTTCAGGGAACAAAAGCTCCCTAGAGCAAAACCAAGCAGATTACTTAGCCTGGCCCCTGGCAAGGGTGGTGCAATTCCATCTCGGACAGAGACATTTGAGAATCACCACAACAGGCCCCTCCCGCAGAAGATTAGCAAGAACATCCAGCCAAGACCAAGTTCACCAATCAATAAGAACTGCGGAACTCCAGAGCTAGGAAAAAGCAACACATAGAATTCATGGCTTTTTTCCCATGATTCTTTAGTCTTTCAAAGTTAAATATTTTTCATTTTATTTTTTCCTTATTCTTTTTTTAAAATTTTTCCTCTTTCCTATTTTAACCTTTTTAAACTATCTTATCAATACCTTTTTAAAAAATCTTTTTAAATTTTCATTGTTATACTAATATTCCATTCCTTCCTTGTATTTAACCTTATTTTTTGTATACATATAGGCTTTTCTTCTTTAAAATGTTGGGATACAGTTTCTTCTAACAGATCAAAGTGTACCCTAAATCTAGCACATGGCTTTGTTCTACTCTCCGGGCTGATCACATTCTTTCCTCTTGTCTTTTTTTCTTTTTCAACCAACTTCTTGTCTTATCAATTCTTTTTTTATAATCTCTTTTTAATTTTCATCTTTACATTCATATTCCACCCCTTCGTCGTGTTTACCCTTCTTTTTGTAAAAATATTAGTTTTTCTTTCTTTAAAATCTTGGAATGCATTTTCTTCTAATAGACCAAAATACACCAAAAGACAAGTGTGTGGCTCTGTTCAATTCACCAGTCTAATATATATATATTTTTATTTATTTATTTTTTTTCTCCTTTCTTCTCCTCCCAGTTTCAGGTCTCTTCTGATTTGGTTAGCGTATATTTTTCTGGGGTCGTTGCTACCCTTTTAGCATTTTGTTCTCTCATTCAACTATTCTTATCTGGATAAAATGACAAGGCAGAAAAACTCACCTCAAAAAAAAGAACAAGAGGCAGTACCAATGGCTAGAGACCTAATCAATACGGATATTAGTAAGATGTCAGAACTAGAGTTCAAAATGATGATTATCAAGGTGCTACCTGGGCTCAAAAAAAGCATGGAAGATACTAGAGAATCCCTTTCTGGAGAAATAAAATCTCCTTCTGGAGAAATAAAAAAACTAAAATCTAACCAAGTTGAAATCAAAAAAAGCTATTAATGAGGTGCAATAAAAAATGGACACTCTTTTTTTTTTTTTAAAGATTTTAGTTACTTATTCGACAGAGAGAGAGAGAGAGAGAGAGAGAGAGGTCACAAGTAGGCAGAGGTGGGGGGGAAGGAGGCTCCCCGCTGAGCAGAGAGCCTGATGCAGGGCTTGATCCCAGGACCCTGGGATCATGACCTGAGCCGAAGGCAGAGGCTTTAACCCACTGAGCCACACAGGCGCCCCAAAAATGGACACTCTTACTGCTAGGATAAATGAGGAAGAAGAGAGAATTAATGATATAGAAGACCAAATGATGGAGAATAAAGAAGCTGAGCAAAAGAGAGATAAACAACAACTTGACCACGAGGGGAGAATTTGAGTGATAAATGATACCATAAGACAAAACAATATTAGAATAATTAGGATCCCAGAAGAAGAAGAGAGAAAGGGGCAGAAGGTATATTGGAACAAATTATAGCAGAGAATTTCCCTAATTTGGCAAAGGGAAAAAGCATGAAAATCCAGGAGGCACCGAGAACCCCCATCAAAATTAATAAAAATAGGTCCAAATCCCATCACCTAATAGTAAAACTTACAAGTCTCAGTGACAAAGAGAAAATCCTGAAAGCAGCTCAGGACAAGAGGTCTGTAACAAACAATGGTAGAAATATTAGATTGGCAGCAGACCTATCCACAGAGACCTGGCAGGCCAGAAAGGACTGGCATGATATATTCAGAGCACTAAACGAGAAAAATAGGCAGCCAAGAATACTATATCCAGCTAGGCTGTCATTGAAAATAGATGGAGAGAAAAAAAGCTTCCAGGACAAACAAAAACTAAAAGAATCTGCAAATACCATACCAGCCCTACAGAAATATTGAAAGGGGCCCTCTAAGCAAAGAGAGAGCCTAAAAAGTAATAGACCAGAAAGGAACAGAGACAATATACAGTAAGAGGCACCTTATAGGCAATACAATGGCACTAAATTCATATCTTTCAATAGTTACCTTATTGTAAATGTAAATAGCTAAATGCCCCAATCAAAAGACAAAGGGTATCAGAATGGATAAAAATAGCTAAATGCCCCAATCAAAAGACACAGGGTATCAGAATGGATAAAAAAAACAAGATCCATCGATATGCTGTCTGCAAGAAACTCATTTTAGACCCAAAGACACCTCCAGATTTAAAGTGAGAGGGTGGAAAACAATTTACCATGCTAATGGACATCAAAAGAAAGCTGGGGTGGCAATCCTTATACCAGATATTAGATTTTAAGCCAAAGACTATAATAAGAGATGAGGAAGGACACTATATCATGCTTAAAGAGTCTGTCCAAGAAGAAGAACTAACAGTTTTAAATATCTATACCCCTACCATGGGAGCAGCCAATTATATAAGCCAAGTAACAACAAAATCAAAGAAACACATCAATAATAATACAATAATAGTAGGGGGCCTTAACAACCCCCTCACTGAAATGGACAGATCATCTAAGCAAAAGATCAACAAGAAAATTAAAGGCTTTAAATGACATACTGGACCAGATGGACATCACAGATATATTCAGAACATTCCATCCCAAAGCAATAGAATAAACATTCTTCTCTAGTGCACATGGAACATTCTCCAGAACAGACTACATCCTGGGTCACAAATCAGGTCTTAACTGGTACCAAAAGATTGGGATCATTCCTTGCATATTTTCAAACCAAAATGCTCTGAAACTAGAACTCAACCAGAAGAGGAAAGTTGGAAAGAACTCAAATACATGGAGGCTAAAGAGCATCCTAGTAAAGAATGACTGGTCAACCAAGAAATTAAAGAAGAATTTAAAAAATTCATGGAAACAAATGAAAATGAAAACACAACTATTCAAAATCTTTGGGACACAGTAAAGGCAGTCCTGAGAAGAAAGTATATAGCAACACAAGCCTTTCTCAAGAAACAAGAAAGGTCTCAAGTACACAACCTAACCCTACACCTAAAGGAGCTGGAGAAAGAATAGCAAAGAAAGCCTAAACCAAGCAGGAGAAGAGAAATAATAAAGATCAGAGCAGAAATCAATGAAATAGAAACCAAAAGAACAGTAGAACAAATTGACGAAACTAGGAGTTGGTTCTTTGAAAGAATTAATAAGATTGATAAACCCCTGGCCAGACTTACTAAAAAGAAAAGAGAAAGGACCCAATTTAATGCAATCATGAATGAAAGAGGAGACATCACAACCAACACCAAAGAAATACAAACAATTACAAGAACTTATTATGAGCAACTATACACCAGCAAATTTGACAATCTGGAAGAAATGGATGCATTCCTAGAGATATATAAACTACCAAAACTGAACCAGGAAGAAATAGAAAACCTGAACAGATCCATAACCAGTAAGGAGATTGAAGCAGTCATCAAAAATCTCCCAACAAACAAGAGTCCAGGGCCAGACTGCTTCCCAGAAGAATTCTACCAAACATTTAAAGAAGAATTAATACCTATTCTCCTGAAATGTTCCAAAAAATAGAAATGTAAGGAAAACTTCCAAACTCATTTTATAAGGCCAGCATTACCTTGATCCCAAAACCAGACAAAGACCCCATCAAAAAGGAGAATTACAGATCAATATCCCTGATGAACACGGATGCAAAAATTCTCACCAAAATACTAGCCAATAGGATC
>CM052897.1:31373806-31524749 GCA_028534135.1 Potos flavus
ATATGATACTCTCAATAGATGCTGAAAAAGCATTTGACAAAGTATAGCATTCTTTCTTGATCAAAACTCTGCACAGTGTAGGGATAGAGGGTACATACCTCAATATCATAAAAGCCATCTATGAAAAACCCACAGTGAATATCATTCTCAATGGGGAAAAACTGAGAGCTTTTCTCCTAAGGTCAGGAACATGGCAGGGCTGTCCACTATCACCACTGCTATTCAACATAGTATTAAAAGTCCTAGCCTCAGCAATCAGACAACAAAAAGAAATAAAAGGCATCCGAATTGGCAAAGAAGTCAAACTCTCTCTCTTTGCAGATGATATGATACTTTATGTGGAAAACCCAAAACACTTCACTCTAAAACTCCTAGAACTCATACAGGAATTCAGTAAAGTGTCAGGATATAGAATCAATGCACAGAAATCAGTTATATTTCTATACGCCAACAGCAGGACAGAAGAAAGAGAAATTAATTAAGAAATTAAATTAAGAAATTAAGAAATTAAGAAAGAGAAATTAAGAAATTAAGAGAAATTAAGAAATTAAGATCCCATTTACAATTGCACCCAAAACCATAAGATACCTAGGAGTAAACCTAACCAAAGAGGCAAAGAATATGTACTCAGAAAACTATAAAGTACTCATGAAGGAAATTGAGGAAGACACAAAGAAATGGAAAAACGTTCCGTGCTCATGGATTGGAAGAACAAATATTGTGAAAATGTCTATGCTACCTAAAGTGATCTACACATTTAATGTAATCCCTATCAAAATATCATCCATTTTTTCCAAAGAAATGGAACAACTAATCCTAAAATTTATATGGAACCCAAAAAGACCCTGAATAGTCAGAGGAATGTTGAAAAAGAAAACCAAAGTTGGTGGCATCACAATTCCAGACTTTAAGCTCTATTACAAAGCTGTAATCATCAAGACAGTATGGCACTGGCACAAAAATAGACACACAGATCAATGGAACAGAATAGAGAGCCTAGAAATGGACCCTCAACTCTATGGTCAACTAATCTTTTGACAAAGCAGGAAAGAATGTCCAATGGAAAAAAGACAGTCTCTTCAACAAATGGTGTTGGGAGAACTGGACAGCTGCATGAAGAAGAATGAAACAGGTCCATTTCCTTACACCACACACAAAAATAGACTCAATGTATGAAAGACCTCAACGTGAGACAGGAATCCATCAAAATCCTAGGGGAACACAGACAGCAACCTCTTTGACCTCGGCTGCAGCAACTTCTTCCTTCTTTGACCTCAGCTGCAGCAACCAAAGGCAAGGGAAGCAAAGGGAAAAATGAACTATTTCAACCTTCTTTGACCTCGGCTGCAGCAACCAAAGGCAAGGGAAGCAAAGGGAAAAATGAACTATTGGGACTTCGTCAAGATCAAAAGCTTCTGCACAGCAAAGGAACAGTCAACAAAACCAAAAGTCAACTGACAGAATGGCAGAAGATATTCGCAAATGACAGATGACATATTTGCAAAGGGCTAGTATCCAAAATCTAAAAAGAACTTATCAAACTCAGCACCCAAAGAACAAATAATCCAATCAAGAAATGGGCAGAAGACATGAACAGACATTTCTGCAAAGAAGACATCCAAATGGCCAACAGACACATGAAAAAGTGCTCAACATCACTCAGCATCAGGGAAACACAAATCAAAACCACAGTGAGATACCACCTCACACCAGTCAGAATGGCTAAAATTAACCAGTCAGAAAACGACAGATGTTGGCGAGGATGTGGAGAAAGAGGAACCCTCCTACACTGTTGGTGGGAATGCAAGCTGGTGCGGCCACTCTGGAAAACAGAATGGAGGTTCCTCAAAAAGTTCCTCAAAAAACCCAGCAATCGCACTACTGGGTATGTACCCTAAAGAGACAAATGTAATGATCCGAAGGGGCATGTGCACCTGAATATTTATATATAACAGCAATGTCCACAATAGCCAAACTATGGAAAGAACCCAGATGTCCATCAACAGGTGAATGGATAAAGATGATGTGTGTGTGTGTGTGTGTGTGTGTGTGTGTGTGTAGTATGGAATAGTATATATAATAGTATATATATATAGTATGGAACTAATACATATAATATGGAATACTATACAGCAATAAAAAAAACACAAAATCTTGCCATTTGCAATGACGTGGATGGAACTATAGGGTATTATGCTAAGTGAAATAAGATAATCAGAGAAAGACAACTATCTCTCTGATATGAGGAATTTGAGAGGCAGAGTGGGGGGTTGTGGGGGGAAGAGAGGGAAAAAATGAAACAAGATGGGACTGGGGTGGGAGACAAACCATAAGAGACTCTTAATCTCAGGAAACAAACTGAGGGTTGCTGGGGGGGGGGGGGATGGGGTAGCTGGGTGATGGACACTGGGAGGGTATGTGCTATAGTGAGTACTGTGAATTGTGTAAGACTGATGATTCACAGACCTGTACCGCTGAAGCAAATAATACATTATATGTTAATTTAAAAAAAAAACGGCAAATGGAAATGGAATTTTCTTTTTTAAAAAACAGAATTTTCTAAAAATTAAAAATAAAAGTATGCCTGTTCCACTTTTAGCAGTACATCTGAGCAAACTGTCAGTGGCTCTTTGTAATAAGATTACCCTCTATATGGAACTGTAGAAGCATACAGATCTTCAAGCAAAGTTATCTTTTGCCTTAGGTTCTACACTTGATCTTAGCCAAAAGGCTGAGAAGCGATTTTTTGCCTTAGGTTCTAACCAAGTCTTTCAAATAGTTAAAATATGAGATACTCAAAGTTGGTATTTTTTAAAAGATTTTATTTATTTATTTGTCAGAGAGACAGAGAGAGAGCACAAGCAGGGGAATGGCAGGCAGAGGGAGAAGCAGGGTCCCCACCAAGCAAGGACCCCATGCGGGACTCCATCCCAGGACCTTATCCCAGGACCCTGGGATCACGACCTGAACCAAAGGCAGATGCTTAACCACCTGAGCCACCCAGGTATCCCCAAAAGTTCGTATTAATATAACAGATCCATAGATGAAAAGTGTACTTTTCAAGAATTTACAGGATGCTACATAAGCTGATGTTTACACAGAACATGGGTGAAACAGGATGCAGTTTACATAGAGTCCTACACCTTTAAAACTAGGGAAATACTAAAAGATAGTAATAGTAATGTTCTTCCTTTTTTTGATTTCATTAAAGCATAATTTGTGGCACTCCTACAACATATTAAACACTGACAATAAAATTACAAAAAAATGAATAAATGTTTTTTGAATGAACTGTTTCACAGTGGAGATAGACAAGCAACAGTCACAACACAGTGTAAAGTATAAAGTCTTTTAGGGAACACGTGAAAGGAATACCTTCCCAAGCTGACAAAGTCAGGTGAGGTTCCTAGAAAAGTCAAGGATTCAGGGAATGAAGTTCTAGACAGATCAAGCCATGCATATAAAAACTCAAAGGCACAAACGATATCATTTTAATCGGCCAATAGAAACAATGACAGGCTTCACAGAAATAAAATGACAATCTACATAGGAAGAATTCTGGAAAATGGAAAGCTAAAACAACTTAAAATTAAGATTATGTTATTAAGAGAATATTTCAGTAATGAACAGTTTGGCTATTCCCAGCAATGTTCACAATAGCCAAATTATGGAAAGAGCCCAGATGCCCACCTACAGATGAATAGATAATGAAGATGTGGTGTATATATATGCAATGGAATATTAGTCAGTGATCAAAAAATGAAATCTTGCCATTTGCAATGACATGGATGGAACTAGAGGATATTATGCTAAGCGAAATAAGTCAATCAGATAAAGACAATTATCATATGAGCTCACTCACGTGGACTTAATGAACAAAACAGAGGATCATAGGGGAAGGGAGGGAAAAATAAAGCAAGATGACATCAGAGAGGGAGACAAACCATACGAGACTCTTAATCATAGGAAAGAGAACGTTGCCGAGGGGAGAGGGATCAGGCGGTAGGGGGATGGAGTAACTAGGTGATGGACATTAAGGAGGGATGTCATGTAATGAGCACTGGGTATTATATAAGACTGATGAATCACTGACTTCTACCTCAGAAACTAATAACACACTATATGTTAATTGAATTTAAATTAAAAAAATAGTTTGGCTATTCCCTGGGCGTATTTAGTAATCCAAATAAATCAGATAACTTAATGTTTACAAAATAATGGTTCACAAAATAATTTGTAATCCCTATGGCCCAAGTACAGTAGTCCCCCCTTATCCGTGGTGTTACTTTCCGCAGTTTCAGTCATCCATGGTCAACCATGGCTGAAAGACAATCCTCCTTCTAATGAATCATTGGAAGGTCCACAGTCACCCAACACTACCTCCAAGGCCCGCATCATTCTCCTCCTTTCATTGGGTAGCCATTTTATCATCTCATACCATCACAAGAAGAAGAGTGAGTACAGGACAATAAAATATGGTGAGAGAAAAAGAGCATAGTCACATAACTTTTATTATAGCATACTGTTATAACTGTTCTATTTTATTACTATTGTTGCTAATTTCTTACTGTGCCTAATTTATAAATTAAACTTAATCATAGGGATGAATGTACAAGAAAAAAATTAGGGTCTGGTACTACCCACAATTTCAGGCATCCACTGGGGTGTTTTGGAACATATCCCTCATAGATAAGTACCCTACTGGCACTATTATAGTAACAAAAATGTGTTCATCTTAAATTGAATTGTTTCTCTGAATTTTATTTTGGCTGTCCTTTAACACATGCAGGTACTTCGAAACTAAGATGTTTTTCCTCAGAGATAAAATGTTATAAATTTTAGATGTTCAATTTATCCTTAGGTATTTATGCATTTGAAATTTCCCAACTGAAATGAGTTAGCATTGGTTTGGAGACATATTTGAACTTTGTATTAACCCAAATTTCCTAATCAAATTTGTTAAGTTAGCTAATGACTCTAATAATGACATTTTATATAATTTAACTGTGAAATGGCATTACAGTTGCATTTATTCTGGTTTTTTTTTTTCAAGATTTATGCTTAGTTTTAGGCTATGTTTATAACAGGACACTTGGAAAAATAAATCTTTCATCTCTATTATCAAATAGAAGTGACAAGAGCATGTCATGTTCATACACACAAATGTTTCTGCATCTTGCTTGATAAAATAGATATCAAGCAGAAATCTCAAGTGACTATAGCAGTAATAAATGGAATCTATATAGAGGGCAATATTATAAAGAGCCACTGATGATTTGCTCAGATGCACTGACAAAAGTGGGACAGGCTTTTTCTTTTTAATTTTTAGAAAATTCCATTTCACTTTTGCCTTTATGAAAACAGTCAATAGAAATGATAGATTGATGGGGCACCTGGGTGGCTCAGTGGGTTAAGCCTCTGCCTTATGCTCAGGTCATGATCTCAGGGTCCTGAGATCGAGCCCCACATCGGGCTCTCTGCTCAGCAGGGAGCCTGCCTCCCCCTCTCCCTCTGCCTGCCTCTCTGCCTACTTGTGATCTTTCTCTCTGTCAAATAAATAAATAAAATCTTAAAAAAAAAATGATAGATTGAAAAGATAAACCTGGTCAATAAAATGAGTAAGTTACTACTACTTGAATCAACTGCAGTAATTCCAAGGTTTAGACTGACGCAGCTCCCGGAAATTAATTATCTAATAGGTACTAACCACTGAATTAATAAAAAGAACCATGACCAATCAGAAAGCCAGGCTTGGTAATGTGAGTAAGCTCTGTCCAATGAGATGAAAGCACAGTGGTCTGTGTCCCTCTTAGGAAAGGTTCTGAAAGAAGAGGGACCATGTTCTCCTTTATTCTTCCTCCCTTCCTCCCTCCCTCCCTCCCTCCTGTTGACTGTAAGGTACAAATCCTTCAGAGGATTGTGGCAAGTAAACAGTCCTTCATGAAACTCCTATGACCCTTGGGGCTACACACCTCTGGACTTCTTTTTTGTAAGACAGAAAATACAATTTAACTAGTTTAATGTTCTTTTGGGTTTCTTATCACTTGTACACCACTTTCCCAATTGATAAAATGCCATATATATCACTTTGTTTTGTATTTGTTTGTTTTCTTTTTTTAAACCATTTAAGACCATAAAATATGTAATATCAAGTACTGCTATGCTAGAGTATCATAAGGAAAACTTCTAATTATATTGAATGAATATTAAAAAATGAGATGTCTGGTTTTGAGTGATAACCAGACTAGGCAATTGCCAAGTATAAAAATAGCAATTAATATATTTAATTAAAACTGTGTAACTTAAGAGCGTAATGGGTGCATGAAATTGGAACTCTTAAATTAAGCTCCTAGACATCAGAGTGGTCAGAGTTACCACTCTTCACCCAAAAGAGTAATGATATTAGTACCATTTTTTTTATAAAAGTATTTTAATTAATCCTCTCAATCCCCAAATAACTGGAAAGAAGAAAACTCACAGGAATTATGAAGTGAAAGGAAATAGGTAGGATTTTCATCTTAGGAAAAAAAAAAAAAAGATTCAGTGAGATATAACTGATTGAATTGGAGCTCCAAAGGAGAATACCACGGATGAAAGTTATATTTTCTGGTCTCATGTGGCATTTCTATGGCTTTTCAAGCACCCTGGGATAATAAACTTTGTATTTGAGGACCAAACAAAAGAATTCTCTCTGCTCCTATCTGTTTTCTCAAATCATATACTCAACTTTCTCCTCCCTTTCTTTTTTTTTTAATTAAACTATTTCAATTTCAGAGGTAGAAATTACATTTTATAAAGATGACTTTGGGTGTAAAAGCACTAACAAGGAAATGGACATCGAATGTTGACACATAACCTCAACTTATGAGAATAATATTTAATATATATGCTACAAAAAGCATAAACAATCTTGAAACACTGAAAAAATTAAATAAAATTTAAAAAAAAGCATAACTTAATTGGTACTTATTTTAAATGATTTCTAGTTATTGTACATGATGATTACATACATGTACTGTGAGCATAATATATGCCTAGTTTGCATTATACCTGTCTCCTGAATATATAATTAAGCCTATATTTTCCTCTACATGTCATAAAATAATAATAGGTATGAATATACATTCATAGTTAAAAAAATAGTGCTTGATAGGAAGTAAGAAAGAAAATACTGGATGGCTTTGTGATAATGTTTTCCATATTACTTCTTTTCCTCCTTAAAATTAGCAATATAACATATTGCTCTTTTGACTTGAGACATGTGAGGGACAGAAGTTAAACCACATACCCATGATAACAAAACTGGAAGTCTCAAGATGAGACTCAAATTCAGAGCTGCTAGTGTTCAAATCCTGGGGAAGAGCCTTTTCACAGTATAAGCATTAATAATTGCCCTGTCTGGCTCATATACCCAGTGTTTGTTCATTGTCCGTATTAACAAATTTTTCTCCTCTCTTTCCCTATTTATATATGCCCATGCCAATATATAAATATCTTAGCTTTTCTTCAAATGTAGATAAACTATAGCTTCCAATGTCAATCAACTTTACCAAGAACAAATATACTTGTGTATTAGCTAATTTTATGTGTCAGGTTCACTGAATCATAGTGTGCCCAGATATCTGGTTAAACGCTATTTCATTCATTCATTCACTCATTCATTCATTTTTAATTTTATTTTTTCAGTGTTCCAAGATTCACCGTTTATGTACCACACCCAGTGCTCCATGCAATATGTGCCCTCCTCAATACCCACCACCAGGCTCACCCAACCCCCCACCCTTCCTCCCCTCCAAAACCCTCAGTTTGTTTCTCAGAATCCACAGTCTCTCATGGTTCATCTCCCCCTCCAATTTCCCCCAACTCACTAAACACTATTTCTAAGTATGTCTGTGAGGATGGTTCAAGAAGAGATCAACATTTTATTCATAGACTGTGTAGAGCAGATTACCTTCCCCAGTGGGGGTGGGCATCATCCGAACTGTTGAGGGCCAAGAGAACAAAAAAGAGAAGGGGAAGATTTGCTTTGAACTGGGGCATTGACCTTCTGCCCTCAGACCTCCTGAAGGCCCTTCTTGGGACTCAGACTCAGACTGGTATTTACAAAGGCTCTCAAACCTCTGAACTACATACACCACGGCCTTTCCTGGGTCTCTGGCTTGCTGAGAGCCAATCCTCTGACTTCTTAACCTTCATGATTGTATGAGTCAATACCTTATAATAAATCTTTTTATCTTATAAACACACACACACACACTCCATTGGTTTTGTTTCTCTGGAGATCCCTAACAAAACTTCTAAAGGAGTTTCCCTGAGTTATTCTTACACTGAGGATCCACTCCTCTTCCTAGAATGTAGGTATACCCCCACAAAGGCATAGCCATGAACAGTTAGAAACAAAATAAATTAGCAGCTAACAAACTCTTTAGCTTTTATTATAATACAATTAGATCAAATTTCCACGCATTTTATTTAATCCTTGCTACAGGACTAGGTGATATCATAACCCCATTTTGCTGATGAAGAATAAGGATTACCCAATTTGACAAGGCAGCCATGGGACCAATAAATGGGAGATTTCAATTTAAGTCTGCTTAATGCTAAAGTTCATGCTGTTAACTATTTCATGAGGCTGACTCCATGGTGCAAAGGTGGCACAGAGTTAAATTTTTTAAAAAGGAAATATTTCCCTTTTACCCACTCCATTTTTCCCCATGAAAAGAAATACTATTCTGGTAGATCTATAAATATATTCTGGGATCATAGTCAAATATCTTTCAAATACTACCTCATCCTCTAAGAGAATTTTCTGATTTAAAACAAACAAAATTAAGGACTAAAAAGCACCTGACCCAAATTAAAGACACTACCAATGATTTAACTTTAAACCTGTGTACAGATTTGCTATTTATTCTTTACTATTTACAGGGGCCATCCAAAATGGATGATTACTTATTATGTAATTTCTTGAAAAAGAAACATTGATTAGTTAGATGGTACCCAACCACTATGGAGGAACCGCTAAGCTGGGTTATGGGCATAGACCGAAGCCTGATCTACCCAATAAAAGTCAAGGTAAGTAGACTGCTGATTCGTTCATTCACTAGTTCATTGAAAATATATTTCATAGTGCCATTATAGAGATTTGATGACTAGTAGAAAAGAGATAATTTAAAAAGCAGTAATAAAGTTGTAGAGGGGGTACTATGATATAGTGCGATGTGCTATGGAAGTCCATAGCAAGAAAACCTAACTGAAACTAGTTTGTTCAGGCAGCAGGGGAAAGAAAAATGAACATTTGTGAATTCTGCAGGCATCAACACACTCAAAAAAATATTACCAAAAAAAAAAGGAAGAAAGAAAAGAAAAAGAAAGCGAGCTTCAGTGCCAGATTCTTTCTATAGATATGGTTATAATTTGGGTTAGAGATGTTCCCATGGGCACACAGTGATTTAGTGCAATGTACTCACTCTAAACATAAATGTTCAACAAAGTGGGTGTTTTCTTTGTCCCTTAACAGCAGTGTTCTAACAAAAGTCTGCTGTTGAAGCAATAAATTATGAAAGGGGAAAAGGTATCATGTATCTCACAGACCAGTAGGAATAGGTGTTAGGTCATACAAGCAATTTCTAACTTAAGAACAAGCAAGATGAGTTTCAAAAATGAAAGTTAGAGTTTACCTTTTTTTTTTGCTTGGAACAGACTTTGCAACTTAAAAACAATTCACTCACAGGCTTATCCAGAAGTACTCAAAACCTGTGGAAGAAAGCACCATTTCTAACAATGCTCCTAAAACTGACTTTGCAGATTTAATTTTGGTGCCGAGAAAGGATATCCCTTCACTCAAATCAGGGGAGAGAGAGATGCAGGATCTATTCCTGGCAGCGGTCGTCATTTCAGGTCCCCGTGTGGGAGCAGGAGGCAAGCTGGTGTTTAAAGCTGGACAGGGAAAAAGAGCTGACAGTGGAGTGATGGGAAGTTGGGGAGTCATGTGCTAAATGAAGAGAAAATTAGTGAGTACTTTCAGCAGCACTCGCTTTTATTTTCTTATCCCTTCTATCCCACCCTCTTGCTTTAGACAGGTACTGGTCTTGCCCCAGAGAAACGTTTCAGCCCCTTGAGCTCTGAGTGCTTCCCATTACTTTTTTTGTTTGTTTGTTTGTTTCAGAATGGGACCTAGAAAACTTGCGTGTTTTTCCTTGCTATCAATTGTTACTTCTTTTTAAAAAGAGAATACGTGTTTATTTTTTTGTTTATTTTATTTATCTATCTATCTATCTATCTATCTATCTATTTTAAGTAGGTTCCCCACACAGTGTGGAGACCAACAAGGGGCTTGAACTCACAACCCTGAGATCAAGATCTGAGCCAAGATCAAGAATCCAAGGCTTAACTGACTGAGCTACCCAGGCACCCCTCAGTTGCTGCTTTTGATTAAAGTTGCACTCTCCTTTCCAAACCTAAATTTCTAGAGACTGAGGATACATTTTGCATCCCAGGTTTGCACCCACCCCTGAATCTGGTCTTTGAAGATTTAAAGATTTTTTTCCTAAAGATTTTTACTTCAAACAGGCAAATTTACAGAAAATAGACACACACACACACAATCATTAAAACATAAAAAGGCTATTCATAAAATATAAGTGGTGTTAAAAATTAGTCTATTTCAGAATTCAAGAAAAGCTCAGGTTATTCCCCTAACCTGGAATGTATAGTCTCTAAGCAAGTATCTGCTTGTCATTTTCTGAGTAAGATGTTAATTTTACTGACCAGGCTAGAGCTGGTTTTCCTTCTCGAGATGACTAGTGAGTATTTTCTCACCTTGTTCTCCTTAGTATCAGAACAGTAAGATGGAATCACTCGTCTCCCTTGCCTTTCAGCCAACGCCCATCTAGTCATCTCCAACACTAAGAGTCGTTAGGAGTAAAGTCAATTTGGGGGCACTATAATTAAAAACAATGGAGGAGTAAAGCAGAGAGGGCATCCTTAGATGCTCTTCAATTCCACAGAGGTAAATAGGGACAGAGAAAGAAAGAAAAAGTGTGAAGGAAAGGTCCTAAAATAATCCATGATGTACCTGTTAAGAAAACCATAGGCCCAAAATGGCGTCACTTAGACCACATTCCCAAACTGGAGCTTGATACCTTATCTAATTGCAGTTTCAGCTTCCCCTAGAAATGCAGTCTTAACCAGCCAGTCATCAGTTTTTCAGTCAGCACCCATGAGTCAGCCACAGAGGCTTTCTCTATCCTCCTACAAAATGAGGTCATCTGAATGATAAAATCCCTTTCCTTTCCCCCAAAGGAATGCCACCTTGCCTAACACAATCCTTATCTTTTGCTAATAACTCTCTTGCCCCACTCTCCTTCTATGAAGCCTTCCATTTTGTACATCTCCTCAGAAGACTCCTCTATTTGCTAGATGGGATGCTGCCCAATTCACGAATCTTTTAATAAAGCCAGGAAGATTGTTTAAATGTACTTGGTTGAATTTTTGTTATTTAACACACCCTTCACATATGAGGAGTTTAGGGAAAATGTATGTACATAAATTACAGGCACACTGTGTAAATGTACATTCAGCAAATACGCACTGAGGTTGGACTGTGAGTCAAGCCCTCTGCTAGGCACTAGGGTTGTATACAAAAACGCTGCCTCCATGGCCTTATATGTTAGCAATATACAAAATTAACTACAAAATTTTATTTATTTTAATATCACTACATAATTAAACAGGAGATTATGTAGTTCACTAGAAGGTGACAAATATAATGTTTTAAAAAAAGGAATCAAGGAAAGAAGGGGTGTGAGTGGTAGAGAGACTACAGTTTAAATAGGGTCAGCTGGGGGGCCTCGTGGAATTCTTTGAAGCAAAGCATTGAAAGAAGTGAGTGATAGGAGATAAAATTTGGCCATAGAAATAATATATTACATACATGAATAACATACAAGAGAAAAATAAACAGCAGATGACAAGATATTACTTTAAAAATTCATTAACATTTTAATATCCAGATGGCCTCAAACTTCAATTATACTTTAAGCAACTTCTCTGTCATATAGGCAAAACCACAGTTGGGTTTTGTATAAGAAAAAAATAAATTAAATAGAGGATAATATTACTATATTTCCTGGTGTGTCAAGGAAATAATTTGTAAGCCATAGTAATTGGAAATCTGCAGAGGACTGATTGGAACTACACAAATAACAAATTTACATCTGCTCATTTTTCTTCAGGAGCAGAGGAAAAGACTTTTTTTTTTTTTTTCATAATGCAAAACCTCCCTCTGAGAAAACTGAAATTAATTTACTTTAAATTCTCCTGCATATCAGCCTCCACTTTTTACATGAGCATAATTTTAGGACAAACACATGCAAAAAAATCTTCTGGCCATTTAAGCAACATTCAATCAGTTTTAACGTTAAACCAAACAAAAGGCATTAAAACAGGATGTGATTATGAACTTCTTTATAACCTATTTTATGGGCTGTCTAATACATGTCCTCAAATTTACCTACAGAACTCTGGATGAAAATGTTTATAAAATTAAAGGCCATTTTAATGAGATTTCAGAAAAATGCCTTTCATCATTTTTCCAACATGGAAAATAGTTTAACTCTCTCTATACAATTACTCTTGAACAAATATTTCTACATGGAAAAGCATGACCCACACAGTGCCATTTTAAAATTATATTTGTAATAGAAAACCTGTAATACAAATGAGCATAGGAATGATTCAATCTCCTTCTTTCTCTTGCCAGACTCCAATTTCTTAAAGGATTCTGATTTCCCCCAATCTTACATTGGGTTATGGTGGGAGGGCAAAACTTAATAGTTTCAGCAGGAAATCCTAGACACCAATACTATAATGTATAGTTTCCACTGCTATAAAAGAAATGAGTGTGAAATAATAAGTGGTTTGATTCAATTCTATTCAAAAGCATTTATTGAGTACCAAGGAGGTATCAGGATTTCATTATGTGCTAGAAACAAAGACACAAATGATTTACATCCCCACCCGCCAAGGAGCTCCTAGTGTGAAGAACAGTTCTTTGGTCATTGTATCCACGCATTTCACAGAATAAAATTATTCTCTGGGATATCTTGTAGTTTCATGATGACGAAATGCACTTTTCTACTACATTCAAGAGAAATGAATAATATATCCAACTTTCTAGATCCATGATGTCACTATTTTTTCCCATGGGGACATAAAGCCCCAAAGAAGTACTTAACTTCTTTATACTAGATGATCTTTGGCCATTTTCCCCCTTCTTGCTGTCATATTCACTGGCATCAATAACATCAAACAACCCAGTTTTCTTTCTTTCTCCTTCAACCTACTTTATGGTTCCTCTTTCTCTACCCAACTCTTTAAATACTGGCATTCTCCAGGATTCTATGGTCTTTCTTTCATTTATCCTTATACATATCACACACGCACACGCACACACACATATACACACACACTAAAGTTTCAACTTCCATACTGAGATAATTACGACTCCAATGCAATCTATCTCAGGATGCTCTTATGAGCTGTAAAAATACATTCTAGCTGCCAAGTGGATGCCAAATAGGCATCTGAAACTTACATGGCCAAAAACAAATGATTTTTGCCCCAAATATCTTGTTAATTTGTCTTCCTGGTATGACTCTTCTTTTCTTATCTTTCTTTATTACTATTTTTTTTTTGTCCAGGCTGTTAGGTCTCTGTCTGCCTTCTCATAATAATATAAGCTTATCTCTTAGAAAAGATGCTACTTCATTACTTAACATGTTTTTAAATCCAAACTACAAGCTACTTGACAGCAGAAACTACACACTCTGTCAGCTTATCCCCACCATTTACTAAAATGTCTGCCACTCTGAAGGCACTCCATATTTGTCAAATAAATGAATGAATCCTTATTTCCAATACATAAATTTACAAATGTGCTCATATCTATAAATGTATTGAGAAGATATAATCAATGTTAATCATACTTTGTAATTGCTCATTCTTTCTCAGAAATTAGTGAAAACTAACGATGTTTGACATAGGTGTTACAAGAACTGGGGATTTTAGAGTGACAAGAAAACAGATTTCACCTCCTGATCTAAACTGCAAAATCAACTCACAATGAGAACAGGTGTACAAAATGAGCCATGGGAGAAGACGACAAGCAAGTATGAAGTGTTAACTTGTCTAACTATAATTACAAATGACTGAATATACTAAATGTAAAACTATGCATGTAAGAGCAGGTGGTGTGACTCAGAAGAATGGTCTATAGACTGGGATTTACAGAGGCAAATGTCAATGATACTAATTCCAGTACTTTCCAGGAAGGAGGAGCTTCAGCCAGAGTTTCACAGCAATAGGCTGTATGAGGCTAATGTCATTATAAAGTAATTCATCCAATAGTCCTCAGCCTGATGCTCTTATAAATTAAATGTTTTCAACACATGGATAGATATGCTCACCAAACTAACTTATGAATCCCATACAAACCTGACTGGACTCTGAGTCTTCTAGTACTTGTAACAACACAGTGGAGGAAATTCCATGAAAATGCTAGAACATAGGAACTTTCCTATCCTTTTGTGAGCCTTGGTTAGATAAGAAGAGCTCTCTGGGATTGCATCAGGCACCTGAACAGATTCAGCTTCTTCCCTTAGAACATTTACAGAAACCTACTGAATACTACTGAGTGCTATGAGTTTTCATGTTACATACAAATTCTAATTTTAACTGATAATCACATATGATGCTTCACCATAAAACCTACAATAAAAAAGTTTCATTTTGTGGTTTTTCCTTTTTTTTAATTGACCTCATGTATTATAATTGCAGCTTCATCATAAAATAATTTCTGACTTCCTCTTTACTATCCTGCAGGTGTTCAGGTCATTATATAGTAATTCTCTTGTCTTAATCTATTCTGGCATCTGACAGGACAGATGTAGCCAAAGTTCTCCATTACAGTATATCATGACCAAAACTCAAGAATGGATAGTTTAATGCTAAAACATACTCAAGAACTTGCACACACAAATGCAATGTTGGTTGATGAAATCACTGAGCATGGTTAATTTGCCCTAGTATCAAATAAACACTAATTTTTACTTTCAAAAGTATCCCAATAAAGGCTACACTTCTGTTCTTAGCTGATCTATTTGTCCTGCAGAGATGGTTAATATTACTCTAAGTCTAGAAATTAGGACTGAAATTACTAAAAGACAAATTTCAATAATGTGTTTCTATTAACAAAAACAGCTATAAAAGCACTCATCTATCTCAAATAGGATTTTAAAATGACTCTCAATATTTTCAGAACCATGAAACATCTTATCGTTTCATTCTTAACAAATCAGAATATAAGGATATACTTCACTATTTACTATTTAATTTTTTTTCTAATTAACAAATGAAAATACCAGAATTTATTTTGTTGAAATGTCTCTTGGCTGGTTATCCAATTACGTAACAATAACATATTTTCTCTACTGATTTTGAAAAATAGTTTATTCTTGTTTGTAATTAAGAAAGTATTTCCAGGGTTTCATGGGAGAAAAGGAAAGAAAACTCAAGCCTTGACATTAGATGATATATTCCAGAATCTTTATCCCACATCGGTATGTACATATACTATATACAATAACAATGGTCTCTCTAAGGGAATTTTACCACTTTTATGTTTTTTGGACAGTGACTCTTTTCATAGACATAGATACAAATTTAAAAATTGTGCAATAAATCAATATGAAGAGTCAGATAAGTGGACATGGGCCGTTAACACTAGCTGGGAAAAAAGTGGATCAGCTAGGTATAATGAGCAGGACACAGGAGTACTGTCCCAACAAACTTGAATTTTGTTGATTTATTTCTGTTCAGTAGTGTATTCATTAATCAACTTTCTTATTTGTTTATTAATTCATTCATTGGTTTATAAATTAACATATCCATTGTTTAATTCATTCATTAGCTTGTTAATCAACACGTACATAATTTAAAGCCCATGTGCCTGTCACTATCAGGCAAGAATGGTATCTAAGCACCCTCTGACCTTAACAAAATCACATTGTAATTAAGGGGAATATGGTATTGCAAATAAAAATACGATCCAGACTATAAAAAGTCAAGTATAAGTTGCTATGGTGAGATTTGGGAAGGGTACCTGTTTTCTAACTCTGAAAACATAAAAAGTATCAAGAAATTTTCCCAGGGATTGTCACATCAGCTGAGATAGAAAGAATATAAAATTATCAGCCAGGTAAAAGAAATGGGAAGTGGGAGGTAAAGAGGTCAGAAGGGGAGAAAATGGTGGAAAATGTTACATGGAAAAAACAAATAGTATGTGCAGGAGCAAAAAAGAATGTGATATAGTTGGGAAAACTCCAAAAAGAACCTTCAACTAAAATTCAGATATGTGATAAAGCCACTAACAACAACAATAAAACAACAATAAAAACAATAAAAACAACAATAAAAACTTGGAATTAGGCATATTTAGAAAAAATAAATCTAAACAATCAGGAACAACCAATTTAAAATGTAATGAGGGGGAAAAACCTAATTCACATTAGCAAAAATTAAGACTATTAAGAGGGGCGCCTGGGTGGCTCAGTGGGTTAAAGCCTCTGACTTCGGCTCAGGTCATGATCTCAGGGTCCTGGGATGGAGCCCCACATTGGGCTCTCTGCTCGGCAGGGAGCCTGCTTCTCCCTCTCTCTCTGCCTGCCTCTCTGCCTACTTGTGATCTCTCTCTCTCTGTCAAATAAATAAATAAAATCTTAAAAAAAAAAAGAATATTAAGAAATATATAAAATAACTATATAATATAAATTGGTAAGGAAGAAGTAGAACTTTCACTATTTTCAGATGAAATGATACCATATACAAAAAATTGTAAAGACTCCACCAAAAAACTATTAGAACTGATAAATGAATTCAATAAAGCTGCAAGATACAAAATTAATATACATATATCTGTTGTACTTCTATACAATAATGAGTAGCAGAAAGAGAAATTAAGAAAACAATCTCATTTACAATTGCACCCAAAAAGAATAAAATATCTACAAATAAACTTAACCAAGGAGGTGAAAGATCTGTACTCCAAAAACTATAAAACATTAATGAAAGAACCCAAAAATGACACAAACAAGTGGAAAGATACTCCATATTCATGGATTGGAAAACCAATATTGTTAAAAATGTCCATAACAACCCAAAGCAACCTATAGATTCAATGAAATCATTATCAAAATGCCAAAAACATTTTTCACAGAACTAAAACAAATAATCTTTAAATTTGTATAGAACCACAGAAGATCCTGAATCAATACCAAAAAAGAAACTGGAGGTATCATAATCCCAGATTTCAAGATATCCTAAAAGGCTGTAGTAATCAGCCTTTTGGCACTGACACAAAAAACTGCCACATAACTCAGTGGAAAACAATAGAGTCCAGAAGTAAACCCACACTTTTATGAAGGCCAATTAAACTACTACAAAAAAGTCAAGACTATATAATGGGAAAAAGGCTCTTCAACAAATGGTTTGGGAAAACTGGACAGCTACATCCAAAAGAATAAAATCGGACCACTTTCTAATACCATACACAAAAATAAACTCAAAATGGATTAAAGACCTAAATGTGAGACCTGAAACCATAAAATTCCTAAAAGAAAACACAGGCAGTAATTTCTTTGACATCAGCTTTAGGAACATTTTTCTAGCTATGTCTCCTATGGCAAGGGAAACAAAAGCATTTTAAACTATTGAGACTATACCAAAATAAAAGGCACGGCAAAGGAAACATGAACAAAACAGTAAAGCAATCTACTGAAAGATAAGATATTTACAAATGATATATCTGATAAGGGGTTAATGTCCAAAATAAAGAACTTCTATAACTCAACACCAAAAAACCCACAAATATTCCAATTTAAAAAATGGGCAGAGGATCTGACTAGACATTTTTCCAAAGAAGACATACAGATGGCCAACAGACACATGAAAAGATGCTCAACATCACTAATTATCAGGGAAATGCAAATCAAAACCAAAATGAGATACTGCTTTACACCTGTCAGATGGATAAAATCAACAACACAAGAAATAACAAGTGTTGGAGAGGATATGGAGAAAAAAGAATCTTCCTATCAGTAATCACTAGAAAAAGATTATGCCTTAATACAAAAATAATATATCCTGGGTAGATTAAGGACTCCCCCATAAAAACACCTTAAAAATAATTCTGAACTATTTAAGAAATGTACAATTTTTAAAATTAGCCTGTGAATGGTCTTCATAGAGACAGAAAATACAGAGGCTTTAAGTGAAAGGACTTGTGGTTTTATATAGATAGAAAGAAAAATATAAAATTCAAGATATGTATAATAAACATTATAAGAAAACTAAAAAGACAAGTAAGAAGTAGGAGAAAATATTTGCAAAACCGATTTTTGTGTATATGCATATAAGTGCACGGGGCATTTTATTTTAAACCCCACAAATCAACAAGAAAAATGTCACCCAGAAAAACCAGGCAAGAAATATGAATAATTGGTTCCCAGTACAATTACAAAGAACCAATAAAATAAGAAAAATTGTTTAACTCCACCTGTAATTAGGGAAATGGAGAATGAATCAGCAGTTTTGAAACCATTCTATTGGGCATTTATTAATGCTGTCCTAGTAATAGTCTCAGTAGAAACCATTTAACGTGAGTCCAAATGGGAAGGGTCATACAAATTTTGACACACGTACACACACACAAATTTAAAAACCAATAGTGCCACAAAAATGCAGGGGAAAAAAGTTAAAAAAAATGTATGTATAACTCCATGTATATTAATAGTTGTGAAAAATCTGAAAAGCTATCTCACAGAGCATGGAAAAGGTGAGTAAGAAATGCAATTAGAAACTTTTATGCTTTACTCCATATCCTTCAGTACTGTTTTAATGTTTTACAACAAGATTGTATTTGTGTATTGATTGGCAAAAATTACCAATTAAAACAAAGTATGTAGTAAGTGGTAGGCCTTGCTCTTGTCAGGAGAAGAAGCAGGTACTGTAGGCTGCCCTACCGCATTCCAACCACCAGTAAAGAGCCAAACGAATTATGTATCCAAGTCCCAGTGACCTAAAGCCAATGAAATTTTACCTAAAACCTCTCAGTCTCATTTATGTCACATAATGGCAAGCAATTCCAGGCTCTCCTGTTCGATAGCCTCTCCCAGATTCTCTATTTTGGGGGATGAGTCTGCTTACCTAGTATCCCCTGGACATCTCTCCATCTTTAACACACACACACACACACACACACACACACACACACACACGTACATACATCCATGGAACTTGGCAGGAAACCCTGTCCTGAACTCTAGCCATGTGGCTAGAACCAAGGGGTTCCTTCCCCCTTCATTTCCACCAGTTCTCATTCCATGGCTTCTCACGCCTTATTTGCAGCAGAGCTCAAGAATGGCTCAGCTCTGTCAGGTGTTCCACCACTTCTATTCTGTAATCTCTGATTCTTCTCACCTCCAAGGGTTCTAAAAACCTGGTGCCGAATGAACCCATCAATCTCTCACTAGAACTGATCTATAGTGATAACTCTATACCCCACATTTCCCTCACGGCTATATCCTCTTGAATTACTTCCTCCTAAGAGTTCTTGGCAGCATGAGATACATAAACTCATTGAAATTCTATGGAAAATTTTGGCTCCAATAAGGCGTCTTTCACTTGATCTGCTCCTCCATGAGAAACTACTGTCTGATCTCTCTCAAACTGAAGCTTTCGATAGGCAGCTCTTACTGGGTGAATTAGGTCTCTCCTCCAAAAAAAAGATATGTTGAAGTCCTTACCCCCAATACCTCAGAATATGACCTTATGTGGAGACGGGATCACTGCAGATGTAAGTTGCTAATTTAACAAGGGTGGGCACCCAATCCGACGACTTATGTGACTGTGAAGACAAGGACATACAGGGAGACCACCACATGATGACAAAGGCAGAGATTGGAGTTCTGCAGATGCAAGCCAAGAAACGCCAGCAAATCACAGGAGAGAAGCAAGGAAGGATTCCCCTACAGGTTTCAGAGGGAGCAAGGTGCTGTGGATACCTTGATTTGACTATTAACCTCCATACCTGTGACAAAATCAACTTCTATTGTTTTTAGCCACCTACTCTGTGGCGCTTGGTTATGGCAGCTCTAGGAAACTAATACATGATCCAATCTTAATATAAATGTGTTTGCTTCTGAAATTGCAAGAATATGCAACTCTAGACGTGTAATTCAAGAAGTCTCCTTGTGACCTGGAATCATTTTGTGATAATGGTTAAAATGCCCTTATACAATTCCAAGGTTGAGGTTATTTAATACTCATTACTAATCTTATCACTTACATGGATAAACAGGATCTTCTCTGCTCTGACACATATTTCATAATTCATTATAAAATCAATACAATTAGAACTGTTTACATATGAAGAAATAAAATGACCAATAAGAAACTGCCACTACCTCAAGAAAATGAATGTGAGTGGAAATGACCACTGTACTTTAATATTAAATATGATATTGCTGTTACCTTTAGACAGATATTCTTTACATTATAGAAGTACGTATTTATTCCTAGCTTATTATAATTCTTATTTATTTATAAGTTTATCTGTTATTTATAAAGCAGACGTTGATCAAGAGCCTTCTTGGCATTTCTAGAGATGATCATAATTCCTTCCTCTTCTGACTTTTTAAATTGAAAGAGTATAATAATTGAATTGTAATACTGAATACCCCCTATGAACCTTAAAATAAATCCCATCTGATAGTGATGTTTTAATATTTAATATGCTGCTCCATGCACTATATTAATTTTAGGATATGTGTACATTTATATTCACAAGTATAACTGGTGGTTATTTGCTTTTGGTGTGTGTGTTTGTTTTTTGTCTTCTGCGTTTTTTTTAGTTCTTGATGTTTGTTGTTGTTATTGTTGTCATTATCCTCCCTTGTTTTTTTTGGTGTTAAATATAGTCAGACCTTTTGCCATCAATTTATCTAGCTTCGCAAAAATAAATAAATAAAGTGTAATGGTACAAGAAATATCACTTGATTGAAGATTTGATAGGACTCACTTGTCAAAGGCCTTAACTTGATTCCTTGTGGAGAAAATTCTTTAATATGGTTTTCAAATTTCTCCAAATTGCCTCCTTCTTCTTGGGTTAATGTTGGCCATTTATATTTTCCCAGAAAAGCACTCATATCACAAAGATTTTCATATGTATAACCAATGTTTTATTAGCTTAAGTTTCCATTATCTGGTTGTAGCCTCTTTCTCATTTTCTGTTAAATACTCAAGATTTTCTATTTTGTCTTATATTACCCTTGCCAGAAATTGTTGATCTTTCATTTTTTTAAAGATTTTATTTATTTATTAGAGAGAGAGAGAGAGCACAAGCAGGGGGAAGGCGCAGAGGGAGAAGCAGACTCCCCGCTGAGCAGGGAGTCCAACACAGGGTTCGATCCCAGAGATCATAACTCGAGCCAAAGGCAGACTCTTAGCCAACTGAGCCACCCAGGCACCCCAGAAATTGTTGATCTTTTAAAGAACATTCTCTTATACTTATTCATTATTTCCCATTGTTTCTCCATATTCTACTTTGTTAACATTTTCTTTTTACTTCCTTAAATTATTTTATTGCTCCTTTCCCAGCTTCTCATATTAGATGATTACATAGGTTCTTACAACATAGAACAAAATTGACAACTAACTTATGGTGGCAAAATCTCTATTATCCACAAAAATGATCCCCTGTTTATGTAACATATCAAGAATTGATTAAACCACATTAAATTTATTACCAGCACTGTGAAATCTAATACCTAATGAAATATTCAATGCTTTATTGAATTACTTGTTTAAATATCATTTGGAACAGACTGCTAGGACAAATCTATAACAACAATGAAAGAACAAAGACTGAGTATTTTTCAGGCTAGAAATCAATTATACTTCAGATGCAGTGAGTAGTACAGTTAAAAGGTTCAAAGTCGACTATATATTTATAAAATTTGACAATATAAATCATTGAGCAATGGTCTATCTGCTTTGTCCCTGGAAGGTATTAAATACATGGAAGGAAAAACCGACACCATAACACAGATCTGTTAAACCGGTCTTAAAATTACTTTTGTGAAGTACTGGATTTTAATAAATATAGCAATATGAATAAAAGGTTGAAGGTAAGGCTATGCGATAAATGTACTACATCAGTTGCTTTTAAGAGTTATAGAATCGGGGGCGCCTGGATGGCTCAGTGGATTAAAGCCTCTGCCTTCAGCCAAGGTCATGATCTCAGGGTCCTGGGATCCAGCCCGCATCGGGCTCTCTGCTCAGCGGGGAGCCTGCTTCCCCCTCTCTCTCTGCCTGCCTCTCTGCCTACTTGTGATCTCTATCTCTCTGTCAAATAAATAATAAATAAAATCTTAAAAAAAAAAAAGAGTTATAGAATGGGGAGATAGTGAAATGGGTGAAGGGGGTCAAAAGGTACAAACTTCTGGTTATAAAATATATATGTTATGGGGATCCAGTGTATAGCATGTCCACTATAGCTAGTAACAATGGTTGTATATTTGAAAGTTGCAAAGAGAAATTTGCCAAGGTAAAGCTCTCATCACAAGAAAAAAAATTGTAGCTATGTACAGTGACATATTACTAGACTTGTGATGATCATTTCACAATACATACACATATTGAATCATATGCCTGAAACCAACGTAATGTTATATTTCAATTATATCTCAAAGTACTTAAGTACCGTTTCAAATTTTACATTATATGATTGTTATCTGTAAGCATGGATTGAAGTGTTATCAAAACATTATAATAATGGATTTAGACAATTTAAAACAATTTCTGTAGCACTTTCTTCTTGAACTTAGTTCAGTTGTGCGAATACATGAGCCTTCTAATAAAACTCTATAGCGAAAGTTCAGGAAACTTAGTTTCACAAAAAAAATAATAACTGATACTCTCTATTAGATGTAATTCCATGTATCTTATTTCTATATGTAAAGGTAGTCTGAATTAACTATTTTTTTGGATTTAAAAGATATATACTGAGGTTTTTTTACCCCATACCCTTGTTTATTTCTGACAGCTTGAGAAGAAATCAAGTAATTGCTACCAGAGAAAAAAACTAAAATTATTCCATCATTTTATAAATAGGCAATATAACTGTATGCCTACACCTCTCAGATATAACTTGATATTAATCCTCAAGAAAAATGTCCTGAAAGTTTTAAAATCTCTTAATGCAATAATGTTCCCTAAACTTCAGATATAATTACATATCCTTTGTATTATTGCTTACCTATTATTTTTCCAAACCATCCTTTTTCCTTCTATCCTGACCTAGAACAACATTTGAATATCGCAGTTCTATTTTAAAAATAAAAGCAGAAAAATAAAATCATAGGGATTAATTTAAAGATTATCTCTGACCTCTGAGAATCATTCTGTGTCTGGCCAGTGGTAGTGGACCTCACTTTACTAATCATTGTTTTGAAGTTACATAATAATGTATGTCTATCTACAGATTATTTTCCTAATATAAATTCCTAACATGAAATTTTTTCAGTAGTTTACAAAGCAAGTAGATTTAGAAATGCTGAATGTGTTACAAAAAAAAAAAAAATCTAGGTTACTGATTAAATTAAGTACAGGACCTAACAGGGAGCTTATGATTCCCAAAAGCTTCTAAAATTCACTAATAAATATGGGTATTTCATGTCAACTAATATAATGGGTTCATTAGCTTCAGGCTTTGGTCATAAAACATCTTTAAGAATAACTGAGGATATGAAATATGATTAATGTCTGCTACCACGACAAAGGAGTGATATCAGGTTAAGCTTACTGGTAAAACTGAGCAAAGCACATTCTTTTTTCTTTCAGAATTGAGACAGGGCAAGGAGCAATTTCTGTATATCAGAGAAAGTTATGTAATGAAAATAGCATATATATCTTAACAGAAAAACTTTTTGTCAGATAGTCTCTAAATGGTCCATGAGAAAACTTGGCTTCTTTCCTAACTATATAAATAAACAGAAAAAACAAAACCAAAAACAAAAGTTTGCTCCTAGGGACACAGGATGCCAGACACATTTACAATATTATGGGTAGTAAAATATCTATCTTGGTGCATTTTATTAATAATTGATTAAAATCAGTGAAGAATTCACCTTTTCTGAAATATATTTAGTATCAGAATTCTATCAATCACACAGGTTTTATAATCCAATACTTTAAAATCATTGGCACCATTTCTTATGGGATTTAAGCCTCTCCATCTAAGCTAACAGTTAAATGTAGTTTAAAAAACCTGCCATATTAGTAAAAATACTCTGGAACTATATATGGCATTTATGCCATGTATCATTTATTAATAAGAAAAAAAAATTATCTTGTTAATAATCCTTCTCCAGCAAGATTTTTCATTTGGATTTGGGGAGGTCTGTCCTTGCCATAATAGTTCAAATACATGACCACAGAAGAAGTTATAAAGTATAAAGTAAAGTGTAAAGTACATATAAAGTGTATTTGTCTAATTGAATAAATTTCTCTTCTCAGCAAAAAGTAAGCCTAGATAGATACATTTCCTTTTTCTTTCAACCCATGCCAGATATCACCAGGAGGTAGGTAACTTTAAACCACTGGCTGTATGTAAGAAAGAGAAAAATAAGCTTAGTGAAGAAGCGTGGGTTGTTCCGCTTTCTCCTCTGAAAAACTGTGGAGAATGGGCACCAAAAGAAAATTGTCATCCCATATTGCAAGACAAGGGGTCCCTTTGACAATGTTACTTTAAGATGCAAAAAAAAAAAAAGAACATTTGTGCAAATTTATCAAACTGATATGTTCTTTTTTCATGAAATAAAAATGCCATTAATCAGTAATAAAGTAACAACACATTATTCAGATGAACCAGACATGGGGAAAGCCTTTGTGGGAGTATCTAGATATACCCATTGAAGTAAAAAAAAAAAAAAGATAGAAAAAAATCATTTCCAGGAAAATGGTAATGTATACATGGTGAAGCATGAAACAATAGAACATGAGAATCAGGGATTGTACAAACTGGAGGTGTTCCCTCCACTGAAAGCATTCCTGGTAAAAAAGAGAAAATTAAACACTATGCAAATCAACACAAAACTCATGCTGATCTAATTTAGACCATATCCCAGGAGACTGAGATTCTGGTGTTAAAGTCCAATACAAGGTAAATGTAGGAACAGGAAGTTAAAGTGAGCTCATCCTATCTACCTTCCCTTAAAAATCTAGATTTTGTTTATTTTCATTCGTTTTTAATTTTTTTTTCTATCTGTTCTTTAGACTTAGCCTACAAAACGATTTAGATGCAACCAGAACATAAACACATATTAAAAATTAAGTTGCCAAACTAGTTTGATACTATCAATATAACATTATATTCATTAAACATAAGTAGTAGACATCTTATTATGCCTGGTCCCTTCCTACAGGGACTTGATCCTTCTCCAAATGAGTCCAACTCTGGAGTCCCCGCCAAAAGAGGTATCTTACTGCTCTTGCCAGTCTGCCCCATGGTTCACTCAAGAGAGGACACATGACCCCAGAAGGATCATTCAGAGACCTTTCCCAGGATTAACAGAGACACCAATGCAACTCCTTCTGAGATTGAAAAGGGTCAGGATATTACAAAGGTGTACAAGTCGTCTTTCCAATTGATATAGACAGAGTCCTACAGAGAATGGAGTGAACCCAGAGGAAATCACAGACAAAAAATACAGACAAATTTCTGAAATAAAAAACATTGGCTCTAGTTGTGCCTACATTTTGTCAATGCCAGGAATATTCAATTACAGGAGTTAATAAATTCTGTTTTGTGTTTAAGCAAAGTTAGAACAAGTTTCTATTACTTGCAAATAAAAAAGTGTCACAAATATAAGAGAAAAAGAAGAGATTTGGGTTTTGCCTATTTCCATTAATATCTTACTGTACCCCCTAGGGCTTTCCAGCGAAAGAATAGCAAATTTTTTCCCTTAGGAATTTTTCTAACCTGACATACACAAATACTCTAAATTATCCCATTATCCTAACTTAATTACCAGTACTTTTGGAGGAGGGGAGAGGTGGGAGGTGATGGTGGAACCACATCATCTATTTGATAACTCCCCAGATTTAGTACATGTTCTATATATACTTTGACAGAAACAGTTCTTTAATAGAGGAACAAATCTATTATTAATAATGAAAATACTAACTATATGAAGTATTATACACAGTAACCTTATTTTCTGATCCCAACTAAGTATTCATGGAACTTAAAACAAATGAACAAACAAAAAAACAAAAAACTACAAGCATTTAACCAATTGTTATGTTATATGACATCGTACATCAAAAAAAAAAAAAACTCAACCATACTACATCAATACACACAAATATTGACACAGAATCCCCAAACAAAGAAATCACAAATACTATCCACATATTAGTCTTACGGGTATGATTAATGAAAAGACTATTTCAGAAAAACGGCCATCATCATTTCCATTTCCAGCAGTTAAATCAATAGTCTCTCGCCACGGGTTTCAAAGATGAACCAAACCAGAGAACGTAATGCATACTCACAAATTATAAAGCATGTCAGCCATGTTGCTGCGGTAGTACAAAGCATTTCTATAGGCGCTTTCAGCTTCAGAAATTTTGCTCTGACTTTTCAGAACATTTCCAAGGTTACCCCATGCTGCCAAGAAGAGAAAGAAGTATTCAGGCTGAGCGTCAATCCAATTACACATGACATAGTATCAGGCCATCAGGAAGTACCACAGGGAGAGAAAACGTTCATAAAACATTTTTAAAAAGGAAAATTTATTTCCTTTATACTCCAACATTTCATCAAGCAAGGAGATTAAATACAATCAAAGTCTTAAAAAAATTAAAGTAATTATTATGTCTCAAAGCTGATATACATATGCAGTTCATCATAAGGCCAAGAACAATGTTATCTTAAGTTCACCTACAAAGACTTCAAGCTCTTTCAAATTTCGGTAGGGGTCTTCGTGGCCTGAAATTGTTGTATACTTACTGAACCAGAAACTGTAAGAAATCATCTTAAAGTAAGCAAATATTTCATTCAAACATGATAAAACTGATAAATGACATGGAAGAACAGGATATAAAAAGCAAGATAACTAAGATCAAAGCAATAAAGAGGCTTAATAACTGTCAGAACATATTGGTAAAACATTGTATTTCTTAAGATGGTTAAATACACATGGTTTATTCAGATATAATATTCTTTCATACCTTCCTTGCTAATAAATCTATTTGTAGGAAAACCACTGTCTCAGTATTTTCATATATAATATTTATTTTTCTTAAAGATTTTATTTATTTATTTATTTGAGAGAGAAAGGAGAGAATATATGTGCACAAGCAGAGGGGCGGGCAGTGGGAAAGGGAGAAGCACACTCCCCAGTGAGTAGGGAGTCCGATGCAGGGCTCGATCCCAGGACCCCAAGATCATGACCTGAGCCGAAGTCAGACACTTAACCAACTGAGCCACCCAGGCACCGCCATACATAATGTTTAAATGAAATCTGTAATTTCTGTATGCCCTTTATTTTTCAACCCAAGTAATCATGATCTCTCAGCATTCAAAAGACCAAAGATACACCATCAACCACTATCTGTTTAGAATGGCTCTCAAGCAGACCTAGCCCTCAAACTTGGATACGTCTGTTATCTTCCTTACCACAAGGAGATGGGGTGTCTAGTCCTGAAACTGGAGTCCTCCCCAGGAGAAGACGGGGATGAGAAGAAGGCTTATGTGCGTCAAGATATATTTACTTGGGTAATTACTGACTGCATCTGAGGAATGAAAGGGGTTTGGAGGTACCCATTTTAAATACATAAAAAAGTATATAATCTTTCAAAGGCAAAGTCACCGGTGTGCCCTGCTAATTTAACATTGTGCCTTAATTTACTCATCTGTAAAACAGGAAAAATAATTAGTATTTCATGGGTTTTGTGGTGAGGATTAAATGAGTTAATATATGCAAAGCGTTAAGACAATCCCTGTCATGTGGCAAACACTCAATAAATATTTGCTATTATCATTAATATTATTGTGATTGATACTTTTTGCAATTTATAATGTCGAGCCCTGCTTATAGAAATAATATCAAATATAATGCACTTTAAGGCCTTATAGGATCTACAGAGAGTAATAATTTTCTGTATTTGGAAAGTCATATACCTCCTTTTTCCTCTGATGGAAAACAGAAGGAAAGCACTGTTCTTACAATTATTCATCACCTAATAACATCACATACCACACCACACTCCTGAAATGGATCGTCTCGCTGAGCTTACAGTCCTGTACATAAATACTCTGTCCACTCTGTGAGTGAGGAAAACAGACTCAGAGACACTAAAGAACTTGCAAAGTTAATACAAAAGTATCAGAGCAGGAATTCCAATCCAAGTCTAGTGGCTTCCAAACTTTTTCCACCGTCCACCTAACATTTTCAGACCACGTTTCATCTTTCACTGCAAACCAACATTCACACACTACAAATCAGACCCTGGCATTACAAATCCATGAAAAACTGAATCCATGAAGTGAAAGATAAAACTTAGTTTTAAAATATGGTCAAATTAGTTTAAAATATTCTCAAATATAAATACTAAATTAAATAACAGGAAATACAAAATAGTAGGAAAAGCATATAGAAAATTACAATTATCTTCAAATTTAATAGGCATAATATCACATGTATTTTATATATGCAGCCCTTCCTCCCCTGCCACCAACATTACCAAATGAATAAAGCATGACTGTATGGAAACTTCTAAAAGCTAGGCTGTTTTCAATGCACTTCACCTCTCTCAAAGTTCTGCTCTGATTATGGCATTAGTAAATGAAATTCTGTTTACACTGGAATCACTCCAGAGAAATGCCTCCAAATATTAATTTAAGCAACAGGAAAATACCATTTTAATACTATCTCATCTAACCCATAGTCTTAGAATACAGATGCTGAAAAAAAAAATCATAGCAAAGAACTGCCTTGAAAATTTTAAGGCATATTTCCAGAGAAACAGATTGACATTTTTCTCAGGTACTTTTATCTCAATGAAATAATAAGCTAACAAGTGTTTCTCTCTTTCACAGTCAACAGACATAGAGTTATGTTTAGAATATAGGTTTACTAAGTTGGTTGTTCATTTGTTCATTCATATACATACCCAATTATTAAACCAATATTTGCTAAGCACCTATTTGGCGTGGAGAACCTGATTAGGGGCCAGGCACAGGGACATGTACGTACATACCAGTTTTCACCCACGCAGAGCTCATGTTTGAAGTGGGAAGTGGAGTGGGGAAGGAAGAACCACACAACAGAATAAATGAGTAACTTGAGATAATGATAAGTCCTAATGTTAACTGCTAACAAAATAGCCATGTAAGGTGGAGAGGATGAGATGAATTTATATAGGGATTATCTTAGAAACAGGAAAATGGATGTGATGTCTAAGGGCTGAAAGGTAAGGAGTCAGCCTTGCAAAGACTGGTGAATCCAGGTAAGGGGAAGAGTAAAAGCAAAGGATCGAAGGTGACCCCCAGTGGGACAGGCAGCAGGGGAGATGATTATTTCAAAGTAAGAATACAACTCAGAATTAAAAACCCCTGGCAAGGTTATCTGAGGCAAAGCCACAATGTGATGCCAAGTTTCTTGTTTTTTGTGCAGCTAGAAGTCTCTCACATCCTTATGATTCAGTCATTGCCCTGGGTGCCCAGGAAGTGAAAAAAAAATTTCCAAATTAAGTATATATGTTTAAAACAATTTTACCTACTTATGGATGAATGAGGAAGGAAGGGAGAAAGTAAGGGAAAGGGGAAGAAGGGTAGACTTTGATATGTTGAACTCTGACACTCACCATCAGGCTATTTTTTTTTTTAATTGCACCTACACATTCTTTTTTTTTAAGATTTTATTTATTTATTCGACAGAGAGAGAGATCACAAGTAGGCAGAGAGGCAGGCAGAGAGAGATGGGGAAGCAGGCTCCCTGCTGAGCAGAGAGTCCGATGTGGGGCTCCATCCCAGGACCCTGAGATCATGACCTGAGCCTAAGGCAGAGGCTTTAACCCACTGAGCCACCCAGGCGCCCCGCACCTACACATTCTTACAGGATACCAATTTAAACAAGGTTACTTTGAATCCGTGATAAGTGAGATGAAGCGAGATTATTCGTAATTTTATCAAAAACAAAAAAGAAAAAGGCCACAGTAAACCCACAAAATACCAAACATTCCCCTTTCTTGCTAAATGAATGACTTCTTTATCCAGTTGCAGAATTTCTCCAGCATCCAATCCAGAGAACAGCCCTGCTTCTTTAGACCCTCTCCCAAATCACCCAACCGAAGTTTAAATCCTATGATACAACCTCAGGATCCCCATGGTGTAATGTTCCCTCAATGAGAATAGTAATTAAGCCAAATTCTTTACTATCAGTGTGTTCCTGAATGTCTTTGGCTGAAAGACATTGACAGAGGATTTCATCATACTCAAATATGAAAACAATTCCTTTTCAATATCCCCCCTGCCTTGTTCTTTTTCCTCATGCTCCTTTATTACCTTCCTACCAGTCTACTCTTTCAGTGTTTTGAAGGGGAACACAGGCAGATCGTAACTCCCAGGCATCCAGCAAAGTAGGCAGGTCACCCTGAGGTCCGCCTTTACCAGCTCAAAAATTCATCTCACATTAACAGTGAGCATTCAGGTGTCACCCCAATCATCGTTCTCCTTATTCATAAGTTAAGGCATCAAAATCCCTAGTCCCTTATCATTGTTTACAAAATAGAATACTGTATTTACCAAAATATATTTTGGGTTTTATTTTTTCTTTTAAAGTAAGAGCTGCCAAAACTTAGACTAAAATTGTTTCATTCTTTTTTGGTTTTGTTTTCTTTTGTTTTTTGGTATGAAAACTGCTGTCACTATTCTAATTTAAATGTAATTGATTCTTGCATCAACGCTACAAAAGCTCAATGTTAACATAAACATCACTTCTAAAAATATCAAACTGCCCTACAGAATTATTACCTAAAATTTTAAAGTGCCACTGGATGTCAACTAAATAGTAATTCTTTTCATAAAAGCTATTCATTTATCATTTTTCAATGATAAAACAAAAGTGCAAACAAATCATTGAATTAAAAACCCATTTAAGATTTAGCTACCATAGATATGGTTTAGAGGAAAACACATCAAACTGAACTATAAAAAGTACATGTTAAGGGCTAATGCTATGATTTCACATCTATGTAATTATCCCATAGAATTAATCAGTGCAGCTATGGGTTGTTGTTTTTTTTTTCTATTACTTAAATTTGATCACATCAACCAAGTCAACTTTTTTATATCAGATCAATTTTTAAATCTAGCTAGTCTGACTATTTGGAAGTATCCAAGCCAAAAACTTGAGAAATATGGAAAAATATCCCAAGGCTCATGGGTGGGACAATTTAACATTATAAAGATGTCAAGCCTCCAAAAGTAATCTATAAATCCTATGTAATTTCGATGAATATTTTCACACTGTTTATTAATAAACTCAAAATTTTTTTCTAAGCATAATGTAAGAGAAATACAAAACTTGATTTTTATACCATATTTACCATATACAGAGGTAAGTTCCAGATTTTAAAAGTTAAATCTGAAAAGGTAAAGCTAACAAGACTATGTAGGAGAATTTCTCTATGGAAGGAAAAGAGACTTCTTAAAAAGACCTCCAAATATAACTCAAAAGGTTTAAAAAAAAAATGATGAATTTGAGTATCTCAAAATTAAGGATTTCTAATTATTGAGGGATAATATGGACAAAGTTAAACATGCATTAATACACTAGGAGAAGATATTTCAAACCATGTAAATAAGGGACTGTACTTTGAAGAAAAAAAAAACTAACAAAGCAACCAGAAAAAGATAAGAAATCCAACAGAGAAAAAAATGGGCAAAGGATTTGAACAAAAATGGAAACAAAACAAAAAATTTAAAGCATTTTAACTAATACTCAAATTCCTCAGTAACCCAGAGAAACACAAATTATGACAATGAGATTTGAGATTGGCAATATACAAAGATGTATACTGTTGGTGGCAGTGTAAGCCTGGGACAGTCGTCCTGTGGGGCCATCTGACAGAACTCTGACAAATCAACAAGAATCACTAAGCCCAGGATAAGCCCTAACCAGCAATCCCACTCCCAGAGAAATTTTCATGAGAGAACATGTAAGAGGGCGTTTAATGCGAGCCTCTTAGGGTTGGCTGACAGTGGGAAGCAAATCAGCATGTCTGTCATGGGAGTACCGTGTGGGACATACACTTTATGGATTACCATGCAGAAGTGAGGACCCGCAAATTCCCCGTAAACACTGTAACATGAAAGGACCTTAGGAAGCTGACAAAGAATCAAAATATCAGAGGCATTCTGTGTCACAAGTCCAGCTACACGTATTAAAAATTCATTCCCACCCAAAATATCACTACACAGTTTACAAAGGTGTATTATAAATCTAAGGATGCAAATGAAGTACATTAGAGCAGTTGTCCATGGTGCAAAGGGAAAACGAAGTTAGGAATAGAGATAAAAGGGAATAAACACAGGAATAGAAAGGAAAGCTGCAGGGATCATCCCAGCCATGATCAAACTGGCCATCAACCCAGGAATATAATTAATCTGTCTACAACTGAGTTTGGGGGGGGGGGGCAGACACAAGGGAAATGGAGGGGAGGGAAGGAGAGGAAAGAAGAGAGAAAAGAAAAATTAAGGTTACATCCCACATTCTTTTAAACTAGAGATGGCGTTATCCTATATCCTACTTAAGGAATAAAGGGTTTTAACAGTCACTAAACTTTTTCTTGTGCTAAGACAATCAGAAACAGATGTTTGGGATTATCTTCAAATTTTCACTTGGTAATTACACTTTGGACCAACAGAACTTAAAGATCTTATATTTTCATTAATATTTAATGTCACTTCCATTATTTTTTACATGTTTAGGCCCATACATTTTAGTGATACATTCATTTCATAAATGTACCTTTTTTAAAGTACAGTTTTACTAGAATAAAATCTCTGAAATTCATCCAAGAAATTAAGATGAAGCCTAAAAAAATACATCAATGCTGTTAAAGTCTGTATTTTAATAGACAGTGTGTGCACATAAATCCAATTCACACTTTAAACTCTGGAGATAATATAATAAAGCTCTTATTTGAAGTTCAAGAAATGTAATTATTCTAAAATCTCAATATAGTTTTTAAAAGTTCTTCCCAATAGCATCTGAAAACATTCAGAGTACTCATTTTATTCTTGCTGTTTTACAAAATGAATATTATAAGAACCTGCTCTCATCTGAGGGGACTGCTGTCATATCCCATGACCTTACCTTCTAGCCCTATGAGCCAAGGTAGAGGAAAAAGTCGAGAGAGAAGAGGAGGTAGAGAAGGAATTAAAAAAATACATTGTGATAATAAAAATAATTAGTGCTTTCATTTATTTAAAGTTTACTATACACTTGTCAGTGTCCAGAATTTAATCTAATAAAAAAACCTATGAGGTATATTACTAAACCCACTTCTCCGATAAGAAAACCGAGGTTAACTCCCTAAGTAGCAAAAAGTTACTGACAAGGAAGAACCAGGATATGCTGGTTTCCAGGCATCAGAATCTATTTAGAGGTATTGCTATCTCACCCCCTCAATATTTAGTTTGAATATAAAGTAGAATAGCATAATCTCATTATTTTTACATATTTAATTGAGGGACTGGAGTATAATATGAAAACAAAATGAATTATTCAAATGAGTCATCCCCTCAGAACTGCTGGGGGCAAAAAAACCTGCAGAAACACCAAAAAAAAGCTATCCCGTACCCATATTTCATAATGTATTTTCCATACCACAGAAAAATTAATGCCAAACAATTTATTAAGTGTTTTATATTTCTTTGGGAATGTAATTTTAAATGTCGCATTTTCCAGTTAACTTATTGGAAATAGAACATACTCTGTGTAAACAAAAGGTTGTTGCTCAGAGATGTGGGGGACTTCGATACATTAATCAAGACCCTGTAAGTGCCCTGAAGATGGCTTGCGCGGAACAGAGATTTTACAAAGCATTGTTTAACAAGTACATGATTAATTTCCTAAGACTAAGCATATATGATGATTACATGAAGGGAAAGCAAACAGCTGCTTTGAGATATCACTAAGTTTTAGAAAATCTGATCTATGAAGTTATTTTATTTTCAAAAAGAAAATGAAATTTTTTCTGCTACAACATCAGGATGTGAAGTAGCAGGAATAACTCTTATATCTCAAGGGCCCTTCACATTGATATTCAACTGCATCTACAAGGTATCCACTTACAAAGAAACTTGACCTTAATTCACAACGAAAGCTCCTCTTATACTTAGTCCACAATCTGCCACAGTTTATTTTATGTTCCTTCAAAGGCAGAAGAACAATTAAGTATTCCCATCTCGCTAAAATTGTTCTAAAAAGAAAATCAAATGTGAGCTTCCTCTAGAAATGCTAAGTGATCTACAGCAACAAATGCCTCCAATTTTTTTTCAAAGCCCTCATTCAAATACATAGTATTTCTAAATTCACAGACTAACTTCAAACTTGACTGCAATTTCCTATCTTTTTTTTTTAAAGATTTTATTTATTTATTTGACAGAGAGAGAGAGGTCACAAGTAGGCAGAGAGGCAGGCAGAGAGAGGGGGAAGCAGACTCCCCGCTGAGCAGAGAGCCCGATGTGGGGCTAGATCCCAGGACCCTGAGATCATGACCTGAGCTGAAGGCAGAGGCTTTAACCCACTGAGCCACCCAGGCGCCCAATTTCCAATCTCTTGATATATTTCACAAAATCAATGCACGGAGATTTGAGCAATTTTTTCAAGGATATTTTTTACTTTACACTAAAAGTCTGAAGACATGTATATTTGCCTATTATAAAAGTTAAAATAATTTTCTTATGATTTTGGCATATAACTCTCATCAAAAAATTAGCTAAGATGAATGACTTTCAATATTACTATTTAAATTTAAAGATACTTACCATTCAGGTCTACGTAAGCCATCACACCTGAGGGTTATCATATCAGCATTTTCATTTCCCTGGTGCACTGAACACAGCCACCAAAATCAGTCAGGACTCTCGCTTTTGACTTCTGCCCTCAGCTAGCATTTATTTTTACCGTAGAACTTTCTTATAGATCTTTAGATCCTACATCAAAACCATGAGTTCTACGTAAGGATCTGGCAAAACTGAAACATTTTACTATATAAAATAAGGTGATAAATCCTGAATTTTGTTTACTTCAAATATGAGTTACTTGTTGGAAACCAGAATACTACCACTAAAAAGGGTTAAATATGGAAATCTCACCAGTTATCAAGGCTAGACCAGGTGCAAAAGAAAATAAATACAGGAGTGCCTCATGTATCAGATAAGAATTCTGCCAACTTAGGTTCTAGGCCTATTTTTAGGTTAATCTTTGTGCATATATTAACTCTTTTAATTCACATAACACAGGAAATTACCATCCAGCTGATACTACTTGAGGAGACTGTGCCTCAGAGAAGTCAAGTGACACTTGGAAGCTAACACAGCAGGCCCTTGCTTATAAGCACGAAGGGACACCGGGACTCTATGTGTGTTCCCAAAAATGGTATAACCAAAGATATAATTTAAGTATCACTTTAAATTATAAACATTAATTATGTTAAACTTTCTCATTTTAACAGAGACAGAAGAAAGAAAAAAGCAGAAGGAAACAAAAAAAAAAAGAGCCACTAAGTACATGGAACTTAAGATAAATGTGAGTATGTGGTTTTTTTTAACTACACTCATTCCATTAGTAAAGATTGTAAGGGGGTCAACATTTGTAGCCTGGGCTCTTTACTAATTATTTGATAGTCACGTCATATGACTCCAGGGAAATAAAAGACCTTATAAACCTGTAAGAATTTATTTTTCCTAAAGTAACTAAATCTTGGATTATTACAAAAAACAACATATTGTTAAGTGGGTAAAAGAAACTATCTAGTTAAAATGTTAACTAGACATACGTGGACATACTATAAAGATTATGATTCATAGGATACCAGATTACATATATACTTATATGTAATTCTAATTAGAGCAATTTTATAATATGCAATTACTTCTCTTGGTTCTTCATCTTTGGTTAGTGGAGATGGATCTAAAACTAAATTTATTCTTATTAAGAAAATTACTGAAAATGGCAAGGTAACAATTAGTATTCCAATAATATGTTAATACTGTCTTAAGAACAGTGTTACTCACCATAATATCTATGTGCATACTGCAATATCCACATACTCAATTCAGTGCAGGCTTTTTTTTGTTTTAACACATTTAGGGTTGTTCCTGAGCATTTTGGCATCTGTAATCTCTACCATACTCCTGACTTTGACAATGAGCCACCCCCACATCCATAGTCTAGTGTCTGCTACCAGGACCCTTTCTGATCTGTGATGCTGGGTCTCACCTGAACCTGCCTTCATTATTTAACTTCTCATCTGTGGTTGCAATTTTTTTCACGGACTCTCCAGTGAAACAAACAAAAAAAAAATCTGCTCTATATCCCTTTGTAACAGCAAATGTGCTCTCTGCAAAATTTTGGATAACTAACCCACAGTACTGTGTAGAATGACAGTAAATACAACAGCATTTACAAGTGTAATAACTGGAAAGGGGAAACAATTTGGAAGCACCTGAGCCTTGCCTGAGCTTCTCCTCAAATCTTACAAATAGATCCCTTTCATGCTGTTAAAAGTAGACCATAAAACACTTGGTGAATATATAATCAGCATGCCACAGAGAGTGACCCTATTTACAGACATACCAATTCAGAGGAGGTTTTTTAGAATTCCTCATTATCTGACTGATCTCCCCTGAAGTCAGACTGAGACCATGAAGTTGTTCAATGGGCACCTTTAGATTGATGATAAATTCTAAAGAGTGGTTGAGTTGCTTCTGACTTTATGTCAGAAATATAAATATAAATATCCCTTGTTTCTGTCATAACTGGTATCATCTGAGTCTGGCTCAGCTCTGAAAGATGAAAAAATGCTTACAGGCCAAGAGTTTTTATACAACTATATCAGAAGTTCTAAACTCCAGTGTGGAAAAAGAGAATCCTTTTATTAGTTTTTTAATCCCCTCCCTTGTTCTCTTATAATCCAATCTCGTCATCTACTTTATCTCACAGTGAATCCTATCATCATGGGAAGGCTCTTGCCCTCAAATGGCTCCAGGTTAGTTTCCTACGATGTGTCACTGAAAGCTATTTTTTTTTTTGTAAGTAGGCTCCACAGCAAGCCTGGAGCCCAACATGAAGCCCAACATGGAGTTTGAACTCACGACCCTGAGATCAAAACCTGGCCTAAGATCAAGAGTCAGATGCTTAACCAACTGAGCCACCCAGGCGCCCGCGCCCCACTAAAAGGAATTTTAACGTGGAAATGTAAAACAAAATTTCCCAAACCTAAGTTTTAGTCCTGGTCCTGTTAGCAATGAGATTCCAATACACTGAAGTAAATTACCTGTTTTATTTATTAGCTATGGTAAAAGCGGTAATTTAGTAAACATGAAATGTGTGCCAGACTCTGGTAGGTATGCTACGCATACTCTGTGCCACACAGTAGCACTATCTGATCACTATACAGATCAGCAACTTGAGGCTCCGAGGGGTTGTGACAACACTACAAATAAGGTTAATGAAAACAGCTATTAATGGTCTGGGTTAAGACCAGTGCCCACCCCTACCTCTTACTGCGAAGTCTGCACTCTTCACCATGCTGTTTCTCCTTAAGCATTCTGCCTCTCTTAATTTCTCACTTGTGAAACAGGTGGAATGATGCTTGCCCAAGTTAAACTCTAGCGTGACTGAGACAATTGAATAAGATAATATATACATACACTGGAAAGTACGTTATTATGGATAAGGAATGATATTTCATTATCATCCATCAGAAATATAATCAATTAGATATACACTTTTATAGTACATCTTCCTGTATTCAATATGTCTGGGAATGCCGCTGAGAATTTATTTCATTGCCGAGTAAATCCAGACTAACAAAAGCAAAACTCAAAGCAGAATTAAACACTCCTGAAGCCAGTTCTAAGGTGAGAAAAATAAAGGAAAATCTTAAAGTTCACATTTTATACAAAAGAAATCTGCTTCTAAAAAAAAAATAAAGTATGTCTCAAATATAGTATATTGGGAAACTATTTTATACCTTACACTAACCTCTTTATATTAATTTTTGATAGTCACTTTTATAAACTCAGCACCTAGAACTGAATACAGCAAAAGCAGAGTTAATACTAGAGAAAGGGGGAATTTAAAAAGAAATAAGCAGTAAAAATACAAATTTTGAGAATAAAGTATGTGAGTAAAAAATATTTATGCATGCTAATGAGAAAAAAAGAACAATTATCTATTGAATAACTATATGAAATTTCTAAAAATAAATATCAATTATCTTTGATAATGCACAAATCTTGGGCAACTATCATTTGAAATTATTTTCTTCTGTACTTTCAGCTGACTATTAACAACAGAAAAAGAGGGAGGTTAATTGCCTCTGCCTTTTTTGCTGTTACAGGTCACAAGATAAGGGTTCTTGAAAAAGGCTATGCAGCAAATACTTGAGGCATTTTTACATCACTTGAAAACACACTGAAACAAAGAATGCTGTTTCTCAATTAACAGAATTAAGTATACAATTCAGAAAGTTCGATCTCCAAACAGTGAAAGGAAGCTACTACACAGACGGTTAAAATAAACAGAAAGCATCAGAAGGGTCAATGCACTAAAATGACATTATCACATCAATGGAGCAGTGTAAGAAAGAGAAGGGCTGGCTTATTCTCCTGAGGCTCTACTCTTAACTAGATTGGGTCACAGCAGGGAATTCTCAGAGGCCATTACAGGATCTTTTGCAACAAACACATCCACTGGACACATATTATTAGTGATTAATGGATATTACCACCTAGAAGTTATGATTAGATTATGTGGTTTTAGAGACATAGATCCATATATTTCATCTGTGAGTCCTAAATAATGTTGACCTTCAGACTAGTTCCCTGTCAGGTTGTTTAAAACTCATAGAGAAGCTGTATTTTCCTATCAAATAATCAGGATTGAGGTTAGGATACACTTCTTTAAGCCCAACCTTTTAACTTAAAACCTAAAAAGTAAATATCTACTCTAGTTTCAATTTGGGAATGAGAACCAGTAGCCACAACCAAAGCATGGTAGGCCTCTGAGCAAAGCATCACATAACTTCTTGCTTCTAGAATCACACCAGAGAGCAACGAGGCATGGCACAAGATGGACTTTAGTGCTTGTATCACCTGTCCTTAAAAAGTATCTCAAAATCACTGTCCTCATGTGTAACAGCAAAAGAGATTTTAAAATCCCATACTATTGCTCCCAATAATAGAATTTCAAGGGCAAAAGTAGTCTCAAATATATCATTGTGACTAAGATAAGAAAAATGCAGAATACAAAGATTTGTACAATACCATTAATTAATATGCTCAGGTTTTCATCACATGAGCCCAGAAACTCATTTCTTTGAAATTGTCTTCAACACTCCCACAAATATGGACAACGCTCTTAAATCGTAACCACTAAGGGGTGAACATGACTCAAAGCCATCCTTGAAAAATACTCAGATGATTAAAATTGGAGTTAAGTAGAAAAATGAGGTACCGTATACCAGTTTTCCAAACCGCCAAAGCTTATTTGTAAAACTCAGAGTAAGCCAAGTGATAAAGTAAAAACAGATAATATATCAAAATATCAGAAACCTTCTGCTCTTTGCTGGTAGTCTCATGATAAATAATTTGAGAAATTTACTCCCTTTCCCCAAGAAAAGAGAAGAAAAAAAAAATCATTTATCACATGTCTTTATTACAGCAACTCCCAGTTGTAATATGCAAAGCCCCAGACATTGTAAAACTGTGAGTTTCCTCTTCCATCCAGAAGAACTGCCCTCACAGAAAACAGTACCCTAACACCTCGGTAATCTGTTTTTGTCAAAATCTGACTCTCAGCTGTTGTACTGAGTATCTCATCCAGTTCCTTCTTTCTAAACCTAAAATCCCTAGAAGTTTCCTAATTAAAATGTATGTCTATACTCCTTCCAAAAAAGATATTAATGTTGATATTTTAATAGATTATCCCACGGTGTTTTACATAAAAGAATTGAATTATGCTGTTTAAGATGACTGAATGAACGTTCAGAGTGACAGCTAATATTATTATTGAATATTAGAATCCTAAATGCAAGACCCAATAAAGCCTCTAATAGAGCTCTGCCCTGCAGAAGGGTTTTTTCTTTTTAATTTCTCTCTACTATTTAATCAAATCGGATTATGGTTTCTTACTTGGAAAACAATATTATCATTTTTTAAATCACAACTTTTAATACGTTTTATCCTTATTTAATTTTTAGTAAGTACATAATGTGTACATTCCTGCTCGATCCCCCTGGCTGGTAATATACATATTTTAAAATTACAGCAAATTGAATACTAATATGCAAAGCTAAAAAGATGAGATTTCTAATTTAATACCTGTATGTAAAAATGGGCTCGCACTTTGTTTTAACCATCGTCCCAATCAAGGGATATATAAATAGTCTTCTACAGCCAACCCATTTTCAAAAATTATTATATGACTTGGAATATCTCAGATTTCTTCATAATCCCTTGAGACTAAACTGAAATTTTCTTTTAAATCCATGATCACCAGTAATTGGTGTACAGGTGTAAATATAGTAAGAGTAAAATTAAAAAAAAATGTTGTTTGTTTTCTTGAAAATCTGCTGTGACATTATCTGTAACTTCATATTACAAGCAGGAAACAAACATATTTTGACCCTTCTGTGTTTTATAAGGATCAAATATCTATAATTTCATTTTGTGTAAGATAGTGCTATAATATAACCCCTTAGCTTACATTAGCAGCTTGGTTCTCTTTTGTTAAAAGAGAATTTAAAATTTCAAAAATATTAGCTATGTCTTAAATAACTCTATTCTCAAAAACAGCTTCTAAGATAATTAACCATTTCTTTTTTTTTAAACTTTTCATTTATTCATTTGAGAGAAAGAAAGTGAGCGAGAGCACAAGGAGGAGGGAGGGTCAGAGGGAAAGGAAGAAGCAAACTCCCAGCTGAGAAGGGAGCTCAATGTGGAACACGATCTCAGGACCCGGGAATCATGACCTGAGCCAAAGCCAGACCCTTAACCAACTGAGCCACCCAGGCACCCCAGCCATTTCTTAATAGATGCCAGATTTAAAGGTATTTCTAAGCCTTCCCTTTCTGGTACTACTATGGAGTGGCATGTCCAGACCTCCAAATACAGAACACATAAAGTGCTAAATCAAAAAATAAAAGTATTTGTTAATGGAACACATTAGTTGATAGGAAAGTAAGGGGAATCCCTGCATCTAGAAATGGCTTGAAAGCTGGAATCCAGAAGGGTAAACAAGCTCTTAAGATGTCATTCAGCCTGCATATGTGACACTATGATGAACGAGGCCTTGGGCTTTAATCAACTTTAAGCGGGAGTTCGAATTGCAGAAACCACAGAAACCCAAGCCCCGTGAAAGGGAACAGCCTGAAAAGATGAAGGAGAAGCAATCAAACAAATAAACAAACCACCACCCCTCCTCCCAAACAATTCAGAGAAGGAGAAGGTAGATGTATTGTCTGTCAAAAATATCTGGACAAAACAGAAAAAAGAATAAAAAATTCCCTACGATTTCCTATACATAAATCCACCTTCGCAAAGTTTGGGGCAAACCTACATCTGTTCCTCAAAGTGTTTCAAATATGTTTTAAACTACAGTTGCAATAGAGATTTCAAAAGAGATACTGTGAGAACATTATGTATAGCTTTGTGCAAATAAATTTGAAACTGGTTAAATTGAACACAATCCAGGGGAAAAAATTTACTGAAATTGATCCAAAAGTAAATCTTAATGGTTCCAAAATCATGAAAGAAATTAAATCAAAAGAAAAAAATTAAGCTCAGCCAGGTCTGCAGGTAAATTCTACCAATTATATAACTTTAACTTTATATAAAATCCTTCAGAAAACGCAAAAGAAGCATACTCCCAAACTTCGTCTGAAAGGTTAATTGATTTTGAAACCAGAATATGATACCACAAGATCAGAACTGCCAATCTCACTCAGGAACGTGGGTGAAAAACAAATTTAGAAAAATGTAAAAATGATAATACATTATAAGTAATTCCTGGGTTTACTCCAGGAATGCAAAGTAGGTTTATTAGGAAATCTACTAATATAAACCATCAAATTAACAGATTGAGTGGGGGGAAATCTGTATCATTATCAATATCAATTCCTAAAAACAAATCTTAAACTAGAAACAAGACGAAAACTCTACAGATAAAAGCATCTACATAAAAACCTGCAAAATGCACATAATTAATGGTGAAATATTAAAAACATTCTTTTTTAGGCAAGAATGAGGCAAACAAATCTGTTGTCATCACTGCTGTTTAACATTGTAGCAGACGTTCTAGCATAAAATAAAACCAAGTACTTAAAAGAAACAAAACTGAAATAAGGAGAGGTATCGGGGAAGGTCTTCAAAGATACTGGTATAATTTTTTCCTAAGCTGCAAAATGTTATTTGTTTCAGTGGTATTCTCTAAATGGTACAAATATGATGTATATATATATATATATATATACATTCTTATGATATACTTTATATATATTATAAAAGAAAAGCAAAAAAATGTTAAGCATTTTAAGAATCAAACACAAAAACTAATATGGAAATCAGAGTAATTTAACGTCATACTTGTTTTAATCATATGCAAGTTTGAATTCCTTTGAAATAGAACCACTGGTAAATACATTCAATCTAAGGCAATGCTAATTTTAGGTTTGAGGCTTTTCAAAAGCCCGTAAAGAGTCAATAAGTTTTGTTACGGGTAATTTTAAAGACAGGGTAAGCAGGAAGTCACCTGCTTCATGTTGTGGTCCAGTATTTTTTTCTTTTTACCAAACCACTGTATTTGCAGTCATTAGAGCTGGAACTAAAGGAAAGATTTATATGCCACTCCATTCTTAAGAGTCAAGGAAACCTGATGCTTTTGAACTTCTGGGAGTGTTCCGTCCCAACTGAAAAGTAACCATAGTTGATTTCTTCAAACTCAAATGTTTAAAAGGGGCCCTAATTGAACCATTTAACATACTTATTTTTTTAAATACTTGAGTCTAGTTGAGCTAATGAGACATTTTCATTTTATTCTCGTCAGCCCCATTATTTTATATTTTATTTTACTAATCAGAAGGGAAGAGATGAACTGAGATTAAGCAATACAAAATTTCTCTCTACCCCCTGGAAGGTTGATTCAGCTCTGTAGGATTTTTTTCCCATCAGCCTCGACTGGTGCCTTTAGCTAGCTCTCTCCTACCACATCTCTCTGTTAAAAAAGAAAATCCGTATTTTACAGCTTTTTAACTCAGGCCAGTCAGTCTTCGTAAAATGCTATACTGGTGGCCCTTCCTGACTTTATTGCCCAATTCTATTTTTTACAAAAATTTGAACCTCTTTTGAAAATTTGTCATCTTACCTTATAAGTAACATAATGAATTATCTAAGAAATACAATAAACTTTACAATTTCATTCCTAGCTGCTTAAATGCTAGCAGTTCACCACTGCTGAAGACACTCAACTAGAGGTAAACAAAAACTCAGACCATAAAATCTACAACGAATTAGTCAAGTTTCACATGACTTGAAGGTTTGGATTTCACTTAAATTATGAGTTGTTTCCTACATAAAATGCTACTCCTTCAGCATACTCGTTTTTTGAAATCTGAAACTATGTGACGTTGAAACACAACTATCAGTTTTACACAAATCTAGGAAGAGAGAAAAATTGTCAAGCCTTGCATGGCTACAACAACTACATTCTCTGCTTTTTTATATCAAAATGGGCCATATTTGTCATTTGCAGAAGGAGGGAATGAACATAGAAGGCTTGGGCAATCACCTTTAGAGTTTCAAACATGTGCATTATTAAATATACATCTTTTATATCATTTCACATATTTACATTAGAAAGAGGCATTAAAATAAACTTTAGTTGTTTAATAAGTTTTCCTTAGATTAAGCCTACTTAATTAAAAATCACAGTCATCCTGGGATAGAGCCCCACATCAGGCTCTCTGCTCAGCAGGGAGCCTGCTTCCCCCTCTCTCTCTGCCTGCCTCTCTGCCTACTTGTGATCTCTCTCCTCTCTGTCAAATGAATAAATAAAATCTTTAAAAAAAAAAATCACAGTCATATGTTCTTTAAAGCAAAATGATAGTTAATAAACCAACTACTCTAAAAAATAATTTGATTTTTAATCTGTAACTTTAAAAACTTTAAATACCTTTCAGCATACCAGATATGCCACCTATATGCTATCATTCTTTTTTATGTTTATGTGCTCACTGATCTGTTTCTCTATAATCAGTTTGCTAGTCTGTGCTTAAGACCTTAATTCATAAGGAAGTTGGCAAGTAGTTGGTTTTAGGGAAGATGGTGATGAGTTTGAGATACTGGCAAATCATCCAAGTGGAGAAGTTCCACATAGATATGAGGTCACAGGGGACAATAACTTACAAATTCAATGACATGTTTATTGACATCTTCCCTCCCCCCGCCCCACTATATACCAGGAAGTGTTCTAGAATCTTAACAGAAAGGAAAATAAAGGCAACCTTTGGACAGAACCTTGAAGAATGAATCAATTTCGGAAGGAGGCAGACCTGTAGAAGAGAGAGCTGTGGAAAATGAAAGATAATGAAAATTGTGAGGTGCTTTGAAAGCCAGAGTTGCAGAGATCAATGGTGCTTAGACCTACAGAGAGCCAAAGATGTGGGAATTTAGAGAAAGCCAGAGGCCAAGAAGGGTGATCATACATTTAACCACATCTAATGAATTAAAAAATGCTTTTTTTTCAAACAGATACTCATCGATATGGTTTACAAAATATGTTGTTTTAAACACACACACACACAAACACTTTCAAATATTATGTGGCTTGCTCATTAAAGCAGTCATCAGAGAAAATTTCCTCTTTCCTAAGCACAAAAATGCAAAGAGTCATTGTGAAATCAGCAAACTACAGTAATCAACTATGTCTAGTATTTTCCTGACATTATCAACCACATAATGAGACAGGACTCATGGTTTACATAGTCCAAATCAGCTATCATTTCTCCACTATCCAGATTTAAACCATAAATTAGCAGCACAGTCACTATGACAGGCTTTACCCATCATCATTTGCATCCAATCAGTTAATGACTGGCAGCTGTCTACAGGACCCATTACAGAAGGCAGCAGTTTTAATGTATAATGCTTCATGAGGCTTAAAATCATATTCCGGTAAAGCACATGGTAGACTGAAGTACTCCAAAATTTGCAAAGGCTTTCAAAGGAGGGGAAAAAAAACACAAAAACCCTAACTCAATGAAATAACTGTAATCTCAGAAAACCTTACAAAGAACGGGCTTTAAAGGGTTTCTAATCTCTTGCTAGACTCAAATAACATAGCAGACTAAGAAAAATTTACCATAAGGAAGATTACTACCAGTCTCATAATTGCTAAGGAAGTAACCGCAGCCAGAATTATTATTAACATGTTATCGACAGAAAAAATAAGGAACCTAGATGTTTAGAATTTTGCCTCGTATCAAAATGGAACCATATGCACAGAAGGCAGTCATGGGATCCAAAACTACCCCCATCTCCAATTCTATCCCTCTTATTATGAAGTATCTCTCAGTTCCTGGTGTATCAACAGCATAATATTTTACACTCTTGCCTTCTTCAATGTGTATACATCTTATCTCTAAACTGATTACAAACTCTTTAGAAAGACTGTGACTTTGACATTTATTCTTCCATGTATTCATTACTACATGACTTCTCTTCTCTAACAGGCAAGAAAACAGAAGCAGGGAGGCCAACTAAGAGGCTTTTAGTAATAATCCCATGAAAGATGATTGTGCCATAGGCCATAGTGGTACTACTGGAGGTGGTAAAAAGTGGTCAAGTTCTGGCCGTATTTTTGAAGACAGAGTCAAGAGACTTTGCTGATGAAATAGATGTTGGGTGTTAAAGAAAAAGGGGAGGTTGATGACTCCAAAGTAATGGTCAGAGCTGCTGGGAAAATGGAGTTGCCATCAACTGAGATGGTAAATAAAGGCTGTAAATACAGGAGGGGTGCAGTTGGTGGTGGTGGAGTTGAGGGGGCGGGGCAGGGTTTAAGAATTTAATTTTTGATGTTTCAGGAACTTAAAATACTAGTCAGTCATCTATTAATTTAACTAATAATACTTGCAGCACCTAAATACTATAGCACTTCTTAAGTATTAAGAAGGAGACATGAAAATATATTGGAAACCAAGGAAATGCTTAATAATTGTTTTACTGAGTGAAAGGATGAAGAATCAAGCATTTTAGCTATGTTAGCAAAGTAACTGAATCAAAATCAGAATAATAACTGCCAAAAGTATCATAGCCAAATATATCTAGAAACATATCTGGACAACATCTAGGAGTTTACAAAATGCTTTCTTATCTCTGCGGGGACAGATTCTGCTACTTATACTCTAGCATCTGAATATCTGCCCTCCCCTTCTTCAAGAGGAATAAAATTTGGCTGGGTACTTGGCTTCTCAGAATTAAGATAACATTTCCCAGCCTTCTTTGCAGCTAGGTGTGGCCAAGAGTCTGTGAGCAAACATGGTGTGTGCAATTTCCGTGATACGCTCTTAAAGAGAATGGGTACACCCACCATTTGCTCTTTCTCTCTTTTCCTGTGAGTTGAAGTGTTGATGTGATAATAAGCCATCTCAGACCGTATGGACAGGATGACACTAGCAAGATGGCAAGTGAACAAAAGAGAAAGAGCCCAGATCCTGAAAACCCATGGCGCCATCTTATCAGCTCTGGGCTACACATACATAGATTGTTGCATGAAAGAATAAAGCTTCTATCTTATTTAAACCACCATTATCGTGGCCATTTGTTACAGTAGCTTAACCTGAAACTTCACCAATAAATTTAATAAATCCTCAGAACCACCTGGTGATGAAATTAACATGCTGGGTTTTTTTCTTTTAATTCCTTACAATGTATCTATTTTAAATAGCAGGAAAATAAACTGGCTTTACATACTTTCATCCACCAGTGAAGAAAAACCAGCTGAAAAGCATTCTGTGAGAAGTGACTGCAACATTTTTTACAGCAAGATTTGGGTTCATGAATTCACTGAACTGTGCAGCACTCACTACTTACAAAAGCAACATGGTAAAGATTTTTTCCACAAGAACTGAGGAATTCTTTGCTATGTACTAGCTCAATTATAATGTTTCTACTCCCATTAAAATCCCTGCAATCTGTTAAGCGTTACAAGTAACAACCATCAGTTCCATAGCTTAAAGAAATAAGTAGCTGCTCGCTGAACTCTTGACTTAATTGCTAATTGGAGAAAGATACCAGGGTTGCTTCTAGGCTATCTAGATCTTCGGACATATATCCCAATATCCATCAGCAGATCACTCCATTCATTTGGAACAGTTTAACACTTTCAGTATTTGAATACCAGTACACAGTTGTGTTAGAAAAAGTAGAAGCAGCCCAGTTCAAATGCTGTGCGAGCAACCATAATGTAAAAGATAAATAACTAAAAAAAGAAAAAGAAAAGGCTTATGAAGAACAGGACTAGCTGGCACTATTTACTAAGATGTATTTCTGCATTTAAAAGGTGCACTTGCTTTCATTTAATTGCTCTCTGGCTTCTATCATCATTTTACTGTCTAAACCAGAGAAATCACTGGAACAGCTTTTGCTTGTTCATTTATGCTTTAAGGAAGACTTTCTATTCTGGCTACAGATTCTGTGATTTGCTAAAGTAGTTTTCTAAACCAAAAACAATAATGAAATACATGATCCATCTTACCGTACAGAAAAGTGTATTTCCCTACGCGACTTAAGAACTCTTAAATAAGAACGTGCTAACGGCTCGGCAACATCCAGCTTACAGAGCCTCTGCAAAGCCGAGGGTGACTCACACTTGAATGCGCATACACTGACATCTAGAGACACGATTCCAAGATTCAGAGGTAGCGTCACCTCCAAATCTTTCTAAAGATGTCAATGTAAGTCTTACGGTATTTCCTCAGGCGATGCTTGGAAAACAGCAAAGCTAAAATATCCTCAAGTGGGAGAGCCTGACTTTTATTACACGAGGAAAGAGATGATGTCTGTATCCGTATTTAAAAGACAGAAACCAAGCATTTTTCTAAATTCTTAGGACAGTCAATACTTTTGCACAACCGTCTGAATTCCTCTGGACAAATATAGTCTGGGACATCAGAATATACTTCCCTGTTCCAAATGTGGAATTCTGGAGACTCTAAATTGATTGTACTGCTCAGCTCTTAAAAAAATGAAATGAAAGATACAGGGAGTGCAGAAAAAAACCTCTTCCTTCCTAAATACTGCGTTTTAAGGCAAGAAGCAAGAATATAAAATGGCACAATGAGTAAACTGTCCAGGCAAAAGTATAAAATAAAATATTACCTTTAGCTGGGTTTACTTTTATCCCTGACCTATACAGCATTTCCTCATTCTGCCAGTCTCCATTCCTGATCGCAGTCTTGAGTCCATAGAAAACAATTAACGTAGCTGTGGCATAAAAAATCAAGCTCTTGAGAAACCGCTTTTGGACTTTGACATAAAGGGCTCTGGCACCCACCGTAATGAGGAGGCAGAAGCCCATACTAGGAATATACAATACTCGCTCTGCAATTACAAAGCCGACATAGAAAAACAGGTTCGTGGCAGGAACAAAGGGTATTATTAGCAAAGATAAAGAAAGAACAACAATGTTCTCTGTAGAAGGAAGTTGTGTTCTCTGTGATGCATTATTTTTAATGCCATTTTCTACTTTGGATGCAAAGCTGGGCTTAATCTCTGAGTTCCGGTACTCCACATCTGAATGGCAGCTATGTCCATTTGCATTCTGCTTGCCATTTGTTACAAATTTCCCATTGCATTCTCTTTCCACGCTTTGGCTCTTCAAGCCATAGTAGGCCAGGAGGAGGAGTCCAATATAGAAGGCCACAGTGTGTAGGTTTCTCCAATCACAAATTGTTTTGAGCAGAGGCACAGCATCCATTGACCAATCAAAACTGAGGGTATCTGGGCATAGCAACAGCCAGAGGTTCTTGGTTGGCAAGTAGAAGAAAGTGAGCGTCCGAGCCAACAGGCTATCCGAATCTGCAGCTGGGTTGTCAGAGTTGGAAAAGCTTGGTGGTTTGTTTCCCATCCAGTATAATCGGACACCCAAAAGGGAAGTCCCCCAGAAAGTTAACAAACTAATGCTGAGGAAAAGAGACAAGTTCTTCCTCTGAAACCAAAAGAGAAGGGAAAAAATTAAGATCATCATCAATACAGCATAGGAACACTTCACTTAACATATAGAGATGAAAAGACACTTTGAAGTGAACAGTTAAAACCACATAGGTCTTAAATACATGGCTTTATTTCTATCTCCTTTTAAATGTGCTTAGGGAAAACTTAACCTGAAAAAAAAAAAAAAAAAAAAAAACACTGACTGTGGAAGCCTACTTTGTATATAACTTTTGATGAGCATTTTTTCTTCTTTTTCTAAAATAGCAAGAACAAAAGCTTCAATTTCTTGACCTCTGTAAAATGGGATGAATGTATTTCCCCCTCAGAATTGGTGTCAGGTTAAACTGAGACCACAGTATAAAAGTACTTAGCATTCTGCACAGGATAGAATAGACATCTAATAACTATCTTCTTTCACTTTATGGTTTAGGTTCTAGGGAAAACAAAATCAGGCATGCCCCAAAATATGCTTAGCTCAAAGTAACAGCACTTAGCTATATCTATGCCAGTCCGCATTTCACTCTCGAATTTTCTTGCAGAATTTATCAACTAGGCTTTCATCTGCTACCCCATGCTGTCACTGAGATCAGTGACATCAAACATTTAATAACACTCCTCGCGAATCCCAAATTTTCCACGCTGATGACAATTTTTTAAAAATAAAATGACTTTGATAATGTGCCTACTTATTTTAAGAGAGAGACAGAAAATTATGAGAGGAAGGCCAAAGGGCATTCCTGTTAATGAGAATGTTCTGGCAAACTCTTTCAACCTGAGTGACTTCCAACAATCTAAGTCTTGAAGAGGCAAGTGGAAGGGGGAGGGATGGATACTACATCCTAACTTTAATGATTCCTTGGTAATGTGATCTCTTACTGCACAAATTGACATTGTATAAAATTATACATTAGTAACACTCAAAATGGTGCTTGGAACCTCAAGGATATGCCAAATATTTAGTTTAAAAAAAAAAACACAGACAGCAATGAAAGCACAAATACATAAATGGGACCATATCAAACTAATAAAAAACTTCTATACAGCAAAGGAAATCATCAACACAATGAAAAGGCAATCTGCTGAATGAGATTTGCAAATCATATGTTTGATAAGGGATTAATATCCAAAATACATAATAAAAAACTCATAAGAAAAAATAATCTAATTAAAAGGGGACATAGGATCTGAATAGCCATTTTTCCAGGGAAGACACAGAAACAGGTACATGAAAAGGTGCTTAACATCACTGATCATTAGGGAAATGTAAACCCAAACTACACTGAGATATCAGCTCACACCTGTTCGAACAGCTAGAATGAAAAAGATAAGAAATAACAAGCGTTGGCGGGGATGCAGAGAAAAGGGAAACCTCATGCACTGTTGGTAGGAATGTAACTTGGTGCAGCTACTATGGAAAACAGTGTGGAGTTGCCTCAAAATTTAAAAATAGAACTACCATATGATCCAGCAATTCCACTTCTGGTATTCATCTGAAAAAACCAAAATTACTATCTCAAAAAAATACCTGTACCCCTACGTTTATTGTAGCATTACTTATTTATAATAGCCAAGACATGATAACAACCTAGGTGTCCACTGGTGGACGAAGGATAAAGAAAATGTACTATATGTATTTGATAAAATGTTATTTGCCCACACCAAAAAAAGAAGGAAATCTTGCCATTTACAACAACGTGGATGGACCTTGAGGACATTATGTTAAGTGAAATAAGTCAACTGGAGAAAGACACTCACTTGTAGGTGATCTCACTTGTAGGTGGAATCTTAAAAAACATAAACCCTGAACTCCTAAATAAAGAAAACAGATGGATGGTTGCCAGAGACAGGGATGGGAGAGTTGCCAAAAATGGGTGAAGAAGTGAAGGTGGTCAAAGGTACAAACTTCTAGTTTTAAGTTGTGTGAATGTCATATATATCATGGTGACTGTAGTTAACAATACTCTACTATATATTTGAAAGTTGCTAAGAGATCAGATCTTAAAAGTTGTTATCACAAAAAAAAAGCGAATTTGTGTGTGTGTTGATGGATGTCAACTACACTTACTGTGGTGATATCTGACATATCTACATATACCAAATCATCATGTTGTACATCTGAAACTAATAAAATGCTAAATGTCAATAAGATCTCCATTTTAAAAAGTCCAAAGAGCAATATATCTTGAGCATGTACAATTTCTATTAAAACAGTCTCAATGTATTATATACAATTGCCACTGGATTCTCTTTGACTCATTCACCCCACCTTTCATTGCTGGAAGCCCTCCCCATTCTATCCATTACCAACTTCTCTCACTTCCTCTTTAGAATATATGCCAAATTTGCCCATTTCTCACCATCACTTCTGTCACCACTTGAGTCCAAAATGCTCACACTTGGATTATCAAAAGTTTCCTCCTAACTGGTGACCCAGTCCTTTTAAACACAGATCACATTATTCCCAACTTTCAAAATCATTAATGGGATCTTACTTGAAGACCTTGAAAGTTCTCACCTCTACAAAGAAGATTCTAATTCATAGAGAGGTGTGTGTGTGTGTGTGTGTGTGTGTGTGTGTGTGTGTGATATGTCTTTTAAATTTCAAAATTATTTTGAAAAATATTTTAAATATTTAAAGATGGGATACTTCTGGGTATAAAAGAAATGAAGTAAAGAAGAGGAGGTTAGAAATTTAAAATTCAAAATTAGGAAAATGAGAAACAGCAAACATGGAAACTGACAATGTTAAGAGGTAGGATTGTTAATATCAGATCATGGTAATGCTAAATTCACAGAATTAACTGCCTCAGTGTTTTAAAACATCTGTGGCCGACTTTTACTCAAAAGAATTACACATCATGCTGCATGGAATTTTTAGTGGTGGGGGATTAATATGTTCAGTCATCACTAATTTCCCACTTACAGGTCTTTTCTGGAAAAATAAAATGGTTCAGAATCAGTATCATCTAAAAATACCTTTTGCAAACCATTCTTGGCTCTTCTGAAATTCTACTCATCAAAAATCCTAAAATTTATTTATTTTAGAAAAAAGCCCACAAAACACAAAACTGCACATTAGGAGCTGTAATAGCTTGACGGACCAATCACATAACTGAGTATGCTTTGATTACACAAGAGAGAAACATGTCATTTGGCAAAGATAAATGAAATAAGATACCATGAATGATAAAGACTGATCTTGAAAAAACAACTCAAGGTTAAGATTTATAACAAAAGTCCACTTTGCAACTAAGTGTAACTACGTATACAAAGCGTACCTGAGGCCATTCTATTCCCATGTCTTCTAGTGAGAGTGAGGAGAGAGAAGAAAAAAAACTCTCCCTGTCAGTCAAGAAGAAAAGCAAAGGAGTAAGAGAACCACATGGAAATGGGAAGTATAATCAGGATTCTTTGCTAGTCACGAAACTCCAGAAGAAGTTAGCCTTAATCATTACGTAATTCCACTTTATTCTTAAAACAGAAATATCATAAGGCAAAACTACCTTATTAATTTTTAATAAAAGCATCTTTAGCAATGTATTAAATTTTAATAAATTATCGAAATGAAGCATAAAAGGGAAGATGTGACAAAAATTATTCTTGTTTTTATCATACTCAAAGAATATTTAAATTCAATAAACTACAAAATAAAGATTAATGAAAACTATTCAGTGATAAAATAAAAGAAGTCTAAAGGCTGTGCAAATGATAAAAATGAAGACGAATAATCAAATGCTAACATTAATTTATAAACACTTTTTATCTTAAAACATTTCCACGTACAGCTCCCATTTATTTATTTATTTATTTTTAAAAAGATTGTATTTATTTGAGGGAGAGAGAGAGTGTGAGAGAGCACGAGAGGGGAGAAGGTCAGAGGGAGAAGCAGACTCGTCGCGGAGCTGGGAGCCAGATGTGGGACTCGATCCCGGGACTCCGGGATCATGACCCGAGCCAAAGGCAGTCACTCAACCAACTGAGCCACCCAGGCACCCCTACAGCTCCCATTTAAACAACTGATGGAACAACTAAGATTAAGAGACACTGAGGTTCTGAAGTGAGAAGCTCTCATAAACTCATTCTTTTTTTTTTTTTTAAGATTTTATTTATTTATTTGACAGAAAGGAGAGAGATCACAAGTAGGCAGAGAGGCAGGCAGAGAGAGGGGGGGAAGCAGGCTCCCTGCTGAGCAGAGAGCCTGACACGGGGCTAGATCCCAGAACCCTGAGATCATGACCTGAGCCGAAGGCAGAGGCTTTAACCCACTGAGCCACCCAGGCGCCCCTCATAAACTCATTCTAACTTAATGGTAAGGTCTATACCGGCTAAATAAATGAAACCATTAAAGGAAAACTGAATGAATAGGTAAAAGAAAATTGATGTTAAAATGTTTAAAGTGGAAGAGCTTCTTAGCCCTCGTGATTGGCTACCACTTTTTATGTACTTTATGATTTCTTTGAAATCACAACTTTCAATCTCTTTAATGCCTTCTCATAGAATTTTGTTAAAAATGATCACCTATCAAATGGGATTCTGATAAAACCAAATCTCTCTTCTAACCTCATTCATTGTTTCTGTGGTAACAGCCTTAAAAATAAGGTGAAAGAAAAGAAAGCATGGAAAGGCTTTTTTATTAATCATAGTCCCTAGGGGTGCCTGGATGGCTCAGTCCATTAAATTCTGCCTCTGGCTCAGTTCATGATCCCAAGGTCCTGGGATCCAGTCCCATATCAGGTTCCCTGTTCAGCAGGGGGTCTGCTTCTCCTTAGGCTCCTCCTCCCACTCATTCTCTCAGTCTCTCTCTCTCTCTCAAATAAATAAAATATTTTAAAATATTTTTTAAAAATTATTATGCTCTGACTTGTAGATTAAATCAGATGAACACATTTTGATTGAGTTAATAGCTAGGAGTCAAGTTACATAATTTGCCTCAGCATTTTGTTGTTGTTGTTGTTCTTGGCTTAGTGTATCAAATTGATTCAGCACAGGTATTTGTTGACATGAGGCATGAGAGTTCTGAAGAATTACCACTAGACCTGAAAGCTAAAACTAGTAAAAATCCACACATAGAAGATGAGAAGTCTAAGTCTGGGAAGCTTAACCTGATCGAAGAATAAACTCTGATGGGTAGCGTTAGAAAATGACTGCAATTCAATAGCGAAAACATAATGAATCCATTGAGCACATCATTAAGATGGCTGTATGCAGCAGGCATTCTCCTAGTCACCGGATGTGTACGTGTAAGTAGAGAGAGGACAGACCCTGCTTGTGGAGTTTGCATGTTCTAGTGTGTCTAGAAAAACACTTTGGGAGGCAAAGAATCAGAGTGCCTTAAAAGATAGCTTTCAAACTTCAAGGACCATCAATATTAATTGTGAGCTGCTAAAAATACCAATACCTTGGTCTGACTAACATCTCCACAGGAGATTCTAATGCAGCCGAAGTTGAAATCATCACATATTTGTACAGGTCTAATTCTTAACAATGACACTGAAAATAGTGTGGGATTCTGGCTTTCATTTCACAAAGTTTTAAGACATATTTTCCTCATCCTAAATGAATAAATCATAATCGAACATAAATAATGCTTTCTCTGAGGCTCTGGGACAAATTGACTTCTTAGTATAATAAATGAGTGTCATAATGTCAGGCTACAAAGGAACTGAGATCTCTGTAATAAGTATAATTCAGAGTTGAAATAGTCAAGTCTTGTTGCAATATACAGAAGACAAAGGATTTTTTCCCAGAAAAAAAAAAAAAAAAAGTCTTCTAAATGTGAATCACAGAAGACAATCCAACAGATTTAAAAATATAGATGGGAAATTCAGAGAAAAGAAAAGACAACAATAAACAATTATAATTCATTTGTTAATAAAAATGAAAAAAGAATATACTTTGAATGAATCTAAGTGAAAAAAATGGGGGGAAAAGAATTGGCTACAAAGGTCACTAAAATTGTGTTGTAACAAGAACTGTTATGTACTGAGAAAATATAAATTAGTTTGGTGAGAAATTTGGAAGTATTTAGGAAAATTAATAATTTGTATCATCTATTATTTGGTTATCTGGAATTAGTGACTCTCTAACAAAACCTCTTAGATCTAAATATGAGGATTTCTAATGTAGCATTGTTTATAAAAGCAAAAATAAGTAAATCGCTAAAAATTTCACCAAAGCAATATGGAAATAAATCATGGCATACCCATATGTTCTGAATCTATAAGGCAACTGACAGGAATAAACCATCCTTATAAACTACATATGTAGTATATGGAGAGCTACATATATTCATGTATGTAGGCATACATATATACCAACATGAAAAATACTATATAGCAATTAATGCAAATGAACCAAATCATTAGACAATAACATGACTCATAAAAACTCAGGTTGCAAAATATGCATATTATAAAATCATACAGGCCATTCATGGAAAAACATCCCATATATTTCTCATAACTACATACACACATTTGTGTAATTGTTCCCCCCTCGTGCCCCAAGTCTAGAAACAATTACACCGAACATCAGATGGTATGAAATTGCTAGGGCAGGGCACAGAAGGGAGCTGGATGGATAGCTGAAGAGACAAAGATGGCTTCAAATTTATGAGTGGTTGCCATTTATTCACAGTCCCAAAATATGTATCAAAAAAACCCAAAAAGGTTTGATAATCTTTTATGTCTAAACTTACATTTCTCAGGTGGAAATAATTTTTTTGAAACAAATATATATACAAATAATGGTAACAAATCCAAATTCTGGTTATGGACACATAAGTATCCATTAGTTCATATACTTTTCCATATTTAGTATTTATTGTAGCTATTATTTTCTAATTAAGTTTCTCAATATTAAAAAATACTTTTCCATGTCCCAATTCAATCTATCTACAATTATTTTGTAATCCTTACCTTAATTTTGCTAGAAGATCTCTTAAATACACAAGAAAACTAGATAAAAACACAATGCACCCCAGTTGGGATACAAAATTATGATAATATTACCTAAACATGCTCTTTTAGAACTGAGATATAACAAATGGCACATCTTTGAATTCTCAGCGATTACTGCAAAGCCTAACATTCCTAGGCATTTGAAAATGATTCTTAAACTCTGATCCTCAAACCAAAAGTCAGTTTTTTTACCTGTCATTACCTTGCACATTTTTTTTTTTTTTAAAGATTTATTTATTTATTTGAGAGAGTGGGAATACACATGGCTGAACAGGAGGAGGGGCGGGCAGGGGTGGGGGGAGGAGAGAAAGAGAGAACCTCCAGCAGATTCCCTGCTGAGTAGGGAGCCCAAGGCAAGAGCTCAATCTCAGGAACCTAAGAGATCATGACCTAAGCTGAAAGCAAGAGTTGGGCACTTAACAGACTGAGACACCCAGGTGCCCCCTACTTAAATCCTATTATGGTAAATCCTCACTCGCACTCCTCCATACAAAGGATCAAATGAAACAATATTGCACAACTTCAAGGCCAGCTTGACTGTCATCATATACAGAAACTTGGCCTTGTCACCTTTATATCACAATACTTTCTGCCTAACTCCATACCTCTCCATGAAAAGTACACATGAAAGCAGTAACATTTTCCTGACTACAACTTCATTCCAAAAGTAGAATTAAAAATGGGAAAATGACTGCATCTCTAAGAATTCTTATCAGATACATTTCATGTCAATTACTAAATGGACGGGGTTCCTTTATGTTCTAATTCACTATAAAACCATATAAATCAGCTTTATGAAAGTCTAATTTTTCTAAAAGTTCAAATGTGTTCTTCATCTTTTTAAAAAGTTGTTCTTTAACGTTAAAAGGGAAATTACCTTCAGTTTCCATGTCACTGAATATACATACATATACATATTCCCAATTACAAAATTTTAGAGGGATTTTTTTGGAACTGTCCGATACAGGAAATCATAGAATGAAAATCAACTAAGGATATCAAGTTCATGGTTGGCAATTTCATCTCGAGTCTTTGGACACACGAATAGAATAAAAGAACATAGCTATAATGAGCAAATAATGTGAAATTTACCATAAAACATCAAAATCTTTTCCATGCATCACCTGAAATATGAAGGCAAATCTGATGAGAAGAACCTGTCATATTAACTAGTGGTAATGCCTTTAACAGAAGCCTTGTAGTGCATTATTTTCTTCTATGAGAGTCTTTGCCTAAAGAAATAGCACAAGAGAAGTGCAAAAATCAACTATTAACAGCTTCCCTCTCTACTATTCAAGGAAAACTGCCATTCATGGTGGCAGCTTCAGTATTGCCTTCTGATCTCAAGATACTGTGGGACATAAAAGAAACTGAAAAGTAATATTTTATACTCAATGAAAGAAAAATGTAAACATTCTGCCTTAGAGTATTAAAATCATCATGAGACTCACTTTTTGGCAAACTAATGAAAATAAATTACTTAAGCATAAGGCTCATTTAATTCCAAATTAAGCCCTTGGCAATGATAGTAGAGTTGTAATAATAGAGCAGATAAAAATCAGTATCTGAAAGTTTTAAGAATAACTGAGAGAAAAGGCTATCCAGACATAACAAAAATCTATCATCCTTTATTTTGTATCCACTATTCATCACTGGAGTCATAAGCTTTCCTTGTATCAATAATATAGGATTTCTCCTAGCTGCCCTCCTTCCTAAAATAGTTCTCATTGAAGACTACCCCAAAAAATGAATATAAAAGCATATATTTCTGACATTTCTGAATATGTGTCAAGAAGGAATGCATGGTTAAAAGCATAATTAGAAATTGTTTCTAGAACATATTCATATGATTTATCAAAGTTTTGCCCACATCAAATTGTCAGAGTATTTGTTTCCCTTCAAAAAAAAAAAAAAAAATACAAGATTAGAAACCTTTTTCTCTATACCAACAAAATAAACAAAATAAAAGAATTTTAATGTTTAGTATTTAAAAAGATATAAAGAGGTTCAATAGATGGGTATATCCAGTCTTTGCAAGGAAAGAATTTAAAGATTAAAGGCATAAAAACGTATGTTAGTGAGCTATTCAGCACTTTAGATTATAAGGAATTCTTTCACTTATTCAAGCTAACTCAATACCACAGCATAATACTTTCCATTGATTTCAAACATCAAAAAGTATCTTATCTGTATATATGTAGATAAATATATAACAGCTCAATAAATCAGTTATAGACTGAAATCCACTGATGAATACTTATACTTTTTTCAGGCCAGATTATAATTTACCAAATAAGGTTGTCATTAGGGAGAGTATGATTATAAAAAAATCCAAAAGTGTCAAAGCATATCTCATGTAATCTGATATAATGAATGATATGGTATTTATCCAAAATTTAAAACCAAACATAATTGGTTTGATTTGGTAGTAAAACGTCACCAGAGATAACAGTTTTCTTATTTCAGTTATAATCAAAATTATTACCCTGAAATTCCTCATAATCTTTATTCATACATATGATACTAGCTAACACTGGTAAAAAATGGACATCTTTTCAGAATATTTTAAAAATGTAACAAAGAGAAGAAACCTAACTAAGATGACCATCTATTCTTTCATTTAATCATACTTGGAAGAGATTCTTCTTAATTTTATTTGGAAATTTATTCCTTAAGTGGTATTACCTTGATTTCTAATATTTTCCAATAAAAAGAACCAAGGTTCCTTGGAGAAATGGACTGATTTTAAGACTGAGGCAGGAAATATAGAAGATGAGCCTGGTACATCTTATAGTGCCAGAAAGTGAGGTGTAGGCACGCACATATACACACTCTCTCTCTCTCTCTCTCTCTCTCACACACACACACACATGAGGTTATGTCCAAGTATCTATGGTACACAGGAGTCTGATTAAAGAGCTCCCAATGGCCGAAGCTGGAACAATTTGGGCAACAAAATAAATAGTACTGAATTATAAACTAAAGTATAAAATAAAAATATCCATGAATCCATACAGATAAATAAATTATATGATTGATAGTTAGATACTTAGACAGATAAGGGAGAAGAGACAAATCTCCCTCGCAGAAGAATGTCAAATAATTTATATATATACTCCACCTTCAAGGAGAGGGAGCATAACTCCTCACTCCTTAAATATAGGCTATGCATAGTGCCTTCCTCCAAAGAGAAAGGAGGAACGTGGGAGGGAGTAACTTTACAATAGATAAACCTGAAAAACACTATCTCCACCAGGTGATTAGGGTCAACCTTAACGGTGGTAAGTCATGTTGACAGCAGGCACCCTTAATCCCTTGATAATATGTGATGAAAATGTCACTTGACCTGTGTTCTTCCTCTCAAAATCCATATACCCAGTTTAATCATGAGAAAAACACCAGGCAAATTCCAGTGGAGAATGTTTTACAAACTATCTGACTAGGAATCCTCAAAACTGTCAGGGTTATCAAAAACAAAGTCTGAGAAACTGTCACAGCCAAGAGGAGCCTAAGGAAACATGACAAATATATGTAATGTACCATCCTAGATGTCATCCTGGAACAGAAAAAGGACATGAGGTAAAAATGAAGGAAATCCGAGTAAAGTATGTATGTTACTTAATAATGACATATCAGCATTGGTTAATTGATTGTAACATACATATTATACTAATGTGTGAGGTCAGTAAACAGATGGAACGGAGTGTGACATACATGGGAACTTCTATTCTACTCAAATTTTCTGTAACCGTGAAACTGTTCTAAAAAACAAAGGCTATTCAAAGAATGGTTGTAACTATAATGAAAGCTTTTAGAAACCAAATGAAATTAGATGGGCTTTGATAGATCAGTATCTTAAAGCTGTGGGCCACGAAGTATCAAATGAAAATTAACATCAGTGTTAAGTGCTTATTAACATTTTAACCGCCTTCAAATTGAATCTAAAAAGATGGAACAATAGAACAAACCAGAACTCAGGTTAAAGAACCACAGTAACTTATCCGTACTGTATGAGAGATAACATATTGATTTCAAATCCCGTTTGGGTTTTGTCTGACACTCTATAGCAACTGTAGTATACTAGAAACCCCCAATGAGAAACAAACATCAAGGGAAGGATGTTTCTAAACCCATTGCTATGGTGTTTTTGTTGGCATGGTGATCCATTCTTCCTCATTAAGCTAACATGGGGAAATCAAGCAGTTAGCAATTTCTTGCGTACCCATGGCAGGCTCCTTCTAGAGCTAACTATTAGGGACTGAAGTACCCAAAGAGTTCAATTACTGGAACTGTAAGGGGTGTGCCACAGCCCCTAACCCATTACACTAAAAGCAAGCCTCTGAATGCCAGTCTTCAGAGTAATCTTGTTTAGCTTAAAATAAGAGGTTTAACACTTCCCACCAGGCAGTGCACTATGGTCAAATCGGGTTAGCCACGAAACAATCCAGCCTTTATGAGGAAAATATGTGAAGAAAATATCCTTTTGTGACCTGAGACACAAAAAATACTTTATACAAAAGAGGACACCTCTTTTTGACTATCAAACCACTTTAGGTTTTTATTAGATTCCTTTCCCTGCACTTTAAGAATACACCTAATGGGGGAGAATCAAAATAAAAAAGCTCAAAATTAATTGAATTTGGAAAAGGAACTCTTTTCTATCCATCTCTCCTCAAGTGGGCAACAGCATTGCAAATGCATTTCCTGCGCCAATGGATTAAACTGCAACATTCTTTTAACTCTGTGTGGCTTTAGTGCGACAAACCAGCCATTATGAGATGTGTTCCAGTCTCATTAATGAGGTAAGCATGTGAGCCCAGCATTTTGGAAACCTAAAGAGACAAATTATAATGAGACTTCACTCAGTGGGGAGGCCAAGATATAGCCCTCTTCTCTCAAAGATATCATAATAGGCAGCTATTTAATGAGCACGGGACTTTCCTATGAACATATAATAGACACCGATGAGAAGAGGAAGACTTCACCTAGACAAATCCAACTTAATATATACATCTCATAGGTAGGTGTTCACTCATAATTTCAATGCTTAATGTTTTTCAATAAGAACATGCTCCCCCTATAATGACATGTGTCTTCTGCTAAATACACAGTAAATTCAATGTCAAATGGACAAATGATTATTTTCTTTTTCTCACAGATAAAATTGTAGCCCTTTATCTATATATTTTGCATGTAGATTTTGTCTTATTCTCAAAATGCCATACTGATTTATAAAATAACTCATGTTTTTTTGATTGGGAAACTGAGGCCACATCATGAGTGTTTTGAAAGAAAATTTTTCACTTGAGAAAACAGCCATCAATTTTGTGATTCTGTAACTGAATTTCGTAATTCAATATCAGGTAATTACACCTATTCAGAAATTCTCAGACAACACTGTGGCACCTGTTTAGGCATTATAATTATTAGTCATTCAGAGCAGAATCAAACAGAACTGGAATCCTCACAAGATCAGTTGAGCAGAACATTCTGGGTTTACTGAGCAAGCAAAGGAGTCATTATCTATTCTCCCCCTACTTCTCCTAAAAGAAAAAAGAATAAACAAACAGCCATGCCAAATTTTCAAGTACATCAAGCAGTAAAGGGAGTTACGGTTACTAGAATCTGTTACAGAAAAAGCAACTCCACTTCCAAATCTTTGTTGGGTGCCGTTTGGTTCATTCCCTTTAATGCAGGAAGAGAAGTAAGGAGCAGCAAACAAGTGCTATCAGCAGTAACCAAGAGCTAATTATCTGAAGATACTTTAAAAACAAAAACAGTCTAGGCAAGGGTGATGTGGGAAAGGCTGAAAAATATTATTTTAGTTTTCATGAAAAGAAGAGCCATCTTTCACATCTCTACATCTTATTACTCTGGAAGTGAATTTCTTTTTGAGATGCAAAATAGTAAACCTAGATGGGAATATTTATTATAAATGGGATAACTTTTCTATGAGCATCAATTAATATTTGTACCACCAAATAAGCATTTTTATTTTTTTTTCTAGATTTTATTTATTTATTTCACAGAGAGAGAGATCACAAGTAGGCAGAGAGGCAGGCAGAGAGAGAGGGGGAAGCAGCCTCCCTGCTGAGCAGAGAGCCCGATGTGGGGCTCGATCCCAGGACCCTGAGATCATGACCTGAACCAAAGGCAGAGGCTTTAACCCACTGAGCCACCCAGGCGCCCCCAAATAAGCATTTTTAAAATGCACACCTTTATGAGCCAGAATTAATCATCAAAAGAGTCACCCTCAAATTATACCTACTCTAAGAATAATAATAAGCTAGTTGCATGTTTCATGTTATACAGACAAAGAAATGATTGATATGGCTGCCAAATGGCCATGAGCCAGATGTTTGGGAACAAACAAAAATACTGAAGTTTTTCAGTTTAAAACTGTTCTGATAACCTCTCCAAGAGTCTCTTCTTGCCAGAAGCAACTTGGCAAAAGCAATTTTTGGAACCTCGTGGCAATGGCTACTAACCTAGACAGATGAAATCTTTGTATAACTGTAACCCACCACATTTTTTCTTTCCTTCTTTTATTATTAGATTTGGAATTAAATTTTAATCATGTACTAACTTTTAAAGATCTACACGGGGATGAAGGTGTTCAGTAAGGTCATAGGCAACCTTGCACAAGAAGATTCTGAAACAGTGAGGAATGTGAAAACTGTGAAACCCATATAACCATAAGAGCATTTGTCTTCCACTTGAATAAGGCTTTAATACAATGCAAAAGTTTGATCTCGCTTCAAATTAGTTAAAAAAAAGAATTCTGCATTTATTAAATACCTATATTGAGGGCCATTAAAACTCTCCCCATTAATCTTCCTTCTTAAGCATGTCCAGCTTTTGTAGCAATCATCAAAGTACTAGTTTTCAAATCATTTCAGATGGGGTTAAAATCTGGTATTTTTTTCATTAAGATGTGTACCTTTGATTTTTAACATTATCACAAAAAAAAAAAAAAAAAAAAACACCCTAGAGTTAAATACGATTTACTGCAAAAATCTCTCATGAGTCTTCAAAACATATCTGGATAATTCTTTCAGCCCAACATAGCTCCAATTAGCACTAATCATTGCCATGCCCTAATTATTTAAAATTAAATAAATCAAACTTACACGTGCAAACATTTTGCAAATCACCCTGCCTCCACTTCTCTTTTCAAGTTAACTCATAAGATTAGACAACTTGTCTTAATAGATTATTTTCATTGGATTAGGTCCAAAAAGCATTCCTCTAATGGGAATTCTGTCTGCTTTAACAGTTGTGGTTTAGTGGACGCTCTCTGACTTAACTGTCAATCTTTTTTTTTTGGACTGGCTCCTGGCCCTGAGAACCCTTCTGGGAGACAAGCAAGAAGTTTTTTCCAGGTACATGGCTGGCACCCAGTCAGTCTGGACTAAGCAAAGGGAAGTGGAAGGGCTTGGTTAAAATACCTGATTGAAAGGTTCTGGCTTCTTGCTCCCTCCTCACACCACTCTTGTTCAAATGCCCTAGTGATCCCCGGCCCCTCATGCTGTGCCCCATTCCCCACCTCAATACAGCAGTCACCACCAGCAATACTGTCCAGTGTAGAAAACTCAACGAAGCTCATACTGTGGGCAAGTTCAAACATTAATAAAACCACAGGATGAAATATCTTAACACTGTGCTAGAAGTGTTGAAATGTAAGAAAATAGAAGAAAATAAAAATGACAGGATGTGCTAGTCTTTATTTAGCCTCCATAGCTCAAACATTCCCTTTTAAGTAATACCAAGAAATTCCATTCTTGAACAGGTTCCATAATAACTCCTAAACTAAACACTCCAGAAATTTTACAGTGCGGATCATATTTCATAATAAGTCCACGTTTGTTCTATTCTGCATCATATCTCCAATCAACCCACACGTCTTGTTGCTTCAACAATCTAAACAAATGCAGGTCATCCGAAAGATATGCTAAAGTGAGCACAAATTAAGCTCCATTGTATTTTTCCATAAGAGACGAGACATTATGAGGAAAGAGAGAGAATCATGTATAATTGCCTAATGAATTCCAACACCTGTTAAGTCATTTTATACCTCTCAGATGGGGTCCTGGCTTCTAGTGGAGAGAGCGGCTGCCTAGAAAACACCATTCTCTTCTGGCATTATATTCAACAATGGAATGTGGGGGAAGTCATGTAATAGTAGTAGTAACACTAATTATGAATGTTTATTAAACATTTTACAATGTTTATACAATCTCAAGTCATTCTTTTCGAAACCCTATGATGTTTGCAAACTCTGTGAATGAGTACTTTACAAAAGGACAGGGTGGAAGCGCATTGCTGAGAATCCCATTGCTAATGAGAAGAACTGGAACTCAAAGCTAATTTTTTTTTTTATCCTAAGACCAGGGTTTTATGCCCCTAACCCACCCCAAACCACACAGTGTCCACTTTGCAATCACCATCGCCAGGTCTTCACCAGTCACGGCCCTCAACCTTAAGGTGGCATTTGACATAAAAGACCATTAACGTCTACAAGAAAAGTTCGTAAAGCCACAGATGGGTAAATGCTAGAAAGATCCAGAGCTCAGCAATTTCTACTTGTAAAATACTTGAACTTTAGAAAGCATCTCCTCAATGTGTATTCTGCAGTGAGGAAAGTGATGTCCTTAAAGCTTAAACCTGTTCCCCAAGGACACAGAGCTATTTGGTGCCATTCAGGACCAGAAATTTCATCTTCCTTTGCACTCATGGCTTAGTACCTTATCCCTTTGTTTATCCTTTTAGTCACTACTCTTCATCAAATATCTACAATAATTTTCAATAACGGGCAATAATAAAACAAGAATTAGACTCCAATGTCCTTGGATTAGTATTCAAAGCTGTCCAAAATCTGGCCCATCTTTACTATCTAAAGTTCAAAATCCCCTAAGCATTACTGATACCTTTATTGTTTGATACTTCAAAATTCCCTCACTGATATCGGTCTCATGATTATTCTAGATATAAACCAAATTCTCATTCATCAACCTAATGTTGTCATTATCTGAAATGTTCTCCCTCACCTCCAGGTTAAATTCCAGTTCGTCCACAAGACTTCCCCAATTTCTCCAGGCTATATCAATCCCCGCCTCCTCAAAGCTGTCCAGTCTTACACCATATGAAAGAAATCATATATTGTAAAGGTCAAGTCTGAAGTTCTTAAGGACCAAAGTGACACTGAGCATAAATCATCTTAATAATTACCACACTCTTCAGAAATGACTCTCACAGCTCTCCTACACAAACACGAGCTCCTAGAAGTTTGGGTCACAAAGTATATTATCCACAGCAACTCAATCAGCAACCACCACAGAACACTTAGTACCAAACAGGTGAATGAATACATGAATGAGCAAATGATGGAATGAATGAACAAAAGAACAATGAACCAAGACAGGAGCCCAGAAGGGAGCAGGAGAGCAATCTATGAGGACAGTTTTAGTTACACCAAATTTTCATACAGTGATCAAACAGTCCAATCTGTTCTCTCTAGTCTATGTACCTACATACGACAATATAGAGAAATGTCCCTTTACCTGGGACTTTTAAAGTCTACATGGTTAGGTGATACTACAGCTGCTCATTTCTTTGACATACATCTTTGTGCTGGTGTCCATAGTTTCTTCAACAATTTGACTTTTTTTTTTTCCCCTGGTGGGTACTGCACTGATTTGGGAGTTAAAACAATTTAAAGCATTTAAAGCCCCTGTGGCAAATAAAGCCTGCCCCAGATTGTAGAAAAAATTTCGAGTATGTTTTAAATATACCTGCCCTATGAGGCCCAGTCAAATTCCTCATCCTTAGGGCTATTTTTAATTAATGAAGAAGAGGAGAAGAATACAGTATCTTATAAGGAAGAGGAGGGAAAAGGGGATGGAGACACAAAGAGAAAGAGGAAGGGAGAAAAGGAATCAGGAAGACAAGACTTTGAATGATTAGACTTATAAGTTCTCCTTAACAAGATGCAAGTAATCAAATTATGTAATAACCTCTGGTCATCCTTCGTCCTTAATGAAGAGTCTTCAAATGCTTGCTGAGGTCTTTAGGAGGTGATCTGAGGTGAATACAGGTTTGTAAACAATGAACCCCTAGACAAATGTGAGAAATGAGGATATGAGAGCTAGAATATTCTTGAAACAACAATGTCAGTTCCTTCAAAAGGATGCTATTGTGGCATCTGAGAAACTTTTACATAATTGCATAATTCTAGTGCATGGACCCTGTGGTCCCAGGGAGGAAGCTATTTTTATCTCATTTCTAAATATCCTTGTTAAAAAGACAGCCATTTCATAGTTTAGTGTTGCAGTGAATAAAATTTAATGATTGATGCATATAAAAATGAACTAATACCCTTGCAATATTACCTAATAGTATCAGAGTAGTCACACTTACTCTAATTCCTCTAATGAACTCTGACTTCTAAAACAAATGGTAACAGGAACAACCAAATGATCTGTATGGTACATATTTTAAAATTAGCCCATTCGCAGAGAAAAGGACCGCCTTAAAATAGATAAAAAATAAAAATGGCTCAGATTAATTGAGCATTTACTATGTGCTGGGCACTCCGAGATTCCTATGTATTTACACTCAATTGAGCTTCAAAAATCCTAGATTTGAGATATATGGAGGTACAAAGAGGTAAAATCAGAAACCCCAGGCCATGTTGCCATTAAAGCAGCGGGCATATTTCTTCATGCAACTGACTGCCTAATTAAGAAGGGGAAGAAAATACTACAAATCACTGTAAAAAAGAATGAAATAATTTTGAAAAGGGTCAAATTAAAGTTGCACTCAAAAGGAACAATTAAACAACACTTATTATAGAATGTATTTACAAAACATTCAGAATTTGAGATTTTGGCTTGGTGAGCCTGGCTGGGGGAATTAAAGGGGAAAGCATGTGAAATTTACAGTGACTTGCAGATTTTATTTTATCTTGGATTTTTAAAATTCTGAACCAATAATTCTAATGATGTGTGACTGCCCTAAGTGTTCCTCATTCAGACAGAGCAAAATGGCTGATTTTCAAGGAGCTGTGACACAGTAAATAGTATAACATTGTCAAGCTTTCTGCTACCTCCCAAATGAACTATGCTACAACCCCCAATGCACTGATCACCAAAATATTAAAAAAAAAAAAAATCACTGCCAAAGCCAATCACTTCATACCTACTCAGGAGGTAAACACAGTAAGAAACACGCCATCACTCCACCACCAACAACAGCTCTAGGCCAAGAAAAAAAATTATTAAACTGGTATTTACTTTTCAACTTTTTTCCAGTGACAGCTCTTCTTCATGATAAAAGGGCTTGACCTTTGTATTAAGAGCAATCAATAAATAGCCTCAATATATCTTTCTAAGTCACTCGCAAAAAAAAAAAAAAAAAAAAAAAATCAAGGAAGATATGGAAAAAGCAAAATTCAAGTACCCTTATATACAAGTTAAATTTCAACTGAAGATGTATTTTTACAGCTGCTATGAACTTTGAGAGCTGGTTATTCTTGGAAACCACCTTCTGCTTACTTGGGCTTCCTTTAGGGAGGAATTGTTACCAAAGTTTACTTTCTATGATTATTTTGAATGAATTCGGTATCCAGAGAATAGTCACAGTGTTAAATTTGAACTTGAATTTACTTCCAAAATTCTAGGGTACAGGATATCCGAGTAACACAAAGCAAGACTGGAGATAACTTCTCAATGAGTTCACTAGTACTCTGATAAAATATAAAGCAGGGAACAGAGTAAAATCTTGTGCTCCCAGGGTAACCTTGGGCAAACAGTACAACTCTGGGCTTTCTCAACTGTAAAAGAGGAAGGTTAATATCATCTTGACAGAAATTCATAGCATGCTCCCTTTATCTCTGAAATCACAACTTCTCTTCAAAAATAAAAATGAATGTAAAAGCCCTTTGTAAAATGCGTGTAACCTGTATGACACTGAATGATTCACCCTACTAAAAATACATTGTCTTTGACTTAGTCTCTTTGGAGAGACTATATGATGTAATAAACATGGGTTTATCAACTAAATTACTAGATAGAGTCAGCGAACTATAGCCTGTGGGCCAAATCTGGTGCCTGCCTGATTTTAGATAAAGTTTTATTTGAACACAGCTACACCCATTTGTTTGCAGTAGGTCAGTAGAGCTGACTATTTGTCATAGAGTCTACACGGCCCTGCAAAGCAGAGGAAATGAACTACCTTGCCCTTTACACTGAATGTTTGCCAACCTCTGCGATTGAGGATAAAGTATGATGAGTTCTCAGTCCAGATCATAGTTTGACACTTTATACTATTATTTCTTTTAGTTCTCCTTTTTTTAAAAATTTCCCTTGAAAGAACGGCAACTTCATTTGGTATTTAAAGAAAACATGTTATTTTTCTTCCATAGAAAACCAGATCAGAGTCCATTTCTAATACGCATAAAATGATAGCATAGTTAATGTAAAACGACATGAGGAAATAATGATGTAGACTAGAACAAGAAATTAAGAATGTATGACTACTTCTGAGAAAATCCATTTCAGAAAATCAAGTGTTAACTGTATTTAAGTTTACGAGATCATGAAAAAGATATATACCCTCATGATATAAAGGAAGTATGGATGTATTTTAATATAGATAGATTCCTCTGAAAGTTGGAATAAAACACTCAGCCAACTTCAGTTTGCAGTACATAGTTGGCCTTCAAAAACCATTATTATAAATACTTCGGGATTTCATCTTTTGTTCGTGGGAATAAATGAAGAACTTAATATCTGCACAATTAATCCATCTTTCCAGATTATAACGAAGACAAAGAAAGCTATCAAATGTTTTTTTAAACTTAGCAATAAAATTATTTTTTAAATTATGATTAAACACACTATCATATAATTTGCTTCTTGAAGCATCCCCCCAAACTCCCATATTTGGGAAAAAACCCACTGGAGAAACTAAATGACTTGTCCACAATTACACAACTAGCTAGTGGCAGAAACTGTGAGAACCCAGGCCTCCTGATTAGAACGGCAGGATTGATGTCATTATGCCATACGGCCATACTTTTCACAGCATGCTCCCTTTATCTCTGAAATCACAACTTCTCTCAAATGTCTAACATTTTTCAGAGGCTTTCGTGTAATTAACTTAGAAAAAGGCTACCAGCTGGACGCGAAGGTGTAGGTTCAAACAACCTTTATATAAATCTGATGTAAATCAGCAAAGTCTTAATGGCATATTAATTTTTATAGAATCGTTCTCCCATAATTAAGGTTATGTTATTGCTCTTTTAAAATTGCTCAGAAGTGAATTTGCCTTTAGGAAATAAGCTGGGACATATTTTAGGATGGTCATTCCGTTAAAGGGGTAAAAGAAAAAAATACTTTAAATTCAGTTCCATCTTTTAAATGTGTTTAAGTTTGTCTAAAAATACATTTTCTTTTTTTTTCTCCCAAAAAAGTAAGGGAATGGAAATTGGTTTTATTCTGGATTTGACGAGCACCTTTACACTTTGATGAAACTCCTGGTCAAAGCTAAAAACAAGTAAATAATATGCACTTAAACACAACCTAATTACTTCTGCATGTGTCAGACATGTGTAACACACTGAGGCAAAGATATGGGAAAGAATAAGAAGTATCCAGATTCCTACCGCTGTTCCTCATTCAAGAATCAAGGGTTGTCGGTACCAAACACACAGCCAAAAAAGCAATCAAATACTGACATCAGATTCTTACTCCAGAAAATTACATTTATGTGGGGACCCATGATTCATCATACTTTAAAGAAAAAAACACAATAAGGATCCAAGCATCCTGACATCAGATTCTTACTCCAGAAAACTGCATTTACATAGGGGCCAATGATTTATCATGATTTAAAAAAAAAAAAAAGAAGTAAGGATCCAACACTGTGACCTAAACATAACACCGAAGAAGATACCTTGATTACGCAAACTTCATTACCAATTTGTTAAACAGTAAATAAGACGTGCAAACAATATTAAAGATATGCGAAAACATTCAGGGGTCTCAGTATGACTTTAACCAGGTTTACTGACCCACATGGTTTAAGGTCACAAGTTTTCTCTACAGATCGTCTTAAACCTGAAAAGTAAAAAATAAAACCTACATCTTAAAAACAAACACAACACACACAGTAACTACAGGTCTAAAGTTCCTTATCCTTAATTTTAAAATATGTACTTAAGAATACAGTAATAGTTATAGAAACTTGGTGAACATACTCAAAAAACAATAAGCTGTCCACTTTAAGTGGTTCAATTTTATGATATACGAATTATATCTCAGGAAAACTGTTAAAAAGAAATGAAACTCCTGATTTAAATTGACATGAGGTTAAATATAGTCTTTATCTATTCCATTTATTGTAAATATTCAGATAGTTCCCTTCAGAAATGCTAAATGTGGGGCACCTGGGTGGCTCAGTCGGTTAGGCATCTGCCTTTGGCTCAGGTCATGATCCCTGGGTCCTGGGATCGAGCTGCATTGGGCTCCCTGCTTGGCAGGAAGCCTGCTGCTCCCTCTCCTACTCCCCCTGCTTGTGTTCCCTCTGTCACTGTCTCTCTCTGTCGAATAAATAAATAAAATCTTAAAAAAAAAAAATGCTAAATGTTTACTTCAAAATGCTGCCATGTTCCATAATACAGAATTTACGCACCATATTACTTTTGAATAATTAAAAAAAATATCAGAATCACATCTGGCCTCAGGCATTTTAGGTATTGAATCAGGGAACTTGTCAGCCTTTTTTTTTTTTTTACATAAACAGAGGATAGCTCAGATTCTAAAACGAGTCTTTACTATCCACATCAAACAAGATCTGACGTCCTACACAGCTTAGGACCCACTAAGACACACAGGAATCCTTGGCATCACATTGTTAGTTAATCTGAACTGCTTTATATTTTTAATGAAATTTGCAGGAAAAAGATTTTTTATCTGAATTAAAAAACCTCTATGGTACAGATTCTTCTTTTCCCTTAAGGAGCCATTAGAAATGCACTGCCTGTCCTGGGAACATAAATAAGTTAATATGGTTGATTAACAATGATGCGACAATATGAAATTCAGAGCCAAACCAAATACTTCAATGTGAACTGACTCCAAATAATTCTTTTCTGCATGCTTTTGAGAAACACCGTGTGTTTCAGAGCAGGTAGCAGAAGTTGATAGGAGTTTCAGAAGCAATCTAAACCAGTTCAACCTCAAAGGACATATATATATATACACAACATCTCTCTCTTAAAATGTGTGATGTAAGGCAAAACCATGGCAGACATGATATGCCCCTGCAGCCCAAAGTGATGTTGAGGATCAAGCTTCAAATATCAAGGTCTCAATGTCAAGATCTCTGGGATAAGGGGATGCAAAAGAAAAAAAGGATCCAGTCCTTGGTCTCAAGGAGGTTTCTAAACCAACTATACACACACACACACACACACACACAATCAGTACTGTTCATCTAATACCTTAAATCATTAGACCACTTTTTACTTGAGGGAACTCAACTGAGAGACCATGACCTGCACTGGAAATAATCTGGATTTAGATTTAGCATTGCCTTTGAAATCCAGTCTCATAGTATACTGATCAGTTTGGGGGAGTTCATTCAACTTCTTGTAAAATGGAGTACAAAGAGTGACCTCACAGGGTAAGTGGGACAGCTAAGTTAGAAAACAAATGTAAATTCCAAGAGAACCAGAGAAGTTTTGCCTGTTTTCTTCACTACTTTATCCCCAATATCTAGAATGGGACGTAGTACCTATTTATCAAAAAATGAAAAAAATTACAAAATTAAAAAGCATCTAGCAAATTTTGGAAGCTGACTCCGAATCTAAATGAAATGCACAATCATGAAATGATGTTAACTTATGGAAATTTTTAAAAACAAAACAAAATCCTGGATGAGCTGAGCTATTTAGAGGTCACGACTTCTCTGTCAATCTCTCAGGCTCTTCCTTAACTAAGCTGAATTAATTTGCCAGACACATGTGCTTCCTTGGCACTTTCCAAGGAATTCTATTAGCACTTAGTGCAGAGTGATATTTGATCATTGTATATCTGTCTTATACTTCCAAGGGGCCGGGATAATATATTATCCATCTATGTATTTTTAGTACCCATAACACTAACTGTTGCCTATGGAAGAGCCGATTATTTGTATTTAAAGCTACTGTAAGTAAGCAGCACTGGTCCCAGGACCAAGTAATATGAGAATGGTTGTTTCTTTCATAATACTCTTTGGATCTTCCACTTCAGCTGTACTTGTATAAAAACAGTATTATGGGAAGACCATCCACCTTGGAGTCAGACATTTGGAACGAGATTCCTTCTCCACTTACAGACTATCTGTGACTCCTTGGGCAAAATTACTTTACTTCTGTAAGCCTCAGCTTCCTTAACTGTAAATGAGATTAATAATACCTACTCTCATAGAATGAACAGAATAATGCACGGAAATACTTTGCCAGCACACAGTAAGCCCTGATAAATGGTGGTTGTTACCATCATTACTACCAGCTCTGTGTATATGCAAATGAAAGCTAATGAATTCAAATGGGTTATTTCTTTTCCTCTTTGAACAATATGGAAGTCAGCACAGCCCTGGAGAAGATTATACTGCAGAGCAGGAGAATCAAAGACTACAAATTATCCTGTCCCCAAACCAGAAACTTTAGGCTGCTGCTTTGACAACTTAAATTCAGCCCTTTTGTCGCTCAGCCGGCCCATTTTTCAATTGGCACCTCTACATTTTCTCCTTTCTTGCCATTTTTTCTCTGAAATACGTTCATTTTGGAGTTATCCACACTTTTGACATTATAGTTGTCACCGATTCGAATATCTATGCAACTGTGAGACACTAAACTCACATTGTTTAGTCAAAAGAAACTCTGAACGTCTTTAAGACACTACTGGTGGCATTTTTAAAAATCCCACCACAATCCTGGAATAAGTACCGGGGCAAATAACAATATAGCCAGCTGCTCTGTCTGCTGCTGCTGCCTAAAATGTCCCCTGCTCCTGAGTTAGTGTGTGGTGCCTTGGAGAAGAGAAAGAGGGTAGCAACAAAGAGCTGCCCCAATATTTTTTAATTCTCTACTTCTAGACCAATCTCAGGCTTCACATCATCAAAGACAAGATCCCTCTACTGAGGGGTAACCTACTTCAAACAGTAACACGCTGTTAGTAAAGGCAATTAACCAAATTAAGAAGAAAAACACACTGTGTTTTTAGTCTCTGTGTTAAGTTTCTGGTAGCTCCAAAAGTAAATATTCCATTTGAATGCAGGCTTAAATCAAACTAGAGATCTAGGATAACAGCATGCAAATACTTAAGCACTTAATTGAAGGTAGCTGGGGGTAGGGCAGGGGGCAGGGACCAGAAAAGAAGGGGACTGGGAGGAGGGAAACAACAAAACAAAAAACTCAATTTCAATTTCAACAGGTACTCTAGAATTAACAGAGCACAAAGAACCTAAGGTACAATAAGAAGGGCAGAATCTAATAAATGATGAACTGGAGGGATGGGCACACGCAGTTCCATTCATAGTCTATAGTCTTACATGATAAATAGAAAATGACTTCTACAGTAACACCTTTCTATGGGCTGAAGGCAGGGAGGCCATGTGTACAGTGAGAAAGCATTGGGGGGAGGGGGGCGGGCTCTGTTCTCAACCAAGCCTGTGCCACACATTTGTGAAAAGAGAGGGGGTGGCATGTAGAGAGTTTCCAATGCCTCTCTCTAGCCCCTAAATCTTGAGTTTTTATAAAAAGTTGATAATGTTTAATAATATTGTATGGGGGTATAAGATTCTCAATGGACACATCAGTGGGTCCCAAACCTAGCTTTTCATCAAAATCAGAGGGAGAGCATTTAAAAAGTAGTTTTTCTCCTGCTACCTCTCCGCCAGCTCCCTGTCAATGCCTCAAAAACAAAAAGGAAGCAAACCAAAAGAATCTGATTCTGTAGCTCCCAATTTTGTGCTACAATCTGTTTTAAAACAGTCTCTCCACGAGAGGATAATCATCATCCCAGGTTGGACTAGTCAAAGGAAACCCATGATGATATGAATCCTAAAGTCTTTAAACAGTCACCATCCCCCATCCAACCACTGTATTGTCTGTCAATTAGAGCAGATTTTTAAATACTGGATTTTCCAAAATCAAAATCAATTTTACCTATTACAGACTTGCCCCGGGCAAGCCAAAGTAACGAGGATTTAGGTTTCTGTAAAAATAATTTGGTCTGAACGTTATTAAGGAATCCAAAATGTTTTTTTTTAAAGATTTTATTTATTTAGTTGAAAGAGAGAGAAAGGGAGAGGAAGTCAGAATGAGAAAGAGAGAGCAAAAGCTGGGGGGGGGAGAGGTAGAGGGAGAAACAGACCCCCCACCCCCCGCACTGCAGAGGAAGCCCGATGCCATGCCCAAGATCCCAGGATCATGACCTGAGCACAAGGCAGAAGCCTAACCCACCAAGCCACCCAGGCACCCCAGCATCCAAAATATTCTATAAAAAATTTTGGTAGCCAGAAACGGTATTGCTCTAAAAAACAAAACTTCTGCTCCAAAGGTGGAGAAATAAACAAATGAACAACAAGAAAAAAACAGCCTCGATGTTTCCCTGAAAAAGTTTGTTGTAACAGATTCTGGAATCAGCTGCAACAATATTGCCTGCCAGGTTTGGAAAGAATAGGGGAAAGAAATTAACATTCACCTCTAGGTGATAACAGTGCTTCCAGTTTCTTCAGAGAATGAGACTTGAACGCTGCAACCGATTGCAGCTACTGAACTCATCTTCCTTACTATAAACCTGGCTACAGGAAATATACAGGCAACAGGGTGCTGGAGGGAGAACGGGAAAGCCCGGCTCCCCTCCATTTTCAGATACATAAGCAACAGCACCATCCTGAGCCTGAAGGGGAAAAAACCAGGCTATAAAAGTTGGAGTTGATGGGAAGATATTAACAGTGAAGAAACATTAAGGAATGATTTCAATATACTTGTTTTCAATTAGTTAGGCAAAAGATAAATGATCAAATTGTTGTTCAGAAGAATTATCCTTGAAAAAGGGTTTTGTTCCTCAATATTCCTTACATTATCAGCAGGGGTGAACGCGATCGCAAACACTCCATTTCTTGATTGACATTTCTTCCTGCATCCCAGGAGAAAAGCCACAACTACACTAATTGAATGCTTGGCAAAATGACACATAAAAAGTTCACTACTACCGAAATGTTGAGGAAACGCAGTAAAACGCTGATGACCACGATGATATTTCTACAGGAAAGGAACGAGGCGGAAAAGTGTACATTTACTATATTCATACCTAACAACCCTGCAAGGCAAATATTATATTCCTATTTTACAGACCATGTAACTGATGTTCAAGACATTCAGTAATTTATCCAAGGTCACGGCGACTTAAATCTAAATCTAAAGGCTCCAGTCCTATGGCTTTCCATAGCAGCCTTTCTTGTGCCTATGCACGGGGGGATTTAGCCAAACACCCATTGGTTATTCAGAGTAAACAGCAGTTGTTTTTATACTATTAGATATACCTAACTTTTTATCACATGATGTCATGAGATCTTAAGAAGAAACTACACTCAATGGAACACAGAAACTGGCAAGTTTTTGCCTGACTTCAAATTAATGAAAAATAAAAATTTGGAGTTTGCCATTCATGAAAGTTACGGATATCACTCAAATCATTCATGTAGAGCCTTGGTATAATCTCAGTACAGTATATAAGCATGTATTTATGTAGTTTATCCTAATGGGACACGTAACACACACAAACACGCAAACCCTTTTGAAGGGGAGGTGACAGAGTTTACACATTAAAAACTGAAATAATTCTCTCCAAAGGGCTAGGTTGGTACTACCAACAGGTATAACAACTCAAAATTCACTGAATTAAAATATTAAGTTTTTCATCTTTTTTTTCATTTTTAAATACGCAAACTATATTTTTAAATACTCACAACTGATACTGCATTTAATCAAGAACTCTAATAAATGTACTTGGTATGTAGTTATGTTTAGCAATATTTTAATGGAAACTCTAAATATATTTTCCATTTCTTCTCTTACTAAAAGCTAAGTCATTTGTTTTTAAATGTCCTTCAGTTTTCTCATGTTGTGCCTGCTGTTTGCTTTGAATCTTACATTAATTATGAGCCAAATGACAACCACATACCAAGTGCAGGCCCTCTAGATTCCCCTATCATATCAAAGAGAAGGATTATCATCTTTGCATTTCACTTGATCTCCTGAAATTAAATGAATAAACATGTGGAGAAAGAAAGTGTCCTTTGGAACTGAAACACTGGCTTCACTAATCAAGGCCATCATTATTGAGGAAACATGTATTAAATTCTGAATTCATGCTATTTCACTTGATGCAAGAGTTATAATCAGACCAACAGAGCATGCAGGAGCCATCTGGGTGCTGCAGAGTTGTAAAGACAAATCCGGAGAGCAAGGGCAAGTTGACCTTCCCAGCACCACGTCATTGCACACTTTGGCATGCCTGTTCTCCCCTTCTGATTTCTTACCATTCTTTTTTGAATAAAGGAACACTGTGATCAGGAGGTATGAAACCAATGTAAACAATAAAACATACCACGCCTTGAAAGCTTACTGTACTAAAACATTTCATAACTATTTTAACTATCAATGAATTTGATTTCATACTCAGTTTTATCCGCCCCACCTCCTACCCCAGTGGTGCCTTCTAAGGAATCTCTAACGCATCCAGGAATCTGTCTTTCTATAGCTTAAATTTCATTTGAGAAGTCAACACTCAATTAGCATTCCCATTGTTCCGAGTATTTAAGACAGGAATCTGACTTCTAGGCAATGACGATGATTCGAAATTTGTGCAGACCACATCGTTTTTCTGTGAAATTGACAGTACCGAGTTGAATATGAGTAACCAGATAATCATGAGATTCCCGTCAGTCAATCTGATTCCTCTGAGGCAGGAGGTTATCGAAAATTGAGCCAAGTGATGTAATACGGATCCCAGACAGTGTTATGAGAACAGCATAGATGATTTCAATGAGACTCATTATTTATTCATCACAAGGTCCAATTTGCGTGTCATTTTCACTGATGGTGTACTGAGCTAACTGGTTGAAAGTCAGTGCTGATAGAGTATTTTATTCTGGATTGTAAAAAGGACCATTTTGAAAAATGTTTCTGTCTTCCTGTAAGAAGGAATACAAAACAAAGAGGAATTTTGTAATTGTGGCCATTCACTGTAACATTTGAACACCGTTCAGCAATGCTGGAAGAATGGACACAGGAGAAAGCCCTTAAGGACTCCCTGTTTTTCTCATTAAGAGTATATAATAATATGCTAGATATTAGAGAGTAAAAAGTAAAATAATCTAGTCTTCGAAAAATAATTTTTTTTTTTTAAGGCTAAAGAACAAGATAAATGCTGGCAGGAAACACACTTACTGAATGAGCTAAACCTCCTGAATCTGATTCTTAGTCTCATCACCAAAGGGACCCACTCTTAGGTCTGTTCCCAGCAAAGGACAGAGAAGAAAAATCTCCCAAGGGGCAAAACAGAGCTAGCCTGAACGTTCTCAAGCCTCTCCCATGTACCAGTCGAAACACAAGCACATTTAAAAATCATGCAATGTCTCCCAATTGTTGGGGCCACAACATATCTCAAAAGGTTCCCACATCATTATGCATACTAGTTCTCTCAAACTACCTTTCCCATTCATTTTCCTCTGTAAATTCATGCACTCTATGTATCCGCCAAAACCACTGCTCAGTGGTCCCCGTAACTTCCCGTGTTTCCCCGGGGGCAATGCTCACGCTCTACCCTCCACTTTCCCTCGCCTCTTCAATTATAAATGTCTCTATCTGAACCACCCTTCGGGGCCTTGCTCAAATGCCTCCAACTCCTGAAAGTGTTTCCTGATCCCCTCAGCAGAAAAGTACACCCCCTCTTCCTTGAGACTGCCCTAGCTCTCCCAAAGCCTCCCTTTATAACCTCACTCCTTCCCAGCTTGAATTTCAGTTCTGCATTTCCATGCCCTACTCTCAACTTCCTAGCTTACTCTAAAATGCCCTTAAGGGCAGAATTTTGTCAACGCGTCTTTGAATCCACACATCACCTAATACAGGGTTTTGCACAAAGATGAATCTTTAAAAAAACAACAAAGATAATTTGTGAATAGATCGCTGTTTCAAGTATTAACACTGATGCAAGCATTACATGAACTTACAAGAGTAGTCAGTTTCCCAATTTCAATTACTCAGCTTGAACCTAAACTGTCACCAAAATACAGAATCATCTTAAATCAGCTGAGCAAAGAAGCCAACCTGCAGAAATAAAATACCTTATTAATCTTTGACTTTTTGAATTGTAAAGTATTTTTGAACCTCAACTTTTATTTGTGGTATTATCTGGTTAGCAGTGTTGGCAGCTGTTCAAACTTTTAAAGTACTATAGGTCATGAATATTAAATGCTACAACAAGTTTACTGGGATGAAATCCAAATTCATTTGTAAGTACATGACAAATAGTCAGCCCTCCAGTTTCAATAATGCTAGGAAATACTGTGATCAGAATCAGAGTATCTTGCTATATCTGGATTCTCACAAAGTCAAGTGTAAGGCAAGCGAAGGGAAAGAAAATCATAAGAAAGTGGGAACACTACTTGAAGTAGAGTGGCACAGATGTTGATTGAAGAAAATCAGAAACAGCAAATAGATCATATTTCACTCAGTGCAATCGATGTGAGAGTCACATCTTGAGCAAAACCACAACCTAGTCTAGAAAGCAAAGGGACGAAGCTGTAAATGATAACATATTCTGCCAATGCCATCCCCAGCGCTAATCAAATCAAAAAGCACATGTGGCTTCAATGTGCAAGTACCTGGAGACTCCATACCTCCCTTTCCATGCCCTTCTATACAAGGGGAGTCACGCAAACTAGATGTACAGAAGCACCACATTTAGTATCTTCAGTGTTCCAACAGTGACAAACCAAAAACTTTCAACAGAGCATAAGCCCCCACCCTCGGAAATCATTCTCAAGGTAAACCCTGTAAATGGTTTGGAAATACAGGATTATTTGTTTGCGTCTGATCACTACATCCTGATGTAGAACCAAGCTTACACGTCACATCCAAGATAAACTTTTTCACCATAGGCAACCTCCACCATTTACATCCTGCTTAGCATTAAAATAAAAAAGTTATTTCTAGAGAGAGATGACTCGTTTTCCAAAAATGGCAATGTCTCCCCGTTTCCTCTCTCATAATATAGTCTCTTCATTATGTTTATATGAAATAGCACTACAAAATTTAATTTTTAGAAAAGGAAGTTGTCTGGATAATGTACACCTTAGAAGCAACTATAGCAAAACAGAGGTAGTCATCTTTATAGAAATTCCTAAAAGATCAAACAAAAAGGGCTTCATTTTTCCAAATCAATTTGGGCGATTATTAGAATTGTTACACTGGTTTTCAGATTTCCTTTTTTTTTTTCCCACCTGTAACTGAATAAGTGATTATGAGGCTAATAAAGGGAAAAAAGATGTTTCCACATTAAAACAGTTAACAGATGTTAAATAAGCACAGAAAATGGCCACTAGGCAAGCAATGACTGATGTTTGGTAAGTAAGAAAAATGTTGCTTTTGCTGATTTTATTACCCATGTACCTCCCGGGTTCATGGGAGACTTGTAAAAAATTTTGTGGGCAGATAAAAGTCAAGCATTTATTTGCAAGGCTAGTTTAAGTGTGTTTCAAGGGTTCCTCACCACCCCTTCTTACATTTGACCACATAAAACTAAGTAAGTGAAAGTCATCTAAGAGAGGCTAAAACAATCACTTGATGAAAAGGCAAGAAAACTTATTTTATTTTTCTTAAAAAAATCTATTTTTTACCCCACTAACCAGGTATGAAATCCTCATTGTACAAAGGGAAGAGAAAAGGATTTTACTTTAAAATTTCAGGCACATATTTTTCCAAGACAAATCTGAAACAAGTGTGAATTCAATAATTTCCTGAGTACCTACTACGTGCCAGATGGTGCACAAGATGCCAAAGATAATGTAGGAAAACACCTTATATAGAATGCTGAAGCTAAGAACTGGGAACATTTAAACACTTTTAAGATGGTTATGAACACTCATTTTGTTCATACACATTTCTGAAGATTTTTTATTTGGTGTTTTCTTACAAATCCCCCCTAACTATTGACAACTGTATTATTATATTATTTCATGTCATATTCAACCATATTATTTCATAAGTCATACTATCTCAATAAGCACTTATTATATAAGTTAAATGTGTTTATGTTTTTAGCATATTCAGAATAGTGCCTAGCACATAAAGACTCTACGTGTTTATAAAATACTAAATAAAATACAATATGCCAGGTCCTTACTATTTTTCACATACTTCCAAGAAACAGAAAACTTGTGTATTTCCTTTGCAGAAATGTGAAAGCCTTTTATATAATACGGACATGTGTATCAGCTGCATGAATCTTAGAAGTAAAAAAAATGGCAGCCAAGAATTCTGGCCAAATTCAGCCATCCCAACGATTTTGTCTGGCCCAAACAGGGTTTGTTTTTAAATCACTAACCAATAGTAAGTAACAATAAATGTCACTGAAAAATCCAGAGGTCTGTCTTCTTAGAGAAATATCCAACTCTCCCAAACCCAAACCTGTATTTTCTTATTGCAATAATAGGATGAAGAGGAGTCCTAGAGGTGGGCGTAATCTTGCTTTCACCAGTCCCTTCTGCCTGGCCCTTATGTACATTCGTTTGGGGGCCAGGATCTTTTAAGAGGTACAGAACTGAAACCAGAACTGTGAAGTAAGAAGCTGAGTGTTACTGCTATGAGAAAAACATTACTGACAAAACTATCAAAACAGAGAGCCTTGCTCCTCTGGTCTTAATAATTTCCAGCTTTAAGAGGACCCGCCATTTTGGGATTTGAGTACTTGGCTAGTTCACTGCTTTGCATAATAGAGTTAAGCATTTGTGCACTGGAGTTTTCTGTTTACATAAAAGCTATGTTTTAATAGGGCAGGGAAGTTTATTTCATCTGGCAAACCATGATGCAGAGTTAATTGGTAAGATATTTAAGATGATTTATTCTTTTAAGGTTGAAAAGGACCTTCTAAAGTCTTTTAATTCACTTCCTTCAGAGTTTCTTCTAACTCACCCCAGGCATAGAAATCTATATATTATAAAGACAGAATATGGAATTTTCTATAACTTCCATATGTAATCTATGCCAGTGTTTACAAGCTCCATAGTCATAAAATTCTAAATGAAAGTTTTTGCTTAAATATTCATGCTTCAGCTTTGGTCGATTCCTAATTCATATGCTTTCAAAACCACTGTATGTTTAAAGATGAACCTAAGTTTATCTTTTGGCCTTCTCTTCCTTAAAATAAAGAATTACAATTTCCATTGATATTTCTTCTTTCTCTTCAACTAATATGTATCAGGTGCCTTCCAAACACTGGGCACCCAGCTCAAACTGGATGCCCCACGATTTCATATAATCTTCATAACATCTCTAAGAGAGAACATTCATGATCTCCATTTCCAGATAAAGCAACAGGTCATTGAACTAGCCCAACGTTACTCAGCCAGTGTGAGTTAATATTTGATTCCATACTATTTTCTTCTCTTCTAGGGAAGTCATCTGACATTATACCTTTCCATTCATCTTCACACCTTCACAATATAGTAAAATCATCGCTAGACACACACAAATATGTACTCTAGTTCTAGTGATTCTACCATTTTCTGGGTGACCTTCACATCTCTGGTTCTCCACATCTTAGCTGGAAATAAGGGGAATGGCATAGATGGTCTCTATAGTCCCTTGAAAATCTATACATTCTGTTACTGAAATGTTCTCATTAAGCTCATTGGCCCAAAACCTGAGAATGAAAGAAAGAGTGAGCTTGAGATAGCAACTCTCAGATGAAGTGTTTTGCTGCCCCGACTACTTCCCTTGCCCACAAGCAGTGGCTGCCAGACAGTCTAGGCAAGTTTCCATTTGGAAACTTCTCAGGACACTGAATCTTCAAAGTGTTAAGTCCTTTCCCATGGCATGGGGGGGGGGGGGGGAACTTCACTCTCTACTGCTAGTTCCTTTGCTGATGACATTTCTCATTTTCTTAAGCAGGACTCTCAGTTACATTTTAGTTTCGGATAAACAAAGAATAATTTCTTATTATAGCTATGTCCCAAATATTGTATGGGACACAGGTATAATAAGGATCTCAATCAGCAACTCTGTCCTTGAAAATATGCTTAGAGAACTGAAAATATGCTTAGAGAACTGAAGAAAGGAACTTCAGAAGGTCCTAAAAGCAAGTCTTGAATTGACATAGCAAAATAATTTCCTAATTCATGAGACAGTAAACTGGAAATTCTGTAGAATGTCGAACCACAATGTTTCACAGGTTATCAATGAAAGGTCCCTGAAACCCCGAGCATCTGCATCCTCAACTAGGTCTCTCTTGTCATGAGACAAGGATCATGATTTGTACATATTCTATCTACTATTTCCAGTATATCAAGAAAGCTTGCTGTTGTTGTTGATACGGTTTTAAAACAAAAGAAAAAAGATTTCTCTCCCGAAATCTTCCTGAACAAATAATTAAAATGGATTTGAAATTAAGAGTTTGGCTTTCAAACCTCATTGTTTTGAGGCATCGAACTGGACCCAACCAGAGTTTTCTTTTACAGATTCAGCATATAATTGAAATCACAAAAGAACTTCATTAAGCACTGGATACTTGAGTTCTAACTGAAAGGGTTTTGCTCCCTTTGCAGCAGAAATTACCCTGCCTACTAAGTGGAAAAAATAGTCATTTAAAAAAAATAATAATAATAAATGTTTCTAATTCCCTCAATTTTTTCTTTCACTTCCATTTCTTCCCAGTTTGATTTTAAATAAAATTGAGAATTGAGGGCAGGGGGCAGGGAAAAAGTCGCCAAAACTAGTAAACTTGACAGCATTCCTGACCAGGGTAAGTATCCAAAACCATAGCTCCTCACTTGTGTCCAAAAGGAAAGAGGAGCTGGCCTAAAACATGACCAAGATTTGCAAACACTGGTCACGTTCACGTCTTACACTAAAAGGCAAAGCTAGGGCAAGTTTATTATGAATGAGAGCGAAATGGGGAAAGAGACAGTTTCTCAACACACCTCTGTCTGCCCAATGCCTTCCCCTAACACACTAGCCAAAAACTGGTTTTTAGGTGGATGGGATCTGAAAGCACTTCTGTGACCTTCAAACAACATTGCATTTGAAACCACTAAGCGAATACAGAAGAGCAAATAAATATTAAGCCCTGAGGCAAAGGTCTTAATTGGCCTCAGGGCAAAACCTATAATAACCTCTTTCTGTTTTGATTCTTCTATTCTTACTCACTACAACAAGGAAAAGGGTGAAGATGATTCACTGTTGAAGAATTTAAGTTCCCACAATACTGCAGAGAAGGGTTGTTTTCCAGCGGCATATCAGGAAAAGTACTATTAACAAATGGCAGAGGACTTCCCCTCTGTAAGGCGTAGCATCTGGCTCTATTAGCTCTGATATTTTTACAAATACACATTACGGGCAATCTACTGGATGACAGAGAATTTGGGCTGAAATAAAGAATGAATAAAAACAGATAATAAAGGTGCCTAATCTTTCCCAGGCAAAACTGCCCTTCTACCCCCTTTGAAATCATAAAAATAAGTTAAGAAATCCAAGAAATAAAACAATCCGTGAATGAAACACATCTTAGGAGGGAAAGGTCGAAAAGGACACTTCCACTTACTGAAGATCAAAACGGTAACTTCTTTCAGCTTCTCTTTGAAGAGGAACGAATTTGCTTTTTAAATGGGGAAAAAGGACCAGGCAAGCGGACTGCTCAGTAACCCAATGCTCGAGCGCCAACAATCACTTACTTTGTAGATGGCGGGTAAGATCTGTTTCATTTTCAGCCTGTGAAAGACAAAGACGTCATAAACTGCGGACACAGCGAGCACAGTCACTCCTTGTTCCTTCCACAGCATGCTGCAGCCCGCGCACAGCCCCGTCCCCAGGAACCAGCCCCAAGTCCGGGCTGAGCAGCCTCTCGTAGAACAGTGTTTCATGTAGCAGAGCAAGGAGAGGAGAAAGAAGAGACTGGCTCCGACGTCGGCCCGGCCCACGATTCCCGCCACCGCCTCCGTGTGAATGGGGTGAGAGGCAAACATCAAGCCAGCCATGAAGGTCCAGTATCCGTCGCCAAGAAGGATCTTGGAGAAGCTCGTGAAGACCCCAGTGACGGCCGCGTGCAGCAGGACATTGACGAGGTGGTAGCTCCAGGGATTCAGCCCTCCGACGGCATGGTTCAGGCGAAAAGAAAGAGTGCAGAGGGGCCGGTAGGATTTGTGGCTGCCGCTGTGGGTTAGGAGAGTCCCCCAAAAATCATTGTAGAAAATGTGCGTCCATGGAGTTTCGGGGAGAAGGTCTTGATTAGTCTTGATAGCACGGCTAAAAAACAAAATGTATTTTTTAAAGAAATCAAATTTAAAATATGGAAAGAAAAAAAAGAAAAAGAAGACAGTTGACCCCTGACCTACATGGGGATTAGGGGTGCTGACCCTCATGCAGTTGAAAATCCAAGTATAACTCTTGAATCCCCAAAAACTTAATAGTCTCCTGTCAACCAGAGGCCTTACCGGTAAAATGAACGGTCAATTAACACATATTTTGTATGTTGTATGTATTGTACACTGTATTCTTCTGATAAGGTAAGCTAGAGACATTATTGAGAAAATCGTTAAGGAAGAGGGCGCCTGGGTGGCTCAGTCAGTTAAGCAGCTGCCTTTGGCTCAGGTCAGGATCTCAGGGTCCTGGGACCAAGTCCCACATCTGGCTCCCTGCTCAGTGGGGGAGTCTGCTTCTCCCTCTCCCCCCTGCTTGTGCTCTTTCTCATGCTCTCTAATAAATACAATCTTTTAAAAAGATCATAAGGAAGAGAAAAGGCATTTACAGTACTGCATTTGTTGAAAACAATCTATGTAGAAGTGGACCCATGCTATTCAAACCCATGTTGTTGAAGGGTCAACTGCATGTGACATTGCTAAGATACCGCCTTCCCGGAAGCTGCTGTCATGTGTACGAAGGGATCCCAGGTACGCAGGATTAATGCAAATGAGCCTCATGGAAGGCTTTACATAAAGACTGAATTCAGATCCTCCCCTTACTGCTTACCAACACTACAATTAGGGTTGTATTTCTTTTCCTCAAAAGCTTTGTTTGTTTGAATGCAAATACATTTGAAGAATAAATGCAGTTTCTATCAGTGGTTTAAGACTTACTGCAGCAGTTGTCAAACAACTGCCCTAAAAATCATGTAGTATCCTGGCTTAAAATACAGATGACAGGCAGCTAGTTAGTTGATGTGAGGTCTGAGTATCTGCATTTTCTAAGAGGCATAGCCCATGGGATGCTAGTGGTCCTGGTGCAGAGATCTACTTAAAACAATAAACTTTAGGGGCACCTGGGTGGCTCAGGTGTTAAGCGTCTGCCTTCGGCTCAGGTCATGATCCCAAGGTCCTGGGATCAAGCCCTGCATCGGGCTCCCTACTCGGCCAGAGCCTGCTTCTCCCTCTCACACTCCCCCTGCTTGTGTTTCCTCTCTCATTGTGTCTCTCTCTATCAAATAAATAAAATCTTAAAAGAAAGAAAGAAAGAAAGAATCTTTAGATAGAGTATCTGTGCCCAGAGCAATGCTTCTCATATATATATAAATCACGGGGTGGGGGGTGGTGGAAATCTTGTTAACAGGTAGGTGCTGAGCCAGTAGGTCTGGAGAAAGCCAGAGACGCCACAGTTCTAACAAGCTCCCAAGTGATGCCGATGCTACTGGTCCTTGGGCCATGCTTTGAGTAGCAAGGGAGAGCTGGGAAGGCCAGGAAGAAGGTCTCTCCCCCATCCAAAGGTTTCCCTCTCGACTTCGTTCTAGAAAACTTCAACATTTCCTCGCTCTGAGTTCTCATGGGACTTACTATCATCTCTACCAAATGCCTTGTGTCCTGCTTTTGAGAATTCACACTTCCAGGTTTGCATGCCTCGGATCGCCAAACGGACTTCAGGAAAGAATAACCTAGTATTTGCCGAGAGTTTGCTTTCTGCCAAACACCATAATTGTCTCCTAGGCTCTAACTTCTTTAATCCGTAGAGTAAATGACGAAGTAGATATTATCTACATCTCTCAAGTGAGCAAATTATGGTTGAGAACCAATAACGGTTCCAAAATCACACAGTTGGAAATAGCAGGGTAGAGTTCCCTGGCCCATGCTCTTTCCACTCTGTTGGGATTCCCAAAATGTGATCTCCAAACAGTGCAAGTATGTGAGAAGCTACATGGGTGAACCCTGTAAAAATTTTAATGGTTCTATTTATTTTAATGTGTATTTGAAAGGAAATTTAATTATCAAATCAAAGCCGGATTTCATAGCTGTTTGCTCAGAATGAGGCTGTTAAAAATTAAAAAGTCAGTGTAGAGACAAATATTAAGGAATCAACAGTACTGGTACATGTGGACATGTAAATGATTCAGCAGGGAGGATGCCTGCTCTAGGCCATTATACCCTCCAGAGAATAGGGGGGCATCTGGACTGTTTTGTATCCTTAGTCCCTCTCTGAACTTACAGAACACAGGGGAGGCACATGAGTTAGACGGACAGAGAAATGAGACTGTCAGGACACCTTGCCTCATCTGATGTCAGGGCTTTTTTAAGGGGTGCTGGCATGTGTGTAGCTGAAGACTATATGACAGAAAGCCACTTGATGACTTTCACCTCTAGCCCTTCCACCCATTCTGCCTTTCGCTATGAGACAAGGGAGAACAAAGGAATTTCCACATGCATAGGACCAAAAACCTGGTTGGCAAAGCCCTGGATTGAGGGGAAACATGCCTGAATCACAGCTCTGTAATTTACCTGACTGTCCTCAAAAACAAGAAAATGCAACAGATTCAAACAGATTAAGAAACCCATCCGAGGTGACACAGCCAGTGGAAATAACAGCATTCTGGTTGGAATCAAATGATGGGGCAATGCTGCTCTTCACATGCTTCTCTAAATTGCTTCCCAATTAACCCCTCTGAGCTTCAGTTTCTGTGAAGATAAGGGTGGTTGGATTTTTTTGAAGATTTTATTTATTTATTTGAGACAGAGAAAGAGAGAGGGAGAGAACACAAGTGGGAGGATGGGCAGAGGGTGAAGCAGACTCCACACTGAGCAGGGAGCCTGACTCGGGGCTCAATCCCAGGACCTTGGCTGGGATCATGGCCCGAGCCAAAGGCAGAGGCTTAACCGACTGAGCTACCCAGGCTCCCCTGTGATGATAATAGCTTTACCTTAAAAGCAGTTAACAAACACTTGTAATTGTTCATTTATCATCTATGTAGAAAAGCAAGAAACACTGTCTTGCCAATACATGAGTGTTCTGGAGACCTAGTACAAAAGACATCTGGGCTCTGGGAGCTGCTGGTGTTATTATTCTATAAAGACTGGGGTACAGTGTTCAAAAACTCCCTTATTAAAGTCAGCTTGATGCACAGTCTCTGAAATTAGATGCAATTAGGGGTTAGACTTAAAACGTATCAACAGTAGTTGATGATTATCTTTTTGAGCCAAACTCTATGCTAGGCCTTCTACATAAATTATCTACTCATGAGAACAAGTTGACTTTTCTAGATGCTCCATAAAAAGGCTGAAGGTCTATTAAAATCATGTCTTAAAAAATGCTCAACATGGCAGAGATAGTTGTTCTCCATTGTCTGATCTCCCCTTTCCCATATTCCTAGCTCCTAGCTCTTCATTTTTTAGCTGGGTACATGGTCATCTGGAAAAAAGATTTCATTTCCTATTTTCCCTTGCTGCTAAATACAGTTCTCCGGTGAATTTTTGGCCAGTGCTACATACTTCTAGAAAGTGTCCTTACAAAAAAAATAGCTTAGCATTCTTCCCTCCATCACTCTCCCTCGTTCTTGCTGAAGCACAGATGTAACAGCTGGAGTTCCCGCAGCCTTCTTGGCCCATAAGGAATCCTTAGGACTAGAAATCATGCCCAGCAGAGCACAGCAATAAGACTGAAGAAAACTGGATCCCTATTATGGTAGACCACACCAGCCTTAAGCTAACTACCTCTCCATTCTGTGAGTATGAGAAATGAATCGCTATCTTGTTTATTTTAAACTGTGATATTTTGGGTGTTAGGTAGAAGCAGCTGAACCTAGTCATCAGTGAAATCCTTTGTTAACAGAAGACCTACTATATCACAGTGGTTTGATTTTCCATATTTATTTTTATTTTTACAAGTCTCCGTGTATCGACTGTGTATTAAACGAATTTCCATATAAATTGGCTTTTAAAATATTAGAAACAGATGTTACTCTGGATCCATTAAATTAAAACACCCTGCTTTGACATTCATCAAGAGTCTAACCCAGAAGTAACTGCTTAAGACTTGATGGGTTATAATTAAAATTTAAAGAAATATGAAAAACTGCCAAACTGCCAACCAGTGTTGTCACAGAGAGCGGATTTCAAGTAATTCAGAATGAAAAGCCAACTGGCCTCTACTAAACATTAACTGAGATATTGACGTGAATTTCTCTAATATCAACACAAAAACACTCAGACTATCAAAGTCAGGGCAGTAGAAAGCCCGATAGCAAAGCATTCTGGGAGGCAGCTTTGCTAAGGCAGTGAGGAAGGCTGGAAAGCACATTTTGTTCAGGACCATACTTCACCCCTTCACTAGCAGATCCAGATAGGATAAAGAACCACATTCCCCAAACCAAGATTTCTACATGCTATTAGTTTAGCTCCGTAACCAACTCCGCAAAGACTTTCTCAGGACCAAAAAAAAAAGAAAACGTCTGCTTTTAAAAAGCTGTACAAAATTGCCAGAATTTATTAGACTTAGAGCAATAAATCTAGTCATCTGCAGCAGCCAACAAGATATACTATACATCCAACTCTCAAAACAAAAGGGTTTCAAAACAAAGAATTAACAAATCTCATAATTACACCATGAGAGAAAACTTTGATGAGACACAGGCCTAAGCTTACAATGTCGGAAAAAATGTAGAGGGCAGTTTTGCTGGAACAAAAGTGGAAGATCAAAATAACACCTTAGCCCTGCGCAAAACATATTCTACTAAGGGAGACTTTAGTATGATAAAATTCTCTGAAGGGTGTTATCTGCTTAGGCAGGTTTTTATTTAACCAATGAATATTATGGCAAATGAACATGAAATAAGACGAAACTGTACTGGGCTTTAGTATATAAGTCATGTCACACATGCAAGTCAGTGATAAGGGATGCATGACGCATCCCCTCACATCATATTCAGAAAAATACGAACCCGAAGGGCCTTAATAGAATCTAAATAATCTGCCGGCAAAATGAGAAGTAAAGGTAGTCATTCAACACTAAGCATAATAGATTTTCGCCCATTTGCATTTTCTTACAAGAGTCCAAAATGGAAATAGTAAAACCTCTTCTGCGATTTCTCAGCTAATGAAAAACCTTAACTCAAACAAAATTTCAGGCTGATATAATTTCTTAGGTTACCGCTGTGAATTGGTGTTGAAAATTCAGAAAGACACTAAGGAATTAGGAAATTTTCCACTCTGGGAAAGGTGAAGAACATCGGAGCAGCAGATGTGAAAAAGAAACAATTGCAGGCAGAATTCTCCAAAGAACACATGACTGAGACACCGTCTTTTGAAGCAAAAAGATTCAGTCCCTCAAGTCTTCGAGGAGGTCTTAACCTGTTCCAGTTTTGTTCATTTGTGGCTCTTTGTTTCTGCTGCCTTATGATTTTTCCTTTAGGAAATGTTGACAAAGGCCAACACTTTTGTAAAGCTGATGAATGGGGTGACACTGCCATCCTAACTGTCCTCGTGTGTGTTTCTCTCACTGCTGTTTTTTCTGTCCATTGACCTTTTCAGTCACAAACACCATAAATGAGGACCATTAGTCCATCGGAGCAGAAACAATGCTTCTATTCTTCAAACATCAAATGGCACGCTCTTCCAAAGTGCTTTAAGTGGTTCTACTGAAAGGTAAGTAAAGGCCAAACTTTTAATTAAAGAAAAAAAATTTCAAATGATGGGTTCAAGTTTGTTCTACAAAAGAGCGATGAAAAAGAATGGCCTTTGCTGACCTGCCCTGCTTCAGTGATACCCAAGGATGCCTGGCTATGCCCGGGAAAGGACGGTGAAATGCAGAAGGTAAGAAACTTGACTCTAGAGCCAGTGACACTAGAGTCCAGGGTACCTCACTTTTCTCATCTGCAAAATAAGGATAATAACTGCACTGCCTTACGGGATCACTGGGGGGAGTAAATGAGTTAGTAAGCAAAAAGTAAATTGTTACATGTTATAGAATACGTATAATGGACATAATACATGTAATATGTCAGCTGCTATCATTATTAGTATTATTATCTTCAACACCAAATGAGTGATGCTGGCCATCAATGCAAACACAGTGCTCTTTATTATGTTTATAGCCTTCAAAATCTATGGATCATGGTCATGAGTATCTCACTTAAAATTCCTTTAAGCTTTAATGACACTCTCAAGATAACAAACATTCATGAAGTCTTACCTTTGGTCTTTAACACATTAATCTTCTGAGTTTCCTCCTAGCCTTTGGGCTACCTCTTTCTAACTCTCCTTGGCTAGCATCTCCTTCACATTTTTCTCCCAAAGGTGGATGTTTCTCTGGTTCTGTTCCCTGACCTTCTTTCTCTGTACACCTCTCCCCATCTATGGTCAATCATGTCTGACACTTCCAACACCAGAGCTGCCTTCTCCACTTACACCTCCAGTCTGGGTGTTGCTAATGAGTCTCCGCTTCTAACGGCCCAGTTGATAGCCACACTGGAATGGAAGGAAGAGTAATGAAATCCTGGTTCCTTCAGGACCCCCAGGAGTACCACCTTTGGCCAGTTAGCCTCTCTAAAGCTCAGCGTCCTTATCTATGGTTGGGAGATAATAACAATACATATCACAAACTGTTGTGTTGAAGATCAAACGAAGCAACATTACATTAAAATGTCTGGAAAATTACAGAGCCTTGGGGCACCTAGGTGGCTCAGTCGGTTAAGTGGCTGACTTCAGCTCAGGTCATGATCTCAGGGTCCTGGGATTGAGCCCCACATCAAGCCCTGCATCAGGCTCCGTGCTCAGTGGGGAGTCTGCTTCTCCCTCTCCCCTCTCCCCCTACTCATGCTTGTGCTCTCTCTCAAATAAATAAAATCTGTTTAAAAAAAAATTATAGTCTCGTGTAATGGATACTTGCTGTTGTTTGGAGCTGCTTCAACCCCTAGTTAACAGTGTCCTGTTTTTTGGTTTTGGTTTTTTTTTTTCTCTTTTGAAAATAGCCCACATTTACTTTCAGTCCATATGGATAGGGTGAGGCTGTCTTTACCTCCTGATGAAAGGTCATCATATGATTTGGCCAATTAGTGTACTATAATCACCCATCCTCACTGCTGGCAACTGATTAAGCAGCAAGCCAGGTCAATCAGAGTCAAATACAGCCCCAATAGTCTACTAAGAACATCTTTTGAGAATGAGATGAAATCCTAGGGCTGCTCAAGAATTCCCTGAAGACAAAGCCTACCAAAGAATAAAGCCAAAACCAAAGAACCCAGATCTAGGAGACAAAGCGGCCATTCCTGCTGCAGCTGGAGCCCTGAACTGGTAACTAAACCAAGAAATGCCCCTTACTCATAAGTTAATTTGAATTGTCATTCTGATATCTATAACCAAAAGAGTGCTAAACAAAAACAGCATGTTAGAAATTATCAATATTGTTAGTTGTCCTTTTACTATCTGAAGCACCTGGGTGGCTCAGTGGATAAAGCCTCTGTCTTTGGCTCAGGTCATGATCTCAGGGTCCTGGGATTGAGCCCCACATCGGGCTCTCTGCTCAGCGGGGAGCCTGTTTCCGCCTGCCTCTCTGCCTACTTGTGATCTCTCTCTCTCTCTCTGTCAAATAAATAAATAAAATCTTAAAAAAAAATAATATCTTAAGCTTAGTAAGACTGAACCCAAATAATTTTCCTCATAATCCATCCCCTTTTCCATAGAAGCCCCTTATTAAAATACTATCATTCCTCCAACACTGTCATCAAGGTTGTGCATGAAGGCTCTTTCTCCCCTTGCTCCTACATCCATTTTTAAATGAGTTAACGATATTTTTACTATTCAGAACCTCAGAGAAAATCCAACTTGAAAGCTTCTCTTGAATCCGCCTCTAACTTCTCTGTTGCAGTCTCATTCGGGCTTTTATATTTTCTGCCTATACCGCTTAGCATGCTTACTGAAACTGCCTGTTCATTTTTCTTTCCTTGGTTAGGTCCTTGCTTAAGTCCCCTTATGGAAGAAATTATCCCCTATGTTTTTTCCCAATGCCCAATGAATATTAGGCTCATAATAAATATTTGTTAAACTGAAGTAAATAGTTATCCCTGACTGCTTTCTTTCCCCCTTTGATCCACTATACACATGCTGCAGAGAGAGAAACTTCCTGAAATATAACTCTAACACCACTACTCTGTTCCACAAAAATCCATCATCATGCCCTATCTTTTACCATAATAAACACCCTTCACAGCCCAGCATTCATAACCATCCCCATTATACCTTCTGGGCCAATCTCCCATTTTTACTTCTCCAGAGGCATCTTAATGTCATCCGAACTTCCCAGCCTCTAGGCCTTTGCTCAAACCATTTTCTTCCTTCCTCTGCCTGGACTGCTGTTCTTCATCCAGTTACATCAGTCCAGATATGCTTCGATCCCCCATGATCAATGTCACAATCTCCCTAAAGTCTTCCCTACCTATTGTTGCAAATACGCTTGATTTTGACATTGAATACTGACACAGTCCCATTAATCACACTGAATTCTTACTACAATTAATAGGGATCCTAAAAGGGATGCCATGTGGAAGACATTTCGGAAGGAGTAGGAGGAAATAAATGCATCGAAAATGGGACACAGGTAATTCTAATATTCCCTCTTCCACCCCCTACTGAAAACCACTGCCCAAAAAAAGGAACTTTGTCATAAGAAAATTATTTACTCAAAAAAAAAAAAAAAGAAAGAAAGAAAATCATCTACTTGCTCATATATTCATCTGTTCAGAGAGGGACTAGACATTATCAAAGGGCGCTGCAGATAGAAAAGTGAGCAAAACAGACTCATCAACTTTGAGAAACAGTAGCTTAGTAGAGAAGGCAAATAAGTGTACAATTTCACTGTAGTATGAAAATACTACTCTAACATGAAATCCTCACTGCTATAGGAGAACAAAACAAACTCCCAATAGTCTTAGAAGATCCAAAGCTGGGATGCCTGAGAGGCTCAGTCAGTTAAGTGGCTGCCTTCGGCTCAGGTCACGACCCCAGGGTCCTGAGGTCTAGCCCAGGTCTAGCCCCTGCTCGGTGGGGAGTTTGCTTTTCCCTCTCCCTCTGCCCCTACCCCTGGCTTGTGCTCTCTTGCGCTTTTGCTCTCTCTCAAGTGAATAAATAAAATCTTAAAAAAGAGGAAGAAGAGGAAGAAGAAGAAGATCCAAAGCTTCCTGAAGAAAAGCATGTCTACATACATCAAAGGAGTTACATGAAGGAATAAGGGAGTGGTGGAGATGTTGCCAGGCTGACGGTCAATATTTTCAGACCATGAGTCAGAACAGAAGATGGTAAACTTAGGATCTGAAAAAAAAACAATAGGTTAGTTTGCTGGAGTGAGGGAAGTTTGAGGGATGGAGTAAAAGGAATCACTGGCATTATTCTGTCTTAACACTATTGTCCTTCATGAGATGGAGGAGAATTTGGCTAGATAGCAATCTCCCTAATGGTCTTTGGGTTTGACTCAGCCATTGTCTTGTTAGAACCTGCTTTATTTCCCCAATGCACTGTTAACTTTTAAGAAGTAGAAAAGCATCTAATTTATCTTTTGGAGTCTAGCACACAGTAGGTAGGCATTCAATATATTTCTGATGAACTGAATTTTAACTAGAAATGATTGGTACTGATAAGCTGCACTCACCTTTTAGAAACTCTTTTAAAAATTCTTCATTGTTTTAAATATATAGGAAATTATCACTTTCATCTAAAAGTAGTTCACTCATTCTGGGCACTAACCTCTGCTCATTCAATGATAATTAACTGTGAAAAACCATCAGGTTAATTGGCTTACCCAAATGTCTTTGGCATTCATTTGCCACTTAACCTATAATCCCTTCATTAGAGTCCCTCTTTAGGGATAAGCCATTATATTTAGAAAGCTCCAGTTAATATGTAAATAATAGGCTAACAGGAGAGGGGAATAAGAAATACTACAACATCTAGAGCCTGTCACAGTTTGAGGAGGAGCGATGTGTTTCAGATTCCTTGAGGAACTTAAGGTAAGGCAAGTAAATTTCAGTGTTGGGTGCTGGACTGGTGGGAGCAGTATTAAGTTTCAAGGTCCTGGCAAACATAGAAGGGACTAAGTTTTTAGATGAATTTATCATTACACATGTAACACATTACTAAGCTTGCTTGTTTCTATCTTGATCTCCCCATACTAGATTATAAATCCTTCAATGGCAGAGATGACAACTTCCTAAACAACTGGCACTTAAAAAAATTTTTTTTTAATTGCCACCCTGTAGATGTTGAATGAAAAGAGGCTGGAGTAATAAGAGGCCTACTGTCAGACATCCAAGGGACAGGGCCCCCGAGTAATTGCCTGCTTTGTGCAAAGTAAGTCTGAGAATGCTCAGCCTTGTTGCTAAAGAAACATTCTTCATTGACCCTTCTTCCATGCCTTTAGGAGTTTTTCCTATGAGCAATAAAGGAGTTTTATGAACTTAATCTAATACAACAATGCTCCCCTACCCCACTCTCAATGTCCCCCAAAAGAAAGAAAGGGAAAAAAAGGAGAGAAAGAGAAGGAAGGGAAGGAAAGGAAGGGAAGGGAAGGAGGAGAAGGGAAGGGAAAAAAGGAAGGAAGGGAAGAGAAGGAAAGAGAAGGAAAGGAAGGGAAGGGAAGGAAAGGAAGGAAGGAAGGAGGGAGGGAGGGAAGGAAGGAAGGGAGGAAGGGAGGGAGGAAGGAAGGAAGGAAAGCTTCTAATTCAAAGCAGTCCCAACTCCAGGAGACCTAAGCCCAGAGCTGCTAGACATTCACTCTCCTAGAGCTTCCTTGGATGAGGCGACTTCTTCCTCATCCAAGTCTAGAGTTTGCCCAGACACTTGTTTCTCTTACTGGGAGAAAATGTGGAGAAGGAAACTTGATTCAATATTTTTCAAGTATCTACAGTTCCTCAGATCAATCAGTACTGTCATTTTCAGAATTTTTACAGGAAATATCCAAGAAAAAACTTTAAGTGACCCTAAAAGCTAATTAATAATCCATTTGAAAGAAAGATGTTCATTTCATAATTAAATGGTCAGTTGCCTAAAGACTTTTTTTTTTCAAGTATTTATATGAAAAGCATTTTACGAGATTAGAGCAAAATCTAACAGCCTGAGATTATCAGGAAAACCATACTTCAAGCATTTCATTTCACTGATTAGAAGAATCCTCTCCCTTGGGATGCCTGGGTGGCTCAGTGGGTTAAAGCCTCTGCCTTTGGCTTGCGTCATGATCTCAGGGTCCTAGGATTGAGCCCCACATCGGGCTCTCTGCTCAGCGGGGAGCCTGCTTCAGCCTGCCTCTCTGCCTACTTGTGATCTCTCTCTGTCAAATAAATAAATAAAATTTAAAAGAATCCTCTACCTTAACATTAGCTTCTCAACACCTTAAAATATTCTCAATGCCTTGCAACTGGCATGACAAAAATATTAATATTTTCTACACAATTATTTGTTCACTGTATCCTTACCATGCCATCCTGACATAATAAAATATTATAGTCACAACACACCTCCTTCACACTGTACTAAATTGAATCAGAGTCATGACTTAAAAGCTTAATGAAAATATCCTGATTCTGCTTTTTCTAGTCTTGAAATTAGTACCAAAGGGGTACTAAGATGCTTTTATGCTCCAAAAAGTTAGTTCAAGTATGTGAACCACTTCAGAACACTCCATTATATCATTTATGAATTTCAGTCAGTTTCATAGGTTTTCATAAATTCATAGGTCTATAAAAAGATGATTAAAATTTTTTTGTATTTAATATATCATACTGTTTCCCTTACACTGGGGTCTTAAGCATTAGGGATATGTTTTAAAGGATGACTGGTTCCTTATAATTTTTTATATGCAAAAAATAAAAATTGACTATTTCTTAAGAGAAGAAATAAGTATCAGATGATAGTTTTTTCATGATGTTCAAAGCTTTCAAAAATGAATGGGCTCTATCGGACCCCAGATTCCAAGAGAAAAAATACAAGAACAATCATGAAAAGTCCAAGAACACCCATTTTGTGCATGATCTTGGTCTATGTGCTCTAAAAGAAGATGTAATCTTTGTGCTTAAGGATTAGATTATCCAAATACACTCTAAATAGGTAGGAATGGCAAGCTGAGAATACACCTCTTCAGTTAAAACACGTGCCTTTGTACGTAAAAAGTACTTTATAAATTTCAGAACAGATATACTAAGTGCCTGGTAGTTTCTCCCAACTACTCAAGTATTACCCTAAAAAAAAATGGGGGGCAGGGGAGGGGGAATCACATCCTTAAGGAGAAGTCATAAACTTCACTTTTAGATAAACAAGAAAAGTACTTTCTGACTATGACCACTGTTTGTGAACCCACTAAGAGTTCTCAGCCTGAGTACCAACAGACCACGGAAGTTAGGGGACAAAAATTTAAACCAAGAAACCAAAACAGGTGACGGGGGGGAGCAAAGAGATTCGTGCTGCACCGTCCAGATGTTTGGCTTATCTGTTAGCCTAACTCCTGTCTTCTCTGAATTAAATCTTAACCAAATCACCCTTCTTTATCCACACTTCGCCTGCAGCCAAAGAGAATAGCCAAGAAATTTCTTTCAGCAAAATGCTTGCAATGATCCTTTGTCTTTTCCACTTAAAAATTTCCACATGTTGCCAATGTATCCTTCACAGGTATGCAGAGCATAATACCACCTTGCCTTTGTATCCGGCTTTTACAGAATGTGCTCGTGTTCCTGATTATCTAGGATCCTTGTCACCACCCTGTGAGTAAGCAGATGTGGGCAGATAGGGACACGAGAAGTTGAGAGTCCTGCCTGACACAACGGCATCAGTACATTTCAGAGCCACCCACACCGAATGCAAATCTCAGTTCCTTATCCACTGCTCTCCCTACGCTATGGGTGAAATTGTGATTCCACCCCCCCACCACCACAACCAAAAAAAAATTCACATGTTAAATCCCTAGCCTTGGAACTTCAGAACATGACTATATCTGGAGGTAACGCCTTTAGAAAGGTAATTAAGTTAAAAACGAGGCCATTGGGATGGTGCCCTTATCCAAAAAGGACCTTTAGATAGACATTAGGGAGGTGCATGCAGAGAAAAAAAAGACCATATGAGACCACAGTGCAAAGGTGGCCATTTGCAAACCAAGAAGAGGCCTCACGGGGAACCAAACCTGCCTACACCTTGATCTCAGACTTCTCCCTCCCAGAACCCTGAGAAAATACATTTCTGTCGTTGAAGCCATCTTGTCTGTGGTATTTTGTTACGGCAGCGCTCACACAAGAGAACGCATCTGACTAGACCATAGAGACCGTCCTATATAATTACATACACTACCCTGTTTATCCGTCAGAGTTCCAGGGAGACTAGATTTCACACAAAAGCGTGGTTTCGCCAATACTACGTCTGGTGCTGTTTTTCAGTGACAGAGGTTGAACTGCTTTGTGAATATAAATAGGACTGTGAGAGGTATCTTATTCTTAGTCCTGCCAGGATTGGTCTCCATTGTCTACCAGAGGAAAGAAATTTCCTGATCATGCCAACGGGGCATTAATGCTAGCTAAACACACCTAATAAAACATTAGGGCTACTTCATATTTACATTGAGATTGATAAAGCTTACAAAGAACACACTCGCGATCACATTTTATCCTCACAATACTGCTATAAAATAGGAAACTGAAGCTGGACAGTTAAGTTAGTTAAAGAGCACACACTTAATAAGAGAAAGACCTTGAACACTGTTCTCCAAACTATTCCATTTCACCTTCAAAGCAGCTCTGTTCCTCCACATGTACAATAAATCTCCAACGAAAAGTGTTTCTAAGACGATTTGAAAGTAAAATCCTAGTCTATTATTGCATTTTGTCTGGAAACCATATATCTGCCCTCAAGACTCAATAAAGCTATAAAAACTGCTTTTGTACCATATTCTTTTAATTTCTGCATTTCAAACAAAGTCTTCTTTTAACACCAAGGAGTCTTGGAAAACGTGAGTCAAAGGAAGGTGTTCGTTGTCTTCCAGTGACGGGTGAAAAAGGCAGCTTTATGAAAGCCAAAAACTAACCTATAATTTCATATTACAAAATATAATAGAAAACATATTCTGGCAGAAATTTTGCTGCCTGCATCCCTTTTCGGCTATAAAAGTTACACACACACATACGTCTGAGAAAGATCAGACTTTGAACCTATTGCAGCAACATACACAAACAACATGGGAAGTTTCACCAGGGTTGCCTGTGATGACAGGATACACAGACATCCCTACAATAAAATCAGCCTCACAGCTAAATCAGAGAGTCTTTTTGAACGCTAGGATATATGATCCCTGATGAAAAACAGGCGAGGAAGAAAACACTCTAATTTAAAACTAACACAGATGAGCCTACACAAAGTACCCAAACATTTGGTCCACAACCCACCAACAACTCTCTAATTTGTCACGGAAGGCAAGAGATATTTCATCCAAGAATGAAGAGAGAAGGAGATAGTAACTCCACCATTAAAATTTATTGACATTCACTATAGAGTACTTTCTAATATAGATGTCATTCAGTAACCAAACTTTAATAACCAAGAAATAAATTAAGGAAACTCTCAGGAAGTTCTGACATTTTTTGCTCTGGAGCTCTTTAAATTACATGGTAGGCATTTAAAATACACATGCTAACTGTTAAATGAAAACTATCAGCTCTTTCAGATCTCATGCTATGAGCAGACAAATTAGGAGGCACCAACATGTCTCTGTGAGAATCTTAAGCATGGTATATTTTACCCTTTTGCTGACTCCCAAATTGTCAAACTTGGAGCAGTGGGATATCAGGGGTATCTTCTTTAGCACCCCATATCATGACTGCCTAATCGGCTAACCTCCATTAAGTTGGAAACTCTAAAACCAGACCACAAGATCATTTTCATCCAATCTTGATCATCACTGCCTTCACTAAACATAATTTCTGACACTCTGACGATTGCCAATAAAAGAAAAAAAATTTTTGATAAATTCACAAGGCATGAAATGAACAACCAGAACCAAAGTAGGAGAATGGACGATGGTATTCGGTCAGAAAGATCTAAGCACAACAGATCTAATTCTTCACTCCAAACTATAAAAATAAAATCTACATTCAACTTTTATCAGAAGAAATTCCTAAAATCCACGTTATATGTTAAACACACACTCAACTACTCTAGAGCTAGCCAAATCTTGATTCAAATTCTTCCTCTTTTTATTTTTTTTTTAAAGATTTTATTTATTTATTTGACAGAGACACAGCGACAGAGGGAACACAAGCAGGGGAAGTGGGAGAAGGAGAAGCAGGCTTCCCGCTGAGCAGGGAGCCCGATGCGGGGCTTGATCCCAGGATCCTGGGATCATGACCTGAGCCAAAGGCAGACGTTTAACGACTGAGCCACCCAGGCACCCCTCAAATTCTTCCTCTTAAACTGACTGGCTGAGTGGTTCAGTTTTCTCATCTGAAAACTACCATTTCTGGGGAAGATAAAATAAGATAATTACATAAGTTAAGAGGGTTCTCTTGAACTTAACAAATGACTGTGACTATAATGAATCGCCACCCTTGCCTTTCTGGACTCCATAAAAAAGCACTTTTTTAAAGCTTACTTATTTATTTGTTTAAGTAATCTCTGCACCCAATGTAGGACTCGAACTCATGACCCTGAGATCAAGAGTCGCATACTCTTCTGACTAACATAGGACAGGCAGGTGCTCCAAGAGAACACTTTTTCAGCCTGAAATGTTGCTCAATATCGCTACATCTAACATTCAGTTACTAGTGCTATCTTTTCTCTTAGCATATTCTCCAGGACCTGTCTTCCTCTCTCCCCTGCTACCCCAATGTGAAAGTGTGCCTGGATTAATGATAAGGTAAGCCCATTAGCCAATCGGAGAAACAAGAATGATATTCATAGCAGCCTAACTCATCGGGGAGGATGGGTAACAGCAAAATTAAGTGACGAGATCAACAAGCATAACAGAAAGAAGAAATAATCGCAGGACTTATGTCATAGCGCATGGCCTAATTAGGATATTCTGGGAAAGAGCTTTGTTGGAAGAACAACAGTGGCATACCACTAAAGAAGCTGGGCTTGGTATTTCTTTTGGACTAAAGAACATCAGTTCTAATAAAACGACTATAATGTGATCTGCAAACTTTTTTTTAAGCTACCCCTATTTTTTCTTGCTCAAAGTAGGAAAAGAATTACTCTAGGCATTTGCAATCACACACACATTATGTTTTCAAAGATAGCACCTTCTAAAAAGCAGGACAACACATATGAAACTTCTTATATCTTTGCTACTAAAAATAAAAGTCAACACAATATTTGAAAAATGTCCTCTTTACAGCTTTCATATAAGCCAACCCTGAGCATGTGGGCAGTAAAAAGCCTATATTTATGATGGCCTGGAATATAATCTAGAAGAGTTAAAGATCAGAAATGTGATCACCTCTTGGGAAAGGGTAATGTCACTCACTCTGCGACGGTCACTCCACTCACAGTAGATGGATTTTCACATTGAAAAACTAACATTAAAAGTTGCCTTGGTGAGGATAACAGAATAGGCATCCCCAAAATGCTCTATCGGGCCTGTCTTCTAATGGTTTCTTTTCTGAGGGCATCCTGGAGAGAAGTTCAATCTTTCTAATGCCAACATAACTGTACTGCAACTCTCCAAGGGCATTTAGCACTTTCAAAAGGAACTCCAAACTCTGCTGTCTTTAAAAGGCAGTGGGTCACTGGGAAAAGTCATTTCTCAAAGCTGCAGTGAACTGGCACTCTGCTTTTAGGCAGCCACAGAGAAAAAGTGTACAGCCTTAGTAACAGAACTGCCTTTCTTTAATTTTTAATGCTTGTCCATTTCAGAGCTCATGGCATCATATATGGCTTGGACTGCCATGTATGAGGAATCATGGCATCATACGTGGCTTGGACTGAGTATGCATATGTCTTGACAGAGCAGGTCGGAAAATCATCCAATACCTGTTCGTTTTAGATGAACATTTGATAAAGGTTACAAGAAATACAACGGAAAAGCATCTTCTTAATCATCCCAAAAGAGGAAAAAAAAAATAATCATCTCATCATTGTCACCCCTCAGAATTTAAGTAAGATAAACCTCCTGGAGGGGAAGGCACATGTTTTTTATTTCCCATTCTGAAAGCACACCCAGGTACGAGCATGTCCAAATGGCCGTGAATTCGTCTGGAATGTGCAAGACCATGGGGTTCACACGTATAAAGATCAACAGTTGTTTTAGAAATTAACTACACCAGATCTTAAACTTCTACACAAGTTCTAAACTGATCCAGGTGTTATCATCAGGGTAGAAACAGATGCAGTGTTAGCACATTAAACTGTGAATCCAGCTCCAACACTGCTTAATGGGCTCCACATGCCGAAAATGATCATCATGGTAGGAAGCGCACTCAACTAAAGGCTTAACTTTCAAACAAAACAAGAGATTCATTATCTGCATCTTGCTCACCAACAACTACTCTGGGACCAACACTGTTTTTACACCGCTTATGGTACATTAGTAATTTTGAGAGAGGGGAGCGACGGCGGAAGAGGAATGCAACAAAGAACAACAAAGCTACGGTTGTCACAGAGTGATGACATCATGACACCGACGCTGTCACCACTACAGAGTGAGCCCCGGTTGCACCAGCCTATTTTATCCTGTGATTCCATCTGGATTCCCAAAGTGGTGAAAGGAAGTGAGAAGAACGACAGAGAAGTTTAAATAATACCCATAGCGATTCAATGGATGTATAGAACTTTCTAGTTTTTAAATATTTTTATAGGTGCCATGTGATGTCACAAATGCTTTTCCCGTCTTTTTAGAGAAGAAAATAAAGACTGCCATCCAAGCTCACATAGGGAGTTAAGACGCAGAATTATAAAAAAAAAACACAAAGAAACAAAAACCAAAAGCAGATCTTCGGACTGGTGTTCTAACGCTAGTTCTACTGTGTACTGTTCCCAGGTATGTTACCTCTGCACTGAAGAGGCCCTCTGCCCTCTGCCCCCCATTCCATGTATAATGGTGGGGGGGGTGTACCTTGGGTTATTCCAGAAGAAGAAGAAAGGAGCATACTGTGTTTTAGTCAATTCCCTCTGGCCCACACCATTTTGTTCACAACTAACAGAACTGCCTAAATGGTCTAAATGATGCTAAATTAGTGCAACATACTGGAAAGCTGTCTGGAGCGGAAGAGATTTCACCAAGGAGTGTTCTGCATTTATTGAGCTTTCTATTGACCAAAAAGCCTTATGGTCTTTAAATAACAACTTCAAAAACAGACAATTAAATAATGCCAAACAATTTTTTACAGTTTTTCCACTTCCAGAATTCAACTCCACTGTAAACTGAGGCTTTTTTTTTTTTAACTCTACTAGGAAGTCATCATTGTGTATTTCTTGAGTCATTTAATTTTTTCTTTTAAAGATTTTATTTATTCATTTGACAGAGAGAGAGAGAGATCACAAGTAGGCAGAGAGGCAGGCAGAGAGGGAGGGGGAAGCAGGCTCCCTGCTGAGCAGAGAGCCCGATGAGGGGCTCAATCCCAGGACCCTGAGATCATGACCTGAGCTGAAGGCAGAGACTTTAACCCACTGAGCCACCCAGGTGCCCCAAGTCATTTAATTTTTAAACCATCCTTATTTCCTGACCGTCAGCCTTAGTACATATTTTGCACCAAGCAGACCTCAGTAGACGGCTAACCTCGAGGCAAGCCAAGTTCCAATGTGACTCGTATGAAAAATAAAGCTGATCTTATGACAAGCAGACAACATACGTCCCAATCACATCTCAAGGGGAAGACTTCAAGAATAGGTATTAGAGTTTTTGTCAGAAGATCCTTCTGGAAAGGTGTCTGGGTGGCTAGTCGGTTAAGCAGCTGCCTTCGGCTCAGGTCATGATCTCAGGGTCCCGGGATCAGCTTGTGTCTCATGTCAGGGCTCCCTGCTCGGTGGGGAGTCCACTTCTCCCTTTCTCTCTGCCCCTCCCCACTGCTTGTACTCTCTGTCAAATAAATAAATAAAATCTTAAAAAAAAAAGATCATTCTGCAAACTGGGCTTCTATATTTTTAATCTAACATGGTCTTATTTTGCCCTTTTTGACTAACGTATATAGTATACAGATTAGAAACTAAGTGAATTAGAGGATAAAGAAGGGAAAAAAATGATGGCAGAGGAGCAGTAGGAAACTTTGAGATTTGTGAGAGAGAACTCTATACAAACTTCTCAGCCTTCCTGGCTCGACAATAATGGAGGGATGGAGGCAGGCCAAATGGTTTCGTTTCTTCTGTGCTATGCTGGTACTTACCATTATAAGAAGTAAAGCTGAATAATCTTCATTATTGGCAAAAGAGGTGAATTACTAGTTTGGTGTCTGTATTAGTTTCCTATTGTTACCATCATGAATTACCATATACTTAGAGGCAAATATTCACAAATTTATTATCTTACAGTTCTGGAGGTCAGTCTTAAGTCCAAAATGGGTTTGTTTCATCAAGGTATTAGCAGGCTTGTGCTCTTCCCGGAGGCACCAGAGAAGAATCCAGTTCCTTGCTTTTTCCAGCTGATCGAGGCCATTCTTTGACTCGACCCCCCTTTTCTCCATCTTCAAAGCCAGCAACTAATTACATCACTCAGCCTCTGCTTCCACAGCCTCTTTAATTCTGACTCTCCTCCACCCTCTTTCCATCACAAGAACCTGTCTGATTACACAGGGTCCACTCAGATAATCCAGTACTCTCCTCCATTAAAAAATCTTTAACCACATCTTCCAAGTCCCTTCTGCCATGAGAGATAGCATATTCACCAGGTGCTGAGGATTAGGACCTCAATACCTTTAGGTCTCTTCCTCTGCCTACCACAGTGTCATACTTTGCTAGGCTTCACCAAGTAGATGAATAAGGTGATTTCTCAGAATCACTTCCTCACTAAAATACACAAGATACTCCATCTCCATAGGCGTGTAGAAGCAAGAGTCAATAGTTTATAGGAGCATACAAATGAATAAAAATTACCATTATTTTTTATTTTCTACTAAATTGCCAAAGGAAAACGTGACACAAAGGACAGGATCAGCACATAGGTAAGACAAAGTAAGTTGAAAAATAACTAATAATAATTAATAATAGTCTCTCCTGGGCCTCAAATACAATCTTGAGAACTAGAACTTACAATTCAGGTGAGTGATCAGTTTTGTGGCTGTGGATTTCATACATATTATGTCATACCCGGGGGTGATATTCAAAATATTAAAACTAACACAGAATGGGTACTGGCCACAGTAGTGGAGCAAGGTTTTATACGATCTGGGCTACATTGAGCATTCTGACTTAAGTAGCTGGACCTTGGGGAGCTCCAGGTGATCTCAAGTGAGGACACCAGATGGTTAAGGGAGAAGAAAGCCTCAGGAGAGGAGGAGGCAATAGCTCTTTACCAACTGCAATGGTCAAACCAGTGAGAAACTGGTTAAATATTAGCGCCCCCACAAAATTCGTACAGGTGGCCAATGTCTGCTACAGTGAACATGCATCACTTTCCTAATCAGGGAAATAAAGTAAGATTGTGAAACATACCTAATTTGGAAAAAAAAAGAGTGTTGATACCATTCCAAGCAGGGAAGAACATTTGCATTAGCAGAGTGCAAAATCCAAATAGATCTTGACAGAATGGAATGACCAACTGAAGTAAACAAAGTTAAGTTTAATAGGGATAAGGATTAGATCCTAAGACCTAAACTTAGGTCCAAAGCCAATAGCAGCATGATGGGAAGATGTGAGTCAGCAACATATGCATGGAAAAATACTTGGTAGATTTTAGACGAAAGTAAGACTGAATGAGTCAGTATGATGTAGCCCGGAAAAAAAAAAAAAAAAAGCAAACATATACTGCAACTGACTACAATAAAAGCAAATACATAATCAAAAACCTGCAGTGTTTATGATAAGGATATAATAAACTTGAAACATTTTCTCAATTTATTATGTATTATCATTACATATTATCACTATTACTAAACATAGTATAATAAAAATGATACATATTACTTTATGTGATAAACTCTCTAATAGAAGAATTCTAATGCATCATACACTGCCTTTCAATTAAGTTTAGGGAACCATTTGGGAAGATATTTTAAAACTAGAAAGCATTCAAGGAAGCAACCAACATGATATGAGGATCTCGGAGCCACATCACTTTGAAGACTGTCGAAGAAAAGAGGTTTATTTATCCCGAAAAAGTGATTTAGAAGAGAAATGATAATAAATTTCCTCAAATTATTGAAATTGCATCATAAGAAAGAAGGATTAGACTTGTTCTATATTTATCACGCAGACTGAGATCATGGAATTACTAACAGCTGGATGATGAGCTATACAGAAGAACTTTAACTATTACATTTATCTAGTGATGGAACATGCCACCTCGGGGGGTAGTGATTCTCCATCAGTGGAAGTCCAAAAACAGAGGACAGATGGTCATGATAAAATAGCAGATGAAGGCTACCCTAGGTAGATTTCAGAGGCACTCTAAATCTTGGGATTCGATCATTCTTTATCTTTGTAGGATACCACTTCTAAAACAGATACTTATAATCCAGTGTTTCCCACACATTAGTCATTCATACAGAACCTCCATAATTTTTGCCACACACATACTCCTTGTACTCCTTGTACTTAATATCTACCTTTAAATTGCCTCGATTTTGTTTTCCTTATTATGTTTTGCCTTGTTTTAAGTAATATCATCTATGGACTATCTGACATTCTAATTATGTTTTCAATGATACCCTTAAAAGAAATATTAAAATCTTTATGTGTACATCCTTTAAAGATTTCTTAAATTTATTTATTTATTTATTTAGAGAGAGAGCATGCAAGCAGAGGGAGGGGAAGAGGGAGAAGGAGGGAGAGAAAGAATCCTAAGCAGACTCCGTGCTGAGCACAGAGCCCGACACAGGGCTCAAGATCATGGCCCTGAGATCATGACTTGAGCTGAAATCAGGAGTAGGACACTTAACTGACTGAGCCACCCAGACACTCCTATGTGAACACTCTTTAAAATAAGTAGCCCACATACCACACGTGAAACACACTGTTTTAACTTTTCAGTTACAAATGTATACAACATTTTTTAATTAGATATTTTTCCTCAAATCTCAAATTTCCTCAAATCTCAAATTTCCTTAAATTAGATATTTTTCCTCAAATCTCAAATTTCCTCAAATCTCTAAGCTTTGAAAATCACCTTCAAGAGACCTGGTAGGTAATTATCGTAGTTTGGCACAGCTCTGGTATTGCTGCTGTGTGTGTTTGTTTTGTTTAAGAGAGGATGGTAGAACAACGTTCTGCAGGCCTCCTACTTACTTGGCTGTATCTGCCTCACGTTTCGGAAACCAATTATTCATATAATGGGTAACAGCCCTAAGTGTCAAGATAGAACGCTGGTTAAAATTAAAGTATCTTAAAGTTGAGCTCCAAAATCTTGAACACATTACTGAATTTGTCAATATTCCAATTAGCTAACAGATTAACAGCTGTATATTTGGCATATTTGTTTGGGATTTCCACCTTCTTTACAGACTTATTTGGCAATAGACCATACATTTGAGAGTAAAACAACTGAATGAGTAAAGAAGCATTCTGAGGAAAAGAAATAGATGTGCCTAATTGCCACAACTTCCTCAAGAAAGAAACTCAACAAAGAGTAGAGACTTCTCAGAGCCCAAACTCTAAAACAGAGAAGCTTGTCATTGACTTTTAGTTGACACTGCTTTGTGGCCTGACTAGTAATTTTGAATATATCTGCCATATACTGAAACAAGGCTCTTAACATGTGATCAAGCTTCAGACGGGGATCCCTGCCTCGCTTTAGCACCTACTTTAGTTGATAAATGTTTGTCCAGCTGGTTTTATTGGTTTATTATGCCGTGGTGAAACAAAACATTTTCCATCTTGCTACCTTAAAAAAAATAAACAGCTTTGTCATTAAAAAACACTCTAGAAAATATGGCCACACTCTATGTTCTACTCCATAAAGCTTATTGACGTTGAAATGAAAACAAAAATGCATAGGGAGGAGGAAATCCTCCACTGAGAGAAAGCAGCCAGGTCTAGCTATAATTAGACAACATTTGTGCTCAACTGAAGCCATCTTGGGTAGTCCTCGGATAGCACTCAATCTCTTGGAGGGTGCCTTGACCACAGCCCAAACTTTACATTCAATTTCCATGGTGGGTGGAACTGGGAGTGCTAATCTGGAACTAAAACATTTGCTTTTCTTGGGAAAAGACTGATCTATTACATCTTCTGTCCTCTGTCCCTCTTTCCTCCTTTTAAAGAAATTGTTTCATTTCTTTGGCTGACAAATTAAGTTAAAGCTATAATTCCGAGAATTTTAAAACTTTCTGCTGGGATTCAAAAGCTGCTTTGAATTAGGAGCTACCGCTGGCATGCAATTTACTTGTAGTGAAGACTTTTGCCTTTCAGTAGATATTTGGGGGGGGGGGGGGAGAAGGCACTAAGCCTTATAAATGCATAAGAGTTTCATAAACCTTCACTAGTGCTTTGCAAAAGACGTTTTGTTGGGATTACAGAAGATATACCCCAGGTACTAATGTAGGGCAAATGATCATCACTCGGGACAAAACATAGAGAGGTACTCTAAGTCCCCTTACTAAGATAACAATTGCAATATAAATAACTGATGAGAGAGTCCACAGTAGTATATTATTCATTCAGCCTGAAAATTTGTAGTACAAGTTCCACTTATAGAAGAATTGCACACATAATTAAAAACAGCAACTGCTTCTCAAATAAAACATACATCGTTTGGTCATGGTAAGGAAGAGAAATAATGAAGCAAGTTTAGTGAGAAATTTTACTACATAACCACTTGCTTGCAAAGTTGTATTTTCATATTTCTTTTCATTTTAACTTCACAGTCAAATGAATTCAGCTAGATGGTCAGTGTAAGAAAATAAAGACACTAGGCATGTTTAGCCCTATGAAAAGGAGTGGTTATTAGCCCGGTTATCCAGCCTCAGAAGTTCACCCAGACCTTCAGGTCACTTCAAAAGAGTAATGGTTGGGTACTTCCCAGATACACTATTCTATATAATCCATTTCCTATCAATTACCAAGCAATATTCAGCTTTATCAATTTTAGCCAAGTGCTGGCATATAACAGTAAGGGATGTAGGAGGACTTCTATAGGTCTCAAAAGCTTAACACCTGTTTCAACCTCACCAAAAGTTCTTAGTACAATCCTTCAGGAGCTTCACAGCGCTGATGACATTCTTTGAGTGTATACAGCATGAGCACTGGAGCAGAAATCAAGGGCCGGGAGTTCCAGTGTCAGTACTGCCACACCTGTGTGAACACCTACTTCCTCATCTGGAAAAAATGAAGAGATTGAGACTGACCATCTTCAGCTCCCTTTTGGTTCATTAAAAATAATAGTAATACACAAACATACATAAAACCATGAAGATTTCTACATGTCACATTTCAGTGAAAGTGTATCATCCACAGAGTTTGGCCAGAGGGAAAGATGACTCATAAATTCAAACCTCACCGAACAATTGTGACAATCCCTTCCCCTTTACTAAAAATACATCTATTCAACAAATATTTATTAAGCACCTATGATCTGCTAGGCCCTTACTAGGAGAGGTCTTAGCTCAGGCTCTAGCTAATGAGACTGCTGAGAAATATTTTCTCATCATGAGAGTGAATTCCTCATTCCTTCCCGGTCCCACTTTGGGGACATCCCTTGAGCCCGCGTGAGATGTATGGAGTTATGGCCACCTCCCCGATGGGAGAGAAACTGCTGACAAACGAGGATGGATACACCCAAGTCCCCAGTATCCTGGGTAAGCCACCAAACCAATCCTGAGACCACCTTCCTCCAGAATTCTTATTAAATACACAAGAAATAACCATATTCCAGTTTCAGTTACTTTTAATCAGCTGTTACTTGCCACCGTCAAAGCAAATGACCATATCCTTATTTATCTGTTTGCTATTTCACACACATCACTCACCATTCAGAACTAACAAATACTCAATTTTTGTATTATTTATTTCAACTATGCTTTTCTTTCAGAAACAAGAGGTGTAATTAAAGTTGAACCTATTCCTATTCTATCCCTCACCTTCCCTTTTTGAAATTACTACCATCTCAAAGTTAGGAGGATTCTTCACCCTGTGTTGTTTTTATTTTTACTACTTAAATACTTTTCCCTGTAAAATATATGGCATTGTCTTGTGCATATTTAAAACTTACTGAAATATTATATAAGCTAAGCCTCATTCCGCAACTTGCATTTTTATCTAACAGGTTACTGAGACTGCTCCATATTGATACACCTTTTCTCTTGCAACTGCCACAGATTATTAATTACAGTGAATGAAGATTCCACCACCCAGGGATACTAATAGACATTTTGATTGTTTCCAATTTTTTGTATGACGTGTATTTTTTTTAACAAATAAAACTAAAAGCTACTGATTCATCTTTCAATTATGCACTACATAGTGGAAAAATTAAAACCGAGGACACATAGTACATCCTCTGGGAGACCATCAGGGCATGGTAAGACGGCCTAGAAAGAAAAAAAAAGGCCATACTGTCCTTTAGGAAAGAATTGTTATCCAATGTTCTACTAAGACCATCTCCAGCTATTTGTAAATTTGTGCATCACCAATCGACTATTCTCAACACTAAAGGGCCAAGATATATCACGGGCATTAATGGGACACCATCCAGCTGGGTCGCCTCTGCTCGCAGACACACTTATACAGGCGCAGGGAAGAGTAGATCAATAAACACTTTAAGGCCACTGTGCTGAGCAGAGACACAATGGGACAATTATAAAAACATAACAGAATTCAATTTGAGACCATGCAATTTTGTTTCAAACCTTTCAATTTTGTATTCACTATGTAGAAACCAAACTGATTTCCCTGAGAGAAAGGAGGAAAAACAAGCAAACAAAAAAGCTGGCAGGTTGTTTTTGTAGCAGCCCAACTGCAAACTTCATTTGTAATTCCATTCTCCAAAATGTTCCTAAGTGCATCCCACTGCTCTTGGGACAAAAAAGAAAACCTTTAACATTGTCTCTGGAGTACAGGTCAAGATGGAACTGCTCACCTCCTCAGCTACATCTGAGATTAGTTCTCCCTTAAAATCAAACCGTCGGCCACATCTGATTCGTAGCCTTTCTTTTATGGAGCTCTTAATGTCCTCTTACCTTTGTAAAGACCTTCTAAAGCTCTCCCTCCCATCTCGACCTCATCCACTTTTACCTTGCTAACTCCTCTCATCCTTCAAAGTTCAGCTTCAAAGTTGACTTCAGAAACCTTCTAACATTTCTGAGGAAATGAGGCCTCCTTGTCTTACCTTTATAAAACTCAACCCCATAACAATTATTCGCCTAATGGTGGTCTCCTCCGCTAAAATACGAGGACTGGAGGGCAAGGACCATGGTTTGGTTTTCTGCCATTATCTTCCTAGATCCTGGCAGAGCGCCCGAACTCTATTAGGTGCTCAGATAACTTTTCAAAAATAAACAAAACTGCTGCCAAACAAATTGTCCTAGGTTCTGAAGCACGGTACACTCCACATATGCTGGCTGAATAAACAAATCTCAAGTAACACCAAACACCAAACAGGAAACGGTTTAAATCCAAATGCAGGCTTGGCACCTCTATAGAACACATTTTGGTCTTTCCTTCCTCACAAACATGAACATAACATTATGATAATCATTATCCTTAAATACAATAACTCTTACAAATACTATCACTCGCAAACCTGAATGCTTCATAATTATACGTCTTGATATGTGCTTAGTCTGTATTTCCATTGACATTTACTTTCACTCTACTTCCAAACATCATCAGTTGAATTAAAATAAATTAGGAAATGTCCACTGACTGATGAATGGATAAAGAAGATGTGATATAGATACACCATAGAATATTATCCAACCATCAAAAAGAATGAAATTTTGCCATTTGCAATGACATGGATGGAGCTAGATATATTATGCTAGGTGAAATAAGTCTGTTAGAGCAGGACAAATACTATAGGATCTCACTCATATGGGGAATTTAAGAAAGAAAACAGATAAACATACAGAAGGGGGGAAAGAAAAAAAGGAGAGAGGAAAACAAGCCATAAGTGACTCTTAATGACAGAGAACAAACTGAGGGTTGATGGAGGTAAATGGATGGGGAAGTGGCCTAGATGGGTGATGGGCATTAAAGAGGGCACTTCTGATGAGCACTGGGTGTTGTATGTAAGTGATAAATCACTGAATTCTACTCCAGAAATTAATATTGCACTATATGTTAAGTAACCAAATTTATAATTAATTAATTAATTTAAAAATTTAGGAAAGAATAAAGGTTAATGGTGACTACATTATAAAAGATCAACTATTTAATATTTATAAATCACATTTTTCAAGTTGGCAAATCAGAACACTGAGATTTAACATCTTTTCTCATATTTCCTTAAAGTACTAGAAAGCACATATCATGCATCACCATCTATTAATATTTAATATTTATTTACTTATTTATTTAATGAAGACTTTTATAGCCTTTCGCATGTGCCAGGTTCTGTTCTAAGAACTTTACAAATATGAACTCTTGTAACCTTCTTAAAGTTGAAGAGGTTAAACCAAAAAAGCAAAAATAATTATACGTAAGCGGTATTAAGTTGTCTATCTACAACTTTTTAAGTAATATGAATCAATTGGGGTGACATTTGTCAAGATTAGTTGATGGCATGTTTATTAGTACTAATTTCTGTCATCAAGCTAGGATTGCTTTGATGCCTCTTAAAGTCAATGATCTCTTTACTTGTAAAATATTTTTAAAAATATTCACCAAAAAACAGAAACTTGGATGGTGTAAATTCTCTTTTAAATGAAAACAAAAAGCCACTCTAAAAATGAAAATCATATAAACAAAACCTTTACAGATAATGCCTGATTTCCTACTCACATGCTGAGTAGCTTTTCTCCTCTATAAAGGAGGGATTCCTTTATAGGAATGGATTCTCCTTCCAATTCTAGCACTCCATGTTTCCACAACAGAACTCAATCAGGAGGAAATAGATTTGGTTCTCATTGTAGATTCATGTGAGGCTGCTTTCTGAATCAATTATGTCCCTGGCTCCTTAAATCACAACAAAAACTAAAGAAAGTTGACAAAGTCCTAGCACAGTCCGGAAATTAAAAGCATTTAAGACTTAGTTCCTAACAAGGACAACATTGATTCCACCTAGAAAAATGTCATTACCAAAATAATACAACCCCTGCTCCACACTTTGTCGAAGTGTTTGCACTGTTATAGTTTGGTTCTATAACAGTGTCTAATTACTTTTCCCATTTTCGTTTCCCTGAAGATTACTAAGAACACTACCACTTTTCAATAAATGAGACTTCTGCATGTATTTGAATCACTATACTAGATAGTTCTTAACTTCCCAAATTTTTGCCCCTACAAATAAGAACTTTCTGAATTTCAATCTCTTGGCTGTTTTATTTTTTTTTTTTTTTAAGATTTTATTTACTTATTTGAGAGAGCGAGAGAGCACAGCACAAGCAGGGGGAGGGGTAGAGGGAGGAGCAGACTCCCCGCTGAGCAGGGAGCCTGATGTGGGACTTGCTCCCAGGACCCTGGGATCATGACCTGAGTCAAAGGCAGCCGCTTAACTGACTGAGCCACTCAGGAGTCCCTTGACTGTTTTATCTTAATTTCTGTTTTTTTCCCCCTAAGTCGAAACACCTATCACTGCACTGTTGTGCTAGCCAATTTAGCAGTTATTTAGACAATACGATAGGGTCCAAGGATTTTATGGGTGCTAACAGTCAACCCCTAATAAACTGCAAACATTAGGAGTCCAGAAATCCTTGATGATATTTCTTTTTTCCTCTAAACAATCTAGCACAGTCTATCACTCACGGTAAATGCTTAAATATTTGCTATTTTACAAAGAATATTTGTCCCCAGAGATTATCAAGGCCCTAAAATATTGAAAGAATTTGAGATGTTCATCCCTGCACTATAATCAACACGGACATGGTTACTAGTTGGCCCTGCCCCATAAGAAGCTCCTTAACCTTCTCATAAAATGCTAGATCTCTGATCTGTTCTCCCATAATACAAAAGGATAAAATTTAACCTGGGTTATTCAAACTATATCATATCTTCAAACTTCACAGAAGTTGCAGAGATATTTCCCTCTTATATTTAAAGGTAGTATCATTTGATGCAAAGAACAATAAAAGGAGAATGAGACCTGCCCCAGCTTGGTCCCTTACTAATTGAGTGATATATTTAAATTTCTTTGAGCCCCATTTTCCTCAACTGCTTACAAGGGGTAGGTACTTAATTCATGTGACTTACTTTCCTCTTGCTCTCTTCCTTATATGAGAGAGAAAAGGAGTAGGTATTGCACTTTTAAAGTTTTGAACTCTATACCGAACAAAACCAGCTTACCATGGTTACTGAATTAAGATATTTCGGTTAGCTAAATTTCAATGCTTTTGATATTTTATATCTTACTCCTAATACTCTTTTTCATCATGTATTTATATTAGTAGACGTAACTACACTTTAATTTCACCACATAATAAAAGTACAGAGTGCCAGATTCAAGTCATAATGTCAGCAATTTTGAGAATTACTTTATGCAAATTACTTAACATTGTTGCAATCCAATCTTTGGCACCAGTAAGGGAATTAGCTCCCTAGAATCTTCAGCTCTAAAATAGATACATGAAATTTAAGATGAAATATGTTGATCATATAAGCAAATTTTCAAAGAAAGGGAAACCAGATTGCAGACACTAATACTTCACAAAAATGGACAGGGCTCCAAGCACTAGGTTCAAAGGCTTGGTCACCAGAAAGATATTCTAATCCCCAGTAAGCAAGACTGCATATTACATGGCCACGTCAGAATTTCAAATAGCTCATCAGGGAGGCCATGTACATTCAACCAGAGGAGAAAAGCCAGTACATCCAGTAATTAAAAAATACTCTCTACTACCACCAAAGATGTGCAATGATTTGAAGCAAATGTTGCTGCATAATTACATATGAACATAATTGAGGCTCTCCATCTCTGCAAGCCCTTTTATATGAGTAAATGATTTGAAATGGAATGCAAAATTAAAAATATCTTTTTGAAGCAGACCATTAAAATTATACTTTAAACTCTAAAACTTAGCAGGGAACAAGAAAAATCTTCAGAGGCATGGTATAAAATGATGAAAAGGAACACAAAGTTAAAACTGAGAAGATTACGTATTTCATGCAGCCGTTTTGGGGGTAACATTAGCATGGTATCCTGAGGTTCTAACGTATAAGAACAGAATGCATGTCAGTACGCTCAAACATATGCTTCCGTCATAATTATTATCATTTCAATCTAGAATCTTCAGAAGGGAAGACACACAGGATGAATATGGGATATAGAGTACTGTCACGAAAGCTCAAACCACACTGAATTATGTGCTTATTTGCCAATTTCCTTCATTATATGAAAAGACAATGAAATAGAATATAAAACAGATTCATGAATTAACTGACATTCTTTTTTAAAAATGAAGTTTGTAGATCAACTTGATATGTAGATGTATCCAAATCCAGGATCGTCTGCCATGCCCGTCAATTCGCTACAGCCGTCACTCTCAAGTAAATTTTCTTAAAGCTGTGGTAAAATTTCAATTAGTTATTAATTATTTATGTGTACTCTCTTGCTTATTGATACTGAGGAAACTCAACGACTCTCCACCAACCCGGTGTTTTTGTTTTGCTTTATTTTTTTCCTATTACACAGTGAACAAACTGTGAAAACATTAAGGAAAAGTCACAAAAATACAAAACCTCACATAAACGGCATTAAAAAAAAAAGAAAAAACTTCTCCTAGGAAAATTTCCATTCCTTAAAGTTAAGTCTTCCACAGACTACCCCATTTGATCACTTGGCTAATTTATATGGACATAACTGGAAGAGAAATGATGGGAAAAGGAAGCAGGTCCTATAAAATGCATGGAAAGCAGAAATGAAAGCACCAGTGACACGAAACACTATGGTGAAAACTGAAAACACTGTTCATTAGAGAAATTGAAGTTACTTTATAAATAGCGGCATTGTTCACCCCCTGTGTCTCTTGGTTCAACTCCGATCTGCTCGCCACTCCTCTGGCTGACTGAATCTGGAAGTCCTGAGTGCCCATCCCATTCAGGGTCAGCAGGAAAATAAGAAATAAGGATACCCTACTTCACATTTCCAACTGTTTTCTGATCCACTATAAATACCTTATGTTTCCAGTACTAGTAATAGCTCAAAAAACTTTCAAATAAACTTACTTCAGATGTCAACTATGAATCGATTTAAGAATGTCCTTAGTTCTCTACCTCTTCTGTCAAAGGAGCAGCTAAATCATAATAAAACATATACTGTGGTATCTAAATTACTTATATATCTATCTTTAATAATTATTTCCTGAAAATAATCTCATCGATAACTATCTTCCCCCTTAACTATAAAGCTTAAAATTCAAATTCAAATTTCAATGATCACAAATCACAGAATCTATGGCATTCATTTCTAACAACCTAGTGAACGGTGATTTCCCAGGCCATTTAATTTTACTAAACTTTTACAGACACGAAATTCCTATTAATTTATTTTATTCCATTCTGTATCTTTTCCTTATGTAAAATATTGGCATCATTCCTTTTCTGCACACACTGATAAATGCGATATAAATTAATTTTCATCCAAACACTTAACTAGTATTTCACTTCTCTTCATTCAACACATTTGTATTGAGTGCCTGCTATGTGCTACACACTTTGATAGGTGAGTTATAGAACAGTCCTGACCCAAGATACTATAATTAATAGTGTTCATTTTTATTAATATATCAAGGTCACACGCTGATCCAATCTGGTCACCAAATCTTATCAGACAAAGAGGGCTCTAGGTTCTGCTAATGGACTCAGCCTGTTGCATAAACTATTATTCAGTGTTTCTTCAAAGATCAAGTCTCAGCAATACAAATTATAAGATCCAGATACAATACCTATTGTCTAAGAGACTGAATAACAACTAGCACCTAAATCGGAATTTAATATTTTCACATTATTCTCCCTCTCTCTTCTTTTGTAAGGGAAGGTAGGGGGAACAAATACTGAGAAGGGATAAAGGGAAGTACAAGAAAAGATTCAAGACTAGAACACAGGTCAAGATAAGAAATACCTACTGTCAGGGGCGCCTGGGTGGCTCAGTTGGTTAAGTGTTGAACTCCTGATTTTGACTCAGGTATGATCTCAGGGTCCAGGGATGGAGCCCAGAGTTGGGCTCCTCGCTCAGCAGGAATCCACTTGTCTCCCTCCTTCCTCTCCTTCTGCCCCTCCCCCCACTTGTGCACAGGCTCTCTAAAATAAATAAATAAATCTTAAAAAAAAAAAAAAAGAAAGAAAGAACTATCTACCCTCTCCCTCAGCACTAGAGATAGGACTAGTACATAGAACATAAGAGGAAAAAAAAAAAAAAAGAAAAGAAAAGAAAAAGGAAACACCTACACATCCCCCTTCAGAAACAGGACTACTTGGGGTTTCCCTGTAGAAATAAAGAATGAGAGCCAACCAGAAACTACCGAAAGGTCCAAATCCTAAAATAACTGCATGTTCTCCAACTATAAATTTTTACCTGTCCCTCTTGAAGCCAATGAAAATATCTATGCTAATAATTGTCCACTCACACTTAGAAATACTAACAAGCTAAATACTTCTATTTTTTTATTCCACAGCAAATTGGATTTAACAAATCAGGAAATGTGGAAAGCCTGTCACCATACCTATGAACAGCAAGAACTAACACCTGGCAGCGTAATTATGAAAGAAAAAAATATTAAAGCTATTTTCTTAAAATACGAAAATACAACTGTAAGTCTGTGGCCATTTTGTGTTGGAAAAAAGTGTCCTATACATATAACGAGTTCCTGAATGTGTCTACATGTTACCAAAAAAACCCCACAAAAAAACAAAAAAAAACAAAAAACCATTCACTGATCATCACGATAGCACCGAGTCATGTAAAAGAATATACCCGATAGACTTCAAAAGTATGAAAGCGAGTATGAAATACATTTTAGAAAGATTTCCCAACAACTTTAAAGTGAAATGTTTCAGAATATAAAATGCTAATATAAGAGAATTAATTTACAGAATACGTCACTTCCCAGAAACAACGCTAGAAGACCTATTACCACAGATTAATTCCCGTTCCATAAAGAACACTGCAGTAGAAGTTAAAAATCCTCAGAATACATTGGCTTTCTTCTAACATCATTTCAAAGAAAGCTTTGTAGATGCCCCCGCCATCCTCTGTCCTATCTTTTTCTAGCATTTTCTCCCACACCTGCTTTCAGACTGCGGACCTGTCCCAGGCTATATAAGGATTATGAGGATAATCAGTCTGGTCACGGCTAGCCCACCACATGGAAAATGGAGAATGCCACATGCTGCAGTGAGCTCAGCTGTACCAAGGACAAAATAACTACACCACAGTAGGACAGTCATCAGCATTTTTATAGAACTATTTCAGAAAAACATCCTCTGTGTTTGGTAACATTGTCAAATTCTCCATTTGCTGCTGGGAATTTGAAAGAGATCCTCACTGGAAATCAAGTTTACCACAAAATCACCCAGAAACATTTTACTTGGTATCAGAGGCTAATCAGGTTAGACTTGTATACCCAGGGAATAGCCTGTTTACGCAGGATATACCCAGGGAATACATCCGAGTTTTAGTCTGGTATTTCCTGAAGCTCTATGATATTAGAGGCCCTCCTCCCAAAGAGGGAGAAAAATAGGCTAAATAAGCATACTTTTTAAAAATAGAACTTATTTTCAAAGCAGTTTCAGGTTCACATCAAAGCTGAGCAGAAAATACAGAATTCCCATAAACCCACTACCCCCCAACACACACACACAATCTCCCCCATCATCAACATCCCACACCAGAGAGGTACGTTTGTTTAAAATCAATGAGCCTACACTAACATATCATTATCACCCCAAATCCACACTTTACACGAGAGTTCACTCTTTGTGGTGTCATTCTATGGGTTTTGACAAATGTAAAATGACATGTATCTACCATTATTCTATACAGAATAGTTTCACTGTCCTAAAAATTCCTCATGTTCTGCCTACTCACCCCCTCTCCTCCCTAACCCCTGCCAACCACTAATCTTTTCACTGTCTCTATAGTTTGCCTTCTCTAGAATGTCATATTATTAGAATCATATAGTATGTAGCTTTTCAGATTGGTTTCTTTCACTGAGTAAACTGCACTGAAGATTCCCTTCATCTTTTCATGGCTTGACAGTTTTTTTTTTTTTTTCTTTTCTTTCTTTTTTTTTTTTTCTTAAATAATCTCTACCCTCAGTATAGGAATTGAACTCATCATTCTGAGATCAAGAGTCACATGCTCCACCAGCTAAGCCAGTCAGGAACCCCAACAATTCATTTCCTTTTAGGGCTGACTAATATTCCATTGTATTAAAGTACTTTTGATGAAAATTTTATCGCAGTTTGTAAGAGTTACAAGGTAGAGATGATACCTATTTTTTAAAAAACTCCCATGTTCTTATCACTGAGGAGGTAAACAGTAAGTGACTTGTTAAAAAAATATATTATGGAATAAATCAACATATATCTAAAGTTACTTAATCTTTAAAACTTAATTTCAAACCTCACCTGTAAAATGAGGCTTATTCCTTCCTCGTAACACCGTATGAGAATTAGAAGAATATATTTAAAAGAGAGCTATAATCAATAATCACTATTACTATGAACTTATTTAATTAAAACAATATTTTCAAGTTGAGGCGATGAATCCTTTAATTCCAGGAAAATAAAAATGGAAAAGGAAGGAAGAAAGCAGGCCCAGAACTAGGGAAAAGGCACCTAAGGCACAAAATTTAAGGAGGCATTCATTCTCCTGTTTGGTATATCAATATTCAAAACATTTTCAACAGACTAGAAAAATAATATTTAATGTATTTGAATATAAAAACCTAGAATTCAGGTCTACAAATCAATTGCACCAGTAAAGGATAAGAGAGCTCTGGCTTACTAGCAGGAAAAAAAAAAAAAAAAAAAGTGTTTCAATTATTCATAAGGTTATTAACAATCAATATTATAATTTGTTTATTAAAATAATTAATACAAAATAAGGTAAGTTAGGGATGCCTAGGTAGCTCAGTTGGTTAAGCGTCTGCCTTCGGCTCAGGTCATGATCCCAGGCCTGGAATCGAGTCCCACATCAGGTTCCCTGTTCAGTGGGAAATCTGCTTCTCGCTCTGCCTGCCGCTGCCCCTGCTTGCGCTCTCTCTCTATCTGACCAATAAATAAAATCTTAAAAATATATATAAGGTAAGTTAATAAACATTTATAGTTTTCTTAGAAAGTAATATGAGGTCATTAGCAGTGTCTAGTTTAGAATACCCCACTTCAATAGGAACCATGATAAACTGGAGAATATCTCAAAGAACACCAGAATGAAGGACCTAGGAACCATTTACCTAAATGGTTAGAAAATGACAGATATCAAGTCTGACAAAAGAGCCATTAATGTTGAAGGTGATAAGAAAGTTAGCTTTTAATTTAAAAAATTTGTCTAATTATTAGAGTTGTTCAAGAATGGAAAAAGTAGTGTCCTAAATCAGCAGTCTTTGGGTTTTTTTGAAACTTTTTTATTTTTTAATTAATCTCTACACCTAAAGTGGGTCTCAAACTCACAACCCCGAGATCAAGAGTCACACACTCTACTAGCTGAGTCAGGCAGACGCCCCACTAAGACAGCAATCTTCTTTGAAAAGAAAGCATTTGAACAGGGGCTAGATGGTCATTTCTAAGCAATACTGTCAATGCTGTAATTTTGGCATTTTCCTCACATCTAGGATGAAATATAAATAATCCTAAAAACTAAGTGAAACACTACTTAAACACTGCAGAGTGCCCATTAGACGAATTCTTGGAAATTATTTAGAAAAGGTTAGATCTTAACTTTATGCCTACTGTGAATTCATCTTTCCACAGCACAATTAAAAATAATAAAAATATATGATAGTGGTAAGAGAGCCTATCCACTACAACTATTTCAGATTTGAGATGCAGACTACAGCTGCATATTTAGCTACCAATAATGCATTTTTTTTATTTTCATATTAATTTGCTTAAAGTTCATGAAGTTCAAAACATCTCTTTTTAGGACAAGTACCATTCTACCATTAAATTCTAATAGGCTGAACATGAGGGAGCAAATAAATGATGGTTAAACAGGCTAGAACACTATTTAACATCACAGAGTATTTGTTAAACAACCATTAGTGGCTGAGCCCTGCTGCACTATTACAAAGATTCACGGAGCCCTAAAAATGTTGACAATCAAACAGGGATGTCTTTCTCTTGATATATTTACACAAGAAATAAACACGAATACTTCACCTATAACCACGCTCATTGTTATCAATGACCTGGAGAACCTTGCAATTAACTTTCTCTATTGGGATCAGGGTCTACATCATGTGGCCAAGCACATGGGAAGAGTTAGGCAAAATTTTGTAATGTTTGTTGGGAGAAGATGGAAGCATTAAAATTAAGCCATCCATCATTGTTTTAGACCTCCCATAAGTAAGAAACAATTCTAAATCTGCAAGGACTTACATGGAAAACTTACACTGACAGAAAAAAACCACAACACGAGCAAAGACAAAAGAAATTACTTTTTCTAATATACATCATCTGGAAATATTTGAAATTATATTTTTCTCATTGATTAACTTAAAATATAAAACACGGCCAGTCAGCAGTTCTATGGTAATTACGAGCATAAAGTCAAAAATAAAGCATAGGTCTGAGAGGTACAGACGTTAAGAGCCCATGTCTAAGAAATGCTAAACTATTTTCATGAAGAAAAGGTAAGATACAAGCATTGAACGATGAGACACAGGGAAAAATCAGCGATTTTACTCCCATCTTAAAATCACAGCTCCAGCTCACTGTAAATCTTAAAATCACAGCTCCGGCTCAGGTGTAAATGTAAGTAAAATATGCTGCCTGATACAATACAGAAAATGCTACCAAAGACAGCAAAGATAGAAATAAGATTCCTGAAATGTTTCATATCAAAAAGTCAACCCACATATCCAAGAATGACTTGGATGTGCCTCCAAGCTTACAAGGGAACAAAAGAAGAAACTGACACTTGAATTACTTCATAATATGGACTTCCCTACTCCCAAATGAACCAAATTGGTTAGATGACCCCGATTTGAAAACTCCAGATCAGTTGCCTTTTGCCTCTCTGCATGTTCTCACTCCCAGGCTCAAATTTGGTGGCACACATCAGTGGTTCTTGGATGTGCAGGCTGACCTTTGTGATAATGGAAAATTTCAGACTCTAATTTCGATCTTGCGTATCAGAGACAACAAAAGGCAACTGATCCAGAGTTTAAAAAGGTAACAGTTATCAGGGTCATCTAATCAACTTGGGTTCATATAGAAGGAAGAAGTCCATATTATGGAGGAACTGATGTGCCAATTGCTGCTTTTATGGCCTCGCTATGCTTCCTCTCATTGAGGAATGAGACAAAGTTTAATGACTAAAGACACAAATGACCTGATGAACAACAATAAAGAATTGGATTCAAACAAGTCACCAGGAGTAAACACTGACACACACATACAAAGCGATTTTTTTCCTTTGCCAAGGGCAATAGATTTTTACAGCACAAACGGCCTTTTGTCGTTCCACTTACAAAGACTCACATTTAAGAATTATTACATGATATAGGCCAAATGGCATCATACATAACTACTGAACTGTAGGCTCAATTCCTAGAAGAATATTATATAACAGTAAAATAAACAGAAAAATGGTTTTAGGAAAAGAACATTTTAGCTACCAGGTAAATGTACAAAATAGACTTTTATAGAAGAAAGAAAAATTCCTGGATCTTCTGACTTTTATTCCCATGTTCATATACACTCTGGTATCTCTGCTTCAACAATTCAACCTAAACTATTTCTACAGTGTGGACTAGAATAAGCAGAAGACAAGTTTTACTTGCGTAAGCAGACCTTATCTGATCTTTCTCCTTAAGAGAAGATTTCAATTAGAATCTCTAATTTTTCCAATCTTTACTAAATATTTCTGGTAATTGGAAGTTTACTAATTTACAGACCTGCTCTTTTTGAGAGACAACTATAGGTCAAAAAGCCCTCTCATCTGTTGAAATAAATGTCCAGGCCCAACAGGGAGCTGCTCCTGCCTCGGGGTACCAAATTGAATCAAAACTTACATAACCCGTGTGTTCCTGTACATATCCCAGCATGACCAGAAACTCAGTATATCCAGGCAGCCGATCCCCAAAGCCAAACCAACTCTGGACCTTCATGGCCCAAACAAGGTTGACTAGATGGCCAATCATATATTTCCTATTTTTGTCTTCTTTGGTTATTTATTGTTTTTCTTAGAAAAGCTACCTGCCTTCTGATTTATTTCGCAGTTCTAACTACCCAGTTCATGATGTATTAAAGTTTGTTTATATCACCCACATTGTCTTTAATCATTTTTAACAAATCTTAACCTCAGCCTAATGTTATTTGAAGTAAAAACCAGATTTTTGGTGGTCCTTTGAGGTAATGGAGCCATTCTCGATGTACACACAGGAAGATAATGGAGGATTATTACACTGGACCTATACTCTATCTCATTACAAACTCACACAGGTCTCAGAGGCCACAACCTTTTAAAACCATCACCAAGGTACCATCTACTCATGAGGTTTTTTGGAGATTTCCTGGCAATCCCTTAAAAACTCTCTGACCTTCAAGGAATTAATGAATATTAAAGTAGCCCCTGATTCTAGGGTGATAGGACTAGAGAATGAGGCATTGTATATGTACCTCAAATGAATGCCTTTCAACTTCAAATGAAATCTATATAAGCGAAGCTTAATTTTACTGAAAGGACTGTAGCTACTGCTATGTTTGGTCATTTTGAAATGATTTAGGTTTTCCTAATGTTCTGAGGTTCATCCATTTTATAGCAAGTAAAATGTTCTCTAAATGGCAATTTCAGCATTCATTTCTCAAGTGAAGAATTAGAAAAAGAATAGCTACCACACAGCTAACACATTCAACCTCACAAAAATTTTTAAATGGACAAACTTCCTTTTAGACAAATTTTGTCCATTCATGTACTTTTTAAAATGATTTAAGATATCCCGACCAAAGTATTATGCTCCGTTACGGAAATGCAAAGATGAGCATAGTCTGCTTATAGAGGGGAGAGGTGTGAAGCTAAGATAGGTCTATTAGAATCCTAAGGAAGTAGAGGGAGGAAATGACTTTCTCAAGTTAAACCACGCCTCCTAAACCTCAACCCATGTACCTAAAAACAATTATCCTGTGTAATGCAAGTTAATGAAGCCCATTACTCTCTCCAGGGAATGGGCAGTATTATCTTTCAGATGGATTCAACATGTCAATCCAAAAGCATACTGGGCTCTTTCATTTTGCTGGGTCACACCTTCACTGTGTGGTTAATTCAATGTCTTAGCCGACAACCTTTCACTCCTGCTTCTTCCTGGGATAGAGTAAGCAAAAATATATTTATCTTCAGCAGAATAGTTGCCAACATCAATAAAACTTGAAGGAGAAATTTCCCAGAATGGATTGACTGTTATGATCCCTTTAAAATGCAAGGATAATAGAGAATTCAATCCCTGACCCTCAATGTCAGGGAGCTACACTTTCCCTTCCGCTGCTAAATATAAGGTCAGGCTATGCCGCAAGGGAATTCTTATTTGTTTCTTTAAAATCTACAAAATTAAAGGGTATTATTCAAAAGAGGATAATTTTAAATATTTGCAAGTGTAATAATCTTACCACTAATCAGTACAAATTTGATGAGTTGCCAGAGGCATGTGAGGCCATAGTTTTCTTAAGACTCTAAAGACCACACAGGAAATCCCAAAGAAAGGATGATCAAATAATATAAATCAAGCTATATTTTGCAACACAGATAAACTGCAATGCTTTACTGAAACGTCAATGAAATCAGAAAACCCAGCCTACCTGATGGTGAAGCATGTGTAAGACTGTGGGCCACAAGATGCTAACTGGATAAGAAACATTTAAGAACATGCGATCAGAAGAGACAGTAGAATTTATAGACTACAAAAGGAAAGAGTTCAAAGAAATAACTATGAAGAATTTAAGCCAAGTGATGAAAGAAATGAAAAGAAGGCAAGGATTTGGTTGTTAAATGTAAAGTAAAATCTGAAACTTTGGCAAAGATAGTGGAATTAGCATCTGGTCTTAGTAATGAAGTGTTTGAGGTTGACCCACTCATGGAATGCAGCATAAAAAATCAGGAAATGCATGAACAAAGAGCTTAAGTTGAAATTACATGCAAAGTCCTTAAGAAAACAGCCAAGCTGATATCTGTCACATACTACTCTCAGAAAATCTCTTTGGTCCTCTCCAAGCTTAGATGTAGGACCTGCAATATCCCCTCCTGCCCTCATGCACCATGTTTTATGCCTGTCCCTTGACACCTAAAGGTGCTTTACATCTACCACCCTTATCTGCTCTTCCGTATCACTCATTCTCAAGTTGCCTACTAGATATTTCCATCTGGATTGCACAGCAATACTTCAAACTCAACATTTCGAGAGGTCAACTACTCCTCATCTTCTTAAAAAAAAAAAATCCTCAACTAGATCTGACTGTTTCTGTTAGCAGCATCTTCATGTTCAGTTCCTCCTTCATGCTTCTTCCAATATTCATTTGGTTTCAAACTCAAACAATTCAAGCAATCTCCTGTGTTTCATACCTATTCTTTATGTTCCCACCACTAATAACTGGTAAATCTGGTTCTCATTACCTCTTAGTTTGATTACTGAAATAGCCCCTAATTTGTTCCCCAACTGATTGTTATCTATATGCTTCCATTGTAATCCTCCCTAAATGCTACAAGATTATATTTTTAAAGCATGATATGACTATGGAATATCCCTGCTCAAAAACCACTCATGATTTCCTATTACTTACCAACAAAATACACTTATTTTGGCATGACACATAAGGTACTCAACGATCGGTCTCTAGTCACTTTTCCTCTTAAATTTCAACATGCCTATGTGTATGTCACATTGGAGCCAAAGTGCACAAACAGGATTCCCCTTAACGCTTTGTACTCACCCACCCTCGTACCCCTACCCAGTGATAGTTTCTCTACTAGAAACCCCTCCCTCAAAAGCTCATTTCCTCAAAGAAGCCTTGCCAATTCATGCCGAAAAGCAAAGCCTTTCCCCTAAACTTCTACCTTGTTCCTGTCTTAAGAGAATGGTTAAAACAATCAACTTTGCACGCCATCATCTGGATTCTAAGGCTAGCTCTGCCAACCTCTAGCTGACCACCAACAAGCTACTTTACCTGTATGAGCTCTAATTTCTCTAATTTCTTCATCTGTAATCATCTTCCCATCTGCAAAATGGGAATAATAATAGTACCTATACCTGAAGGATCGTTGTGAGAGCTAAATGTATCAGCATTTGCTAAGCACTCAAAAACTGCTGGCTGTAATCATCATCATCATCATCACCATCGTCATCCTCATTATCACTCTCCATTCTAATGACGTAGTTATGGTAACATGACACCAGAGGAAATACAGTTTGGTGCTACATCTTGTTATGATCTCTCAGCATGTATTAGAATATCTGGCACGGGGTGCCTGGGTGGCTCAGTCAGGTAAGCGTCTGACTCTTTTTTTTGTTTTTTTGGTTTTTAGATTTTATTTATGTATTTGACAGAGAGAGAGATCACAAGTAGGCAAAGAGGCAGGCAGAGAGAGAGGAGGAAGCAGGCTCCCCACTGAGCAGAGAGCCCCATGCAGGGCTCGATCTCAGGACCCTGAGATCATGACCTGAGTCAAAGCCAGAGGCTTTAACCCACTGAGCCACCCAGGCACCCCAGGCGTCCGACTCTTGATTTCAGCTCAGGTCATGATCTCTGTCTTGAGATCAAGCTCCAAGTCGGGCTCTGCGTTGGACGTGGAGCCTGCTTAAAATTTTCTCTCTCCCCCTCTGACCCTCCCCCTACCCCCTCACACTCTCTCTCTCTCTTTAAAAAAAAAAAAAAAAAAAAAAAAAAAAGAGTATCTGGCACGTAGGAGTTCAATAAGCATTTGTTGAAATTATACATAAATGAGTGAATCTATACAAATGAAATCAATAAGGCAGACTTAAAGTCTTAAAATTATGGTTAAAAAAATGATGGCATATTGAAAGGATAACAGAAGGAAATACATCATAAGGGAGTAGGAAGGAGAAGGGAAAAAACTGACCAAGCCCAGTAGTGTAAACTGGCGGCCAGAAAAGCTTCTGAAACTGCAAAAATACAGTGGATAGGTCAAGGGAAGTAGTGGTTTCATGGTAGTGGTCAGTCTAGGGCCCTATATTAAATGTGGCACTAACTGAAAGGAATATGTCAAGAGAAAAGTGATCATAATAGTTAGGGATTTAGAAATAAAGTCAAATAAACTTCGAACAAAGAAAACGGAATGTTTAAACTGAAAGAACAAAGCTAAAGTGAAGATAGAACCAATGGCTTAAAATAACTGAAAGGCTGTCCCTGGGCAAAGAGATTAGCTGATTTCTCTGTAGCTTCACAAGGCTTAACCAGGGAATACATAAAGAAAAGAGTGTTTTGACTCAATATAACAGAACAACTATTAAGATGCCCAGCAATGTATCAGGCTGCTGTTACAGAGTAGTGAGTCCTCCATAAACATAAACATTCAAGCAGAAACTAGATAGAAACTAGAGAGCATCTAGTTTCATCTGCCAGTGACGCTAGGAAATTTTTAAATACATATATTGTCCTAAGTACTAAGCAGCTAAGTCCCCATACATGAAAAAGAAAAGAGAGTGGTAATCATTATTACAGTGAGGCTAGGGAATCTATGAGTGTACTGGCCTGATATGTTCGTTAAAAACTGATTTTCCACAGAATGATAAAAACTATGTCTACAGTATGATTGTAACCAAGTGATTTATATAAACTACTTAAATCTAATAATCAAAAATGAAAGCTGTTATTCTAGGGACAGAGGTTGTAAGTGATTTCATTGTTTCTTAAAATAGTCATTAATCATTATAACAGTCTTTATAACAGTCACAATTTCATATATTAAAAAAAACCCTAATTCTCAATATTTTTCTAGGGGCTTACAAGATATTTATAAAAGAAATAAGGAAAACTAAAAGAAAGAAGGAAAGGATGGAAGGAACAGAGGGACGGAGGGAGGGAAGAAAAAAGAGAGGAAGACAGACCAAACCAGTCAAGGATTTATAATTTAATGTGGCCACTGATTTCAATAAACCTAGAGACAACCTTTTATCACATATAAAAGGCAGCCTCCAAAATTCCATCTTAACTGCTTTTGGCATAGCTGTCCCATATGATACAGAAAATATCCAATAGATTAAGTTAATAAAACTCCACTTGATTTTAGTTCTATCCACATTTCAAATCGATTTCATGTCACTATAAATACCCCTTTCATTCAAAAGAGTTAGTTAAGTCTGTTGACATTTTCCATTAAATGGACAAGTTGTACAACATGCAGATTTCCAGTTTGTCCAATACTTTAAAGTAATTCCTTACCTCCTATGGGATTTGTTTTTAATCCCCAAGGAACTTAAGGATACATGAATCAATTTTCTCCATACTATCACTATTAGAGAGAGATGTGGTTGAAATAACATTCAATGGCAGCTGGTCTAAAATAACTAAAGGAACTGATTTTATTTTTAGTATTTTTCAGTCAGTGACATGTAGAAGCTACTGAGGAAGGAAAAATAAGGCATTAACATTCTTCTAAAATTTCAGATATGTTAAAATATCTTAGCAAAACATGCTATAGAAACCATCAAATAAGCCTCAAAAAAATGCACTCATTTTACCTATAGCAAGAATTTAATATTAAATAATATTTTTCTTATTATAAGTGGCTCCTTTCAGAAAAACATATATAAGCTCTTATCATTGTAACTTAAAGAATTATATTTTGGGTTTCTAAAGTAATTTGCAAATATATGAAACTTCAGATCCATCCTTTGTTTAAAAATAGCAATTTAAACAATTTTTCCAAAAATACTCCTTCTAACATATACATTTACATTTTTTTTCTATTGTATTCTTTTGCAGTACGCGGACTGTAATTTATGCATAATATTAGTTTAAGTAACATGAATGGTAAGTAACCAAATTAATTCCATTCTTGTGAAATATAAGAGATACTGTGCGAAACCTCATTAATTTATTAGAATATAATCTCTTCAAGGGTATATTTTTCTGTGCCACAATGTCTAGAAGAACCTAACACATGGTAGGTGCTCAGTAAATATTTTCTGCATAAAATAAATAAAAAACTGTTGATTTGTATTTCATAAAAACCCTGTTGGAAAATATAAAACTTTCCATGCTTGAAAGAGGGTCTTATAGACCCAATTTGGGAATCATTACTTTGTGTATATAAGATTTGTTTTGTTTTCTAAATAGTTCTTTATATTAGCATAAGTTATAATTAATTTCTACGTTGTTTAAAATTGAACAGCCTGTAATGTGGAACTCATATAAACATGGCACCCTTGCCTTTCACATGAAAGACAAATTAAATCTCATCCACTGTGCTTTAAAGAAAATCAAAATCTTCTACTATTTGACAGTAATCAGCATAAGCTTCCTTTGACCACAGCAAAGGGAAAAACACCCCTTTTACCATGCTTTTAAAGAAAGTGATATGTAAGAACAATTGATTATACTTGAGTCTTCTCTCTCATTAAGCTTGTATAGATTTTGATTGTGAATGGCTTTTGCTCTTCGTATCCAAAACAAAACGAAATATTATTACATAGGAACAAAGCATTCCCAGTTTCTTCAGAAAAAGGCTCTGTATATAAATTCTCAGTTTCAGCTCATCCAAAATGGACAGAGATTCAGGTGAAAGATATGGTGAGGGTATTTAGAGAATATCCAAATTATACAAAGACCTACCCCAAATATTCCTATCCAATACAAAAGGTGACTCAAGAAAACACGGTACATTCCTAGCATGGTAGTCTTATGTCTCTCCTCAGTCACCTGTCTAGGAAAATTGAGAAAAAAGGATTCTTTCTTACATGCTAGTCACTCCTGACATGAATCCCCAACTTAGCTTTCCACTCCACTTCCAAAACCACTAAGCTCCAGGTAACTAGCAAGGACCGACTACTCACATAGAACCCACTCCTGCTTTCAACCCTTATTTATACCTAGAGACTTTAGGTTCAAAAGTAAGAGAAAAAGTGCAAATAAATATTTGTGAAAATATTTAAGAGCAGTAAAACTCGCCCTCTCTTCCTTGGCGCTGCCCGTGGAAGCAGGAGCCATCTCTAACTCAGCATCATGGCTGACCTCAGATGAAGTTCCACATGGTTAAAAGAGGACCAAGAAGTTCATCTGGTACCAGTCAGACTGACCTGTCAGAATTAAGCACAAATGGCAGAAAGCATTTGTGAGGCATTGACAAGAGGGTAGAGAGAGGATTCAAGGGCCAAATCTTGTCTCCCAACATTGGTTACAGGAGCAACAAGAAAACAAGGCACATGCTGCCTAATGGCTTCTGGAAGTTCCCAGTCCAGAACTTCAAAGAGCTTGATGTGCTCCTGATGCAGAATAAATCTTAATGTGCAGAGATTGCTCCCGGTGTCTCCTCCAAGAACGGCAAAGCCACTGTGGAAAGAGCAGCCCAGCTGGTCATCGGAATCACCAATCCCAATGCCAGGCTGCACAGTGAAGAAAATGAATAGACAGCTTATGTGCACATCGTATTTGTGTTACTAAAACCATAACACTACAAAAAAAGTAATAAAAGCAATAAAACTCTTTTAAAAATAATCTATGTCTAGCCACATCTATATTCTGTATTTTTACACTATGTGCTTCTCTTTATCATGTGGAAACACCTCAAAATGTCCATTTTCTCTACAGAAATCTCATCCCCTAAAAGAGTTGGAATGCAACCTTCTTCAACCTAGCAAAACTGCACCTGGAGGATTTCTCCTCTGGGCAGTCAAGGAATTCTGTTGCACTTATTTTCTGCCTCTTTGTAACATTTGCCACTATGAATGTCTTCCCAATAAGGTTACAAGTACTTAAAAGCAAGATCTGAGGTTTTCTGTTTATCTTATACGGTACCTAGCATGATACTCCGTAGACTCTCAAGAAAAATTTATTGAGGGGCGCCTGGTTGGCTCAGCGGGTTAAAGCCTCTGCCTTTGGCTCAGGTCATGATCTCAGGGTCTTAGGATCGAGCCCCGCATCCGGCTCTTTGCTCAGCAGGGAGCCTGCTTTCTCCTCTCTCTGCCTGCCTCTCTGCCTACTTGTGATCTCTCTCTCTGTCAAATAAATAAATAAAATCTTTAAAAAAAGTTTATTGAACCAGATTTTAAATTTTCTCCCTTATGCCAATGCATATTATCGGTGACTAGCTATAATATTTTTATTAACTATTTCTAAATAGTAGTATATTTAAATCAATAATTTCTGAGATATCATTTTCTCTCAGGGTAGAAAGTAAATTGAGAGATCTCTTTTCCATTGAAAAAAAAAATCAGTGCATAACAGATTAAAGAGTATAAGAAATCTTTAAAGTAGGGGCTAATACCAAGGAGAAAGAGAGATTATGTAAGAGTTTAAGTGTAACTTGATATAATGATGGACAAAACTTTTGGATTATACAAATTTACATTTGAAAAAAAGCTGATCATGGTAAACCGATACACTAAAATGTTAACAGGAAAGAAAAATTAAAAATCTCTTAGAAAATAAATTGAGGGGTGCCTGGGTGGCTCAGTCAGTTAAGCATCTGCCTTCAGCTCAGGTCATGATCCCAGGTTCCTGGGATCAAGTCCCCCATCGGGCTCCTTGCTCAGCAGGGAGCACGCTTTGCCCTCGCCCTCTGTCTGTTGCTCTCCTGCTTGTGCTCTCTCTCTGTCAAATAAATAAATAAAATCATTAAAAAAAAAAAAAAAGAAAGAAAAAAATAAATTGAAAACTAACTCCAAACTCAGCTTAGTAAAAAAGGTTATTATAATATCTAAACAAAATAGACAAGAAAAGCTTAAATTATAATTTTGAACTGAATTTCAGATGTAGCAAATAGCAGGGAAGAAAAGGATCTGGATCAGAAAAGAGCTAGTACAAGTTTGGTCTCTTACTAGTACAAGCTAGTACTTAGAGAGGGTCTCCCCTAAAGCAGCATACAGAAGGTGATCAGTAAGTGTCTGAATACTAAATAAATGAACCAGCACAAGAAGAGAGACTGTATAATGCTTGATTATTAATTTATTTGATCTTTCGGTACAAGTTACATACCTACAAGCCAACAGAAATAATTTCTTCCTTGCCTGGTGATTTTAAAGATTAAATAAGATTATAAATATAAAAAATCTTTTAAAACTATAAAGCAACTTATAAATATAAGTTATTTTATTGTAATTAACATTCTCTTATTACATATAAAAATAAAATTATATTGACAACTGTTTTTTGAGCAAGCACTATAATGCAAAACCAGGGAAATTCTTTTTTGAAAGGATACATGTGCACTAATTATACCATCAGCCACTTCCTTCTTTTGAAACATTTCAAAAGAAAGTTCATGTTGTTTTTAGGTGATTTAGTTAATTTCTGAAGTATCTGGAATTTTAAGGAAATTTCGGTTCAATTTGTATTCATAGTTTCTATTACTTTTTAATCCCCAGAGAAAGGGCCACACACCGTTTTTTTAAAGATTGAATCTACAGATGCCAACTTCTACATCCAATTAAAATTTATCCAAGTCTCAAATGAGACCTGAAGTTTCTTAGAGCCCATTATAAGAAAGGGTTAATAACTTTCAGATAGCTACAGATATAAATTGGATAATCCTGTTTTTAATCATCCATGTATATTTTAAATAGTTTTACTTTATTTTACTCTCTCATAAAGCCACTTAAATGATGATCATTGCTTTCTAATCCATATCTCAATTTAAATATATCTATTAGGACAACTCTATCACCTTTTGTACCAATATTCTGTCACTGATATGATCTATTTATGCTGTCCCAGAATAAATTAATTTGGACATTTTGTATTCTGTAGTTATTTCAGTGAAGGTGGATTTTGCCTCTTATGGTGCTGACCCATGTACCTGCATTCAACTTGGTCACACATTCAGAGGCCACGTAAAATTTACCTACGATCCAAAAAACAGATTTATGGAATATTATTTACATCAGCTACAGAAATATGCCTTGCCTCACAGATGCCCCTTCTGGCACACCTATGTTGATGTTTGGTGCATTATGTCACAGACCCACACGTCCCTATCTCCTTAATCTCACAAAGGTAGCACATGCTATGAAAAGGAAATGATATTTTCCCAGCAATCAACACTAAAGGAAACCAGTTATCCTTCTTTTTGCTCCATTATGAACAATTCAGTCTAGAGGCTTGTTCCTAACACTTCAGTTTAAGCTTCTCTGCCCTTCCAGTCTTCTGTCAAAGAGTTAATGGTCTGGAAACTAACACTTAAATGCACTGGGTAAGCTACCTAATTAAAAGAACACTAAGTGAATCCTTCTACAAAGAGAAAAATCATTTGGCAATGAATACAATCACTTCCTTATATGTCTACTTCATAGGTTTCTATTTCATCATATATAGAGTGAGGCAGCACATTTGAATCCTAGATTATTTCTGAATATTCCTATTAATTATTGAGAATTTGAGGATCTACATTCCCTTTCCTGTTTGCTTCAATCAATCAATCATACCAACTAAATTCCTGCTTTCAACTGAACAGGGTTCTGTACTAGGTGTTACAAAGTTAGGGATAGATTTTCTAAGAGTGAATAAAACACAGACACAATCCACGTATTTAAGAAGGGTGTGTATATATATCCATATTCTATATCCTTCTCTCCCTGGGAAATGAAATAAATAGAAATGCCATATACTATCATTTGAATACTTATCTGGCCCTTGCGGGCAAGTTGAGGAGAAACTTAACTGTAGCTGCCAAGGAAAATCATCATCATAACTCCTAACTACTTGACTTAAATAATTTTAAGTGTTACTGTACTTGTGTGACTTATTGAGTCATTTCTTCCTTCCTTTCAAAAAAAAAATACTGCTGACAGAAATAGTAAAGGACACTGAATCTTCTGAATCCTTTATCATTTGTGAACCACTTAGGTTGCTGTTATCTGACAATCTTTAACTCAACTGCACAAAATTAAAGACTCCTTTACAATTCCTCTAGCTTTTCCCACTCCCTCTATATGCCCCACCCTCAACCCAGACTTTGTTCATATACTATAATGACTTAATTGTAATTTCTCTGTTACTCCTCTGTCTCCCCCACTAGACTCCAAATGCTTCAAGGATAGGAACCCAAATAGGAACTACAGTCCCCAAAGTAGCACAAAACAGACCCTCAGTAAAGGGATGGTAAATTAATTTTCCAAATTAATTTTCCTGATGAGTTCAATATTTGTTATAGCAACCAAGTCTCTTTCATATTTCAAGTCTCTTTCGTATTTCCACTTGCCTTATTAGGTATAGCCAACTGGATGTCATCATGTTATCCTAGCCACTCAAACTCAACATACTCAAACTTTAACATCTTCTTCCTATATTCCTTACCTGTGCTAATGGTACCCAGTTTTCCCAGAAACTCTGGGTCACAACTCTGGGACCATCTTAGATTCCTTCTCATATTCTAACCTGCATCGAGTCTCATTAACAGTACTTTTACAATACTTCACACATGTTGTCATTCTCTCCACATTCCAGCCTCCATTAACAACATTCAGGCCCTCATATCTAGTATTCTAGTATTCTAGTATTCTCTAGGAATACTAGAGAAGCTCCTTAAAGACTCCCTAAAGACTCTCAGACCATCTTCTCTAAGTGTCCTACACTATCGGACTAGCCTCCCCACCGCAGAACCTGCTCAGAGTGGCTGCTCCTATTTCCTTACCTTGGGATCTACACCCCTAAGCCTGCCAATTCTAATCTTCTACAATTCATTCTCATACTCATTCAGCTTTTCCAACATTATCGCTAAACTTTATTCATCAAACCGGGCACTTTACTTTTGTGTATGTCACACCTTTAACTTCAAATTCTCTTCCTCTTCATCCTATTTTTCTTTACCAAAATCCGTTCATCCTTCAAGGAAGAAAACTAAAAAAAATTTCCTTGGATTCCCCAATTGGGAATTCGCTCTTTTCCTTCAAATGACTTCGGTCTACTGCCTTATGTCCCTTATTACATTGGAAGCTTTCCTCATCCCCACCCCATGCATACAGCCTCACACATAGGAGATTCTTAAAAAATGATGGTCAAATATTTTGGAAGTTGTCAAAACCCTTCCCTTCCCTTTAAAAAGTTTTAAAATAAATATGGTCGATAAAAAAAATACATAAAAGTTACAAAAATATAGCCTGGTACCCTGAACTTCCATTAACACACCTTCTAAGCATGCCCATGTGTGTTTCTGATTTAACCCCCTCTTTGTTGTTTAAAAATGATCTACAACCAACAGGGACAGCTCTAAGCCACACACAAACACATTCCATATTTCCAAGTAAATGCTAACAGGAAAAATGTGCTTGTATAAGATCTGACTCTACCAGTTAAAAATCAACAAGGACAAACCTTGTTTTCTCCCTACCCCCTGCAAAAAGTGTGGACATGACATCTTGATTATTTCCTAAGTGAGAATAAATCATACATTTCCAAGTTCATAGTATGGGAACAATGAAACTATTAGAATTTTGGTGCTGGGGGTGGTTACTGACTAGCATTTATTACTTAGAAGTTTAAGTAAGCTCTGTCTATACTTTTTCCCTCCTTTTCCTCCAATAATCTGCTTTAATGACAAAAATAATAGCGCTGCTCTGAAAACACAATGAATGAAACTTAAAAGAGAGGAAAGAAGCCTGATATCCAGCTGGGTGCCAAGTGCGGAGATCAAGGACCCAGACATCAGAGTTGAAGAGAGCAGAAAGCCTGGTGGGGTCAGGGATTGCCAACAGGGGTGGCAAGACAGGTGAAAGGCCCTGCAAGGTGGGGAGCCAGATGCTTCCCCGAGCTCCAGGAAATGCCTGCTTCCCCAGGTCTGAGATCCATAGGAGCTGCGGCCTTTCTGCCTTCTCCTTCACCTTCACCTTCATTTAGTGTGCTGGGACCACACGCTAGGCACTGTACTTGGGAGTTTTCAGAGCATTATCTCATTTCATCTGGAAGCAATCCTCTATGAGGAGATACTATTTACAGATTTAGTTTATTTGCTTTATGTTTTACCATTATTATTTTATTACTTATTTCTATCTATGTCTCACAAAAGCCCGGGAAACTTGACTTGGCCTGGGACTTTCATGTGCATGCATGCGCACGTGTGTGTGCAAAAGATATTCTATTTATTTACTCATAAAAGCAAGAGAGCAAGACGTGTGAGCACAATTAACTGTTCAAAGAGAATTAATCGCAGCAATAGAGTTGATCACAATTGGTAGATTCTTCAGTGAGGCTGAATAGTTAGGTGTATGCCCGTGGGCCTAAGACTCTTAATAAATCAAACCTAACTGCCGGCATGTGTCCTGGTTGAAACTCACCATTATGCTTCTTCACGTCCCTCATTGCCACGATGCTCTGGCAAGCAACTCTCAGGGGGTTGCCAGCAAGACCCTTGTTAAGGTAATCCTGTGTTCTCCCATAAAAGGTATATAGAGCCCTAATTCCCGGTACCTCCAAATGTGACCTTGTTTGAAGACACGATCTTTACAGAGATAATCAAGTTCAAATGAGGTCACAAGGGTAGGCTGTAATCCAATGTGACTGGTGTCCTTATAAAGAAGGGATATTTGGACACAGTCACACACAGAAAAAGAATGCCATGGGAAATGAAGGCAGAGATCAAGGTGATGTTTCTAAGGCCAAGGAATGCTACAGACTGCTGGCAAAACACCAGAAGCAAGGGGAGAGTGATGAACAGATCCTTTCCTCTCATCATTCAGAAGAACTCAACCCTGCTTAAAATTTTCATTTCAGACATCTACCTCCAGAACGGGGAAACAATATATTTCTGCTTTCTATACCTTCTCAAGCTTGTGGTATTTCATTATGGCAGCCCTACCAAACTAATACACCTCTTTCCAAAAACTTAACAGACTTGAGGCCACGGCAGCAAGTATTTCTATTCTCCCATATCTCTATCCAATCTCTGCACATATTCCCTCGAAAATGCTTCTTCAGTATATAAAGCTCACTTCTCACCTCTGAGCAACAGGACGGCACAGCCTTTCCTCCTGCAGTAGGGAGTCTGGAAGCAAAAAAGCTAAGTGATTCCCTATCAAGGAAAGCCTTTATACCACCAGTCTGTAATAATCTGACCTCTGGTTTCCAGGATTGAGTACATTTTTCATCACTGGGTATATTTTCCATCAGTGTGATCAAAGGTGTAATAATTCTAGGTAAGTTTTAAAATCACAGATAGAATTCTCTGGGAGTAATTCGCCCATGAAAATATTTTATAAACTAGAATATCAGCTAGAATGATAACACAGTCTGGCAGAAGGGAATGACTTTATGTTGTAAAGGGGAGGAATGATATTTTTTTGTTGGAGTTACAAATGTAACGTGGGCTTTTCTCAGTGCATCGAGTAAGGTAACTGGTCTTGAAAGCAAATTTTTTTCCTTGCAAATATCATCATTACTTGGATTTGTTTCAAATGCATATTTTCTTTACCTCCGGCTATTTCTTAGTCACAATTTCTCTTAGTAGCAAGCCTTTACAACTTTGATTTAAAAAAAAAATGGCATCGGTTATATTAAAAAGAACGATTTTTTAAAAAAAACTGCTCTGCAAACAAAAATTTAGGGACATCTATGGTACCTAGGAATTTTAAGCTTCAAGGTATTTTATACAAATCACATGATCCAAAATTCCCATATGAGCCTAAAGTGACTTAATATTTCCTGGTTCTATCTACCTAAAATCCCTCAAAAATATGCCATGAATATATAAATAAGCCAGCAAACCACTGTCAGATAATTCCAAGGCTGATGAACAACAGCCTATTATCTTAGAAAATGATTTACTATATAACTCACAGAATGTGGAAAAAAGAAGCACTGAGCTATGCTTTTACATATGCTTTTGACATGACTTTTTTTGGTTTTTTTATCTGCCTAGACCATATTTCACACAGCAACCAATATATATTATGACACTTGAAGAAAATAGCTAGCACTTCCTAAAAAAACCACCAATCAGGATACCACAGGGTCATTTCTATGAGAAATTCAGCCAGTCTATTCACTTTAACAACAAGAAGGCTTATTCTTCTGAAGTATATATGAGTGACTCTCAGATTTATTATAAAAATATAAGGATTGCCTTTGTGAGTAAAAATATTTTATAAGGATGAGATGATAGCCCCCTACCCTTTTCTTGAAATTATAATTAGCAATACATAACCTTACAGTAGCACCTCCGCTATAAAAAATATAATATTTCAACAAATTATTTTCCAATGATATAAAAATGCCAAAATCATTTACAGAACATCTACAGTGTTATAAAAATGGCAATCAGTGTTGCAGAAAACAAGGCAGGGAAAATAATGAACTCTATAAAGTATGAACTGTAGAGTATAAACCGTTTCCGTCTGAAAGACAACTAAAAACTATTATTTCGGGTACTCTGAGAACATAAATCACAGTAGCACCAACCAACCAACATTTAGCCTTAGGTGACACAGACATTACCTTAGAACTACTTGTTAATATTATTGCTAACTTTTGTTTTGAGCTGCTTATGATGATTTAAATAGAATTTCACAAAAGCATGAGGCAGACACTTTCATCTCCCCACTTTACAGGAAAGGAAACTAAGGCTTCAAGGAGTTAAGGAACTTGCTCAAGGTCATACACAGCTCTTGGCGGCTAAGACGCAGAACCCACATTTGCGTCCCAGACCCCCAAGGTGACCTGCTCTTGGTCATTAGATCACTCTGCTTCTTAACAGAACTGGCCTGGGAAGAAAGGTGCTTGGGCAGAAGTTTCAACTGAGGTTCAGCCAAGGAGGCTACTCTGAGGCGGCTACTCATAAGGCTTCTGAAGGAAACGTTGAGACTGATGCTGGGTCGCCCATCTAGGTTTAGCATGAGGAGCATGGCACCCCACTATAGCCCCAACATCAATTTGGTGAAGGAATCATCCTGAGGTCAACCAAAGAACCCCTACCATAGGACAGAAGACCACAGGAGTAGGACCCCTTCCTACTGTTTTCTATTTCTGGGTAACAAAACATTTGACAATAAATTGAATGTATATTCTTAGTTATTAGAAGTATTTGGCTAGATTACGGTATGTCGGGGGGAGGGATTGACAGGAAAAGGTAAGAGACTAAATAAATTCAACCTACATCTATACACCTCCATGTATTAAGCAGCCACTAAATGCTAAATACCATGGCAAAGTGCTTTCAAATACACTCTCTAATAAAGAAGAAATGGAGGAAACTTTTCTCCCCAGTGATTTCTTTGTGTCAGGTACCGTGATGGGCAGTTAACAAATAAGAACACTGATGTTCTCAGAGGTTAATCATATTTGTCAAGGTTGCATGGCTACTAAGGAGCAAAGGCTCTAAACCGAGGCCCCACTGTGCTATCCTAAAGGAACACGACGACTACTCAGGACTTGAAAGGGTCCTGGAAGGCTGTGAGATTCCAAATACCCCATGTACTTCCCATCCCCTTGGCTCTAACTCATGAAATGGCCATATTTTTCAAATAATGCTGCATTATTCAAGATACTGTATTAACATCGTCCTCTTAAAAAAAGGACAAAGAATGAAAGCTAAATCATGTGGTTAATGTAGACTCAAAATTAAACAAAAGTAGATTTATCACCTTTCCTCACAAAATCAAGTTTGTCTTCTCAACGAAAAGTATACTACTCTTGGGTGCCTGGGTGGCTCAGTCGTCAAGCGTCTGCCTTTGGCTCGGGTCATGATCTCAGGGTCGTGGGATCAAGGCCTACACCCTGCTTGTGTTTCCTCTCTCTCTGTGTCTCTCTCTGTCAAATAAATAAATAAAAATCTTTTAAAAATAAATGAATAAATAAATAAATGAAATGAAAAGTATACTACTCTTTTAAATTCTTTGCCACCTACTTTTTTAAAGTCTACTCTCCAGTGGTTGCACAGATTACAAATATAACATCTTCAAATATTATTTTTTTGGATATATAGGATTATGCCTAACTTCAGAAAAAATTAAATTTAACATATCTCTCACTTACTACTTTATTAAATATGCTATGCAGAATATATATGTATATATTTTCCCCCCCTAAAATCACCACCCTAACAAGGTTATTCTTAGACCAACTACTTAAACTGCTGGAATAGGCTGAAGTTATTTTTATCAATTCTTTTCACCAAAAAATAAAGGAGGCTATTGAGTAAGTTAAAATATATGTAAAGGACCATAAATAATTAGTCATTATATGTATATTTATATGTGTTAGAGTAAAGCCTACTAGCTTTCCCAGAAATTGTTTCTCTAGTAAAACCAGAAGCCAAAGCATTCAATTTACCACCAGAGCCTTCAGCTGGTGTCGGTCTATTGTAAAACTTATTTCTTACAGCAAATAAAATCATTCTTCAGCCCTGTTTCAAGATACCTTAGTAACCAGCTCTATTCCTCACCCCCCAGCTCCACCCCCACAGTGCTTAATGCCTTCACGAAAACACAGGGTGACAGAGAATCTGGCTAGTCACCTTGGCTACAAATAGAGTCTCCAACCAAGAAAACTTCCCCTCCACTCGCACTAAAATCCAGCAACTCCAAAGGCCCACAAGAGGCTCTCATCCTCATCACAGAGACACATACTATGGGTCTTCTATGTGGTCAGCATACGTGGCTTAAGATTCTGGTGTTCAGAACACATCCGGTATTCTAACCCATCTTGTTACCTCTGAAAGGTCAAAATTGCTGATAATACATAAACCTAAATCTGCAACATAATAGGGGGAAAACAAGATAAATTATCTAATCACACTTCCAACTATACACCTGTGAAAACCAACATTTCTTTAAGGCACCCAATCTCTACCCCTCAGATACAAATACGAGGCTAATACGGCATCAGGATATCAAGATGTGAGTGAGAGTTTTCTATAGTATATAGAATTTATGGAAGGAACAGGCTGCCTTACCATATACAATGTTCTCTACTTCTTTTTTGTCAAGAGGGTCCTTAATGAGCTATTCCGCATAGCCTTACATTTCTTAGGATCCCAGGCTCCTTTACTCTATCATCTCAAAAGGTTTCTACCAGCATCACTGCTACCTACCGAGCCTTGAACGCTTATTACAAAGCAGAGACTGTTACTGGTAGCTTCTTATGACTATTCACAAGGATCCTGGGATTACTATCTCCTTCTCTGGTACATGGAGAAACTGACACAGAGTAGTTAAGGAACATGTCTAAAGTCAAACAGTCAACAACCAAGGCAAGTCTCTCCAGCTTCTCATTCTAGTCTCTTAACAAAGATACTTCCACGAGGTGATTAAATTTACCTTATCGAATTGGAATATCATCTATTGCAGTAATTGGATTATCAGTTTCCTGTCTTTATAACAGAAGCCTTTAAAAAAGGAGAGTAGAAGTACAAATACCTCTTTTGACATAAGACAAAATAAAACTGTAAGATGTGTTTAACTTAAAACACAAAAAGCAAAATTCGCAAGAGGTACTGCCTGCCCCGTCTGTGCTATCAACATGCTCTACATGAGTACAGCGGGGCTTGGCCTGTTCTCGGGAATCAAAGTCCCGAACAATATACCCCATTTATTTCCTCCGACAGAAACCCTTTTTGTGTACGGGTGGGTAGATGTAGTGGAAGAGGGGAAATGGGCATCATTTATACCTTTCAAGGACAAAAGAGGGACCAAAGCTCAATAACAAGCAGGAAAAAGAGTGAGGACAAAGGCTAAAGGGAGGAGTCAGAAAGAAGGGGCACGCCCCAGGAGTCGGCACTAGCTGAACAAATTGCAGCCCTGTGCCCTGTCCCACACGCTGGCGGAGGGCAGCGAGTCACCCCAGGACCAAGTCACATGTGCCCTCTTCTCACGCATCAACAGACCCTGTGCAAATAATTGAATAGCTGCAAGAGACTGACTACGGCACCCTGGAGCCAACAAATTGTAAAGAAGGTTTTCTATCAGAGAGCTGAAAATCAAATATGTGAAGTTTACATTGTGGGTATAAAGCAGCTGAGGCTGAAACCCTTCCCTAGAGATCAAGGAAGCATAAAAGTTAAGTCATTTTCCCAAGTCCCATATATAGTAGATAAGCCTATTAAGAACATTGTAAGCTATGCTAATTGGTTCAAGGGTTATATATCTCTTTTGTTTGTTCCAACTGAACCTTCACACACTGCAGTGAATTGGGGAGAAAGACAGTGTAATAAATCTATCTGAAACAAAACAGCATTAGAATTTGAAAGATGCTAATGAGCACCAGTGTTTCGACTTAAAAAACCAACACTTGAAATTCCCACCCCCACTCCATATTACCAAGTCCTAAGTCATTTCTAAACTGGCACAGGAAGAAGCGGTGTAGAAATTCCTCAAATCCTCATGTTGTTAATTCTTTATTACAATTAATACTTCTAAACTGATATCAAGTGTCGTTTGAGGTGGCAACACTAATTTACTCATTTGGAATGAAAGTATGTTCTTCTGCATATAAAATACTAGGGATAAATTGGACTTGTACCATGTCATTAGAAAATGAAATCAACACTAATTAGATAATGCTTTTTAGAAGTTGTTAGTTTCAAAATAAATCGGGACCTAAATTTAGAACTGAAGATGTGTTTTAATGTTACAAAAAAAAAAAAAGACTAAGTTTTATTGTTGTATTATTATCTGGGGATAAAGATTAAATACAACATATAGGGGCATCCGGGTGGCTCCGTTGGTTAAGCGTCCAGCTCAGGTCATGATCTTCGGGTTGTGAGATCAAGCCCCACATCAGGCTATGAGCTGGGCATGGAGCCTGCTGAAGATTCTCTCTCTCCCTCTTCCTCCACTCCTCCCCCTCTGCCACGTGCGCCTTCTCTCTTCCAAATAAAATAAAAAATAAAATAAAATAAAATAAAATAAAATAAAAGCAACACAAAATGCAATGTCTTTTACATGGGTTAAATATCGTTTTGAGAGCTGAAAAACCTAAGATCCAGAAAGTGAAAGAGAGGGGGGTCCAATAAAGAAAGTTACGTTCCATGGCTGCATCACAACAGTTAGGTTGGTATAAATAACTAGGTAGAAAGGAAGCTGTGGAAACTATCCAGAATAATAATCATATTGCTATTATGTAATTAAAGACTGAAATGGTTGTATCTGTTCTCTCAAAAGGAGTCCTGCTAAAGTAACGATAACAATACAGACACTGCAGGAAATCACAAAAGAATTATGACTGTACAACATATACTAAGTTCATTTGGCAAAAATTAACCATGTTTGTAGTCTGATTTAGATACTCAGCACATTTCAATTTATCATAATTAAAACGCAAACTGTACACAGACTACATGGGATAAGCACTCTGTCTTTAGAAAATCAAAGATGGATATGGTAATAAGCATCTGACATAGCATGTGAAAAGACCATGTAAAAGTAAAAAAAGTAACACTGAAGAAAGAAGGGGGAGTGGGAGAGACTGCTGAATGGGTGCAGGGTCTTTTCTGGGGGTGCTGAAATGTTTGGGAACTAGACAGAGGTAGTCATTGCTCAGGATTGTGGATGTATGGAAAGCCACTAAACTATACTTTCAAATGGCTAATTTTATGTACTGTGAATTTTGCCTCAAAAAAATTATATTGAACTCTCCCTGAGAGAATATAGGATAGGTGCTTAATGCAGAATATCTTGTTCAGTCTCACAACGATGCTAAGGTATCATTATCACTATTTTTAGATAAGAAAAACCAGACTAAAAGTGGACACACATCTAGTAAATGACAGTGGACAGATTTTAAATCAAGCCTGTTCATTCTTGTTCCACTATATTTTGCATCTGTGCCGCTTGCATCTGTGGGAATTCACCAAGCATGGGGGCCGGGCGGGAAAGGAAAGAACATTCTTGGTAAGTCAGAATAACTCAGCAAAGTACAGGGCATAGAAGTATATGTCATGTGCTGAAAATGACAAGAAGTCTAGAACAGTGACAGTTGGGGCGAATGGGTGATGAAGACAAAGCTTGGAGCAGAAGCTACTGAGGCATGAGCCAGTCAAAGGCCCTACATGCCTAGTAAGGAGGACAGACTTTGTCCCACTGCCCACGCAGGCGCTTTCAGACTGTGGGGCGTATCAGAATCACCGAAAGCTTCATAAAACAGAGATTTCTGATTCACATGGTCTAGGGTGGGGTCTGAGAATCTGCATTTCTAACAAGAGCCCACATTTCAACGTTGCTGGTCCAGTGACTGAAATTTAAGAACCTCTGGCCTATCGAAAAACCACAGGTTTTTAATCAAGAGAGCAATTCGATCTTCTAAATATATGCATAACATTTTATTTAAGATGACTGGCAGAGAACACACAAGAGGGTATTGTAATGTCCAAAAACAATGAAACAAAAAAACAATGAAAACCAACTGGGATGACTGCAAAAGGGTTCAGAGGTCAAGATGCTCATGACGTATGGCTATGTTAGCAAAGAATAAAACCCCCTAGCAACATGGCAAGTTTAAAAGCTCAAGAATTGGAATTACATAATATGGAAACAGACTTTTTATTGCAATGACTAATTCATGTGGAAAGAATAGTCAAAGATGAGACACAACTTCAAGTATAAGTTACAAACCAAATGATTACATTAAGGAAATGAAGGCAGGCACTCTCAGATGGAAGAATCAGACACATTACTAATGCAAGCGGGAACTACGCTCCTTACCATAAGAAAAGTGGCAAAAAGCTTTTCTTCCTGATAAATACCAACTTCAGAAAGGAAGGATTTAGTAACTGCATGCAGGATAACTTTCAGGACTTTGGCTTCTCCCTATAGTAGAGGCATATGTCTCCTCCTGAATGCGCTTTCTCATTAGAAAAATCTACTAATGCATTAGTTTCTCTCATGGAAGGATGCTAAATCTGGGAAAGAAGAGTACCATATTACTGAAGTTTAAAACATAAATTCTTCAGTAGGCTTCCCTCCCCAGGACAGAAGCAAAACGTACTTAAGATGGCTTGCTTATTGGGGTAGAGTCACAGTCTTTAGAGAGGAGCATCTGGTCCCATTAGACAGAAACCCAGAGATGATACCCAACCTCACCCATGTCATTTGAGTGGTATGGATGGGCTCATTTGACCAGCCCTCCAAAACAGGTGTTAAGTGGCACTACAGTATCCTAGCAATCAGTACACTTTGCTCAAAATATATTCTGAAAGAAGGGCAAAAGGCAAAGAGGGAAGGAAAAGAGGGGATTTTTTTTTTTTTAACACACTGAATGGAGTCCAGAGATTGACCTCTCACCAGCAAAGTCAGCATCCCCTTCTTCCCAAGGAAATTCACAAGAGAAACAAACAAACAAAAGGGCCATCAAATGGCATTTCTAAACCAAACCAAACCACCGATATTACAGAAATTTCACAACCTGAGTCTCTCAAACAGGAGCAGTAAACCACACCCAGAGAGAACACCGACTCCTACTGGCCCAACCCATCCCTCCACAATTGTGACAAGGCCCTGGGCTCAGCATCAGAAAGCATGGACTCTGGACCTGACAGCATGGCCTTGGGAAGTTCACTCACCTCTTCTGAGCAGGTTCTTCCTCTGTCAAATATATGATAATATTAATGATACTTGCCCCACCTGCTCCACAGGTTACATGTGAAAAGCAAATGCAATAGAACATAGAAAGCAAATTGAAAGTAGAAGGTATCACAACGTCTTATTCTTCGTATTCCTATCACGATCTTAGAATAGACTCAAGGTTACATTCAAAGAAGGAAAGATGAATCAAATGCCCATCAGTCAAGATTCTTTTTGTAGTATTAACAGCACAAATTTCCTTAGATCTCCTGGCTTCATCTGTCACTGTTGTTTCTCCACAGATGATCAAGAACAAGAGTTGTTTGCATATGCCAGTAGAGAGCTGGCTCAGTCGATATTTCTACAAAATTTTAGATCAGGCATGGCACTTTACTTCAAGTCAATATTATTCATACTACATGGAAAGATAAACTTTGTTTAATGAATCTGTGTGTTACTCGTACTAATGCCATTAATTCATGATAGTCATATTTATTTATAGAGTCCAGGTGCCTGTTTATTTCTTATTTTAAATGTATCTTGACCTTTATTTTATCCTTTAAACCTTTCCCTCTCCCCCTTTATTAACAACTTCTGGAATTCAGCATACACACCAAGTAGAGCTCACAGGTGGCAATTCGCCTTTTTCCCTGACACAGTTTTGGATGATCCTGATTGCTCAGCAAAGCCCCACTTCCTACACCTGCCTTTTATAAGATCAGAAAACCCATATCTGGGGCGCCTGGGTGGCTGTCAGTAAGTGTCTGCCTTCAGCTCAGGTCATGATCCTGGGGTCCTGGGTTCAAGCCCCACATTGGGCTCCCTGCTCAGTGGGAAGTCTGCTTTTCCCTCTCCCGCTCCCCTTGCTTGTGTTCCCTTTCTCACTGTGTCTCCTCTGTCTAATAAATAAATAAAATCTTTAAGGAAAAAAAAAAAGAAAAGAAAACCTGTTTCACTTTGTCTATCCCAGGTTTCAGTGGCTGGTTTCAAAAAGACAAAAAGAATGAATCTGGAGACCCTAGGAAGCCATCTAACAAAAGGAAACTCTGGTGACAGACAGAAAGCCAAGCTCTCCCGTACAAGTCCATTCAGAACTCTCAGTTCAGAAAATGGATGAGAAGAGTTGCCAGGGTTCAGAACTTCAGAGCACTAGGAAAAGGAGACACAGAAGAGGCCAAGAACCCAAGCACAGTTACTTGCTTATGGCAAGTGCAACAAGACGTGAGGGACGTAATTATAAAATGATTTCCCAGAGACACTAAAGTGCCTGCTGGAAAAGGTGGGGACATGAGTTCTTGAACGTGGGAAGGATCTGGGAGGCAAGAATGTAAAGCAAACTAAGCAAGTAACTTTTCTACTCATCACACAAGGAAGACAGTAGCTAAACAAATTATCAAAATGGTAAAGAGACACACGTAAAATATAAAGAAGAATGCAAGAAGGGGGCTCTGTGGCCACGCCACTGACAACCCCCAACCCATGCAACCTGGTTATGTACATTACTGCTGTCCCTAGCCTACCAAATATTGCTTAAAAAAAAAAAATCAAGTAACCATAATAATTAAGTCCTTAACAAATATGTGTCATCTAACCTCAATTTTGCCAGGTGTTACAGGTAGCTGCAATGATGTAAGAATTCTGAATATTTCCACTGAATTTGTGGGAAAATACTTATTTTCCTTATTCCAAGTAGCTATATAAAGGGTCAGAAGAAGTAGTCATGTCATTTCTTTACTTGAATAATATTGCTATAATAAACTCTCTCCAAAATAAAAAGCACTTTACCCAAAATGCATGTGTCCAAATGTTACATAAGAATAGATTTTTTTTTTTAAATCAAGTTATATTTAAAATCTAGAAACAGATCTGACTTTTTTAAACTTATTTTATGGAAACTCATGACAGACTTTTTATAAAGGAATCATCGAAATGCTATTGGGACACCGGAAAATCTATTCTTATCTCACGCCAAAATGCCATTTTGGAAAGCACATATTACTTCCTTAAAATAGGACATGCATTATTGAAATGGAGTGAGGAAAAAAAAGTTTTGCCCACTGTTGGTCTAAGGACATTTAATTTCCCATATCTGTTTTTAATCACCTCAGAGAATTATATAAACACAAATCTGTGTTGATATGATAAAGTGAATTAGGTCAAAGATAATTGTAAGGGATAAAGACTTTACAAAGCAAATCTAGCAAGCAACAGTCTGGGAGGATTGAGCAAATATTAACACTACAGGGAAAAGTATAAATTCACTTACATATAGATGGGTTCTGTATTATTTGAGCCCTTTAAGAGTAAAAATCTAAAACATCATTATAAACAATTCCTTAATAGTAGCTCCTTTCCAATTCAGAAACAGTTAAAATACAAACAAGCTATTACATGTAAGATGGCAATTTACTTCAGAAAACAAGTTACAGTGACATTTCGTAAATAGTATCTCTCAGCCATGCCATTCTAACTCACGCCATGTAGAAAATGCAGAAATAAAATGATTAAAACCGCTTATCTAAATGGTAGTGAAAATATAAACCTGAAAAAGATTTTTACCAGTTTTCACTGGGTATGGTAATTAAAATCTACAAGCACACTGCCCAACCAAAACATAACATTTTTTAGAAAGAAACAGCCTGATGAAGCTCAGTGAGCAAAGGAAAGAGTGTTGGGGCTCAATGCAAACCTCATTGTTATATAGGCTTCGAGAGCCTGAGAAAGACAAGATAAATCGAGCACTTTTCGGTTTCTCCAGCTTGTAACGAGAAAATAGGTAAGCATGAAGAATTCATTTTTAAATGCTATATATACAAATCAACTACAGCTTAACGGAAGAGTAAAAATATTTATAGAAAGAAAAAAAATAGACAAGACCTCTTGGAGTTGGGGTTAGTTTCACTCCAAGGTACTCGCAAAGACAAGAAAACTACTCAGAGCTCATAAGGACTTCAGACACTTTACCCAGAGACACTAGCCCCAAGTCACTGGCTGGAGACAAAAGGGGAAGGATAGTAAGTGATATTCCAAATCAAAAAATTCCCAATAAATGAGTGCTTGCAAAGGCAACATTTAAAGGCTAACTTATCAGCACTACTTCAAAATAATGATGCTCATCTATCCCCCCAAATGCAACCAAAGATCTATTTCCCTGTCAGAAATACCAGCTGGCAAAAATAATTCTCAAAGTACAAAATGGAAGAATTCATAGCGTTGATCTCTGCATCAACATGAATTAAATCATTTCAAAAAAAGAAATAAAATCAACCTCACTGAAAAGATACGTACATCACTAGGGATATCGCAGCATTATTTACAAAAGCCAAGATATAGAAGCAACCGAAGTGTCCATCAACAGATACACGGATAAAAAAAGATGTGGGGTGTGTGTATGTGTATGTGTGTGTGTATAAAATAAATATATAATGGAGTATCACTCAGCCACGAAAAGAATGAAATCTTGCCGTTTGCAATAACATGGATGGACCTAGAGAGTATTATGCTAAGTGACAGAAGTCAGACAGAGAAAGACAAATACCATATGATTTCACTTATATGTGGAATCTAAAAAACAAAACAAAACAAAACAAAAAACCAGACTCTTCAATACAAAGAAGAAACTGGTGGTTGCCAGAGGCGAGGTAGTGGGGGAATGTGTGGAATAGATAAAGGGGATTAAGGCATACAAACTTCCAATTATAAAATAAATAAGCCACAGGGATGAAAAGTACAGCATAGGGAATACAGTCAATAATAGTGTAGTAACATCGTACAGTGACAGATGGTAATTACACTTATCACGGTGAGCACAGGGTAACGCAGAGACAAACAATGCCCCCTTCTGAATTGTGAGAGCCCCTACGATTTACTGGGCAATATACAATGTAGTAAGCTCTGTGACACCTTGTCATTATTGCCTTACACTATTATTTAAATTGGGGTGGAGAGATCAATTACCTTTGCCAGGGTGTATGTCATAATTTCTTGACTAGACTGTAATTCCTTTGAAGAAGGAAGACAGAAAGTTAGATATATCTTTGTGTTTTCTCTAAAACCTCATATACATGTAGACAGATACCTACTGGATGACCTGATTGCCACTTCTTAATGGAAACAAAACCTCACCAAACAGAACACAGGGAAATCAGGAAAAGAAAAAAAATACCAGCAAAATAACCATCACATTATTGGGCAGCTTAACTTTCTGAACTGTTCTACAGGTAAAAATTTTTTTTAAATTACTATAAAATATTAATCTCTGCAGTGACCAAAACTTGGGAAGAAATCTAAAAATCAGAGAGGATATAACAGATAATAGTCTTGTCTCACTCAGAATTTTAATATGCACATAAATTGATATAAACTCATATACACTGCCTTCTACTTACCAGATATTTAACTGATATCTGCAGAAATGAGCCAAATCCTCCCAGAGCCAGGGGTCAGCTCTGAGTCCTGGTGCCTAGAATCATGAGGACTAGCGCATCCTAAAGTACCAAAGAGAGACGAGTTTCAGGCCTTCCAAATGAGGTTCAATTGTGAGAGACTGTCATTTTTTTCTTCAGTGTCACTATTATCTTTAGGGCATTTGGGATATTAAAATGAATTCGGTAAGAAATCATTCCTTGAGGGGCGCCTGGGTGGCTCAGTGGGTTAAGCCTCTGCCTTCGGCTCAGGTCATGATCTCAGGGTCCCGGGATCGAGCCCCACATCGGGCTCTCTGCTCAGCGGGGAGCCTGCTTCCCCCTCTCTCTCTGCCTGCCTCTCTG
>CM052897.1:31525249-31564357 GCA_028534135.1 Potos flavus
ACATACATACATACATACACAAACACTTATAAAATCATATATATAACAACTATAAGTGTATCTGTTATAAAAACTTTAATTCTGAATCTGAGAACTTTCCTCTAACTGAAGAGACTGAGGAAGGTGGTGGAAAGAGAGAGAAAGGTGGGAGGGGAACAGTCTCGCTGGCAATTCTATCCATCAAGAATATCAATAGTAAGTTTTCTGCAGTTTTAAATTTACTGAAGAAATTAATAACTGTTTTTTTAAAATTTCATCAATAGGGACACCTGTCTGGCTCAGTCCATAGAGCAAGCAACTCTTGATCTCAGGGTTGTGAGTTTGAGCCCCATGTTGGGTGTAAAGATGACTTAACAAAATAAAATCTTTAAAATAAATAAAAATAAAATTCCATCAATGGACAAGCCATGTAGGAAATGATACTGATAAGAACAAACTCAATAGATTTTCTTAATAATGGGATTAACAAAATACATGTAGTAACATTCCAAAATATTGAAATGATTCCTTCAATTCACAATTTTTTCAATGGTGTGGGGAAATTCAATTCTAGGGGAGGAGGGAACTTCCAGCAAGATAGTCTTTTTTTGCAAAATGTATTTTTCTGTTTGAAAACAAAGAGCTTTACTGCCAGTGACTTGGTAAATCAAATAATAGTCATAAAGAAAAGAAAAAGTTAAATCCTCACATCCCGGCGTAGGAAGAACATGCTCTGGTTTGTTTTGTTTTCTTTTTGGGGGGGGGTTATTTTAGATTAAAATTAAAATAGCTGATACCAAGAGAAGGAATAAGAGGGCTCAGGATTAAGCACAGGATGAGGAAATTCCTTTTCTAGTAGCATTTCCCAGTTCTGATAAAAATCAAAGCAAAATGGACTTTACCCTCTGTTCTTCCCAGCTAATGTTTGAGTGCCCCCAAAATTCCCCAACAGCTTCAGCCCCTAAGGAGAGCCTACAAAGTAAAACTGAGTCCTTTCCCAGTGACTTGGATCTTAATGGATCCTACATACATCACTGTATCTTTAAGAGAAGCAAAACTACAAGGAAGGTACAGCAAACCTCTAAATAGCCTTGGATTATGCATTCTTATCATTCCCAAATGGAAACCGGAAAAACCAAAAAAAGACATAAAATTATAATCTAGGCTGCATGAGCGCGCGCGCGCGCGCACACACACACACACACACACGCACGCACAAGTAAGGAAGAGAAATCAATACCACTCAGAAAGCTCCAGGGCAGATTTCTATAATAAAGCCGATGTTCTCCACTAAGGAAATTAATATGCTGTTAACTTCGGCTGAATGTACGCCAGGAAAATTAAAAACCAAAAACCAAAAAATGAAGTATGGCATTATCCTGACAAAATGCTAACCCCACCTTGCCTAATCACTTTTGGACTTCCAGACGGAAGTTAACAGGAAGTCAGCCTCCATCTACAGCTGCAGGGAGAAAAGAAGTGAGGTGGCCTTGAGATGATGAGAAAGACAAAGGCTAGAGGGTTTTCATGTCTGCAAATTGAGCCTGATCCTGCCAGTAACGCAGGAAACCTTGGCCCAGGATCAAATTGCTGCCCTCTATTAATTTCTGATAGAGTAGGAGGAGACACCAATTTTACCACCATGCAAATATAGTAATTACATCAGCTCTAACACACAAGTCCACCTAAGACATACATCAAACAATAACATACTGTGTCAACTTCATGTACCATTTCTATTTTCTAAATATGCAGGTCCTCGGACAACACAGCCCATCTTCTCCAGGATACAATCTCCCAGCCAGTGCCTTTTTTAAAGAGGGTTTTCATATTTTAAGGGAGAGGAGTTGATACAACATAATCAATCAGGGTATGAGAGAAATATACTTTAGTTTATATTTTGGTTTCCATTTTTATAGCTTATAATATACAAAACCTATCACTATGGTATTATATGTGTATAATATATTTTAAAAATATTTAGATAGTGTACATGTTCTCAAATTTTGTTTTGGAATGATAGGGTGAACAAGGAACGGAGGTAGGGAGGGAGGGAGAATAACTTACCTACTCTACATATTTGCGTAATGACAGGCCTACTCTACATACCTGCATCTGCTAATTAATGGCAAATAAGGCTGTACTCAGAATTCTATCTTTGTGCATCACACTTTAAAATTTGCAGAGTGCTTTTACAAACCCCTCACTTTGATCTACCACCGTCCTACAATAGAGCAGGTAGAATGTCATGCAATCCCAATTTTTATCAGTTGAGGAGACCAAAAACTGGAAGGAACCGTCTGAGGTGGATCCTTGCTTGAGTTCTCCTCTCCAGCCTCCTCCCCCACCTGCTTTCCTTCACCTGCTGCAGAGGCTTGTATCCCTGAGACAAAAATCACCCCCCTTAGGATCCTTCAGATGTTGGAGGAAACCAGATCTACTCTTCATGAAATGACAACTTGGTAGTGAGCCCTCGTCCCTCAGATTTTCACCACCACATAACCATTTTTCTGGCAAGATTAATTACCTTGATGAAATCCTAAGTGTCAGCTCTCCACTTACAAGAAAGAAATTGAAGTAGAGAAGAAGAATCAATGACCTACTAAAGGAAAAATACACAGTCTTAATCCTACAGATAGGGTGAAACACATTTCTACTCACTGGGCTACAAATATCCTAGTGTCAAAGCAATGGGAAGGAAAGAAAAGGTCTGCCTCCGTCCATCCTCTTTTTATTTGTATCTGAGGAGACAAAGCTGAGGGCAAGAGGCAAGGTCGATCTCTAAATTGGCCTTAGGACCACTCAGAGTGTCTGTGAGTCTGTCTCTCTGACACACACACACACACACACACACACACACACATTCGCTTATAACCCCAACTTTTTGTAGAAAGAGCTACAAAAAAAAATCACCTAAAAATTACGTGCCCCCCCCCCAAAAAAATTACATGCCCAACAAGAAGAAAACGGGCTTCTCTTCTAATGCCATGAATTATTCTAAGTAAGCACTTCGATTTAAATGACTTGCCTTACTTGCTTTTTAGTATCTATTAATTTTCTCCTAATCCAGGAAGTTACTCAAATCCATTTAGGATCCAAACTCATTTGCCTTTAATTGAAAAATTTCTAATCAAAAATTGTAATGTACCCTATTTTCACTGTAGAAGAAACTGCATAAACATGTTTATGCAGCCAAGTAGCCTGTCAACATGAGATTAATGACGCCTGTGAAGGACCAAATGAAAGCATCTCCCCCCAATAAACACCACATACTCTCTCTGTGCAAAAAAGGAACATTCAATAATTTTTGTTAATTTCTTTGCAATAAGTATGTCACATTATCCAAATTAGGAATAAAGAGGCTACTCAGAAGTAACGCAAAGGTACTGTATATCACACAAGCCTTGAATTCGAAGGCTTTAAGCAGCCATCACATTGTACTTCGTTTACAAAGGGTAGAAAATATCAGTGTCCTTAAGGACAGTGTGGTTCAGTGACTATGACAAATACTGCTCTCAGAGGTTCCATTTCAGAATGGGGCTTTGTAATCCAGCTCTCCAAAGTGATCACGGGTGAGGTCTTTGACGTAATGCTGGCTTCAGGTAACACTTCCATACATGAGAATGTCAGAAAGCAGTATTGGTCAAAGAGTCTGCATCCATTAGCCAAACACCAGGAAGGCTAGCAGAGCTCTCGGCTAAAATGTCCACCAGATGAAGCCTGTAATAAATTCCGGAACCTATATTTACCAAGGTCAAACACACATCATGAATGAGGTTCAGAGAACTGTTTCTTTTTGTTCAAGCAGTTTCATCAAATAGATAATTATACTGTAAATAATTCCTAAACTTGGGGTCATTTAACCTGCCCTGTTTTTCAGCCCTCCCATCATAGCTTTTTCCGATGTTCACAGTGGCAGGGAAGGCTGAGATGATCTAACTTTTTAGGACCCTGGAGTTAGGGATTGATTATAGCAGACTCTTAAGGAGCATTTGGCTATCATTAAGAAGCATTAAGGCCAAAAATTCAGTTTCCACTATTTGTTTGTTTATGTTAATGATGTGGTTGCTACATATTTCTAAAGAAACAGAAACGTAAAGAAGCTTTTCTCTGGGGCGAGGGGGGTCTTCAATCCTACTAGTTCAGTTTAAGACCACCAGTGTGGTCTTTGGAGAGGGCCCTGCTTTCTAAAGCACACAGTTGTAAACAGCAACTGGTTGAAGTCCTAATTAGCATGAAACAGGCCCCAGGAATGAACACCAAGATGACAGGGGTCACTGAACTAAAGAAGAGGTCAAGCTATCCCAGTCCTACAGGACAATGCCCAAGGTACCCATGCAAATTAGGGAAGCAGCCCAGGCATGTAGGGGACGAGCAGCCACAGGAAAACCTCCAAGCTTCCTTTCACTTTCCCCTCCTTAAAAGAAAGAAAGAAACCAGAGACAAGAAAGAAAGAAAGCGAAAGAAAAGAAAACCAAATGACCCACTTCTGCACTGCAGTATGATACATAATTAGTAATCACTTCTGTCCTGGAGAAACAAGAAATAAAAGGCAGCTAAGAACATCGCAATGGCAACCAAGAAGAATTACAGAACACAATTAGCATCTGTGCTAAGATGGGCAGAGGTTTTCTCCCACAACATCCCAGTATTTCTACCACAAAGAGGAAAGCTGTACGACCAACTGCCAACTTGTCGATTTTTTTCCGCTGAAAAAAATAATAAAGAGCAAATTCTACACACATACTCTATTCACATGTGACAAAGGACCCCTTTCTTAAAATGTACTATAGGACTGTTGGTTTTTCCATTCTCCTAGCAATGAAAACCCTTCCTTCTTCAAATTACTGCAAGATAAGTGCAGAAATTTGATTTGGAAAAGTCTGAGAGATAGGTTTTCAGCATTTTGAATCCTATTAACTTGATCTGATCATCAACCATAATCCTCCCTACCCCGTTTTGATTTGTTTTCATCTTTGTTTTAAATCCCACTTTTGTTCATATCCAACTTGGGAAAAGTTTCAGCTACTCTGAATAAGAATAGACTTTAAATCAACAATCAAGTTATTTAAGGTCAGAAAATACTTATAATTGCAAAGGCAAAACTTTTCCAGGATAACTCAAAAGGAAACAGAAGTTCAGAAAACTCAAAATAAAATCTAATATTCATTATTGTAGTTTTGCTTTCTAAAATAGAAAATTGTCTTTGTTTAACAAAAACAGATCAGAAACATAACCCCTACTAAGAAACTTTCTTCAACTAGACTGTGACTTAAAAATGACTGTTTGCAGCCAGAAAGTCCATTAAGTCTACTTCAAAAAAAGGGGGGGGGGGAAACACCTGATACGCTGAGAAATCAGTAATAAAAAAGGAAGCTAAAACATTTTTATTTAGATACATAAGTATAATTTGTGTTCCATGCATTTTTTTAATATTGACCTCTGAGAATACAAATACATTTTTACTGCAAAACTGAAACTGTTAAACAACTTCTCACGGGGTCAACAATATTCTTTTTTCTGTTTCTATTTCTAAGAGACTTTTTTAAAACACATTTCCTTATTGTTCTTGGCCATTCCATTTGATGGTTAAAGAGCATGCATACTAAGTTTCATAACTTGTCTTAAGTGATGCTACTCAGGCTTCTTATGTATTCATATCACAAGGTATCAATACAGTACACACGACTTATATGTTGTATTCAATAATACCTATATAATATAAACATTCAGAAAGGAGGTGGTGATTGCTATTAAAAATCAGCACTGAGTCCGATATTTTATGGAAATTATCTCAAATCCGTCTACCCTGTATTTCTCACAAAAGGGAAAAAAGGAATAGAGTATTTTATTACTCTTTGAAGCTGGAGAAAATGTTTTTCTTAGATGTTAAAATGGTCAGTTAAACTCATCTGATCTGTGAAAATGAGCAAAATATTCTCGTTCGCTCTAAGATTATGCAAAGCAGACAAGAAAGCAGCAGTTTGGGCATTAAGTACTTAAGGTTTAAAAAGCAGATATCGACAAAAAGCTTATATTGTGCTTTGCTCAATTCATTAGCAATCTTACAGTGGATGTGGATGTGCTAAAAGGCAAACCAAAGATGAAGAACGGATAATTAATAAAAATGATCTTTCCCATAATCAAATACTTACAAATAAATTGTACACAAAGGAACTTACAAAACATCTATTTCTAAAGGAACAACCTGTACTCCAAAAGTAGAAATCTAACCACTGAGGTTCCATTAATCCCAGAACTAGGACACATAACATCATAAGAATGTGGCTATTTTATTTAACTGCTATGCTAAATGAAATTGCTAAAAGATCCATCTATTATCACACCTTTACTACTCTTGATCCCAGTTCAATCTACACCTGCCAGTATATACTTTCTGAATAATGAGATATTAGTCATATGCTTATCCTGATAGGTTTTATAATGTACAATTGTGCCTTGAATATCAAGTTTCTAAATTATAAATGTGAGTTAAATTTGAAAGGCTTATCACATGAAACTTTCTTATTTGCTATCCTTTATGAGTGACCATGGTAGAATAATCCCCTTCATAGGTCCTATTTGCTTACACCCACAGCCTAAATCCTTCAGTATCTCCCCATCAGCATCGTTACTCTAAAGCCCATCAAAATTTGCCCTTTACCAATCTTTCCCACCTGAAATCCCATCACTACCAACACCATCTCCAGCACTGTGACCAGCGCTTTCTACTCTGCCATAGTGTTAAGATTCTTTGCCTTTGTTCATGTTATGCTCTCTGTCTGCAATGTCCTTCTTCACCACATTGCTTTGCCCAGAGAGCTACTCATCCTTGGAAGTGTCAGGCTGTGCAAGAATTCTTAATTGACTAACAACCACAATAAAAGGCACTCTCCACTTTAGCAAGCCTTATTTCAAACTTCTTTAGAAGGGTGAAGCTGAAGGAGAGAGAAGATTCTGGAGGGACTTGGAATGCTTGTTATTTAATAATGTGCCCATCACAATTCTGTAGGCATCGGTGGGTAATAATCAAATATAAGATATTATCTCTGCTCTTAAGGTACAGAGAACGTTGCCGAGGAGGTAAGGCTATTGTACGTAAAATAAGTAGTAGACATTAACAAAATTTGACCAAAAACCAGAGACCAGAATAATAGTGAAGAAGATTTACGTAGTATTTTACAACTTATAAAGTAATTTCCCTGTATTACCAAATTCAGTCCTTACATCTGGGTGAAAAGTGATTTGTATTACAATCAACTGATTGAAATTAGAGTCGGAAAGTTACACTACTCTTCTTAATGATAGATCTGGGATGTGATTCTAGGACACTACTGTAACTCATCATCACTTCACTTTCTCCCACAAGGTGCAACCCCCATAGAGAAGCAGGCAGAGGAAAGGGGCCTTGATGGAAGCTTTGAAGAATGGGAAGGATCTGGACAGGCAGAAAGGGAGAAAACAGCCAAGTCATGAAGAAAAACCATGAAAACAGTATGAACATCAATAATTTGAGAGCCTTTGAAGAGATGGATCTGGAGGAGGAGGGAGAGAGGGAGGTGGAGGAAGAGGAAAAGGAAGAGGAAGAAGAAGAAGAAGAAGCTGGAGAGTGGGAAACAGACCCAGTACGTAAGAAGAGGCAAAGCCGAGCAAAGGCATTCGGAATGAGATGGTACATAAAAGTTTGCGACTGGCAGTTTGTGAGTAAGGCAACATCAGATTTAAAGAATTTTAAAAAGACATTTTTAAATAATACTCTCCGGAACATTTTATTGGGTAAAACCTCACTCCAATTCAATGTAAGTTAACAGTTTACAGCAGCTGGAGAAACTTAAACGCATATAAGAGAACATTCTGAATCCTCTGTAAAGATGATTACAAAACAAAAAACAAATGCATCCTCTAAAGATTTCCTTTAGAAAATCCACAATATAGAAAGAGGAGATCGTTCTTAGTAGATTTCATTTTGATTGATTCCTTTGTTTTGCTGCCTTGCTATATCAATAGAACTATTTTTAAAAGAAATGCTTATTTTACCTACCTCAATTACCAACCAGGCTCTATAATCATTGTTGTAAGTAGGAGAACCATAAATGTCCCTTTTCCCAGAAGAACATGAGTCCATGTATGTTCCTCTGGTATAGTTATTAATTATGCCCTCTTTTCTTCTCAAAAAGGTGCCAGCTTGGATAATGAGAAATGAGAAAGTCACTCTAAGCTATAACATATGATGACTAATGATACCAAGGCTGTGACCAGAGACTCTATGTTATACAACCCAAGGGGCACCACTTACACTGAAATCTACGAATATGGCACCCCCTGGGATCATGTAACACAGAGAAATAGGAGCCCACGGAGATCGATTGAGCAGGCTGGCACCTACTTTCAGGGCATACTTTGAAGTTTGTTTAACATGACACACATTTGTCCAGTAGAGTACAGCGTCCAAACTAAATCCCCATCAGGAAATGAAAAGAAATAGAATACGCAGGTGACCCCAAAGCCAACACACACCCGGAGTGGAAACAGGATACTGTGCTAGCGCACCCTGGGGGCCAGTGGCAGTACTGCACCACCTGCTGATAGGAAGGAACCATCACGAAGACCTACACTGGCCCTTTTCTCTCTTTGCTCCATGTTTCAAAAAATAAAAATTTAAACATAAAGGAAGTACTCTTGGAAAGGCTAACATGAATAAGCCAAGGCATTCTTTCTGTCTTTCTTTTTATTTTTTGAAGCCAAGACATTCTTAACATACATTGGCTAATATTGATATTTATGTATGTATTGCTGGAAACTCAGTAAAAGTTAGTTCAATTCAATGGGATATTCTCACATACACCTTAAATTTCTTGGTAAAACCAGAAATTGGGTTTTATTCACACACTCAGACACTCAATTGCCAGTTTTTTCCTAAATTATATTTCCTCTTAAAAGGAAAGAACACAATCCTCTCAAAGAATGAAAATTTGCCAAGCCCTCAACTAGATACCAAAGAAACTAAAAGATTATAAATGTGTTAGAGAAAAATCAAACCAAGCATAAAAGGAAAACGGGCTGAATTTTGTCTCTTTCCACTAGATACGACTTGGTACATTTACATTCCCTACCACAGTGCTATTGAAAAAGGAAGAAATATGAGCATCATTATATATCACAGGCTTTTATTACTACTAGAGACTAAGGCTGGCCTCAAGCAGAACATTTTTATTCCCCAGCAAAAATATTTTTCTTTTTGAGATTGCAAAAAATTTTCAGTGACCATTATTAGTTATATAGAACTCCATGAAACTGCAGGAGGCCTAAAATTAGGTATAATTACTTCACACATCTTCTTTTAACATTCCTTTTATACGCATCCCCACATGGTATATTCTCATAGGCCCTCATGGCTCCTGAGGATGGCAATCTTGTTTCTATCATTTCCCGCAGGCCCTAGAAAACAGGCAGTCCTGTTTCAATTTTTTCCTTGCCACTACATTAAGATTTTTAATTAGTAGCAAAATAAACCCTAAAATAAAACCCTGTTACCCATGGCATTTTGGTATCTGTCTTACCAATCGCAAAATTCACAATTTATCTGAACCCTGAATGGCTATCATGTAGTTGGTTTGTGGCAGAAGCAATATCTTGTTTCTGGATATACTTCCCCCTTATTCCTTTAGAACAGAATATTCGTTTGGTTTGGGTAAGGATGGGAACGCTCAAAGACTATTTCTCAGCCTCCCTGGCAGCAGCTGTGGCCTTATGATCAAATTCCAGTAAATGAGACACAGTGGAAGTGATAAGAACAGCTTCCAGGTCCCGCCCCTGAAGGAGAGTATGTGCCATCCACTTTCTGCTCCCCAGTACTGCCTGAATAAAGACAACAGTGCTGGAAGACATGGCACCCATCTAAGACCTGAGACGAAAGCCCCGTCTTAAGATGGATAGAAGGAGCTCTATCAGTTGTAGACAGGACATTTTTACGTGAGAGAAAAATGCACTTCCTTCACACCGAGGTCACTGTTATTTTTGGCTTTTTTTCTTCTTCTTCTTGTTCCTTCATTGTTTATCATTTCTTAGATAAAATAAGTGAGGAAAAAGGTAAAGCTACCCTGGATGAAAGAGGTAGTCCTCCTAACCACGGGCAGGGCAATATCAATTCTCAAAAATGTCCAGACAACAAGGGTTTCCTCTTTTCATTCTGACACAGAAAAATCTTGCCTAAAATTCTCATCTCTGCAACTGCCAAGAAAAAAAAAACAAAAAAATGAAAAAAACACACATCTGCTTTAAGAAAATGGGGGCCGGGGGAAGGTCTCAAGAGGCCACTTTGGGGCTCAAGCATTAATATCCTAGCTAAAGAAATATCCCTGGCTAAAGAAATATCCTCATTTCGCTATGGATAAATTACATGCTAGACAAATTTTCTTTAGTCCTTAGTACATAAACCACTACCTAGGAAACTCTAACAGTCCGAACAATATTAATTATTTATCACAAATCAACAGATATTTTATCACAAGCTGCAATACAATCAAAAGAACATTAGGTTGAGCAGTAACAAATCACTGCCAACTTTTTGACTGTATATAATTCGAAACAAGACTTAAAACTGCCAAAAAGACATAGAAGCTGGGAGTCCCTACTGACAACCAATATAACTAACTCAGGAGTAACTGTGAAGAGAAGTGAAGTGGGAGAATGTTTAGAAGCAGCAAAGCAGGGGCGCCTGGGTGGCTCAGTGGTTTAAAGCCTCTGCTTTCGGCTCAGGTCATGATCTCAGGGTCCTGGGATCGAGCCCCGCATAGGGCTCTCTGCTCAGCGGGGAGCCTGCTTCTCCCTCTCTCTGCCTGCCTCTCTGGCTACCTGTGATCTCTCTCTCTCTGTCAAATAAATAAATAAAATCTTTAAAAAAAAAAAAAAAAAGCAGCAAAGCAACATATAACACTTTCACATGGGCTCAATTTTCCCATCGAAAAACCAACATGGCATATAAATTATATGAAGAAAAACTATAAACTACATATACATCAAAATGCCAAATCACATTTGAAAACAAACCAAAAAAAAAAAAAAATAACAAAAGAAACAAAACTTCTTTCAAACCTCTGTCAATAAAGAAATATGAGGACATCTTTCCAAGTAATTAAATTATCCTTTCTTTTATACATACAAAAGCGGTACCATTGCCTGCCCCAATACTGCTTTCCAGTTTGTATCAAAAGCTAAATAATTCCACAGATCAAAAAAAAAAAAAAAAAAAAATTCCACAGATCATAACAGAAACAAGGACCCGGGACAGAATTTGAATAGCTGTAAAATTCCAGAATTTCTTGGGGGAATTAGCATTATTTGGCATAGCTTTTGATTCTAGGGGGGGAAAAGAATTAAATTTATTTGGGTGTGGGGAGACAGAAAATGCTGTTAACTATTTACTGTTCACTTTAATGAAAGTCAAAATTTTTCTACTTCCCGCAATGATGCAAACTATTTCCTGTGTCTACCATGAGTCGACAGCAGACTTTTTGCAATGATGGAAATGTTCTGCACTTGATAGCCATTTTCAAGAGAGTTTCCTGAGCTCTAAAAATGTTACAAGTGTAAGTGAAGACTTAAGTCTTTATTTTAATTAATTTTCATTGTCCCATGTGGCTAGTGACTGCCTTATTGGATAATGGGAGGTCTGGATGGTGCTCCACCTGTACCATCTCTTGAGTCTCCACTCAAATGCTATCTCCTCTATGAAATATTTCCACACCCTACAACCTAGAAGTTAGATCTCTTTCCTCTAGTATACCACAGCAATTTAAATATATAGAGAGAAAGTTCCACTGGGATTAGGTCAATACATAAGACAAAACTATAGCTGAATCAGAATTACTCTTAAGAATCCCTTACAAAGACCCTAATTCCTAAATGAAATCTAGCCAGTTTTTCTCCCAAGTCAGAAGCAAGTTCCTGTTTGTTCAGTTAAACACCAAATGTAGCAGCAGATTTGCATTTAAAGGCCATAATATGAGAAAAATTCACATCTAAATACCCAGTTGACAGCAGCAGAGGGAGAGACACAACGTCAATGAAACCAACCCGGGGAACAGAAGATTCGCTTGCCCCGTGTAACACTTATTGGAGAGCAAACGTGAACGTGGCACAAGCAGAACCAATGAAACAGCACCTCTTTCTCTTTCCTCATCCACTGCTCTCCCATTCTCGCCTACCTAGTTGCCTTCTTTAACTGTCCATTTCACGTCCAACCTCCCTATCCCTGCTACAGCCATCCCAGATATTTCATTTCATGTAAATTAAGTGTAGGTATGACGGCATTTCATTAAAATAGCACTTACCGCTTTCTATTGTTCATTAGTTATTTATACATAACCATTCTGTCCTGCTTATTTATTTTTGTCTTACTCATATGTCAATTACTCAATATAATTTGTATTGTTGTCAAATGCAAAAGCACTAAATTTAAGCTACACCATTATTTGTTCTTATTTATAATAAAATTAAGGACTGGTTTGGGGGCACCTGGGTGGCTCAGTGGGTTAAGCCTCTGCCTTGGGCTCAGGTCATGATCTCAGGGTCCTGGGATGGAGCCCTGCATTGGGCTCTCTGCTCAGCAGGGAGCCTGCTTCCCCTCTCTCTCCGCCTGCCTCCCTGCCTACTTGTTCTCTCTCTCCCTATCAAATAAATAAATAAAATCTTTTTAAAAAATAAATTAAATTAAATTAAATTAAATTAAGGACTGGTTTGAAAGCAAATGTACCAAACTCAAAAGCCATCAGTGGCCAAAAAAAAAGGAAGGTGTCCTGTCTCACGTGTGACAACCATTAGGCAGTTCCTGCTGGTGGTGTGAGGCCAGTGTTGCCAGCTCTTTCAAGGTTTCAAGGGAAGCCAGAAATTCAGGTGTTTATTTGCAATTCAATTTATAAATGTTTAACTTACACACACACAAAAAATGATACTGACTATATCAAACAAATGGTTCTGGCAGGCCATGAATTTCTGATCTCTGCCCTACAGGGTAAAGGGCTCTAGGCAAATTCACTTGTTTGCAACAACTCCTTCCTATGCACCCAGCTAGAAATACTTTGGTGAACAAGACATTTAAGTTACTGACTCTGGGACAATTATGTTTTGATAGGCATGCAGATAATAAACAAGAAAACAAATTAAAAAGGTAATTTTAGATAATCATAAAGGTTATATCAAAAGCACAGTGATTAAAGAGAGATGGACTCATTCAGATTAAGAGCTAGGGCAAATCAGCCTCCCCCTTGGCTTTTCTTATATAAATGAAAGATAAAATTACCTCAAGGGAGAGCTCAGCTAAGGCTATTTTAGAGGTCAGTGGTTATGTTTATTTACCTTGCTCTAAGAATTAACACATCCTCTTTTGTAGGCTAGACTCTATGGAAGAACATTATTGAACCCTCCAACAGATGGGAAAATCCTGCTGAACTAAAATAAAGTGTTCCCTTCTAACATTTTGTCATAGAGTAAAATGGATCTGAAAATCTGAAACCCTAAATCTTTCAGATATCCTTATAAACAATGAGCCGAGAGCTACTAGAAGCAAATCAATTCATCAAATGCATATGTTTGAGGAATTTAATTGCCTCGCCATTTACTACAGTCATATCATATTAAATGGGATAAATTTCACAGACTGGAAGGTTTATTATTTCCTAGGCAAACTCAAGTAAAAGTCACAATTTGACTTGCAGTTATGCATTTTATTAAGAGTACAATAATAAATTACTCAAAAACACTTACATTCTAATGGGATTCATATCCACACACAAAATTAAACACTAGCAGAATTTTAGACTTAGGGTAACATATAATTTTCAATAAAAAGTCAGCCTATAGTCATCCTGGTTCCTCTGATTTTGATATAACTATATTAAAAGAAAACAAAACTCAGCCATGAAAATAAATGTTCTTACATCACTTCTCACACTCATGCTCCAGAAAACATGGAGGGAAGATGATGGCTTGAACATATGCAGACCCTAGGTCACCGTCATAATTGTTTGGTAGCTGCACTTATCCTCTCCATCTTACACCGCTGGCTATTCAAGTAACCCAACCAGTCTCCAGTGCCCCTCAACTGGTCCTGAGAGAAAAGGAGAGACCCGCTGAATGGACAGCAGCGAACTGAGTTGGAATGGTGTCTCAGTCCCGCCTTGGCACTCTTTGGGACTCACCTGCCTGTGAGACTGTATATTTTTATATGCTCTCTAGGCCACAAGGCAGCTAGGCAGACTCTGCCCTTGGAAAAGAAGGTCTCTGATGGCCCACGCTGCCTGTGGCTGGGTATGGAAGACTTGTCCGGAAAAAAAGTATTAGGGCTCCCAATTGTCACACTCAATGCCACATTCAAAACATCATTCTTGGTAATTCAGCAATATGATCTCCATTGATGCCTTATTCTCTCTCAACTGGTTCGGATCCTAGACAAAAAACTATATATAGACTCTCAGAACCTCAACTCTAATGACCAGTAAATATACAACTGCAGAAAATCCTGCATCAACACTGTAAAGTAAGGAAGTATCCCTCTCAAGATGCCAGCAATGTTGAGAAATTTATCCTGGATGTGTTGCATATGGAACCTAATTAAAAAGACATTAAGGGCCTCAAAAAACCAGCCACACCTCCAGAAAACTACCCAGTGCTGTGGGAAGCAAACAAACCATGTTTGGCAGAATTCCACTAACACATCTTAATTTGCAGAGTTAGGAGCTGGAAGTGTAGACAGGCCATGGGATATTGGGCACACACTATTTAGCTCAACTCAGAGCAGCTGTGTTAGAAGGCAAACTAGTCACAAAAACCTTTACGGCATGCAAAAAAACAAGTGTGCTAGGATCCCTTCTTTCTATTCCAAGTTGAAGTACCAGAAAGAGGGTTGGACACAGCCATACTACAAACCTGGCTCTGAGATCAAAGCAAAAACACAGACCCAAGTGTGAATTCTGTCCCTACAGATACACTAAATGGCAGAAGGGAAGACAGCAGACACAAAACTCCTCTGCCCCCTTGTAGAGCTCCATCCTCCTCTCTAACTTCTAGAACCTTCCACTGACAGTGTTGATTTTTACCAACTAGCTCTCCAGCACGAGTTCTAAGAGAAGGAGCCTCAAGCTAATCCTGTAAGGCTGCAAGATAAACTCCAGTTCTGAACAGACCTCTCCATTTGTGAAGATGACTTAGCAGAATAAATAAACTCACACACACACACACACACAAACTTTAAAACATAAAAAATATGAAGAAAGCTTATTTAAAGATTTCAGGAAACAAATTCTCACCTTGTATTCTTACTACAACTTGAGAAAACATGGCCTCTATGAAATACGAGATCTGAGAAAACAGCATGAGATTTTGTAAAAAGCAGGGAAGGACGAGCTGAGGAAGGAGCAAGATTTAAAGGTAGCTGGGTTTCTTTCAGGAAACAATTTACTGAAGCAGAAAATTCAACAGCAGAATTTAAATCCTCAGGAAGGCAAAATAAACAGCAGAATCAATCAGCAGAAAACAAACTTCTTCCATTCCATGGGAAAAAAAAAAAAAAAGAATCAGATGAAGAAGGAAAAATAAGGTATGAAGTAAAAAGAGCAGAAACCAATCTATACGCAACCTTAAAAGGGACAGAAAAGATGACAAGGAAAAAAATATCAAACATTTGTGGGGAAGAAACTTCCACAGGCTGATGAAAAGCTGAAGGAGCAAGGTAACACTCAGTACCTGGCAAAGTAATGAAAATTGACCAAAGCCTAGCTACATCCTAGATCATCTTTGAAGTGTAAGAATTTTTTAAAAATTCAAAAGAATTGATCCTAAAAGCATCAAGACAGAAAAATGTAAAAACTACAAAGGAGGAAAATATCAGGATGGCTTCAAATTTTCCCAAAAGCCAAGGACACAATATTTCAACTCAAGAATAACAGACTCTCACAAGTTGTTCATTTGTGATTGAAAACAGAGAACAGTGACACGCAAGGGTCCTTACATATTTGGATGTAAAGGCAGCATTCAGACACATACAGAGCCAATATAAAAATTAAAAAAAAAAAATAGGTATATAAATGCTGCAATAAAATGGAATGCAAAGGGCACAAGTAATTTCTAAAGAATATATGAAAACATAAAAACAATAATAATACGCCAAAAGAAATGGAGGAAGAAGAATAGTAAAAGGAAGTAAAACTGAGTAAATACTGTCAGTTCTAAAAGAAGATATCAATGTATTTTTTCTTATACCAATAATGAATAGGAAAATATGTTTATGGCTCTATAAAAACTTAAGGTAGAACCAAAAAGGAACCAAAAAACGCATTCCTCTGAAATCACTTAAAAATGAATATTTAAAGACAGTGTCTTAGAATGAAAAGATAAGATACAAGTAAAGATACACACGTGCACACACACAGATAGGATATAGTGGGGGGCTTGTAGTGTACGGGAGAAAGGGAGGAGGAAGGGAGACACACATATATGCAATCTATTCTATGAACAAAGGTAAGGACGGTGAAAAGAATATCTACATACCACATTTGAGCATACTAAAATGTGTGGTGTTACCCTTAAACTGTAAGCAAAAAATCTGCAAATTAGGGAGTTTCAAGCAGCAGAAAATAAAGTATTAAACACATACAATAAAAGAGAATGTAGAAACCTAGCAGGGTGGGAAATAAAGCTTTCACTTTTTGTGCATTTAAGCAGGCAAAAGAAATGGATATTCAGAGAATTTGAATATTACAACTGATACGGTTACTTTAATGAATATATGTTAAGTTCCACACTCTATAAAAGGTACACCTTTTGGGCACCTGGGTGGCTCAGTTGGTTAAGCAACTGCCTTCGGCTCAGGTCATGATCCTGGAGTCCTAGGACGGAGTCCCACATCGGGCTCCCTGCTCAGCGGGGAGTCTGCTTCTCCCTCTGGCCCTAACCCCCTCATGCTCTCTCTCACAAATAAATAAAATCTTTAAAAAAAAAAAAAAAGGCATACCTGTCATTGTTAAGGAGTACTTTGAAAATTAATCCTCCAGCATATTTTTAAAAGGAAGCCTTTCTTTCATCACAACAAATTGAAACAACAAATTTTAAATGTGGAAAAAAAAAGTGCAAGTTAAAGATTACTTTATTAAATAATAAAAATAAGTTGAAAGTAGAAATATAGGGGCACCTGGGTGGCTCAGTGGGTTAAAGCCTCTGCCTTTGGCTCAGGTCATGATCTCAGGGTGCTGAGATCGAGCCCCGCATCCGACTCTCTGCTCAGCGAGGAGCCTGCTTCCCCCTCTCTCTCTGCCTGCCTTTCTGCCTACTTGTGATCTCTCTCTCTCTGTCAAATAAAATAAACAAAATCTTAAAAAAAAAAAAGAAAGAAAGAAAGTAGAAATATAGAACATCAGAAAACCATGATAAAATTAACACCTATGCTTTGTTGCAAGTAGTAATGAGAGGCAAATTTCTAACAAAATGCTTTCATTTCTAAGCACTATAAGGTAGAAAAAGTGAAGTAAGCATTCAACTATATAAGTCAGAAATATAACAAGGAAAAAAAAACGAAGCCATAATGATCAAGTCAGAAATTGATAAGACAGAAAAAAGGGGCGCCTGGGTGGCTCAGTGGGTTAAAGCCTCTGCCTTCAGCTCAGGTCATGATCTCAGGGTCCTGGGATCAAGCCCCTCATCGGGCTCTCTGCTCAGCGGGGAGCCTGCTTCCCCCTCTCTCTCTGCCTGCCTCTCTGCCTACTTGTGATCTCTCTCTCTGTCAAATAAATAAATAAAATTTTTTTTTAAAAAAGAGACAAAAAAAATTAAAGAACTGATTAACACATTCAAGAGCATGTGTTATGAACTAAAAGTATATTAAAGATAGAAAAAAAACAAAAAAATAAATAAATATAAATAAATAAATAAATAAATAAAGATAGAACCCTCTGGATCACTAGTTTTCAACATTTACTGCACCTACAGGTTACCTGGGGAAATTATTAAAAACATACTGACTCGGCTGCTGGGATGATATCCAGGACTGTCAGCTCTAAACTAGTACCCCAATGATTCGGACACCTGTGGTCTGAGGACAACAGAGAATTTGAAAAAATGTATTCTACTCAGCTCTAGTCTATTAAAGACAGACAGACAGCCAGGCAGATAAAAGAACTCAATAAGGAGACACAAAAACATGCCAAGACTTTTCAAGTTATATGAAAACACTAGGTACCAATTTATCCTAATAAATTTTAAAGACACAGAAATATAACTTACTTTCCAGGAAAAAAAAATATTAATTAAAGAAGAAAAATAAAACTGAACAGATCAATAGCCACAAAGCAATAAAAAGCTGTCGATGAAATACCTCACAAGGAGAGCCAGGCCAGTATCGTTATGCAGAGAAAGTCATACAAACCCAAGGGACAGATACTTGTGTCATATAAAATGTTTCAGAGACCATAAAAGCTCCCCAAATGATTTTATGATGCTAGCATAATCTTGACAAATACATCTTAAAAAAAGAAAACTACAGTCCAATGATGAAACAGGTACGAAAATAAACTACTTGCAAATAGACTCTAGCAGTGTATTAATATATCACCCTGTACCTATGTTGGTTTTATTCTCAGGTGCAATATTCATTTAGTTACAAGGAAATTATTAGTGTAATTCTTTACATCATTATGTGAAGGCAGAAAAACAAATGAGTAACTACATTTTTTTTAATGGAGGCTGTCAAAGACAGCAGAGTGAAAACATGTATTTACCTCTGCTCTCTCACAAAACCCCAGTGAAACATAGTAAAAAGATTTTTTTCAAGGGATGTAAACACTCAAGGACACTTCGTTGAAAGACCATACTTTGCCCATATACTCATAACACCTATCTGTAGCACAGTATTTAATCATACATTCAATAAATGTGTATTAAGATTTAGTCTGGGTCAGTTAGTATGTTAGATATTTTTAACTTTTCTCCTTCCCCCAGAAAGATTATTAGCTCCCTAAAATAGGTGCCCAGTCATCGTACTCTCCATCTTGTCATCCTGGTCAGATCACTGGGGTGCAAAAACTATTTGTCAAAAAATGAGAGAAAAGGAAGAAAGAAACTATTTATTAAAAAGGAGCATTAAGAAAAAAGGAATAGGGGCGCCTGGCTCAGCGGGTCAAAACTTCTGCTTTTGGCTCAGATCATGATCTCAGGGTCCTGGGATGGAGCCCCGCATCAGGCTCTCTGCTCAGCGGGGAGCCTGCTGCCCCCCGCCCCCGCCCGCCTCTCTGCCTATTTGTGATCTCTCTCTGTCAAATAAAATAAATAAAATCTTTAAAAAAAGAAAAAAGGAATAGATCATCAACAAGATTTTTAATTGAAAACACAAATATTCAAGACCTCAGTGTGCACACACATCACTTAGCTGTCACTACACAAGGATTCTGTGGGGTGGGACTTCCTTAGGACGCATACTAGCAGTGTAAGCCAAGGCAAGCCAGCTTCAGGTCCTGGCCCAGGCTCTGCTGGCTTAGAACTCACTGACAGCTTTGAGTTCAAAGCCTCTTGCCACTTTGGATCATAAAGTCTTAGAAGTTTCTGTGTCTGGGCTTTCAATGCTGATGCTGAAAACATTCCAGCCTTCTACCTATTTCCACCTTCACAGGGCTGAATATGCTTCAAATTTTAGCTAGTCCTCTCCTTCTGCCTTCGGGCTGCACACTCTCCACTGTAGGCTTTCTGGAACATCCTAACAAATGAGTACCCTTATCTATGTCTGCACTCTCCCATTCCTGGGAAGAATCCCAATGAACTAAGTTACTGCGTCTCTCCCAATTTCCTGTTTTTCATCAACTAAATGTCCTTAAGAAAGAAGATGGTGTTGATTCAGTGCCTCCCCCTGTGATGATCCTTCCCTAAGCCGGAAGACCGGACAAACAACTGTGCAGTGACAGATCACTAGCTATATTGTTTCAACTTAGTTCCTGTACTTCATTTCCTCCTCCTCACAGGAACCACAATTAACAGGGAATGGGTTTTCCTGCTCTCTGCCCTTCCAGTTACATTTGTTAGCTTACTTCTTAATAAAGAGAATTCTTCTAAAACTAGCCTTATGTAAGTGCCAAACATGGCAGAGTTCCTGAATGTTCAGATAATGTTCCCTATATCGCCATGTCCATTTCCTTCACCAATTACCCCATGTGCATTGCAGGCAATACTCTTCTAGTTTTCTAGTCTAGAAATCCTGGACTCCTCGTGATTCCCTCTTCTTCATCCTTACACTCAATCTCTCAAGACTTACCAAAGGAAATAATGCCTTGACTGAGAGGGAAGGGGAAAAGAGGCTAAGTGACCACAGCATTCCTCTCAGGAAGAGGCTGGTGTTAGGTATGTGGTATGTAGGTATGTTAGCTCATGACGCTCCAAGACAAAATGCGTCCAAAGCTCTGTAGAACTGCAGAAGCATTTGAGAGAATGGGGCCCAGTGAGGTAAACAGGAGAGAGAAGGTGCCCAGCGATGTGGCAGAAGGCTGGAACCAGAGTAGAGACAGAAAGAAGTAATCGATGAACATTCCCCAGAGCAATAATAATGGAGGAGATTTTTAAGGCTGAGGTTTCTAAGGGTCCACTTCAAGGTGTTGCTGTATTGTATCGCAAACCCCTGACTTACATCAAACCCTCATCAACATCCGGGTACCCAGCGCTAATATCAGTGGTGCTCTGGTAAATGATGAGGTCACGTTAGCCAAGCAGGGTCTCGGGGAGGGGAAAAGAAACGTCACAGACACACTGTGTATAAGAGATCTATCCAGAACTCGGCAAAAGCAGAAATTAGAGTTGGCAGTGCCTAGGGAAATGTGAGTTTTCTATGAATCCCTCAAGACAGGAAGGTCACAGGGAATTCTGCCATAAGTAGGACAGGAATTCAATAGTTATTGGAATCTCTGAGGCCACAGCTTGGATGGCATGTGTCTGTCTCACTGTTGAGCCATCTCCATTTCAAGCAACACTGTACTCATCCCAATCCTCACCGCCCTGCAACTGTTCCTACCTGATCAGGCTTCTCCTCATTTTAGCAACAAACCCTTTACCATTACCAAGCAACATGCCATGCAGGGCAGAGAGGGAAGCACATTGTATCAATATCTCCTTTCACGTTCAGTACAAAGAAAAATATACTCCCTTCTGTTAGAGGTAAGAAAATGGAAACTCAGAGAAATTAACAAACCTGGTTAAGATCACAGTGCTGCTGAGCAGGAAGGATAAAAACTGAAGTCATCTGCTCCAGACAAAACCCTTACTATTCACTTTACTGCATCTTCAAGCCAAGAGGTCCTTTTCTATAGGTGAATGCTTAGCTTCTAACTCCCAATTTCCCACTAAAGACTCTCCAAGAAGCCTGAGCCACAGGACGAGCTAATATCCAGTAAGGAAGAGTTTTAGTAGATGATTTAATATTCTCCTAAAGCTAAGAAAATATAGTCATTGAATGATAATCTGGGAATATGTGCACATTTGGTTTTGTTTGGTTTGGTGTTTTGGTTTTTGGTTTTTGGGGTTGTTGTTGTTATTGCTGTTTTACACTGGTTGTAAATAGAAAGGTATGGCCAAATAACTATCAGCAATCTTGCTAGAAGACGCCACAAATATCTCGGGAGAGATTCAACTAAATGAGAGCTCCTCAGGAATGCTGACTACACATTTTAAAATAAGAATTTAGAAAGCAACCCAGTTATTTTCTTCATATAAAGGAGTCACTTCCCAAATTTACTTGGTTAGTTTGTCTTTCCTAATCCTGAGTCCTGACTTGGGACAAAGTAATAGTATGACTTAAATAATGAAGAAATTAAAATGAGGAAAGGAAAAATATAGGAAATAATCCAATGGCATCACTATTCATCAAAAACTTATTTTAGATACACTTCTCTAAAACTTAGGTTATTAAGGTAACCCAAAATCTTTTCAGATAATTCTGTTTACATTTAGCTTAGAAGAATTTCAAAGGTTTAAATACAACCACATGTATCCAAATCACTTTACATATTAACTCCCAGTTTTCTAATCTAGGGGCATTAATTCATCTAACCATTAACTTGAGTTGATATTTATACATTATTGACAATTTACAAACTAGTTTTTGGACTGTCATCGAAAAAAGGGCACGGCTTCTATATCTTACCAGAGCTTGGAAAAACTGGCCATTACTTTTTTTTTTTTTAACTTTTTACATTTCCAGGCTTTCACAAAGCAAAGTTGTCAAATCATTATTAATAAAGTTTATAATGTATCAATCAAGTATTGGAATATTGTCAGGACTCAAGCTAGAACTCAGTGCTTACATCGTAATCACATCAGATAGTTACCCACACATGGGATCAAGACCTCAATATTACATTTTATCCTCTTCACATAAAAGTGCTTTTGTATCATTCTTGGGAATTTTTCCATAAAGAGCAAAGAAGTATTCAAAATTTACAATTAGAATCTTATCTCTCTTCTAAGATAAATTTTAGTCAAGCCATTTGAAGGAGGAAAAGTTACTTTAAATTCTTAGAACAGCTCTTGGTCATTTTATGTAACAAAATAAAAACAAGTTTAGATATTCAGCAGGGCTCAAGGCATTCTTTTTAAAAGGCTGTTTTAATATACACCAGGGCACTGAGACATATTCTCTTGAAAAAATGTTTAAAAGATGCGATCTGGATTTGCCTACTAAAGCAGGGTTCTTCCAAACAACAATGATGATAATAATAATAGCAAACACTGAGCTTATACAGCGTTTTACAATTGGAAAGAATGTTCCCATTTTCTATTTCACTTAATTGACGTACCATCAAGGAAACAAGACTAACATCATCAGCCCTATTTTACCAATGATGAAACTGATGTTCAGAGGTTAAGACCAGATTAAGACTCGAGGGGTGGAGCATTATTGTATAGATCCCAATTCTGGACACTCAATCCAGGATTCTTCCCTTATGGCCACAGTGCCTCCTAGAGTGACATCATACATAGTGATTTTCAAGTTCGTGTTAAATAGTTAAGAAATGGGAAGTTCTACTGGACATATACCAAATAATACTAAAGTAACCAAAATTATTTTATGGTATCTTCAGGGTTTTTATTATTGTTCCAACCTATTCTTACTATAAAGGATAATATGCTTTGAGTTTAAATTGCCATTTGAATGGAAAATAATTACTCCATAGCTTTACTTTCACACATCCAACCTTCTATACTACACTTACAAAATTAACTGTCATAGATAATTTCATAAAATTAATAATTCAAATCTATCATTCTAGGTTTAGGATCTATACCTAGAGAGGAAACTGTATAAACAGCTATGTAAGTTAATGCCAAACTCTTTTTCAAAGTTTTATACCAAGTTACACTCACACTCCCAATATATAAGAATTCCTATGGATCCATATCAAATCTTGGCAATGTCAGTAATGTTGTAGAATAGTATAAAACAGTGTAAATATTAAAATAGAGCTACATATCACAACAAGAATGAATTTTTAAACATTATATTGAGTTTCTTAAAAGGAAATGACAAAAGACTTTATAGAGGTCAACGAAGTTCAAAACCAGACAAATGTAAATAAATACATGGTAAAACTACTTTCAAAAAAACAGTGGAATAATCAACACAAAATTCTGGATGGTTTTTTTCTGGGTGATACCAGAAATACGGGATTTGGGAGAAGCACTTTCATAATTATATTTTACCCATATTCTTTTGTAAGTATAAAATAATGTAAAATTTGTATTATTAAAGTGATAAGTGATAACGACATCATCCAAGCCTTCACACTGCAGTAAAATCTTCAAACGAACACTATTTCTGCCAAAATAGTCAAGAATTTTGATATTCCTAAGAGTCTCACCTAATCCTTTGATATTTCAATCATACTCTTTTGAAGGGCCTCTCTTTTCATTATCATAGTGATAATTGCCTGATCCAATCCTGTCACACCCCATTTGTCCACAGGTTTATGTGCTCAGATCTTACGGAGCCACTTGCACTCACTTCGTGGAATCCTGCACCCTTTGCAAGACTGTGCATTTTGCATTGCATTTGCTTGTGATTTTGAGATGTTCCCCAAAAGACAGCGAAAGACTTACTTACCTGATGCCAAAGAGTGGATTGACAAATCATTAATAAGTATTCTCATGTTTTTGAGAGCAACCTCGTAACTGCAGGAATTGTGATAATAAGCACTGCACTTAAACATTAAGTACAATTTCCTAACCTGTATAGAGACTCTGATTGCTTTTCAATGAATTGACCGATGAGAAAACTAATGAATTGTCGGCCCCTCGAGGCTGCTATAAAGAAGGTAAGGCCATTTATATGGAAAACTCTATAAACGTTCAAGTTCATTTAATCATATGTTAATATTTTAAGAGACTATTCCTGAGCAAATTGCAAAAGAAAGCAATTACACAAATGAAACAATATTTATTTCCACTTAGAACCAAATGAACAAAGCACATCGTAACAAATAATAAAGGCATACCTCACTAATAAGCATGTCCCAAAGATCACTGGAGGAGGCTCTCCTTTACTTCCTAATAGAGTCCCAGTGGATTATTTAAACTGCAAACTCTTCCAACTATGTTGAAAATAGGATTCACTCATTTTCAACTTTATGGGAACATATCTACGTTAAACAAAGTCAAGGCTACCTACACATGTAAGCCATGCCCAAAGTGAGAATATTGGGGTTTGTCATGTATTTTCTTTGTATCCCTGGAAATCGGGGTTTTATTTTAAGAACAGAAACTGCACTAAAAAAGACGAGAGGTCTAAAGTACTTCTAAAATAGCAGTATTTTTATAATCGACGCTAGCGCGCTGATTTGAATTTTCTTCACAGAAAGAAAAAGGCCCTGGAGGCAAAGGGCTCATTGAGAGCCATTTGGGGGAATGCTCCTGGAGCAGTGGGATACTTGGATTGGCAGTCGCCCATCTGCGTATACAACCAACAGGGCCATCACTTCCTTTAAAATGTGTGGTAGATTCCTTTAAAAAAAAAAAAAAGGTAAAGGCTGCCAAGCCCCAGGAAAATGCTGTCAAAATCCACAAATGCCTCCACATTCAACAGAGCTAGTGATTATTGCTAAATAACTCCCCAAAGCCAAATCACTCCAGGTTCTCTATCTGCTTACTTTGTTTATATCCTATCACTGTTCAGGATACTACACTGATGCTAATTATTCCAAGGCAGGAAGGAGGTCTGTATATTCCTTTGTCCCATGCTGTGACCAAATCTGGAAGCAGTAATACCTGCCAAAGCCGGGAAGCCACATCAGTAAGGTGAAATCCTCACGCAGCTTTACTGGCAGGAAGATTACTCCCAAGCACACCCAGCCTCCTCTTTTCGTGAAGAAAATGCATGCTTTTCCCTCCACTCCCTGACACGGACTCTAGTAACCTGGCTCCTCTGCTAATCAAGGACTTATCTGTCCTAGGAAGTATTTCATATTCTTCAAGTCCTGACTTTCCTACTCAGGAAAATATATGTGGGAGTGGTATTGGGGGGCTAGGGTTATTGATTTTTTTTCTAACCTTACATGCTTGCATTAATAAAGAGAATATCCTAAGCACCCAACCTAAGAAGTGAGAAAAACAAAATAAACCCAAAGAAAATACAAGGAAATAATGGCCTAAGACTAGATAGTTTTACAGACAATGTCACTATACATTCAAAGAACACATAACTCTAATCGTACACAAATTCTTTCACAGAATAGAAAAAGAGGAAATGCTCTCCCAGCTCACTTTTTTTAAAATTTCAGTTCCACTAGGGTATAACTGACACATAAAATTGTAAGATAAATAAAGTGTACATTGCATGCTCCCTCAACTCTTTTTATGAGCTACTGTAACCTTGACTCCCAAGCTAGACAAGGGCTACCTAACCTCACTTGTGAGCCCAGATGAGAAAGTTCTGTAATAGAGGTCTGTCTGCTCTATTTTACCACTTCACATTTCATATTTACTTTTTAATTGGGTAAAAAACAAAACAAGATAAAACAAAACAAAACCTCTATTTTTTAAGAAAAATTAAACTCACCAAAGAAAGCAATGGTACATACACAAAAGTTAGCTTTCAGGGCGAAGGTGGATCCAATCTTAAAGCATTAAAAGTATGTCAATCGGGTCCATTAAAGTTACAAATGACAGAAACCAACTCAAACTGGTTTACACAAAAAAGAATGTATTGCCTTATATAACTGATGATGTATTCAGACTAGGCTGTCAGGATTCTGTATTTCCAGCCTAAGCTTGCCCTTAGTCTCAGAAATGATGAGAGCTCCCACCAACAGCAGGCTCTCTTGCTTACTACTAGCTAAGAAATTCTGGGGGCTGAAGGGGGGGCACATTTCAATGTTAGTCTCCTTTCCAATAATTCCAACAAAAAAAATCTAATAATTAGTCTCGTTTGACCAATATTAGTTACTTAACCAACTACTGGGTGGGCAGGAGATGGGTCCCTCGTCCATTACAGCACCCCTCCCAAACTACGCAGACCAAGAATATAGGAGAAAAGGTTTCCCAAATGAAATTCCAGATACTATAAGGATAAGAGAAGGGGAACTGATGCTGGAGAAGCACAAGCAACGAGATAACCATAATCAATTACTACTCAATACCTTAAAAGAACACAGGAAAAACACACTTTTTGTTTTGTTTCAGCTCACCTGCCCAGTGCCTCCTCTGTAATAAGGTGCCCGGCAATCAGAATTTAAAGACATATGCCTACAACACCAAGAAATCTGGAGAATTTTTCTCTCAGAGTGACTGCAAGTTGGAATGCTGGCAGGCATTCCAAGTACAACAGTACACGAATGAACTTGGACTGTGAACTCCATTTCGAGGAACTTTCACTTGTGGAAAGCTGCTTATGGATAGTACTTGGAAGATAATTATACCTCACACGACACCTTAGTTGGAAATGCTTTCTGTAGCTCATTTAACATATTCTCAAACACATCTGTTGAAGGACATGAGAGCAGTTGTCCTGGACTTTGATATCAAATATGAGAAAACCCAATTTCCAGGCCATGTAAATTCAGGATTGCTTTTTCACATTCCAAAATGATACACTATTGCATGAACTGACTCAGCTGCAGTACTTTTTTTAAAAGTATAATCTAGGGGTGCCTGGGTGCCTCAGTCAGTTAAGTGTCTGACTCTTGATTTCAGCTCAGGTCATGATCTCAGGGTGGTGAGATCAAGCACCACATCAGACTCCCTACTGGGCGTGGAGTCTGCTTAAGATTCTCTTCTCTGCTTCTCCTCCCAATTAAAAAATAAGTTAAATGAATAAACAAATAAGTATAATCTAAACATTTAATTTGCAAAGTTTTGTTCTATCAATAAATTAGCAGAGCCTATTATTTTAAGTAAGAACTATCTACCTCTTACGATACAAAATTTTTAAGCCTAACACCCCGAGTTCTTTTGTTTTCTTAACACAGTCAATTAAACTACTAGCAAGAAAAATCAATAACAGAATATTTCTTTCCAGAAGGCACTAAGTACAGAGTGCATTTAAAACAATGCAATTACTCTTGATTATTATTCTCTAAGAAATGCCTTAATTTCTCCATCTTAACTCATTTCTGATAAGCAGAAGGCAAAATAATGGAAGTATGAGCAAATGTCATTCCTTTGGGGTACCTTCTAGAAAAACAGGTGGATTCACAGGCATAAATCTCAGTCTCCTGGGGCACCTGAGTGGCTCAGTGGGTTAAAGCCTCTGCCTTCGGCTCAGGTCATGATCTCAGGATCCTGGGATCGAGTCCCGCATCGGGATCTCTGCTCAGCAAGGAGCCTGCTTCCTCCTCTCTCTCTGCCTGCCTCTCTGCCTACTTGTGATCTCTCTCTCTCTGTCAAATAAATAAATAAAATCTTAAAAAAAAAAAAATCTCAGTCTCCTGATTCTGGCGACATCCCCATTTGTACCTTCGTAGATGTAACTAGGACCCCAAGATGTCCCAATACGTGGCAAAATATGACCTACTCAGACTCTAGAGAATCTGCTCAATGACGGCTCTAACTCCATCGAGCTTTTCTAATTAACATAGTACAATTTTTACCTGTATTTCCCTAGGAGGGCCAACCACTTTCATCACCGTAAGACATGGGCTGACATTTGAAATCAATTAACTTTTGCATCAAAAAACTAGAAATGCATTTTAGAAGATCTTTGAAAATTTAAACAGCTTTACACATTAATCAATTGGATCTCCCAGAGAATTTAGTATGCCTTCGGCTATTTCACAAAAGAGACCTAAATTTTCAGAAGTCATGTGTAAAGTTTTCCTACCTTCTTTGAAAGAAGTGCACTTTTGAAGTTTTCTTTTTTTATAGATCCGTCTCGATTCAGCAAACAGAAATGAATAACTATTTTGCTAGTCAGAGATCTCTAGTCAACATTATTAAGACACACAAAATAGAAAACACTGGCCAATATGAAAAAGTAGTTATAAACCCTTGTTATAATAACACTGCATTTCTTTTAAACTTCAAGCCCTCCACACAGTAAAGCCGCATACGAGAAATCATTGAAAGGATATTCACATGTGGCCAATCTTCTTGTTTTTACAAAACTTCTTCCTTCGTTTAAAAAAAAAAGCTGTTTTGTTTTCAGCGAGTGAACAGGCATAATAGTATCAAGACTGCAGCAACGGGGGGCACCTGGGTGGCAAAGTCAGTTAACCAACGGACTCAGTTTCGGCTCAGGTCATGATCTCAGGGTCCCAAGATCGAGCCCCTCCTGGGGCTCTGCACTCAGCACAGAGTCTGCTTAGGACTTCCTCTCCCTCGGACCCTACCCCCTCTCGTGCTTTCTCTCTCTCTCATGCTCTCTCCCTCAGATAAATAAATAAATCTTTAAAAAAAAAAAAAAAAGACTACAACAACAAATGATTTCCTCCCTGTACATTTTTTTTTTTTAAATCAACTTTACACAGTTGATCTATAGAGAGTTACTTGGCTCCTGAGAGTAGGAGGGCAAGAGTGAAGAGGAGACAAGATAAGCAGCTGACAGGACCAACTTTCTATCTGGTATCACCTGACTGCTTCTTGATGGGAAATGAAAAGCCAGGAGGTCAACAAGGTGGAGGCCTCTATTCTGTTGCCTTAAGACAGCAGTGCTCATTCAAAAAGATGAGGGAAAGACCCAAAGAGAGAAATTCTCAGTGTGGCAGCCCTCAAGGACAGCAGGCACAATTGATGTAGGTGACTGGAGCCTGGGGCCTAATGACAGCAAGACAGTAACACCTGATGTGGGAGATTTCAAAGCCATTACGCCACCTCACAGCACGGCTCTGAGTGGGAATAAAGAGAAGACAGAGATGTGTCTCAATGTATTGCTAATACAACCCCCCCAAAGTCTTAGATTATTATTCATAAAGTTCATTGCTCCTATTTAAAGCTGAACTGTACTATAGTTTTTATTTTCTTTAAAGTTCTAAATCCTAGATGTTGTCTAATTTCTACTAAGGTAGATGTGTTGATATTATGGAGTCGTAGAGTCCTAATTCAAAATAAATTTGTGAGATGTAGTGGTTGGTTTCTTTAAACCAATATACCAAAAGAGTGGCTAGCTGCTCCCAATTTTGTGCTCACCAGAATATAAACAGCTTGCATATTAGTAACTCAGGATAATCTCAGCCACAAGATTCCTGAAACCAACTAGAGAGAACGCAAAACAAAACCTGCCAATAAATGAAGAAATGGATAGTCTAGGGGGGAATGTATCTAATTAATAATTCTTCTGTAAAAATGTTTACCTTTACCGAAAAAAAAAAAAAAAAAAAAAGACTGCAAATTAAAATGGAATGCCCTTTTTCTCCTGTAAAAATTATAGGAAATTTTGAAATTTCAGTATTCAATTTCAATTCAATTGAAATTTCAGTATTCAATTTCAATTCAATTGAAATTTCAGTATTCATTATAAATTTCAAAATTACAGTAATTTTGAAAACTAATAGCCAATAATATCAGTTGGAATAAAACAAATATTCAAACGTTCTGGAGACAGTGGAAATTGGTGCAATCCTTTTTGAAATAGCTTGGAATTCTGTTCACCGCTTTTAACACAAACCTTTCCCTGGAAACACCCTAAATATGTAAGGATCAAAACCACAGTTCTGACTCCATACAACATACATGTTCATAATTCCAGATACTCATTGTTGAAAGTTTTATTTATTTATTTATTTGACAGAGAGAGAGACACAGTGAGAGAGGGAACACAAGCAAGGGGAGTGGGAAAGGGAGAAGCAAGCTCCCTGCCGAGCAGGGAGCCAGATGCGGGGCTCCATCCCAGAACCCTGGGATCATGACCTGAGCCAAAGGCAGATGCTTAACGACTGAGCCACCCAAGCATCCCCAGGTACTCTTTGTAAAAGGGAAAAGAGAAAAGCATTACAAAATAGTAGTAGTAGGAGCTAGTATCAATAAATTATAAAAAAAAAAAAATTATGGAAATACATATTTTAATTATGTATTATATTTTATAAAATAGTAAACACTGGCAAATTTGCTAAAACCATACTTTCTAATTTTCCTTCTTTAAAAGGACTAAAACTGTTATTGAATGTGTCACAGAATTTAATATATTCATACACATCCATATATATTCATGTGTATGAATATATTCATATATATTCGTGTATATATATGCGTGTACATTCATATTTTCCCATAAATAAGCAATACTCACATTATGCATGATTTCTTCAAGATTAGCCACTTTAACCTATAGCTTTTCCACTAAGAAATGATTTACAAGTTTCAAAATAACTTTTTGAACAGTTTCCCAAAGAACTTTATACTATTTCAGAAGCCTAGAATTATACATCATTCAGCCTCTAAATTTAACATTACTGCAGAAATTTGTTAACAAAAAACATAATTCTTATAGCTCATAGGTAGACATTATAGGCTCTGGCTCAATATCACTCGCTCAATATCACTCATCATCAGGGAAATACAAATCAAAGCTACAATGAGATATCACCTCACACCAGTCAAAATGGCTAAAATTAACAACACAGGAAACAACAGATTTTGGCAAGGATGCAGACAAAGGGGAACCCTCTTACACTGTTGCTGGGAATGCAAACTGGTGTAGCCACCCTGGGAAAACAGTATGGAGGGCCCTCAAAAAGTTAAAAATAGCACTACCCTAAGATGCAGCAATTGCACTACTAGGTATTTACCCAAAGGATACAAAAATACTGATTTGAAGGGATACATGCACCCTGATGTTTACAGCAGCATTATCAACAATAGCCAAATTATGGAAGGAGTCCAAATGTCTATCGACTGATGAAGGGATAAAGAAGATGTGGTACATATGTATGCATGTATATGTGCACTTATATATGTATATACATATATATACATACATACACATATATAATGGAATATTACTGAGCCATCAAAAGGAACGAAATCTTGCCATTTGCAATAACATGGATGGAGCTAGAGAGTATTATGCTAAGCAAAGTAAGTCAGAGGAAGACAAATACCATATGATTTTACTCATATGTGGAATTTAAAAAACAAACAAATGTACATAGTGGGGAAAAAAAAGAGAGGCAAACCATGAAACTGATTAACTACAGAACTGAGGGTTGCCAGAGGGGAGGTAGGCGAGGGAATGGGTTAAATGGGTGATGGGTATTAAGGAGGATACTCTTTGTGATGAGCACTGGGTATTGTTAAGTAAATGATGAATCACTAAATTCTACACCTGAAACTAATATTATACTGTATGTTAACTAACTGGAATTTAAATAAAAACTTAAAATTAAAAAAAAAAATTACTGGCTTTTTAGTCACACTTGCCTTGGTGTAAATTCCAGCTTCACCACGTGACCTTGAACAAGTTATTTAACTTCTTTTTAACAGTCTCCTCATTGAAGAACTTGGAATTTGTTCATTCATTACCTACTATTTACTAAGCAAGTACCAGGTGCTATAATAGCTACTATCCTAGGATTTAACCCAGAAGAAGAAAACAAATAAACAAAGTCACTGCCCTTGTAGAGAGAACATGCTGGTAGGATAATACCTTAGAAGGCAGTGCTGAAGAACTAGAAAAAAATACTTATGAAGCCCTTTGTGAGGTGTTGGAAACAAGGATGCACTCGAAGACATGGGATTGATAATAGTTATTATTATCTCACAGGACTGATGCTAGCTATAATTATCTCACAGGACTGTTGTGTGAAATACATGAGCTAATTCATACCAAGCACTTAGCCTTAGGTTAAAAAAAAATCTCTATATATCAGCTATTATTACGAAATAATTAACTTTATGATTATGTCTGATGCAATCTCTATTCACTGGCAGTGGTAGGTGGAGAGAATGAGGAATGTCGATTTTTAACTCCTTTAAGAAATGATAAACCCTGGGGGCCTGGATGGCTCAGTCAGTTAAGCCTCGACTCTTCATTTTCAGTCAGGTCATAATCTCAGGGTTGTGAGATGGAGCCCTCCCCACCCCCCACTTAGTGAGGACTCTGCTTGAGATTCTTTCCCATTGCCCCGCCCCTCACTCACGCATGCGTGCCCGCGTGTTCTCTCTCAAATAAATAAATAAATCTAAAAAAAAAAAAGGAAGGAAGGAAGGAATGGTAAACCCAACGTTGTTTCCAGTCACCACTCAAAAACATAAGGAAAAGATGTCGAGGTCCATCTGGCTCCTCCATGTCAATCACACATGCTGGTTTCCAACATTTGCCCGCCTGATTGGTCAGCATTATAGGAAGTACCTAACATCAGTCATTCTTTGTTTAAAACATGGTTTTAACTTGTAGAGCTCAGTGATAGACAACTTAGGAGGCACTTCATAATTTGAACTAAATACAATTAAAGGGGTGAAAAAAAAAAGCGAGGGTACGTTGTGCCCTCACACGCACATCTGAATTGGCCCACTGTATGTTTTTCTGTGAGAACTGCTCCCTTGTCCATCTTTAAACACTGCTTTAAAATAGGGGCGCCTGGGTGGTTCAGCTGGTTAAAGCCTCTGCCTTCAGCTCAAGTCGTGATCCCAGGGTCTGGGATCGAGCCCCACATCAGGCTCTCTGCTCAGCAGGGAACCTGCTTCCCCCCACACCCCGCCCCGCCTCTGCCTACTTGTGATCTCTCTCTCTCTGTCAAATAAATAAATCTTAAAAAAAAAAACTGCTTTAAAATAAACAGCTTCGATCTATTATCACAATCTTAATCTTCTTTCCTGAGGCACTAGACTTGCTTCTGCTTATACCTGCTCCAAGAGGCACAACAAGTAAGGCTGCCGGAGATCTAGAGAAACGGAGCCCACCTGGGACCAAAAGGCATGGAGACGGCGCATTCTTTGTGCTGAGGCTGGGCCTCAGGAGTTCAGCCACTGCAAAGAAAGCAGTGGTGGAGCTGTATCCACATTTTTAGATTCACGTGTGAGAAGCCAAGCAGGTAGACTGTCATAAGCCAAAAAAAAACGGTATGTTGTCTGTCTCAATGGACTATAAGTCAAGAAGGACAAGGATTTTGTTTTCTCGCTATGTGAATACAAATGAATGAATAATAGTTTCTAAAGTTGAACCAAGTCCAAAATCAAAGAGTTTGGCCGATCTTAATTGCTCCCAGCATTAGAAGAAACAATAATTATGTGACACGATGGAGGCATCAGTTAAGGCTACAAGGGCAATCATATTGCAATGGAAATACATCAGATCAGTACATTGTATACCTTAAACTTACACAATGTTGTATGTCATATAGATCTCGATTAAAAATAAAAAAGTTTGGCACACTCGAGAGAAATGAGAGTGATTCCATGGAAACACAGGACCTCTGGGCAGGAAAGGAAGATATGAAAATAGAGAAGCTCACGCTCCACCTCCCCCACAGCCGACACACTGCAGGCCAACAGCACAGAGGCTCTACACGGAATTACTATGAAATAAGCAAAGAGTGGGATTCACTGGGGCATTCTGTTCCTCGGGTTCAAATAAAACAAGAAGCTATGCTTTTCACCGTATCACTTACCTACCACTAAAAATAACATTCTGAAAAACAAAGTATGCTTAAGCACAAACTATGTGCCAAGTTTATATGTTTAAAAAAAAGGGTCAAATAGCTGCTATCACTAAGGATGCTCAAAAGAAAGGGCTAGGTGTGTCTAAAGTTAAAAAGAAATAACCTATTATAATAATACTGGAAACAACAGCAAAAGCATTGCAAGAACTCAGCAATGGGTCAACTTAGAAGGGAGTAATACTCCACTGAAAGTGTCAAGATTATATGCTGAGTAACAAACCAGTCACAGTAATATGCGCTGTATTTCATGCTTTAGAATCTTTAGATAAAAAATAATCATGCTCTCTTGAAATTACCTTTATTTCCCACTCCTTTCCTTCCTGACATTTGGCATTATCACAGAGAAACTGCCATGATTTAGCTTTACACTTTGGTTCCAATTTAAAGCTAAAACTCCTTATGCACCACTGAGACTCTGATAACACGGGAACAATGCTGAAACCTGAATCAGGATCCAGGCTCCTATCCCAGCTCTGCCGCTACCTCACGCCAGAACCCTGGATAAAAAGCTTAACTCTTCTGAACTTCTATTTTCTCACATGTACAATTAGAATATTAATGGTAGGGGCGCCTGGGTGGCTCAGTGGGTTAAAGCCTCTGCCTTGGGCTCAGGTCATGATCTCAGGGTCCTGGAATCGAGCCCCATGTCAGGCTCTCTCCTCAGCAGGGAGCCTGCTTCCCCCTCTATCTCTGCCTGCCTCTTTGCCTACTTGTGATCTCTCTGTCAAATAAATAAATAAAATCTTTACCAAAAAAAAACAATATTAATGGTAAATCTAAAATTCTGTTAATGTTATCCAACTCTTTTGGGGGGCGGGGGGAGAAAGTTATGTCCTTAAACTAGAATTGATGAAGAAGGGTCTCTACCGTCTCCTGGCTTAGAGAAATAACCACCCTATCTGTATGTGTGTATTCATTTTCTACTGTTACAAAATAAATTACCCCAAATGTAGAGGCCTACAGCAAGACAACTTTATTAGCTCACAGTTCTGTAGGTCAGAAGTTCAGCATGACTCCTCTAAGTTCTCTGCTTAGAATCTCATACAAAACCGAAATCAAGGTGACGGCTACACTGCCTTCTTTGGAGGTTCTAGGCAAGAATTCACTTCCATGCTCAGTCTGGTTGCTAGACTAATCCTGTTTCCTTGCTACTCTGAGATTGAAATCACCATGGTCTTGCTGGCTGCCAGCAAGGAGCTTCTAGAAAGTTCCTTCTCACATGGCCCCTTCCCTCTTCAAACCAGCAATGGTCTTGTGAGGAGAGTCGCTGTCAGGCTGGGAAGCTCTCTGACTTCCTCTTCTGCCACTGTCAAAGAAAACTCTGTTTTAAAGGGCTGGACTTTTGGGGTCAGCCCACTTGCATAATCTCCATATCTTAAGGTCAACTGATTTGGGACTTTAATTACATCCATAAAATCCCTTCACTAGAGCACCTGCATTCATGTTGGATTGAATAGCCAGGAGAGGGGAACCTAGGGGAGCCATCTTTAGAAGTCTGCCTATGACGTGTGGTGTCTATTCATGTCCGCATGTATCTCTCTCCCCTTCACAAAGCTGGAAGCCATGGCCATTTTTATATCCCCTTGACACACGTAAGTGCTGAAAAATGGTGTCCCATAATATCTGTTTGACAAACTACCACCCATTAGACAAAAACACACATGGCGCCAAATACTATTACTTGAACCCTAGAAACTCAAGATGAGATAGAAATTCAGTGTACCTACCTCAAAGCATCTATTTTAAATACTTTATTAGACAGATGGATAAAATGTTGATGTTGGTTGTTTCAACACAAAAATGCTAGATACAAACCAATAGCTAAATAAATGAGCAAGTGAGGAGAAAGAATTTTACAAATGCATGTACAGTTCTTAGTTATTCCAAAACTCCAGTGTCCCGTATCTTTTTCTAACAGCTACAAAAGTTCTTTTTATCACTAGAAGAAACTTCTAATACAAATGAAAAACTTCTATTTAAGAATCCTTAAATATATTCCATAACACTTTCAGTAGCACAGGAAGACAGGCAAACAATGCTTTCTCTATAGCCGGGGCCAATAAGTATTACAATTTAGGATCAGCACCTTGAATAAGGGCTGACAAGCAAACAGACTGGCCATGTAAAGAACAGGACAAAAGAAACCAATCATTCTGCCACACTTCCTAATTCAGAAGGCTGAAGCATTTTGCAGTACTTCTTGTATTTAAAAGGGGGGTGGGGGTTAAAAAATGTGTACTATATTCCTAGATGCTCTGAATATGCCACTGAGTTAATATCCATTCAAATAATTTATTCCTTAGCAGCTATTTGTCTGTTCTGCATCTTCATAAAAACAACATGGTATTTTTTTCCAAAGCATAAATAACCCCATTCTTTTGCAGGCTGATGTGACATCTGCATAAAGATAATTAATTCCTATCTTCCGCTATTATCTATTTGTCCGCTACCAAAGGGTAAGTGGTGTTTTCTCTAGGCTCTTGTGTGCTAATGCACAATGTTTAGTGGTAATAAGCATTTTAAGCTACTGAAGAGCAGCTTCAAAAGAACATGAAATTAACTAAACATACATCACAACACTGTGCTATTTACAACTGGCTCCAATGGATAATGAAACTTCACTTAGGACACTCTATTTCTGTTCAGTCAACACATTTCAAATACTATTAAAGGGATCACTACCTGCAAAGGACCTCAGCTGATCTAATTTAACTTTATCTTGTAACACGGGGGAGTTACAGCATTCTCAGTGATAATTGTCTTTTCAGATACTACAAAAGGGTTTCTGCAACAACTGTTATCTGTCCATCTCCAGAACGGCCAGATAAGATTTAATCATCATGTGCTGCACGGCGTGAACTGCTTTAATTAGGGGTTGCCTCAAATTTGCCTGAAGAATGAAAAAATTAAAGGGCGCACACATGAACAGAAGGCAAAATAAATCCCCGTTGTGTCTTTCAATACACTCACTGGTGCCTTCTTCTTTTTTTTTTCTTCCAGCAATAAAACAAGATTCATATTCTGAGTATTTCTTCAATCTGAACCTCAGACTGTTTTATCTTTTGTGTACAGTCTTTCACAACAAAAGGAAAGCCAATGAACATCAGGACCCCCTCAAGTATGTATGAACTTCCCCCTTTAGAAAGTTCAATTATTGGTTTCGTTAGCCTGAAACACGATTTTTTTCAGATATACAGCAGAGGGCACTTTCAGAGTTGGGTTTCAGGTGCAAAAATAGCTATCTGAGCTGTTACTTAATACTTGTGTGGGTCCTGTTGGTGTCCCCACCAATCTTCATATGCCCCCTGCTCCAGCCACATTCCAGAGAAGGGTCACCACGTGGCACTCTTTGACCCAAAGAGATGTAAGTAGGTTTGCCGGTGGGAGTTCTATAAAAGTTTATGTTGCCTCTATAAATAAAAACAATTTCAAAGACCTAGCAGGTGTGCCCCTTTCTATGCTCTGCCTCCCCCACTCTCTTTGCTCAGAACATGGACCTGACACTTCCAAGTGTAGCAACCGCTCTGAAAGAATGAGGAGACACGCTTGAAGATCCAACCCAAAAGTTGGGGGAGCAGGGGGCAATAACAACCACCTTTGATTGATGAAGGCCTCCACAAGGGAGGCAGTGAACACAGCATTTTCTGCGACCTAGGAGGGGAAATACAAATGCTAAGAAATACATGCAGACTGAAAGAAGAGTACTGGGATCCAAATAAAGAGGTATGTCCAGGCTCTCTCCTTAGAAAGACAAAACTACGCGTATCTCCGTAATCTCTTGTCCTGATCATGTTAATTGCAGCCACAGGAAGAGATGAGAATTCCAATGGCTCCACGCAGACCTAAAGACCCCATCTCTCCTTCTACCCAATGTCGCACTTTCTCCGCCATACACTCACATGACCTCTTGAAGGAGAGCACAGAGGAAGAAAAACCCGAGAGCCTCCCCTATTTACCTAGAGATACAATTTAATTCTGTTGCAGTGTTTCTCTCCTTGACTTTGTAGCAATCCCTTCCCTACTATCCAGGAAGCAGAGAAGGCCAGATCAGTTAACAGAGTAATAAAAAGTTCCCATTTTCTCTGCACATCTGGGCCAAGATGAAGTAATTCAGCCAAGCACTGAAATTCAAAAGCAGCAATGCTACCCCTACAAAAGCCTTCCTGAGAGAGAATTCAAATAAACAACTTTTATATTTGAAAAGTATGTGTAACTGGATATTAAAATAAGAGTTTCAGTTCAGGCCTCAGATGATAAATATCAGATACACAGGAAGGTGTAAACCAAAATGCAAATTTCCAAGGAGGCATCACACAAGTATTTGACTCCTTGCTGATTCAGTGGATACGAAAGATTGAGAAGAAAAGGAGTGAGTGCTACCTCTTTACCTTCAATAGAAAGGAACCTCAAGGGCACTTTGAAAGCTTATTATATTGTCCTAGAGTTAGAAGTCACAATTTACTAGTGTCCCCAACCTAAGAAATATCAGGTGGTCTGCTGTCACACAGTCGAATGCTATATCTGGGAAGCACTGGACACCTTCCCTTTCTAAAAGGACATCAAAGATGGGCAGAGATGTGGATTAGCAGTGGATCTGGCAAAAGAGCCAGCTTGGAGCCATTCTAAACCCTTTATAAGAGGACCAGCAGGCAGGGTCACCAACAGAGAAAGACTATGATATAGATCCCCAAAAAGCAAGGGCTGATGGGAAAATGTCAGCCAGAGGGAAAAAGAAAACTGTCCAGGGGAGCTGTGGTCAGAGGATCCCAGCAAGGAGGGCTCTGAGAGATTCAGAGACACACCCAAGACCCAAGAAAATGAGTTCAGTTCTGAGTATCCACTGCATCCACAGTGGGCAAAGCCAGTGTGAATCCACAACCCAAAAAGAGAACTTTCCTGTGGACACTTGATACTGTTCTCATATCTTAGAAGAGTCTATGATAGTAGCTAGTCAGCAGAGAAAAAATTAGCCAGGAAGAAAGCAGTAGTCAGTAGAAGGATGCTCCAAGAAGCAGGAGTTTCT
>CM052897.1:31564857-31602248 GCA_028534135.1 Potos flavus
TACACCAAAATTCTTTAGATGGCAAATTTGTGAATCAGTTAAGCACAAAACATGTTTACCAACAGATTTAAATATCCTTAGTTTCTTTGCATTAAGAGGTCAAAAGCACAAACCTATGTCCAGTGATTAATGACTTAGCACTCTATCCTATTTGGAAAAGACCCAGATGTCCAATGAATGTAATTCCATTTATCATCCAAACAAAACTTTAAAGTTTTAGTTTACCAAAGACTTTCAAAGCTATCTTAACAATTACTCAAAAAAACTTCGAGACAATTAACCATCAGCGTAGTAATCTTTCTGCTAACAAATTGCAACAGAGATAACATGAGGTTATTCGACCTTCATTAAACTTTGAAAGAATAAAAGTTTCACATTTGCTGCTGATAGCTTAAAAGACATGTCTATTTAATTAAACCAACAAACTTAGTTTAAATACTTAATTATGTTCCACCTGGATCCTCCCCATGGTCAATTTTCACCTGAGACATGTGAGGAAATCTAGAGTGGGTGGTGTTAGGTACAGGGGTTGCTCTTCTTGCTTCTTGATAGCGAAGGGAAGAGCCATGGTGCCTGAGGCACCGAGCACAGTCTAAGAGCTAGTAATGCAGGCCACACCCAAGGTGGTGCAGAAATGGGAGAAGGGGGATGGGGAGGCAGAAGAGAGGAAGTGCTGCCAGAGGGCAGAGAAAGGGTTCCCAGTTAAGGAGCGTATCAGCTCCAGAGGAACAAGACCCTGTTTTCCCCACCAACAAGGGGGGGGAGGGGGAGATATGCAGTCCAAGTCAGGCAAAAGACAGGGAATTTCCCCGAAACAGAGAGTTTTGGCAGCTGCTTGGGAATATTCCTTAGCGCTCCCGTCCTGAAGGATGCCTAGGATCATGACCTGAGCAGAAGGCAGGCGCCCAACTGACTGAGCCACCCAGATGCACCGCCCCCCTTAAACGTTTAAGTATGAGAGCTCCTGTTATTTTATATGCTGTTTCTGTCTGGATCAAGTTTCCTGTGGGCAGTCAGAGCTGCTAAATCAGATATCGCCCCACACGTGCCACTTAGAAAAAAAGCAGGAGCACTGTCTTCCTGCAGCTCAGCTTTAAGCCCCGGGTCAGAGGAGGACTGCGATCCCTGCGCTTCCTGTAGGGCTCATCCTAGTCCCAAGCTCATCCCCATTGCTACCCCTGATGCCCCCTGGGCAGGGCCTACCTGATAGGCTTTGCTTCCTTACAGCCTTTGGGCTCTTTTACTTGGGATACAAATATCCTACTTTGGTCCTTCCTATTAGCACAGAATAGGACCCATGGGGGCAGTTTGGGCTATTTGAAGCCAAGAATCAATATATGGGGATTGATTAGGGTGTCCGGGAGTCCCGATCATAATTTTGTAAATGACCTGGACAGTGGGTAGGTCTCAGGGTACCCTCAGAGGGCCAGTTGACCCCAAAGGTGGCCCATTCCAGTTCACGTAATGTGTCTAATTTTCCAGGAGATGTTTTGATCCCATAGTCTCCTGAGAATCCCTTCTTAAAATTTTTGAGTGTACCGTCTAAGACCGTAGGTTTTGAAGAGCTTCCAACCATGATGAGCAGGGCCTCTCTTGTCCACCCTGTGTGTTCCCTCCCTGTGTCGTTGGCGCAGAGACAGACAAAGGGCGGGTGTCCCTCCAGAGGAGAGACCAGTCAGATGCCCGCCTGTCCGCCCTCCCAGAGGAGACTTGGGTGCCTCTTAGCCGTAGCGAGTCCGTATAAACCCCTGACTGGCACCCTGAAGGGATTGCCATAGACCCTATGATGTCACCACGGAAACAGGTTGGGGCCCACGCAGACTCTGTAGGCTTCTGGGGACCCTAAGGGTGCCCGCTCGTGGAGCCACAGAATCCACCTGACAAGCCAGGTCAAACTGCACATTCACTCCAGAAGTTATTACAGTCCCTCCCCCGCTGAGAGGCCCTGATCTGTGGAATTTCTTTTGGAAATTCCTTCCTGTCCCCCCTTTCGGGGGGGGGGGGGGAAGTTCCTGACCTGAGGGACCTCCCCCCAGGGAGTCCCTACCTGTGAGACCTCTAAGAGGCCTCTGGGAAGTGACCAATTTCCCCTTCCACCCTGACGGGTGGGCCTGACTGGGTCCTGAGGCCTCAGGCCTTACCGGAATCCAATGTAGGGACCAGGTCCTCACCTGCCAAGTGTCCTTTGACTCCAGGAGGAAACAGCAGGGCGGGGTCGGCTCTAGGTGACCAGGCAGGGAGACTGCAGAAAATTAGGAAGGGCATGCTTTCTCCCTGACGATCCCTCATTCTGTTGCCCTGCCGTTGCCCTAAACCGGTGGCAACAATGGGTCAGCGAGGTTGGGTTTCCCGGTCAGGGAACCAAATGTTACGGAACCTGAACAGGATCCTGGCGGAAGAATCAAGAGGCACTCGAAGATTTTGGAGGATCAGAGGTTCATTTAACACCGGTAGGCTCAAAGGAGACCCTTCTCCAAAGGTCTGAGCCCTGAGCACAAGCACCGAGCGTAATTTATACCCCTCTACTTCCGCATACTTGGTATTTTTGGCACGTGCGGGAAACAGGGTAGGAAAGAAGAACCCAGAAGGGCTTTGAGACAGGGAGTGGAATTCCCTTGCTGGTTTGGTTGGCCATCTTAGAGTACAGTTTTTTCCTTATCACTAACTCCAGCTGTTGTCTCAGAGACTAAAGATTTGAGGTTCCCCAGAACTCCTTAGGAAAGGACTTATTAAACTGGTTTCAAAGTCCAGAGCTCAAGTCATTGACACCAGAAACACCGAGGGTGGAGATACCCCAGCTGCTTGAGACGATGCATGAATAGATCCCACCAACTGCACATTTTGGAAAATAAAACTTTACTAAAAAATAAAAAATAAAAAAAATAAAAAAATTTCTTTCCCAAATGAGACTATAATTGCTATTTAAAGGAATTATAAGGCTTTCTAGTACCAGCGAACTTAGAAAAATTCTAGCAAGTTCTCTGACTTAGGAAAATATTTTTGATTTTGTATTTTGCTAGAATTTTGTGAGAATTTTCATTAAAAACAGGAAATAAACTTTCCCCTCTGAATACATTTTAAATGGATAGCAGGAAGCACAATTTAAATTTGCATTATGGTTTCATCCTCTGAGTTGTACCTGTTCAATGCGCTAATTACCCAGAACATGGTTTACAAAGCAATTCACCATACATGTTCCATTTTATCTTTGTGACAATCAAAAGTACCTCTCATAGTTTGAGAAACTAGGGCTCATCAAGGGTAAGCAGCAATACTGGTTGCATGATACAGGCTTTGTAAAGCCAACTGCAGTCCTCTTTCCAACACTGTTTTCCTTTAAAAAGGGTTTTCTGAGTCGATCTTCCTGGATTCCTATCTAGCATCTCGTGTCCACATAAAGATAGATAACCCTGGACTCTTGCCTTAATTATACCCCAGCTATTCCTAACAGATGGTCATTTCATCCATTATTCAATTCACTTAGCCTACCTGACTTCCTGACCAATGACTACAACATTTGTCTCATTAGATCTTAGCATCGGATTAAGTTCAGCAAAAATAAATAGGAAATCCAGAATAACAGTGGCATAAACAAGATGGGATTTCATTCCATCTGTATAACATGTAGTCCAGTGCCAGAAATGACAGGTCCCTGACAATACAGGGCTCAGACAGACTCCTATCTTGTTGTGCTGCTATATTCACGGCATCTGCTTTTGGGCCATCTTGGTCCCACCATTGCATCTACCTTCCAGCCAGCAGGAAAGAGGAAAGAAAATGACGCCTATCAAGTTACACATATCTCTTGTTCTTACATCCCACTGGCCAAAACCAAATCATATGGTCACATTTACCCACAAAGGGGCAAGGAAATCTGAGTCTTATATGGCAGAAATATGTCTTATTCGACTTCTAGTATTCAACACATATCTGGCACTGTTTAAGACACTGGCCACTATGATTCTTATAATCACTGCCATAGTCATCCACAGGACAAGCATTTACCAAATCGTTCTATGTATCATTTTTAACTAAAGAGAAGATTGACTAAGGATCATTTTACTAATTTTTTTCATCACTAATCAAAATAGCTACTGCTGACATTAAAAGAACTAACATCAATAACTGGTTCTTCTTTCCCCCAGCAGCCTCGAAATGTTTAAATATTTGGTGGTAAATGATCTGGAATTCTCATTTCATATGAATGAGCACATTTTCAACTATTACGTTTTCCTACTAGGCCAACAGACAATTTATCCCAAGTGACTCAGAGGAAAATGTTCCCTGTTCCTAAATAAAACTCCTCTTAGAGCATTAAGGCTTGAAAAACACTATAAAACTAAAAGGAACACAAGAGTCAACCTGTTGTCTCTGTCTATTTAAGAAGAAAAACAAGTAACTATTAACAATTCTGTGCATTCATTTGGAATGTAAATGTCTGTCACTCAGCAAGTGATCACAAAATTTAAAAGGCAACAGATCACTCTTTTTATTCAAAATCAAAAGAAATAGTTTCCTCAACTAACAGAAAGGTAGGAAGAGAATTCTGATAAAATAGCTAAAAGAGTAAGATAAAAATAAATTCCCCCATGGCATCTACTCTAACAACCCTCCATTGGTAAAGGTGTACTTTTATGAATAATGAAGCCATTTTCACCTGTTTACTAAATATAATATAGGTTTGTCCCTTAGCATGCTATCTTAAAGGAACATAGTAATTTCTGCCATTTGTCCTTTTCAAACTTGTAAAATGAAGACAAAGGAAAAAACATCTAATCATACTAGGTTGAATGATTTATACTAGTTTGTTTAACCTGGAACTATCAGAAATTTCTAAGAAAGACAAAAATAAAAATACCTCAGTAACCCAATGACTCCTAGCAAATTACTACCGGCAAAGTGGAGAAAGAATTTAAGGCTTGCTTTTGCACACCAATGGACTTTCTTCCCTTCTCCCAACATATATTTATTATTCTACCTCATTTCCTAAGATGCTTTCTGTTGAATGTGATCCTTTCAAAAACATCAGGGAAATATCTCCCATTGGGCACTGGTATTTAGGCATTAGAAAGGTAAAAAATTCCTTTTAAAAGCATACAAAAAAGCTCAATAGGTTGTTTCTGGCTTACTACAATAGGTTGTTTCTGGTGAAGCTTGAGCATCACAGAATTAAATCAACCCCAGATTTCTTTACAAACAATCAAATCTGTAGTTGGAAAATTCCGTGCTTTTTTAATCTTTCACTTCTATTTACCTATTTATATTTCCTGAACTATTTGCCATATGGATACCAACAAAACTAAGAAACAAACCTATAATGTTGCTTACAGTGGTATCTACTTCCTGCTCCTTACCGGGGATAGACAGAGCTGCTTGCCGTTTTAAATAAATAGATTAATAATGTGGCTATTTTTAAAAGTTCCCCACAGAGTGGTTGCTTTAAAGCAGTAAACAGTACTGTCTAGTTTCACAATGTGGATGCTTTGGGTATAGGTTCAAATGCACTTCTAAACAGTGCTGCACATAACAATTTTAATTATTAACATTACTCTCCTACCAGTGTCAATTTCACACCTGACATTAAAAAACAAACAAACAAAAAAAAACAAGTGTTAAGACTGCTCAGTTGAGGGGTACCCAGGTGGCTCAGTCAGTTAAGCATCCAACTCTTGGTTTTGGCTCAGGTCATGGTCTCAGGATTGTGAGATCGTGCTACTCATCAGGCTCCAGGCTGAGCATAGAGTCAGCTTAAGATTCTCTCTCTCCCTCTGCCCCTCCCCCAACTCTCTCTCTTGCTCTTTATTAAAAAAAAAAAAAAAAAAAGACCGTTCAGTTGAAAATATATAGGAAGAAATCTGGCTAAATTAGTACTATATTGACTTTTATTTAAATTTATCATTATATCAAAGTGACTTGAGTTTCTAAAAAGGATGGAGATTAAACAATACCATAATTTTACAATTCTAGTCAAAATTCTATTAAGGAAAACATTCATGGCACTGTTATTTAACACTTTTAACCATTCAGAACAATTTTTAAATAGAAGTATCAGATTTCCCTCAGATTAATTAATACTACCTCCCCTGATGGACATCTTATTTTATGGTCATAAATTCCAACTGATTTTTAGTTGCTTATATTTTATATGATTTAAGAATGTCTGAAATCGTGGGTATATTTGTGGGGTATTTGTTCACTAGTAAGGGAAAAGGGAGATTAATAAATTTTTCTACCATATCATAAAAGCGGTGTAACTGCAACCTTCACTAAAGTCAAAGACTTCATTTTATCTTCTATTAACTAGAAGCAATGATCTCCTTCTCCAACTATCTATTCTTAGGTAAAGTCTACTGTTTGGAATACATTCAAAACAAGTGGCATCTTGGTTTGTGTTTCTCAGAAATGTTAAAATGCTAGCAATAATATAGCAATCATAGGACTAAATACCTATCATGGGAATAATACCCAGACCATAGAAAATGTTAGCCTTTTCTGACAAGGCTGTGGAAAGAAAACAATGGAGTAGAGACTTGCAATAAAATGTCATTCTGATATTATGTGGCAGTTGCCCTAACCACTTGCATTACTGGAAAGCACCCATAACAGCACGCAATAGCTAAAAAGAACGATTACAAAGCTTCTGAAATCGGAGAGGAATTAAACAAAAAAAGCCAAAACTGACAGATCTGTTATTATACGAACACTCTAATGGGACTTTATTGAGACTCAGGGATGTTTAAAGCAACTCCAAAATAAAAAAAAAGAATTCTCTACTTTACACATAGGACATATTTTTTTTTTTAAATAAGCTAATCGTTTTGACAATTATTGATCATTATTTTAATAAATGAGGAAATGGAAGAAGTACTGAGAAGAATGCCAGGATGCTAACCTAAAACAATATTTAAACATAGTCAAAATCATCTTCAAAGTGAAGTTTAACTTTGATTACATTTTGTGTATCATTTTTTAACTTCTACGCTCCATTGCTGACTTCCAAGTTCCCAAAAGGGAAAGGAAAAGCCTTACGCCAGGTGAACAGGGCCAGGGCTAGGGTCTGGTGAGAAAGGCTTTCACCTTGGGCATGAAATTTAAAACTCAGCTATCCAGATGATGATATTAACACAATACTTTTAAAAACCAAAGTTAATACAAAATAATGTTTAAATAAAGACAGAATCAGTATTGTGGACTCTTCTTTTACCTTAGATATGGCTCTAAGTACAATATGGCTCAGTACAAGGAGTGCAGTCTCTATACTGATACTTGGTTCATTATGGATTTTTTGCGTTAATTTTATTTTTAAAGTGTTACCTAACATATCATTTATCTTACTACTGAGTTTTGAGCACTACCCTTCCCCAGCCCCTAAAATTTTGTGTTCAAGGCAAGTATCTCCCTCACTTACCCTAGTCTCAGCCTCCTATTTAGGAGTCAATAAATACCTGTTGAACAAGGGACAGAATGTGTAAATTAACCTGTCAATACTTCCTTTCCACCTGCAACACATCTCAGACTCTTTCCAATATACTCCTCTTGATAGCGCCATGGACGAGCACCCCTGTTTGTCAGGTCCTTTACTTATATGATCTCTAATTCTCACAAGAACCCTTCAAAGTAAATACAAGTACCCCCCATTTTAGGACTGGGAAATCAGTCTCTGACAGTACACTGACTGGCTCCTAACACATGCCATCAGTAATTACTGGATAGTAATGACCAAGCCAGTAAGTGTATGTCCCTCCAGCTCAGTGATCGCCAACTCCAAGTAACCATTTTTAAACCTCTCTTCTGTTTCCAGTAACAACTGTAGTGGGCAGGATTCTAAGATGACCCTTGTCATCTCCACCCCCTGGTGTCACTCCTGTGATATGGCAAAGGCGTGATTATATGGTAAACCTAATCTAATCACATGAGCCTTTCAAAGGCAAGCAGTTTTCTCTAGTTAATGATAGAAAGGGATGTTGGAGAGATTCAAAGGACGTGACCCACCACGGCTGGCTCTGAAGATGGAGGGAGCCTCCTGAGAAGGAATGTGGGTGACCTCTGGAAACGCTAGCTGACAGCAAGAAAATAGTAGCCTCAGACCTACAACCACAAGGAATGGGATTCAGCCAACAACCTAAATGAGCTGGGAAAGAGATCTTTCCCAAAGCCTCCAGAGAAAACCCCAGTTGATGCCTAGACTTTATCCTTGTTAGATCCTCGGCAGAGAACACAACCAAGCCTGCTCAGACTTACAGTAACAGTTTACAGGCAAAAGAAAACTTACATATCAACCCCTGCATAACTTCATCATAATATCACGAAGCAGGACAATTATCTGTTCATCTGAACTCCTTATTGTCAGACTAAGGATTTCCCCACACATCTTGGTGTGACCTGCCCAAGGCCAGACACATTATAGGCGCCCAGCCTGAATTCATACACTAGCTCTTTAATAAAAGTTTAAGGTACTGACAGCAGTGAGGAGGAGGAAGCAACGTGCGCCTGACATGGGCTTGAGGGAATATTTGTGGGCTAAAATTTGCCATTTTATATCCTGGTATGCAATTGAAGGAACACACATTTTTAAAGACCAGTCCCACAACTATGTCAACTTCAGATATTTACCTGGATATATGCTCAGCCTCACTGCATAACCTATAAAGAACTACACAAGCTTACATATAGAATGACTCTGGCATTGTATCCCCCACAAAAAAGACAGACCAAATATCCTTCACATCGCCATTTTCCTTACTTCTCTGGACTCCAACTGCCCTGTCTTCCAGCTTCTTCTTTGGTATTGGTATAACAATCAAAATCATAATCTCTGAGAAAACCTCCCTCAAAACCCCTTCTACCTTCTAAGAGTAGTATATTCAAAGGCATGTCATTTACCAGAAGAAAGAATATGAAGTAAACCCAATCACTTGGACTGATTGCCTGTAAGTAGTTGCTAGAAAAGTACATTAACCCACCCTCATACAAACACAAAAAGAAAACTGAAATCAATTAGCTGCTCTACACTCTGCACAAGGAGAGAGCTGGCACGCACGCTGTGTATTTGTTCATCTGTGAATCCCAAACACTTAATAGAATTTTGATGCCTGGTAACATAGTAGGTATTCAATACATGTTTACTGAACTGATGTAGCACTAAGATCTGTGATGAATTTTGGCATCCTTACACACATATGCTACCCTCACCTCCCAGCCGGGAATTCATTACTTATAATTCGGCAGACTTACACGATCTTCTCCAATATTCATCCTTTCTTAATGGCATCATTTCTATTATTCAGTTTGCTTTAACTATATTTGTATATGCATAATGAATAGGGAAAGCGCTTCACAAATGGAAAGTATTTTGAAGAAAATAGAGTCTAAGAACGATGACAATTTTAAAACTCTTAAAGTTTTCTTACATATTAGTCAACGACTTTAATTGCTATAATTATGTGAATGCAGCCCATCAACATCTTGCAATGATGCTGATATTAGTGTCCATGCTTTGGAACTCCTTCCAAAAAGGTCCTCTTAGGGCAATTAACCCTATTCGGATGGCACCCAAGAGGAATCAAGGTTTTATCAGTTTCTAAGCTGCACCTAACAGTGTTTTAGGGAGGTGCTGGAATATTCCAAATTAGACCTATAAAATTACTTAATTGTGTGACCTACAGAAATACAGCTAAAGCATACTTCCACGCAGCTGGAAATCTAAATTAGTACTCATCTGTCTGTGTATAACTACCATGTTCAATTGTTCACTGAGGCTTAAAGATCACGAGAACCAAAATGCAGGGAAGTTACAGCTGTTCTTCCAGAAAAAGGTAGCCAGGAAAAAAAAAAAGCCCCATTGAGATATTTACTCTTGACAAGAATCTGTATAAAAATTGATGGTAAAGCATGATAGAGAATTTTAAATTTCCTGAACCAGTGGGATACAGCCAGAGTCAACTAGAAATTGCTTTCGGTAAAGAAGGCTGAATAATTTTTTTTTAAATACATATATAACTAGTTTTGAAATCTCACACCAGCAAAACATTTCAACAATTCCTAAGTTCCAAAAAATATCAGCCCAAATCCCAACCAAATAACTCCCCATCATTCTCCCACCCAAACCTTTTGTAAGCAGTTACGAAAATGAGGATGGGAAGGGGAGCGGGCAAGGAACAAGGAGAACGAAGGGGAAGCCTCATGACTTACAAATTAGGTAAACTTCCTATTAATCAAAAATTGGCTCTATGTTGTTTTTGCATATATTAGTGCGATCCAAGAACTAAAGCTGGGCCATTTAGTCATTTATTACATAAACCATCCCTTACAAAATAGAACCTTGCCAGCCACACACTTACTTGGTTTACTAGTTCCTGATTACACAGCAATCTAATTGCAGTACACACATAACTAAACTGTTGATGTAAGACATTACTTGTACGAAATCCTACATTTGTTATTTTTCTTGACGCTGCCCAAAAAAAAGGCCTGTTATTTATACGAAAGCCTAAAACTTCAACAAATTGAAAAGTAAACAAATTAATATACATATCAAGCATTTAAATGCAGGCCTCCAATGCCTGGAGTTTAGCTAAGAGCAAACGGCTATAAATTTCCAGCCAAAAATTCCCACTGTTCTAAAATTTGTATATGGCCTACTAAATACTTCTCATAAATTATGTCCTGACAGCATGTTATTTCTACTTACTGAAAATATTACGGTACTCACTAACGTATAATTTTCTTTCTTTAAAAGAGGAGAAAAAACCCTGAACTCCCATGCCAAGTCTTACCACCACACGGCCAGACACTCTGGAGCCCCATGTTGGCAACCTACGAAGCAACATTTGCTCAGTTCAGCGATAAGCCTGTTAGGTGACCCAACACAACCTTCTGTACTGCGTATTCCCCAGCAAATTTCAGTGGTGACAACTACCAAGTGGTGTGCTTTGCAAACTCTGAAACAATGCACATTTGTAAAGGTAGCAGCCCACATTAAATAGATTTTTTCATTTGTTGAATATATAAACACCGATAAATCTGGCACTTGATTCTAAATTTGCCAACTGTAATTACAAACACATGTGCGCATTACATAGCTACAGATGCACTTAAAATAATTACCTTCCTGAAGATGCCTGCTTCTCCACAAGCTACTAGAAAAAGCGGCCAGCTCGTCTCGATGCAACAGTTTTCCATGCGCAAACACAGTAATCAGAATAACTTAGATACTTGAAAAGACCAAGGAGTTATGTCTATGCCTCACTTCTTCATTTTCCCTCCCTAGAAAATTTGAACCCACAGTTTCCAAGTAGGTCTCACTTTGCAAGTGTGCCCGTTAGGATCTTAAAGGAGCTGCACACAGTAATATAAAGCGTACTGATGTCTAGGCACAGCTTTCTTTTCAGGATGGCTCCTGTACATTTATTTTCTCAGTCCTCTGCCTCAGATTCTGAGATTGCGTTTAACCACCTCGCTCTTAAACTAGTGTCTTCACTAAAGAAAATTTATGTGCTACACAACTGCCCAAAACAACGTGCTAAGGATATTCCTCGGTGTCGTGGACATGGGCTAAAGAGAAGGGTCGATAGTCACAGGCATTTCCTGGAGACCTGAAAATCTGTCTCCACTGAAGTCCACGTTGTTCAAAGTGGACAGAGCGTTGTAGGCTGCGGACCCATGAGCACTTTTTCTCAAAGGGCACATAACTGATAAGTGGGCTTAGGGCCGCCCTCTTATTATTCCAATACACAGATACTCATCAGAAGTAAAGCTCGAAGAGATGAGAATGGCCGTCTTGGGGGTAAACACAGCCCTAAAACAGGGAGTGAGTGAAGCAGGATCTGTTTTTCATTAAAAGCCTTATAGTACTTTTGACTTTTCAAATTAGAAGGATTACTTGAATAAAAACAAACTTTTTCTAAAAATGAAGAACGTTCAATAATCTCAAACCAATTCTAGGTAAGAAAGTTCCTACTATAGAACAAGCTCTGGGAGTACACAAAACAAAAAAGAGAAGAGGACTTCGTGTCTATCGGCAACCACTCGCCCAACCAGAAAGCCCACAGAGAACAAGGCACTCGCGCGAGGGAAGTGATCCCTGGGGGGTCACGGGAGTCCAGGAGCACCTGCCCTTCCCAGCTTCTCCGACACGTTGTTGCCAATGCTAGAGACCGCCTGCTACCAGAGGAAGAACAGCGAAGGAGGAGACAAAGACCCGATCAGATGCGTAAACAAGGCTCTCAAAGCTCTATGTCAAGAGTGTTAAAAGGAGACACCATACACACACACACACACACACACATACACAAAGACACCACGACACAGACATGAAAGTGCTTAATAGCTAGAACTTGTTCAGCCACTTAGTATTCTGCCATTTCATTTTATTCCCTTTTTTTTTTCCTTTTGTGATTTGTTGGGACTCTTTCTGCCACTGGTACATTTCCATTTGGAGCTGCCTGAGGGAGTGATCTCTTGCCCTCCTCCTCAGGGTTCTGGGTGAAGGCTTAAATTAAAAAGACATGTTGTGGTTGTTTTAAGTTGTGGATCTCCTGTCTTGGGACTGGCATACCAAGCATCTCTCAAGAAGATTCTGTCACACCAATATAAGAGAATAAAACAAAAAATCCAAAGGCCCAATAAGCAGAATGCAAAAGGCTCTGAATAAGCAGTGTAGTTTCATCTCAGCAGAAATAAATTAATACATACATTGAAAGGATTAGAAGAAAATATAACAAAGGGTTAAGACTGATTCTATGCTTGACGTACCAGAACTGCAATTTAATTCCTCTATTTTTCTTCTACTTTTGACAATGAAAAATAAAATAAATGTGACAAATGTTGTTTAGAAAGCCAACACAAAAAAGCAGAATTAGAAGGGAGACAAAGAAAACAGACTTTCCTTATTTAACAGGTCACTCAATTGCATATCAGGAAAGAAAAGGGGTTTTCCTAAGGATACACGGCAATTCAAAGGCAGTATGGGATAACTGATTAAAAGGATACAATCTGAGTTCAAATCCGGCCTTTGCAGTTTTTAGTTATGTGACCTGGGCAAACTGCATAATATCCGGGGGCCCTACTTTCTTTATCTGTAAAACACAGGTAACAACAGAACTTTCCTGTCAGGGTCACCGGGAAATCTACAGGGGAACAGCGTAAATAAGGTGCCTAGGTCCATATCTGGCACCTATGAAAAACTCAAAGAATGTTGTTGGGGTTTTGTTGGGGGTTTTGGGGGGATTTTTTGCCAGGAAAAAGAATCAAAAGTGCCATTGCCATCCCATTATCACCGTGTGGCCGACATGCTTCCTGCATACTATTCAATCATCTGTATGGTTTCCCCGTGCTTTTCATCACGACCCGTGTGCACTTTTAACAACTGGGAACCACTTTCAGTTAACAGCAGCCGAGAGACCCAGAACAAGTTTTCCTGACATATTATTCAAGGAAGAATAAAAATCTTGTGAACAACTCATCCTGAAACAGTGATCCATAAATCATTTTAATTTTCTAAAACTACTTGTTCAAAAGAAAATTAATATTCAGTACAAATTCACACTTAATGAAAACATCTCCAGGTATTAGGAAGCTGACAGAAAATAAAAAGGTGGAAAAGTAGTGAAAAGAAAACTTACTTTTGATTATCCAGATTAGCGAGATCTTTTGAAAAAATACTTTCCCCTAACCCCACTTCCAAATCTGGATGCCTTCCAAAAATATACTCTACTGATGGCTTTAAAAAAAAAAAAAAACCCACACAACTTTTTATTAACATTTTTTGAATAAGGAAAGGCCTCCTGCTCTATCTAGTTTGTAATGCCCCTTCCCACTCTTCTACTACTACAGAGAGGAACACTCTGAAATTTTGGGTAATAGTAAGAGGTCTCAACAATGGGAGGAGATCATCTCACAATGACCTTGACCTTCCCTGATTTCCTGATGCTCTATGGTTTGCACGCATCATCTCCTGCACACCAGGAGCACAGAGGTGTTTATTCTCTAAGCATGAATATTGTCAAAGGTCATGAAGTCACTGAGTATTTTTTCCCAGGGAAGTACAAATGGATACTATCTACCAGAAATATGATATGAGAGAATAACATCACTCAGTAATGGCCATATGTTCTTAAAGAGTCATACCCATCGATCGCTGAAAGATTTATGATGGAATATAAGCTTGACAGCTGATTATCAGTCTCCTTCCAAGTTTCCATACAACATTTCTATTTCCTAGAAGTCTAACAAGTAGCATATTGTTACATTCTTCTTATTTAAGCCTGACAGATGGGGGGCTCTGACTAAACAGCCAATCTCCCCTCAGCCCTCCTGAGGTAATGACAGGTTCTTAAAGTACACCAAGGCACTTTCTAAGACTCCAAAATTAATAAATGATTATTTCTGAATTTCCAGTCTAGCTTGCACTGTCTCAGTGCCCTACACTCAAACTTGAGCTATGTCAGGAGGCAACTGGACAACATTTTCTTTTATAATATCACTCATTCTTACCATAAATTATGAGAATAATAAACTCTTACAACAAATTCAGAAGGTCTTTGTTTCTTCACTTGACTGATAAGGAAGTTGGAACCCAGACAAATTCAGTGACTTGTCCAGGGCCTCTCAGCTCTAAGGGGCAAAATAAGGCTGGTACTCAAGTGGTTACTTGGATAGAAGGCCTCCACTGTTCAGTGCACAGAGCAGACTAGACATGTTTTCAGAAGTCCTAGGAGGCTCTGTAATATACTCTAACCTGCATGTTGGTTTGTATTAGATCCCATCTCTCGGGATGCTTTGCACGACCACAGCTAACCAGGAGCAGAAAACTGCAATGAAAATTTCTAAGTTGAAACAAATGGAAACCTCCACTCCTCCAGTCTTCCCCTCCAAAGCAGAATCCCTGCTTCTGAGCTCTTTAACTGTACCAGTGACTCTCAGCCTCAAACCTTCTCCTGTACCAAATTATAAGACCTGAGGTCTAATGATTGCTATAAATTTCTCAATCATGGGGCGCCTGGTTGGCTCAGTGGGTTAAAGCCTCTGCCTTCTGCTCAGGTCATGATCTCAGGGTCCTGGGATGGAGCCCCTCATCGGGCTCTCTGCTCCGCAGGGAGCCTGCTTCTTCCTCTGCCTGCCTCTCTGCCTACTTGTGATCTCTTTCTCACTGTCAAATAAATAAATAAATAATCTTTAAAAAAAAAATTTCTCATTCATTCTCCTTCACATGAGATGATGACCAACTAAATCCTAATTCATTCATTCAGCACACATCTGATGCGTGTCCACCATGTGTCAGGCTCTGCAACAGGTACTACAAGAGGCAATGAATAAACACTGCCATGAAAAACCTACAGTCTTACAGACGAATCAGATGGAGCATGTGAAATTCAGATGATTATAACATGAGGCAGAAAGTGAGGACTGCTTGTCAAAACCCACTTTGTTTCTTAAGATGGATTTTACTGACACTCAATGAAATTGGGGGGAAAAGAACACGAAATCTTTTTAATGCCACTGAAGCTAATTTTTCTTTAAAACTAAATTCTACAGCGTAGTAAATTACATATTCTTGAGGTGGCAACATTCTATGAGGTTTCACATTAGTATTTAAATCATTCTTTCACAAACAATTTTAGGGGAAAAGAAAAGCATGTAAGAAGTAGTATGTTTCCATGTGAGAATACTACTTAAATCCAAGTCCTTTGATTTTTCTTTTTTAAGTCAAATGCTGATGCATAATTCATTAGGAGAGTCTTTATAATGGCAGGAGTGGGAGAGAACATTTTGCAAAATACACAAAGAAGAAACCTTATAGTTCTTCCAGAAGTAATCCAGCAAAAGTGAAACAGCCACAAGAGTGTAGGACAAAAAGTGCTGATGATGTCAGTGGACCCAGATTCAAATCCATGCTCTGTCAATAACCAGGAGACAGATTTGGATAGGTCATTGCCATCTTGAGATCTCAATTGTATTTCATCGTATATAAATGGCCACACACTATCATTACAGAAATCTTAGAAATTTGGTCCAGGCAAGGCACTGATTTTTCCATAAATGCTTAAATAACCTGAATATTTTAATCTCTATTTCTGTCTTCTCTCACCAAAATTAACTTGGAATTTTTTTCAAAGCATTTGCTAAGTCAGTCCATTATCCTCTTACTCCACTATTTTTAGAAATTATCTCATAGTCAACTGTTGGATGCAAAGGGTCTTTTTAAATAGACAATACATTCATTGCATAATTGTAGACATCAGCAGGAAACTAAGGAAGACTTATTTCTTGTTTTTTTTATTTTTATATTGAAAGTGACCAAAATAGTATTTATTTCAGAAAAGAAAAAACAAAATAACAACACAATTGAAGCTATTAGAAGCAAAAGTAAATAGAAAACCTTTTTTTTTCCTCTCCCCACTCCTTTATCAAAATGCTCATGTTTTCTGGTCCATATGAAAACTGTGAAGTGTGAGTTTCTCCCCTAACCAGGAGGATTACACTAGTGAACCTACCCAGCAGCTGCCATTCGCAGAGAGCAGGGGGAACAAGGAAGTAAAATGCTCTTCTGAAGAGTAACTTTTATTTACTAGAAACTGAAGAAGGGAGGAGGGATTATAGCTATTTACTGAAAGGTACACAGATTAAACCCAATGACTTCTGTGTCCTTTCAAATTAACTCCCTTTAGAAAACCTCTCATTAAATGTAATCTAATTTAAATGCATATCGGAACCACTTATATTTCTTACTCCTCTCTTGATGAGCAATTAGTTCTAGTCTTGTTTTCCTTTCCTGATCTGAGAGCTAAAAGACAGAAGTGAGAAACATTTACTAAGTCTTTTGCTGAGCTTTCTAGATGCACATTAATCATTCAGCTCCCCCCTCTCAACCCTGGCCATCGGGAGTTGGACAAGACAAATAAGACAAAAGTCAGAGCTTTCTGGTTTAGTCAAGAGGCATAAGAATATAATGAGGAGACATATGAAAAGATGTTCAACAGCACTGGTCATCAAGAAAATGTAAATCACAACCACAATGAGATGCCATTTCACACCAACTAGGATGACAAGAAGGAAAAAGATAGTAGTGAGGGTTGAGGATGTGGAGAAAAAGGGATACTCAGACATTGCTAGTGAGAATGTCAATGGGTGTGGCCACTTTGGAAAAGAGTCTGGCAGTTCCTTGGCTGGTAAAACATAGTGTTATCCTACAATCAGCAAGTCCACTTTTAGGAATATACTCCAAAAAACTGAGAGCAGGTACTCAGACAGAAACTTGAATAGGAGTGTTCACAGCCATACTATGCACAATAACCAAAAGGTAGAAACCACCCAATTATCCACTGATGGATGAATGCCTAGATAAAATGTGGTATATTCACACAGGGGCATATTTGGTAGAAAAAAGGAATGAACCAATAGATGCTGCAACATGATAAACCCCGGAAACATCTGGCTAAGTGAAAGAAGCCAGTCACAAAAAGATTACATATAATTCCATTTATACATGTGTGATTATGTCTAGAACTGGCAAATCTCTATAAAAAGAAAGATCACTGGCTGCATAGGGCAGAGGGGAATGAGGATATATGGAATGATAGCTAAAGAATGTGGAGTTTCTCTCGGAGGTGATTAAAGTGTTCTAATCATTGTGGTGATAGGTGCAGAGATCTGTAAATACATTAAAAACCCGCTGCTGGGTATATATACACCAATGCAAGTGAAATCAGGATCTCAAAGAGATCTCTGCGCTCCCATGTTTATTGCAGCATTAGTCACAATAGCCAAGTGCCTTCAACAGATAAATGGATAAAGATACACACAATGGAATATTATTCTGCCAGGAGAAAGCAGGAAATCCTGCCTTTTGCGACAACACGGATGGACCTGAAGGATATTATTCTAAGTGGAATAAACCAGACAGAGAAAGACAAACACTGTATGATCTTACTTATATGTGGAATCTAAAAAGAAGAAGAAAATCGGGTGATAGAAACAGAGAGTACAACAGTGGCCCGCAGGGGACAGGGGAGTGAGGGAAATGCAGAGACATTAAAGAGTACAAAGCTGCAGTTATGAAGAACAAAGAAGTCGAGATTCAATATACAGACATGATGACTATATTTAATAATACTGTACTGAACACTGGGAAAATGCTAAAAGTGTATTTCAAATGTACTCACACACAAAAAATGTTAACTCTGTGAGGATATATGTTAATTAGCCTGACTATAGTAATCATTTATTTTTTCTAAGATTTTATTTATTTATTCGACAGAGAGAGAGAGAGGGTAAGCAAGGGGAGCAGCAGGCAGAGGGAGAGGGAGAAGCAGGCTCCCTGCTGAACAGAGAGCCCAATGTGGGTTTGATCCCAGGACTCTGAGATCATGACCTGAGCTAAAGGCAGACACATACCCCACTGAGCCACCCAGGCGCCCCATCATTTCACTTTATATGTACAGCTGACCCTTGAACAACATGAGTTTGAACTATACAGGTCCACCTAGATGAATATTTTTTTAAATAAATACAGGACAGTATTGTAAATGGATTTTCCCTTACGATTTTCTTAAGAATATTTTCTTTCTTCTAGCTACTTTATTGTAAGAATATGTATGAGTATTTTGTAAGAAGAGTATGCAATACGTACAACATACATGTTAATAGATTGTTTATCAATAAAGTGTCCAGTAGTAGGCTATTAGTAGTTAAGTTTTGGAGGACTCCACAGTTATACTTGGATTTCTGACTCTGCAGGGGATTGACCCACCAACCCCTGTGTTCAAGGGTCAACTATATATCAAATCATTTTGTACACCTTAGATATATACAGTTTTTATTAAAAATGTATCAGCAAATGGGGGAAAAGCAATAAACTGTATAACTTAAATAGGTGTATTATGGGATATCTCAATAAAACTATTATGAAAAAAAAGACAAGAAGGATAGAAAGGGTGAAATTTTAGATTAGGAAAACTAATTATTGTATTTCAAAATTGGAATCACTTTAAAATATTGTATGTAAAAAATCATTTCAATAAACAACAAAAGTAGTAATAAAACTACCATTTATCTAGCCTGCACCATTTACCATGAACTTTACACACTGAATCTTTTTTTTTTTTTAAGATTTTATTTATTTATTTGACAGAGAGAGAGATCACAAGTAGGCAGAGAGGCAGAGGCTTTAACCCACTGAGCCACCCAGGTGCCCCTACACACTGAATCTTAAATTCCTCTAGAATGCAGACATTGTCATTTCCATGATGCATTTATTTTTTTTTTTTTTTTTAAGATTTTATTTCTTCATTTGACAGAGAGATCACAAGTAGGCAGAGAGGCAGGCAGAGAGAGAATGGGAAGCAGGCTCCCTGCTGAGCAGAGCGCCCGATGCGGGGCTCGATCCCAGGACCCTGGGATCATGACCTGAGCCGAAGGCAGAGGCTTTAACCCACTGAGCCACCCAGGTGCCCCTCCATGATGCATTTAAATAAGAGTCGAAGAGGGGTGCCTGCGTGGCTCAGTCAGTGAAGCATCTGCCTTTGGATCAGGTCATGATCTCAGGGTCTTGGGATCAAGCCAAGCTTCGGGTTCCCTGCTGAGTGGAGATTCTGCTTCTCCGTCTCCCTCTGCCATTCTCCACCGTTCATGCTCTTTCGTGCTCACACTCTTTCTCTCTCAAATAAATAAATTAAATTAAATATTTTAAAATATAAATAAATAAATAAGAAAGAGTTGAAGAGAATTCATAAGTTGTCAGTGGTCACACAAGAAAACCAATGGAACCAGCACGTGCACCCAAGGTTATCTGAGGCCTAGGCTGTGTTCTTTCCCCTACATTAGGACATCATGATAAAGAGGCAGAATCACATTGTGTCTATCAGGCACATGCCCAAAGGAAAAAGCATTCACCCAGTGTTGTGGTACCTGGACTGCCCAATATTTTCACTCATTCCTTAAATAACTATTTCCTGAGAGCCTACTATCTGCAAAACAGAGAGATGGTTGCTGAAACTTTTTTAGTGAACATTTTGTTCATTTTCAGTCTTTGCCTATTGACCTTACTATTGTATTTTGAGACTCAGACTTAGTTAAAATATAATCAACAAAAAGCCACAGAAACGAGTAAGCTCTACATACTAGCACTCAATATTCTGAATAGAAATACTAACATGGAAATGTGCTGCTTTCTGATTGTAATCGACAGGATTAAACTCTCCACCACGGGCAAAAAAAGCAGTGTTTCCAAGTCTAAATCCTAGATCTATGTGCTTAATCTGTTCATTCAGATCCACAACTTCTATTTGGATGTTAATAAACTTAGTAACTGCCCAACTCCCTATTTTGATTTTCCTATGAAAGCTTAAACCTCTATCAACAAGAAGTACGACACGGCAAACATAACGGGGATTGGATGGAACTCTCTAGAAGTACTCACTAACCCAAGTGAAATTGCTGATGGTGAAATCGCAGATCCCCGACCATTCTTTACAGACAAAAACAGTACCGCCGTAAGGTTCATCCTACACTTGAGAATAACACATTTTCTGAGTTTGGGGTTAACCTTCAGATTATTAGCCAACCCCTGATCTTCCTAGTATCCCAAAGGCTCCAGCATCCGAGGCCAGGAGATCAGTGTGCTAATATGGACACTGTCACTTAGTAGATTTGCGACCGTGTGTAAATTATGCTCTAAACCTCCATAGCTCCCTTTCTGAAAGGAAATTAAACTCTTGCCTAGATTTACAAGTTTGTTGTTGGAGTGCACTGGTGTAATTCAGGTCTCAGAGATTTAAAGCATTTCCAAATGTAGGAAATATTCGTTTCTATCTTGCCTTGCGACCTCCCCAATACTCCACAATATGAAAGAGGAGAAAGAACTTTTTCCGTGTTATAATTGGATTAGATTAAGTTTGCAATCTAATTCCACAATATCCAGTCTGTGTCCTTGGGGATGCTGTGTTCCTTAAGTTGTCTCATCTATAAAACTGGTAATGAGGGGGCAGCCACTCTTTTGCTCCTGCTAATTGGTTCCATGCAGGAATACGAGCCTGCTGTTGTCAAATTCTTTTTAATTTGTTTTAAATGAAGAAAGCTATAATATGTATCTGGGAATAAAGTGTCCTAATTTTTAAGTTGTTGGCTACTGACTAAGCTTTTTGGGTTTTGTTCTGTCTTCTTTGGCTTTTTACTTTTTTGTAACACAATTCAGGATAAATTTTTTAAAAAAAAGGACTGCCAACTTATAGCTTCCAACCCAGCAAAATGCCTGACACACTGACAGTGTTGAACAATTTACTGAGTGAATGCCCTCTGGATAATTAATAGAGGTCTCTTGAAGATTTCAAAGTATTTTGTGTAGTTCCTTTCTTGCTTTGTATTTTCCAATTGTTTCCAATTTTTTAAAGCGCTGGTTTTTATTTGTTCAATTTAGGTGCCTAAATATGCCTCTCAGAGTATGCAATACAAAAATGATTCTATTACTATTTTTTTTTTAAAGATTTTATTTATTTATTTGACAGAGAGAGAGAGAGATCACAAGTAGGCAGAGAGGCAGGCAGAGAGAGAGGGGGAAGCAGGCTCCCTGCTGAGCACAGAGCCCAATGTGGAGCTTGATCCCAGGACCCTGGGATCATGACTTGAGCCGAAGACAGAGGCTTTAACCCACTGAGCCACCCAGGTGCCCCTGATCTGTTACTCTTATAAGTAAAATCAGCAAACAGATAATAAATTTGTCTTGGGGGCAGGTTCACAGCATGGGGAAGAATTTTATCACTGACCTGCTTGAAGGACCTCAACTTCCAAGCACACCAGCGTGGAGGTGATACACTCTTTCCTCACGAACACAAACATCCCAGCAGTCTGAATCACCCTCTCGTCTCCCCCACTTAGATTTGTGAGGCTTTAAATGTGAAGATGTTTATTTCTGTTTTGCAGGACCAGGTAAATATTATCTCCTCTACACATATATTTCCTTCCCTCCGGCCTCCCTGGCTCAGCAAAGTATATCAAGAACAATGCTTGTATGTGAGCAGCAGAAAAAGCACTGCGCATTTCGATAACTAAGTCTTAGTTTTATGTGTCGACCTTATCGCTTTCTTTTTTTTTTTTTTAAGATTTTATTTATTTATGTGACAGAGATCACAAGTAGGCAGAGAGGCAGGCAGAGAGAGAGGGGGAAGCAGGCTCCCCGCCGAGCAGAGAGCCTGACGTGGGCCTCGATCCCAGGACCCTGAGATCATGACCTGAGCCGAAGGCAGAGGCTTTAATCCACTGAGCCACCCAGGTGCCCCAAGCTATCTATTTAATAAAAGGTGCAACATATGGTACTTTAGGCACAGCCTTAAAGACATTGTACTTAGATCTGGTGATAAATCCAGGCACCGGACACATGTCTGCCCCCACATTTAACAGGCACTCACAGAAACAATTTACCAAATATCCCAAAGCATCCAAATATGAATGCACCAACAACACTTGACAAGTGTCCACTAATTCTGATAAGAGCATCACTATCATTTGTAACCCTACCACCAGCAATTTGTGCCTCGCTGATGTCATATACAAGAACAGATGATTAGAAATAAAAGTTTGCTCCTTAGAACACAGTATTAAAACTCACACATCAAGTTGACATTTTGCCCAAACATTGTAGTAGATTTGCCAAAGATTTACCAGGAAAACCTGCTGCATTCAAAATTGGATTTACTTGACCAAAGGAAGAAGAAAATAATGATTTAGAGACCAGAGCTTGCAAAACAAAGCAGAAGAATCAAAATACCTATTATCTCTCTTCTTTTAAATTTTACGTAACATTGGATAATTTAAGGTACTACTTCATAATGAAAAAATCAAAATAAATGATGATAAGGTGACAGGACTGGGGGGGCAGGGGTGGAGAGAGGAGGAACTAATTGGTTTTGTCATTATCTGCTTCTACAGGTAGCACAGTAAATGCAGATACAAGGAATCCTCTTCATGGACTATAATAAAATATGAACTTTCTAAACAAGGTTGTGCCCTGCCTGTGTTCAGTTCCCATAAACCAAAAAATAAAACCGAGGCAAGACACAGAGAGAAATCCTGCAAAGAACCTCCCTTGTCTCCATGAGGGAAGGCTCAGCCCCACTGAGTCATTTATAATATCTAATTTTAGAATGCCAGTTACATGGGAATATTTTAATTACCCTCTTTTTTGTTGTTGTTGTTGTTGTTGAATTCCTTGTCCCTAACACAATTCCTGAATCTAGAAGGAAGGGAGGGAGCAAAGGAGAGCCGAAAGCGGGCTGAAGACATGCTTAGCCATCTTGCCCCTTATCCCAAAGATTAGAAACAGCAAGTTACAAGAGGCAACAGGAAAATGTTTTGCAGACAATAATCAAGTAACAATCAAAAGACTGCCATAAAAGACCAAATACTCTTTTTTTATTTTTTTAAAGTACAGGAACAATTTTCAAGGTGCCATGAAGCACTCTAATGTGCCTTGATATCTTTACGAGCATTTTTCTATTACAGCCCAGTGAAAACAACAGCTAAAATATCTATAATGATCCCGACTGCGCTTTTTTTCTTACAACTTTGTTGAGTTTTAGATCATAAAATTCACCCCTTTCAAGTGTACCATCCAATGATCTTTAGTAAATTTAGTAAATTTACTGAGTGTGGGGCAACTATCACCACGTTCAGCATTAGACTATTTTTATAACCCTAATGTTTACTTACATCAACCCCATTCCTACTGCCAGGAAACCATGCATCTACTCTCTCTTTCCTAAGGAGATTTGCCTTTTCTGGGCAGTTCATATCAATGGCATCACAGGCTACTCCACCACTTTCTAAATATGTAACTTTAGTGAAGTCACTTAACTTTGCTATGACTCATTTTTCTCACGATAATCATACCTACACCTCACAGAGCTCTTAGAAGGAATAAATGAGATCATCCGTGTGCAGTGCTTAGAACCCTGGCTGGCACGCACCAAGTGCACAATACCCTAATTGTAAAGTAGTTAAGACCCTGCTCCTGCTTGCTTGGAACTCTACCCAGTTTCATGTCAATGGAGCCTCAAAGTCAACGTGTCCGAAACTAAACTCTCCATCCCTCCCTTCAAGACTGCTTTTCTCCTTTGCACCTTCACACAGGAAATACTCTGAGCATCCAGTCATCAGAAAGTTAACAGATTCTTAAACTCTTTCACATTTATCGTCCCATCCAATCGGCATGTTCTAGAGGACTCTTTACTCCCTTGAATTTGCTTCCTTCCCTTCATTCCCTCAGCTTTAGTTACAATTCTCAGTTCTTCCGCTGATTTCGTACAAAAGCTTTTGTTCTCTCTGCCTTCAACTGGCTCTTCCTCTAGTCTATCCGTCCTACTCTGTCAGAGGATTCTCTCTGAAAATCCTACCCTGGTCATTTCTTTCCTTCAAGGGCACCCCCTGGCTTTCAGCATAGCTCCTTAGCTTGTCAGCCGGGACCCAAAGCAAACTGCTTTCTGCCTGCTTCTGTATTTCCATCTCCGGCTGGTCTCCAGAATCCACCCTTGGGACTGGTGATTCTGAACAATCTGTGCTTTTCTGAATGTGCGAGCCAGCCTTTGGGCTTCAAGCAAGCTAGTCAATCCATAGCACCTCCAAGATTGCCATTTGCCTTTCTCAAATGGTAGCTCAAGTATTTCTCTGTTTATCAGTGTCCCTGAACCATCTAGCAGAATTTGGAGGTTCCTCTTCTGTACAGAGCTAAAAGAGATACAAAAAGAAGCTCTCAGAGTGCCATCAGCTCTGTGAGGCTCAATAAGATGCCCCCTTTGAGTTCATGTTCAGCATCACTTGAACCTGGTGAAGGGCAGGAGGGAGGGAAGTGAGTGGGGGAAGGAGGAGAAGGGTAAGAAGAAATGGACAGAGGAAGGAGTGAGAGGATATGAAAGGATAGGAAGGGAAGGGGGAAGAAGATGAAGAAAAAGATAAAGGGCACTCTGAAGACAAAGCATGAAAAATAAAGAGGAAGAAAGGATAGGACCTACTTCTTGGAGAAAGCCTTTTCTTTTGGGCATGAGCCTTTAATAAAAATGTGAACCTTTTCTTTTACTCCTACCTGTGATGATAATCCTACAATATTTCTCTCTATTCTCCTGCTTCTGAACCACTACCACTCACAGTAATTCTAGCTCTAATGTGGAGGAAAATTTTACACACTTCATCTGTTGGAGAAAACATTTCATTTCCTTTCTAAAGCATTCTCCACATTTACTGTCAATCAACCAAGAGTTACTTTTCAGGTTTTCCATCTGTTTTCATTTTTTTTTTCTTTTCTTTCATCAGAATCCATGGAAAACTAGACATATTTTAATATGCCATCATATTATTTGGTTGAAATAGGAAAGGATATTTGGGCGAGAGAATCAGAGTTAAAAGGGGTATTTGAGATTATCTAAATCAGCGGTTTCCAACATTTTCTCCATTGACCTCTTTAGACCCCTTTAAGTATGTCTACTGCATTCAACCCAAGGCCTGGCTTTCTAGTAGTTTTTATGCCTACCTTGGTCTTTTCCCAATGCATTTTCCCATTTTATTAATCAAAGCCAGTAATCACATCTTATCACTACAAGCTACCCAGTGTTACCCCTGAATTTATAAAATTATTGGGTCAAAATCCAAGACAAAACAAATAAAATCTCAACAGTTTGTTAGCTTATATGGCCCTGTATTGGATAACTCTACGTTCTGGGTTTTAACAGAAGTCAATGATGGACTCTCATTATGAACTTCCATGTCCCTTCCTAGGCTTCAAGCTACTTATCCCAAACAAACTCCTCCAGTTTAGAGAGGTGAAAGTCCAATAAATAGCATACCTCTACACTCCTGATTATCTTTATTTTCTGCCTTGTTTCTTCATAGCATCTTAATAAATGCCCTTTTGTCCTACCAGGGGTTCTCCTCCTGGGATGCACAGAGAGAATTTAAGAAGCCCATGAACTTGGATGGGAAAAAAAAATACATCTTAGTTTTGTCTAGTCCCATAGAAATTTAGCATTGCCTTTAATCATGAATAACAGCACACCATGGCAGTGACTTTACCATCACTAGGAATCACAGTCGCTTCTCTATCATAGAGAATATGATATTTGCATAATCACGGTTATTTCAAGTTTCTAAAAAAAAAACATTTATACTCATCACTACTGATGAGTAGTGATATTATGGCAGCTAATGGATATGCCACTTGATTTGTTATTAAATGGACTAATACAGAAAAATATATATTAACTATAATGAACTGGGGTTTTAGTATTTTGATAACTGTATCTCGATTTTTGGGCTTCTATGTGTTTTGTTTTATGCATTCAAGACAATTCTGGGGGAAGATATCCACAGGTTTCACCAGATGGCCAAAGGGATCCACAGCCCAAAGAAAGCTGCATTAAAAGCACGATTCACTCAGGTTCATCTCTCTGCTGCAGTAACAAGATGAGGTAGTACAAAGTAAATGTGCAAGCTCACACAATTCATGGGGAAAAAACAGGATTCGGACTCAGATCTCCAGAACGCTCATCTATTCCAATGCTTTAATAGATGGGGGTCAGGAGCTTGAGCTTCAGAGACAGACGTGTGGGTTCAAATCTGATTCATCACTGAATGGCTCAATGGCCTTAAGGCAAGTTACTTAACCTCACGGAGCCCATTTTCTTATTCATAATAAGTGCTTTATTGGGTTGAGAGGATTAACTAAAAATATGTAAAGAACTTACTGTATTTTGCACATAATTATTAAAAAGATACAACAATCTGCATCATGCTTAATTATTTTTGTGGAGTTTTTCATGATATTATTTGTATTTTCATTTAGTTGTACGCTTTTCTAAAACTTCTCTGCTGCCAGTAGGATGCCATTCTCCACACAACTCTCAGAATCAGAGGCTACTTTATTCTCAAATGAACCCGTGGCCCAGGAAGATCTGAGGCTAGGAGCCAGAGCATTCTCTCCTTGCTCTCGCTTCCATCTTCACACTATCACATTAGAGACCTGACTAATAAATCCATCTTGGCACTTCACCACATTCAGTCACAATGTCCTCATCATCTGCTAAGCCAAGGATCCTGAGCAGCTTACTTCTTTTTTCAATCCACCATTATCCACGCTGAGGACACATGTAGAACTCTGCAGCCCCAGTTTTGAGGTTCCACCATCCTAATGACCTGACATGGCCTCCATGAATCCTGTTCCATTCTCTCAAAGGTAATCGGATTCCTCTTACAGGCCTCCACTGTATATTCTCATACCTCAGCAACGAGTTCACTGGTGTAGGAAACCAAAATATGTGATGACTGACCAGCAGGGTTTTGAGGTCCCTGAGACCAGAGAACATATGATTCACCACTTGCATGCCATTCCACTCACATAGCGCCTGACAGATTTGATGCAAACAATGCATATGAAGCTGAATTGGATTTCATGCTCATAACAACCCTATGAGATCAGGAATTACTGTCCTCTTCAGAGATGAGCAAACCCAGGTTCAGACGAGTCACTGGCCCGTCGTAATACTTACTGCCAGAATGAAAAACTGAAGAATATACCCAACAGCACAGCACCCATGAGTCCATGATCCATCTTACTTGACTCTCTTCAATAAGAAACATGTTGCCTATTTCCACAATTTCTTATTCCCCTGGAGAATTAAAATATATACCATTTAACATTTCCCTTTTTAAATGCATTATTCAATTTATCACATTCATAATGATCATAATTTATTCAGGTCTAGATTGAGGTACACAAGACGTGAACCGGAAGTGACCTGAAATGGAAATACCGAGCTGCCTAGAAGTGAAAGAAGCATCCTCGCAGAAGCAAGAACCCATGCCTAAGCTTGTTTACAGCAATCACCCTGGACAAAGCAAAAGGGATAAACTAGGAGAGCTGGATCTAAGAGGAGCAACTAAAAGGGAGAGTGTGATGTACTTGGAAGTCTGTGGGAGAAAACAGGGCATCCATGTTGGAAGCCATGTCTTCCTAGACGATAGCTCAAAGTGATCAATGTGATTAGAGTAGAGTCAGTAAGATGCCTAGATTCAGACCCGAGCCCCTGCAGGAGGGGAACTGTGTCTCAATTGATCACATAGCACCAGGCAAAACCTTTCAACCTGAAATGTGATTTGGAAGGGAAACTTCAATATAAACACTGATTTTATGGATATGATTTCAACAGTACACATTTCCCTATTACACCCATAAAGTATTTCACTGATACCAAAATACCTCCAAGCCTTACATAATGTAAGTGCTGCCTGGACACGTTCACATATCACCATATCTTTGGCTCCCAGCAACATCAGCAATTCACCACTTGCATATTGAAAGAACTACAGAATTACAACAGGCCCAGAAGTGCCGCCGACGAATTTACTGTCTCTGTGTTATTCGTAAATTGATTATTTCTTCTCTGGCTTATGGCAAGTAGAGAACTGCATATAAATGCATATAGATTACATACCTACTCATAAAATTCAACATTAGGATTGAACTTTTCCCAAACTCAGAATATTATGATACCCTTTAAACAAGTATTATAATATATGTTTGACTTAATGTGTCTCTTCTAGTTTATTTTTTTTAACTGATTACACTACCTCCAGGTCAAAACCTTTCTACCTAAACATCTTCTTTTATAGAAAATGCTTACTTCCTGGCTTATGAATTAAGAATTTTTAATAGGCTCTTATTGAAAAATCAAAACAAGACAGTCTTTTGGCATTGTTTTTAAGTAGAACAGGTAGCTGTTGGCTAAAATGTATTTCAGTTATTTATCGGGTCTTAGAGTCTCACGTCATATGCATATACAATTATTTTTCAAATTCCCTATTGCAAATAATACCAAAGGCAGCATTTTCTGCTCAATAAGGATGAATCTACATAGTATTTTAAATCTACAAACCAACCTTTGAGCTACAAATTTTGAAAAGCCAGGAACCCCGTAAGCTAACATTCCTGAAAAGCATTAAGAATCAGCTCCAATCCTACAGTAGGCAATCCTAACATCCATTTTTCAACCTGAGGACAACCGTATCCAAACTGCAACCATCCAACAAATGTGGACTCTCAAAAGAGTGCAGAAGATGGCCATCCAGTTCAAAGCAAAACAAAACAAAACAAAACAAAACCACCAAAAAACAAAACAAAAAAAAATATGGCCTTTTCCTTTGCCAAACAAAAAACAAAAAACAAAAAAAAGGCAAGCTATCAAGGCAGTGCATTATTGAACACATTTTATCAAGGGTGTCTCCTAGGGAGCCCAAAGAACAAAAGAGCATCAAGACAAGGCTGTCGACAACCAAGCAAAGACACAGAGTGACTTTGCAGGTGTCAAAATCTAAATCACAGAAAATCAGGACCAGTGGGCAGAGCACATGAGAAAATGGATACCAGAAGAATACCAAACAGCTGCTCAGCGCTGAGCTAGAGCAAAGCAGATACCTATGGGGAGGTCAGCAAAACACTTGGAGAACACATCCAAGCAGAGCCTGAAACAATGTAACAAAGCAGCAGACAGCTGGCCAACAACTGCTTGGAAACACAGGCTTGGGGCACAAGAGGCAGGGGGGGGGGGGGCAGGTCTCCAAACAGCTACACAAGCAACCCAGAGGCCGCCACTGTGGGAGGAAGCACAGGCACTTGCTGCAGACCAAGCAGGACTGCCGGGGCTGTGGGGCGGGGGCAGACAGCACCAGCGCACAAAGACCCACGGTTGCAAGAAAGCCACCGCTCACCAGCACGCTCAGGATCAGGGCACTAGTTGAGAAAAGCCTGTCACCATCGTGGAGATGTGTGGTCCATGCCATGGTTGGACAAAACTCACCTGAAGGGCTTACTCTAGTGTCATCTGAGGGAAAGTCAGTACAATCTTACATCGGTAAGTCTGACCTTGAGCTGTAGTTCTAACAGTTGTATCTTAGACCTGTGTTTCCCAAGTAACGTCAGGGAACCCTGGAGAGCGCCCAGATGTGCTCTCGGGGAACAGTAAGATTGCTAGACGAATTTTAAATGTATGTGGTTCTACTTAGATTGGGGGTGGTAAACTCTTTCAGGGAAGGGCCAGATAGGAAGTATTTTAGGCTTTGCAAGCCCCAAGGTCCCTGTCACAACTTCTCAACTCTGCCACATGTAAAGAGAAAGCAGCCATAGGTAAGACAGACACAAGTGGGTATGGCTGTTTAAAAAACAGACCACAGGGTAGATTTGGCTCATAGGGCTTAGTGCCCACTCCTGGTTTAGATGATAATGCAAAACCCACACACACAGAGCTACACGAATGTTCTACCTTGAACGAATGTTCTACCTTGAACGAGTGACCACCTCACAACTGTGCAAGGCCACAGGGCTTCTGAGACTGCACTTATCATCCAGTTGGCACCCAACAGTGCTACTCAAATATTCAAGGGTAGTAAGGATAGAATGGAAGTGGACATCTCAGGTTCCGTGGTCTGTGGTGTCCCCATTCCCAGAATACTTTGCCCTTCCTTGTAACGGAGCCCCTTCTCTTGTGGTGAACCTACTGGTGTGACACAGGAACACATGCCTTCTCTCTACTCGTATGCCAGACCATAGGTTCGGGCACATTCCTCGACCTGGCCAAAGCACCCCCATGGCTAATAACTGTGTTTCATGCATGAGCTTGTAACCTGAGTCAGGCTAATCAAGGTCCTGCCTAGAGCATTCCTGGGAGAACTAAGGAAGACAGTTTAGGTTACCACTGGCCACAGTAAGCATGATGGCCAGACCAAGAGATGAAAAAAGTGAAGTCTTCACAACCTCAACACGTCTCTTGGGTTCAGACAAGCAAAAGGATCTATCTTCCCTGAATTGGACATCTGACACTTATCACCAAGAGCCCTTATTATCAAAATACATAATATGCCAGCAAAACTAAAAGCCCAGTGATAATATGTTAGCAACAATCCAAAGCCTCAATACAGGCAAGCCAAACTCTGAAGCCTCCACACATGGAACACGTAGCGAGCAGAGACATTCTGATATCTCATGTCTCCTCTTACTCATCGAAGAAAGGGAGACAACTCCCTTCACCCCCAAGCTGATCTACCAGGGTTTCCTTTTCTTCCCACTTGCACAAGACAGAAATCCTCTCAATCTCCCTCCACGTTCAGCTACTCACCCCAAGTGAGACCGACTTTTCTTCACCTTTCCATTTCTAATCCCTTCAAATTTCTCTTTGACCTCTGTCCTTGACTTATACGTAACACTCATCATCACTGCAAGTACAAATCCTCCGATATAATCCTGTATCGCCTATATAAACCTAGAGATCCTGCATGATCCTATAAAAGGACACTCTTCGGGTCCTCTCTGCTTTGGATTTCACCTACTTTAGACAATTCTCGAAATATTATCCTGGAACACAAGACCGATGGCGATCGAGCTCCCGGCCACTTCACCCATTCGTCTTTCCTTTCTCCCTCTCCCTACCTTCTCCTCTGGCTTTATGGCTTGCTCTTTGGACACTATGCCTTTCCCTTCCTGTAAATTTTTTTTCCCCCCAAATTGTCCTCCCTCTCTCTCATCTTTATCAAGCTAATTTGACTTTTTCTTCAGCAGTCAGTTTTCACAAGTGCCTCCCACCCAGCCTGGATCAAGTACCCCTCTTGTATACTCACTTAGAAGCGTAAGCATGTCTCTATTTTAGAGACACTATCTAATTACTTGGTCTCTCACCAGACTCTAAGCAACTTGAGATGATGGACAACATCTTCTCCTAGGTCGGTGCCCCCATGATTTAACAGGTTCCTGACACAGCTAAGCATTTACAAATACTCACTAAAGGAATACAGTGGTGACATAAGCTGAAAGCATCCCACACAGATGCTTTCTTGGGAGACAGTGCATTTCTACATAAGAATGACTTAACACTTGTAAATCAAAGGCCAATGTCTATTTGAGCTGATTTCCTGAATTTTAAATAAACTGCATTCAAATCTCTCTCCCAAACTTTGAATAGAATTATCATAATTTTACACTATAATTTGCAGAAATCAGACTACTTAAATGGTAAACATACCCTTAAGGTTCCTCTCTTTCCATCACTTCTAGTAACAAGAACCAGTTCTGGCATCTGAGATAAATGCTCAGAATATACAAAAAAACAATTTACAATGGGATTATTAAATATCATTAAGTCTTTTGGTTGACACGGTAGAAAGACAATTATCTCCTTATCATTTTTGCTGCTTTTTTAATTTCCACTCTTCTTATTCCGATATCAAGGCTAATACAGAACAGAAGTTAGTTTGTGAAGAATGCCAATGAGTTAGCAACTGATGTGATTTTCTGGGGGGTGGGCGGTAATTCTAAAAATCCAAATAATTTTCAAAAAAAATACAATTAATTTTTTAAGTGACCCAAAACCAATAATATTTTACAAAAGAAATCATTCATTAGCTTCCATTTGCTCAGGATTTTGAGAGAGAATACTATTCCAGTTTTCAATAAAATTATAGCTGCAGTGTTACTTTGGCCTATTTCTACCAATTTCAGTCTGTTCGGGTAAACTCTTTCTGAACACACAAATAGCCTGCAGACATATACAAAAGATTTTCTTCAAATGCAGTAGGTAAGCTGCATGCAAAGCATTTACTCTATTTTTATATAGCCTTCCAAAGACGCTAAAGAAAAAACATTCAGACTAAGTTCTGGTTTGTGTTTAAATTCATATTCAAGTTTAGAGTAAATAATGTTTCTTCTCAAATCTTATGATTTACAAGAAATCTCTGAACTTCATTTTCAACCAGTTTTCATAAACAACGGTCTCACAAAAAGAAATAGGAATGAAAATTTAAACTTAAGATTATGCTTTGTATTAAAAACAATTTTAACTTTTGAATATCATCCATGGTCCACCTTAAATCCACAAGGTTTGTGACATATAAATAAACTGTCCAATTTAAACATTAAATTTACCTAATTCTTTCAGTCTTCAGTTTGGAAAATAAACACAACTCTCTCCCCCAAATAACAAATTCTAAGAATTCAAATTCCAAGTACACAAAGGTGAGTTATTTACTATAATGACAGCTTTTTAAAAATATAAATAAGCTGCTATTTTATAAAACACACCAAAAATCCAGCATGCAATCAAAATAAATCACAGATTAAAAACACCACTGAGTTATTTCCACGAAGAGTTAAATTTGGAGGATTTCCATTCTTAACAACTTGTCTTGATTCCACCTTGAAAAGCTGACAATCATGTGCTGCTTTAGTTCCAATTCACAAAGACACCAATCAAAACTGCCCATTTTCCATTGCAGTGCCTTGTTTTTCTCCCACAAAATTCATCCGAACTTTTCCATAATGTTCCCCCTCTATACCATAAAGGAAAGCACCATAGCAAAAGCAAGAAAGGGCAAAAATCCTCTTCAAGTCAACTTCTGTCAAATCCACCAAAATTCATTTACAGGAATATCCTACTTCATAATATGATAATATATTATCTTCCCTTCACATTAGATACCCACACCTTCCCATCCAACCCTCACATTGGAGAAATCCAAAAGCTAGTCTTTTGTTTAGTCCTAAAAATCAGCAGCTGAGGCATGTTTAATAAGGTCTTGAATTATTGGTTTCTTGTACTAATTTTAAATTACTTCCAGAGAGTTGAGGGCTATCCTGCAAAAACCATTTGTTATTTTCCTTTAATAAATTAAAACAGCATGACTGATTTTTTTTAACCCATCAGTAACAGAATCTGGTTTATTAAGATACTGAGTAAATTTTCACCTGAATATTCTAAAAATGTTCTAAGGAACAGATGTGCACTACAGAAAACTAGGCTGCTATCCAACAAGAACCAAAAGTGTTCTCCTTTTTAGGAGCTTGCCACTCGCTGTTAGGATTTAGTTATCAATAGGAACAGGGTAAACATTCCAACTGAGAATAAGGTAACACATAAGACATAAAATGATGATTATGGCTGAGGTAGAAACATCTCTGGTTGATACCGTCTGTTGGATTCATGTCCCTCATTTTCCACTGTACATAGGACAAGAGGGCCAATGTTTTACTTAGTATATTAACTACCCAAAATGGCCAATTCAAATATATTTCTTAGGCAAATGAACACAAATCCATAACCCTAGAATTGTGGCCAGTTTTAAACTGGAAGGGACCCTGGGGAATCATTAGAGCCCTACCTTGACATTAAAGAGAAAGCCGCGTTATCAATATGGTAAACCTTCAATACACTCAGCTTACCTGTGGTTTTTTGGGGGGAGGGGAATGGGTAGAGAAGGGGAAGGTCTTTTTCTAAGGGAAAAAAAGAAAGCAAAATACATTGTTAGTGTTAGAAGGTTATATGTTCTCTTTATATAGGGAATCCCTAGAAAAATGTTAAGCAAACATGTGAAAGATCTGTTTTAATCAGGAGAGAGATCAATATTCTTAAATGCAGAACCACCTATAAGTAAATTAAAGCAAGTAGTAGGTCCTGGTAAGAGAGTCAGTTCATGAAAGAAAGAAAAACAAGCTTCCCAGAAAAGGTTTCAAAAAACAATGAGATTTTATGTCCAATTTTGCTCACTATAAAACAAAAGATATATAAGGGATCTGGGCTAACTCTCAATTCAACATAATCTTTCACAACATAACTGAAAATAATTCCATATTTTCATTGTTTAAGATTTTTCATTGCCCAAGATACACATCATAGAGTGGGTCAGTTCTTATAAGATGCTAAGAAATCATAATTTTGCATGTGCTCCTATGCACAGTATCACCAAATTTAAAGAAGAGTATCAATTATGACGACAAAGATGGAAGACATCATCGTTCTGTTTTTCATATGCGCTTTTACTTGCGAATATACTACAGACATTTTATTTGAAAAATTTACATGTGTGCATGCATGTATGCATGTGCACACGTATAATGGTTAAGTTTCAACATCGTTTTTCCAAACTGATAACTCGAGATGAAAATTAAATTCTAAAATTCATAGTTAATTTAATGTAGTTGACCGAACCCTTTCACAGTTTTCCTACATCTATCTGAAATGCTAAGTGAAAAATTACTAAAATAAGTTTAAAGGTTCAATATTTGCTTTTAAGAGAAATCCCCTAATGCTCTGCAGTATTTGCAGATGTTATTCTATAGTGATTTTCGACTATCAGCAATAGAGTTAATGAATAAGTTCTCGATTAAGAGAATTATTTATTAAGTATCCTAGACAACACCAGACACTGCGCCAGGCACTTTATTTAACTTACTTCATTAAATTCTTCCAAAAACTCTATCAAGTAGGTATCGCTACCCTCCTTCCGTAGAACAGAGAGCAGAGGCTGAAAGAGTTTAGGTAACAATCAAAATTATATGATTAACAAGTAATAGTTCTGGGATTAGATTATCTGACTCCAAAGTTCTCCTGGTCTTTTTCCTTTTGCCACCCTGTTGCTTGGAAAGATCTAAAAGAAAGAAATAGTTTCTAATTAGTTACAAAACTGTGTCAGCAGATTTAGATAGTAGATGCTGCTATCCAGCACACATACTGAACGTCCTTACCGCAAAGTCTCAATAAATCCTGATTAACACAAACGCTTCAGTGCAGGAAAACTTTGGCTTATCTGATATACGGCTTCCCTAATCACTGAGCCGCCAGAACACCTCTGAATCTGAACATATTCCCAAAAGAAGAAGGGCTGTCATTGAGGAGGGAGACCATGAGCACCCAGTAATAATACATCCTGCCAAACAGAACCAAAGTACCAAAGATTATTTACACCCGATGCACTATAATTGGTCCTTTTACTCTGCAGAAGGAAAGAAGCGTTCGGATTGGCTCGAATGTCTATTCAAAATAAGCCTCCATCCACAGAGACCAGAAACATGGGGAAAGCAACAGAAAAGAAATACAGGAGAGCAAAAACTGCTTCTGCAGTGAGACTAGGGACCGCTCACCGAAAGGGTGGACAGAGATGAGAAGCAGAGATGGGGTGCAGAGGCGGCAACAGAAGCTGGGACAGCAGGAGCTCAACCACTAACTCCAAGTGGAAAAGTCAGCAACGTAGACTGGGACACAGCTCTGTTCTCAGATGCGAATGTGCAGTGATACCAGGGTCATTCACCTTCTGGTCCCACACCCTCCACATCAAAGGGTATAACCATGTAGCTTTTTAAAACATACAGAGAACGTTCGTCATACTATTTCATTTCATCCTCACTCTGTGGTCGCCAGTTGTTATTTCCATGTCCTGATCCGTTGTAAGACAGTTTCAGAGCTCAATACCATGGTAATAGCAAGACTGAAATTCCAGTCTTTGATCTTGGCCCCATCTTCCTTCATGACGCTGCCTCTAGTGCACAGCATAGTATTTTAAAAAGAAAAGGATAATCATTACCTATATAACAAGGTCTTTAAAAAGATGTCTATTAGTAGGAAGTTAAAACTTCAGATAGATAGGGCAGCCACCCATTCAGAAAATGCCCAAAGGCTAAGGCAAAAGGTACCAGGTTAAAAAAATGACAAGGGTCCAAGCATTTCTAATCCCTATGTACTTTCCCATGACAGTGTCACCCAGTGCCTGAATATCACTAAGAAATCATTATCTTCCCTATTCTCAGCTGCCTCAACATCTATTTCTTGCTGCCTGCCTAAAGTCCGTAAAGTCTTCACGCAATGTAAGCCAAGTTTCCTTACAAGGGATCCTTCGACAGAAGTACAAACCAATAAAGGCGCTGACTACACAGCCTCAGTGTATTTGTCAAGTCCAAAGCCTAAGGCAACTGCATATCAGTTTATTTGTCAAAATCAGTATCCAACATCTGTCTCCCCAGTAATGTTACAAAGAAGATGATATTGTAATACAAGACGGTGACAGATATTTCAATAGAGATCATCTCCTAGAATTTCAATAGGCTCTCTACCTTTTCAAAATCACAACACCTCAAATCCGTGTGATCAATTTAAAGAAGGTGTCATGACTGAAGAAATGTGAAAACAACACATAAAGATTAAGTAAGATGGCCAAGCTCACACACACATGGCACAGACACCTTATCCTCAATCTTATTCCACCCAGGAATTTAGGCGATCTTTCCAAATGTCTGTGAAACAGACCGAGCTGATGTAATACACTTAAATGGAACAGAGCCTTATTACTCAAGGTGTGGTCCATGCACCACCATCAGCTGGAGCACCTGCAAAAGACAGAAATGTACTCTGAGGCCCACTCCAGGCAGAACCTGCCTTTTTTTTTAATCTATTTTTCCTTTCTTTTCTTGAAGTTTTTATTTGAATTCTGGTTGGTTAACATACAGTGTTATATTAGTTTCAGGCATCCAACATAGTGATTCAACACTTCCAAGCAACACCAGGTGCTCATCGTCACAAATGCCTCCTCAATCCCCATTACCT